>BSBM01000665.1:0-1200000 GCA_027924585.1 Larix kaempferi | reverse complement strand
GCTATTGAAGGTAGCTCACTTTATTCCAGTGAAGTCCACTCACAAGGCTAGTGACATTGCGAACATATTCATGAGAGAGATATTCAGATTGCATGGATTTCCTAAGGCAATAATTTCTGATCGTGATACAAAGTTCACCTTCAATTTCTAGAAGGGATTATTTCAGGAATTGGGAACTAAATTGAATTTCAGTACAGCTTACCATCCTCAAACGGACGGCCAAACCGAGAGGGTGAATCAGGTTCTTGAAGACATGCGAAGAATGTATGTGATGGACAAACCATCCAAGTGGGAAGATTATTTACACTTGGTTGAATTTGCATACAATAATGGACACCATGCATCCTTGGGAATGAGTTCATTTGAGGCATTGTATGGCAAGGGATGCAGGATGCCAGTGAATTGGGACAGCCCAGTTAACAGGGTAGTGCTTGGACTAGAGATGATCAAGGAAATGGAACAAGAAATTGTTAAGATCAGGCAGAATTTAAAGGTGGCTCAGGACAGGCAGGAGAGTTATGCAGATTTGAAAAGAGCACATAAGGAATTTCACATCGGGGATCATGTTTACTTGAGAGTGAAACCAAGGAAGAGTTCCCTCAAGTTGGGGAGTTGTGCCAAGTTGTCACCAAGATATTGTGGGACATTTGAAGTCCTTGATAGGATAGAGCCAGTTGCATATAGAATTGCATTGCCTGCTAATATAAGAGCTCGTAATGTTTTCCATGTATCTTTGCTTAAGAAGTATGTACATGATCCTAATCATATGATTGATTGGAATGTGATACAGGTGGAACCCGAGGGAGAGTTCCAAGTAGAACCTATGCGCATCCTCGACAAGAAAGTCACATTGCTCCGGAACAGAGCCATCGGGCAGGTAAAGGTCCAATGGGAGAACCTTAGTCCTGATGAGGCTACATGGGAGCTAGAGGATGCCATGAGGGAGGCATTCCCATTTTTGTTCAGTTTTGAGAACACCGAGGACGGTGTTGTTCTAAGGGGGAGGGGAATGTAATACCCCAATTTTGACCCTTATGAAATATTGGCTTCTAATGTAAATATTGTATACACACGTTGTATGTTTCCCTAGTGTGGAGCTCAAGGCCAAGGCCCCGTTAGTTTATGCTAAGATTTTATTTAAATTAGACACGCTTTGATATTGTGTTACCCACATGCTATTAAACCATGGGATATTGTAAATTGATGTAAATATTTAATATTGAAATAAAATACCAAAACTGGCTATGGGAGCAACGAATGAGAAGGGGCCATGTGTATCCACTAGGGAGTGGTGAGGGGGCTAAGGGATTGAACCATAGGCTACCATATGTCACCTTGAGAACCCATTTGACTTACCTTGCTGACATTTATTTATGTTGTAAGGAGTGGTTGAGGAATTCAGTCCATGGCTTCAATGGAGCATGGACAGCCCAAAAATTCGTATGGCAGAGTATGGGCTCTATTTTCTTATACCACAAGCCACTCTACCTCATGGGAGTTGCTTCTTCCTCATCCCCATTCCATTGTGAAAGGGACCAACACCATTTTCCATCCAAAAAAAAAAAACGAATTGTCAGCAGAGAGAAAAACCAGAAATCGCAACGTTGAAAGAACCCACGTTTTGAAGAGCCAAAAACGCCCAGATTTGGCATTGGACAGTGAAATCCAATGGGGGATCCTTTGGTATGAACCTTGGGGTGAATTTGGGAGCATTAACTATCCCGAAATCCATAGGAATACCCAGTTTTTGCAGCCCAGAAAACCAGTGACGGATTTGAGTTATTTGGTGAGCAGAATGGTGATAAATCAAGTGGGGAATGACTATGCAGAGGTTGGGTGTGCTTGATAAACCCAGTGAAGACTAGGATCTCAAGGATTAGTAGCTGGACCTTTCTATGCCCATCTTGAAGAGAACTGGAGGGAAGAGTTTCCTTAGGGACAACGTAACAGAGAAGGGGATCTTCCTTGTGTTGGATGTGGTAGGTAATGTGGGTACCTGACTGTTGAGTTCACTTGAGATGCCTGTAGATCTGTGGTTGAGATCACTGGCTTAGCATTACCCTCCTCTAAGTTCTTGAATGCTTGATAAACCCAACGGTGTGTTGGCTTAGCATAGCTGATGACCGAAACCATGGCTGTGAGTGAGCCCAGCTAGTTCCTCCTTAGTGGATACACAACCCAGCTCGGGGGTGATCTCTTAGGTGAAAGAATATAGGCTGGATAGAGATCTATGGTTGGGTGGAACGTTGCCCTCCCATAGCCAGTCGTTGGACATTCACATTTCGAGATAAGTATTCTTGTGAATTAATTTATATACATTCTATGTTATGCAATGTGTTCAATCTGAATGTTAAATATTCATGGTAATCAAATTGAGATGGAATCTGTGAATAGCATGAGAATGAGATTGAATCTCTGCGTATGGAATCACCTTTTTGCTTCAAATAAACATGTTGATGCATTCCATTATGTTTGGGTATTATTATGTTTAATTCCGCTGTGTTTATATTGAGTTGATTCTGCACACAGAAGTTTTTAATTGTTATGAATTTATGAGTAAAAGAAAGAATATTGGGGCTAAGTCTGCCAAAAGCCCCGTATGATTGGTCATGTTCTCTCCCCTGCATTTGGAAGGCGGGAGGGGACGTTACAACCTGTTTTTGAAAGGTGAGGATAGATTGATTGCCGACATGAAGAGGAAGCTGGCTGCCGAGTTCGAGATGAAGGACTTGGGTATGATGCACTACTTTCTTGGTATGGAGGTGTGGCAGAGTGTAGATGGAATCTTCCTTGGGAAAGGGAAGTATGCAATAGAGATCCTGGAGAGGTTCGGGATGATGGACTGCAAGGCCATGGACATACCTATGGCATCGAACCTAAAGCTTTTGTTTGATGCTTCTTCTGAGCCGGTTGATGCTACGATGTATCATCAAATGATTGGGTCCTTGATGTACCTAACGAATACGAGACCAGACATTTTCTTTGCGGTGAACACCTTGAGCCAGTATCTGACATATCTGAGACATGTTCACCTAATAGTTGCAAAGCATGTTTTGAGGTACCTTAAGGGTATAGTGGATTATGGGCTCAAGTATGAGGCGAATCAAAAGTTTAACCTGGAGGGTTTTGTTGATTCGTATTGGGAAGGCAGTGCCATTGATTGAAAGAGCACTTTGGGGTGTTGCTTCAGTATGGGATTAGGTGTGATCTCTTGGTTTAGCAGGAAGCAGTCCTGTGTGGTACTGAGTACAGCCGAAGCAGAGTATGTCGCAGCTTGTTCGGCTAGTTGTGAGGCAGTATGGCTTAGGAAGCTACTGTCTGATTTGTTTGATCTTCAATTGAGTGCTACTTGTATATATTGCGACAACCAGACTTGTGTGAAGTTGTGAGAGAACCCAGTGTTCCATGACAAGTCGAAGCACATTGAGATCAAGTTCCATTATATCCAGGATATGGTGCAAAGAGGATCAGTAAAGCTCCTGTATGTTGCGACAGAGGAGTAGATAGTCGATGTGTTGACCAAGTTGCTTTCCAGAGTGAAGTTTGAATACTTCAGAGGGAGACTTGGTGTACTTCAGATCGAGATTCCTTCCAAGGGGAAGTGATGAGTCCGGAGACATAGATGCACATGAGTAGTTCTGACATGGTGGCAGGTTAGTCCTCCCATGTTCGCTGATGTAAGTCTTGGGGCCATTTCGACATGGTGGCAGGTTAGTCCTCCCATGGTTGTAAGTGCTGGGGCCGTTCTGACATGGTGGTAGGTTAGTCCTCCCATAGTCGTTGATGTAAGTGCTGGGGCTGTTCCGACATGGTGGTAGGTTAGTCCTCCCATAGTCGTTGATGTAAGTGTTGTGAGCCTTTCACATGGTGGTAGGTTAGTCCTCCCATGGTGAGTGTAAGTGCTGTGTGTGTGCATCTAGGTTGTGCTCTGTGGACTATGTGATGATCTGAAGACATGGATGGGACAGTATGGTACACAGATTTTGTAGAGGCATATGATCAGTCGTGAGATGCTCTTACAAGTTTTGCAGAGGCAGTGTAATCAGTCCTGAGAGATCTTGCAGGTTTTGCAGAGGTAGTGTAATCAGTCTTGAGGTGTACCTACTTGATGACTTGCTCGCTGAGATGATGATGATTAGGATGATCATGTGATGATGTACATTAGTTTGATTTATCGTGAGTATCAGGTTGATACTATGTGGTTGTGGACAGGTTATGCAGTGGCATGTAAAAGATCCTGGGAGATTCGATAGGTTGGGCTGTGTACTCGTAAAAGGCCTGGAATGCTCTTGCGAGGTTTTGCAGATGCACGTGA
Source organism: Larix kaempferi (assembly GCA_027924585.1). NCBI lineage: Eukaryota > Viridiplantae > Streptophyta > Pinopsida > Pinales > Pinaceae > Larix > Larix kaempferi. Next base: position 1,195,685 of record BSBM01000665.1, on the reverse strand, counting down.
TGAGTCCTAAGGATTCCACAATATGACCAGTGATGATGAAGACCTACAAGTGGTGGGCCTACATCCAGTATGACAAAGGGATGGCTCTGTAGAACTTCCTATGACGAGTAGATTCAGAGATTGGACGAGATAGCAGCAGTTGCGATGATGAGAATGATTTGGTGACGATGCATCGATAGCGATGATACAGAGAAGAATATTTGTGTCATATGATCTATGTCGAGAAATACCTTCCTATTTAAGAGGGAGTGTTGATGTATATGTAACTTCGGAATTTATTTCATATATATATTTATTGTACTCCTGTAGAGATGTATTATTCCTCTATACGAAAGTGTCGTCATTTGTATTGACAAGTGTCGTAAGTGTGTTAACTTGTTGATGGGTTATTAGACCACCATGTGTCGGGTTGGCCCTGATTATTGTAACTAGGGGTTATTAGACTTAAGTAGACAAGTGGGCCCCATAAGTATTTTAGGCAGGTCGGACAAGTATAAATAGAGAATGGGATATCTCTATTTAGATCATCTCATTACTCACTCTTCTATCACTCGGAAAGTGGCGCACATTGGAGGAGGAGGATCAACGCATAGGAGAAGTCTATCTCTTGTACCTAGGTTGTACTTTGGTTGTACTATTTCTCTATCTATCTCTGAGGAAGTTGTGGGGTTTTTCACCTTAGGGTTTTCCCCACGGAAAGTCTGTGTGTCCATTGTCTCTTATGCTTTTTCTTATTGTGATGCTTGACATGCTTGATATGATTGTTATGCATTGATATATTGTACATGTTATTCTCTCAGTAATTGGGGTTTAGCTAGGTTTTGGACACTTTCTAATGGACATGGAAGCAGGAAATGAGGATTTCAGAGGCGGGGTGAAAGAATGGGAAAATTTGTCCAAGAGGGACAAAGAAGCAAAAATAGGAAATGAATAGTGTGGCAAAATTTGAAGGTGGTTGGGTAAAAATCGAAGAAGTTATGGAAAACCCTAAAAATAGACAGATGTGAAATTTCTGGCTACAAGAAGTAAAATTTGGGATAGGGTCCTCAGGAAGGAAATATGAAGAATGGAATTGTGGAGGTGCTCGTGAATTTTCAAGGGAAACAGAGTTAAAGCAAAGAAGATATGGAGAAAAAACAGAAATTTGTAAAAAAAAATCTGGAATTGATTTGCAACGGCTAGGAATTGATCTCCAATGGCTTAGAATTGATCTGCAATGGCTTTGGACAGATGTAATCTGTTATTTATCAGCTGGAAATAGATATGGACCCCGGGTTTGCTCGTATTCCTAAAGGTTCATGGGATTCACTCGACTACCAATGTTGTCTAACGACTTGCGTATTGGGGCAGTACCCCTCACTCCACAGATCTGGTAAAACTTATAATCGCTTTGCCAAAAACAACAGCTCTTGGTTCACCTCATAGGTGGGAACTAGTCAATCAGGTAGGGACCTTACCATTTTCGCTATCAAGTCCTCTCAATGGGCCAACTATTTTGGGGTTGTGTGGTACTCCTCACAATGAGTTTTAGGGCTATGCTCAGGTACTTCCTACAATTAAGATGATAGGGATTATTCCCATATCTGAACCTGCAATTGAAAGGAACAATACCTGATATTCTCTCACAGTGCTTGGAATCCACTGCGAATATATATATATATATATATATATATGTTCACAGATATTCCACCCAGCGAGCCCAAGAAAGTGTTATGATACAAGATGTGGTGAACCTCCAGCAATTAAATGATGAAAATGCTCAATATATCAGAAATAACAGAACACTGAAGGGATTTATTGATTGTAGGCCACTTCGAGGGGGAAACCTCCTTTGAGAAATCTCAATACAAATAACTCATGGATTCCTTCATTGGCCTCAACACATATTTATATATTAAGTCTAAGCTAAAAACGTATTACTCCTCATGAATGTGCGATAATACAATATACTCATGCGATGACTTACAAAGCATATGCATCTAATAACAATATACTAACAACGTGGAATAAAAAAATATACTCAAGGGACAACTTACAAAGCATATGCATCCAACAACAATATACTAACAAAGTATACTAACAGGTTCCTAACAGATGCATCGAGCATGGACATGAATCTTTTAGAAGTTGAGCATGTGACTAAGAGGATTTGGAAAATGACAAAGGATTCAACAAGGGGATCATTGTCAAGGGGCTTCAATAGTCAACAAAAGGATTTCAAAGGGAAGGCTTTGAAATGAAAAAAAAGTGGAAGAGATTCCATCAAATCTACTTTCTTAAGGCATGGTGGTAAGAAACATCGAGCAGGGAAAAATGGATGCACACCATGCTGGGAACATGTGGACACCAGTGCAAAAAAATGTAAGGTTCGTGGATAAAATGGCTCAAGAACATGCCAAAGATTCAAAAAAACAATTGAAAAAGGGGGTCACTTGAAGAAGGTGCACCCAAGAAGGAATTCGGGATAAACAACCACATGTTGGAGACATGGGTTGATAGAGCTATTGATGGGCCTTTAGGTTGACCATAAGGAGAGTGCCCAATTTCCTTATGTTGGTTGTGGAGCCTGATCTTCCAGTCTCATAGATGATGATCCAACCTTGTTTGTACCCCAGGTTTGGTTATGATCCTGGCACGATCCCCAACGGGTCGGGCCCATGGTTTTGGGTATCCAGTGGTATTTTCCCATTGTATTTCCCCTATAAAAGAAAGACTTGTAATAAGGCTAAGGTAAGAAATGTATTAGGTTTTATGCATTGTAAATATCTATAAGATCGGAGAAGAGAGACTGTGAGAGAGTGTGAAGAGGAAGTGCAACAGTTGTGTTGTAGGTTGTATCCCTTAACTTTGTTGGATGGTATAATAATAAGGACTGGCAATTTCAGTGTGGACGTAGCCCATCTTGGGTGAACCACGATATATTGGTGTCTCTCTTGTAATGTGTATGTGTGATTCTATTTGCATTTATGCTTATTGTTATTGCTCTGCGATCCTGTTTTTCTAACAATTGGTGTCTCTCTTGTAATGTGTATGTGTGATTATATTTGCATTTATGCTTATTGTTATTGCTCTGCGATCCTGTTTTTCTAACAATTGGTATTAGAGCCAAAGGTATATTTCACAGATAAACCCGCAGGAAGCTAGGGTTTCTAGTTCGAGTGGGAGGAATCGCGAAAGAAGGAAAGTTTAAGGTTGAGAAGTTTAATGGCCAAAGCTACCAATTATAGAAAATGCAAATGGAGGACTATATGTACCAAAAGGATCTATTCCTGTCATTGGGAGGAAGAGCAAAGCAGTCGGCGACTATGAAGGATGAAGAATGGGAGGTTCTTGACAAAAAGGCTTTGGGAAAAATATGGTTGATCATGGCTTCGTCGGTTGCTTTCAATATCTCAAAACAAAAGACAATAGAGGGTTTGATGAGTGCATTGGGTAAGCTCTATGAAAAACCCTCGGCCTCCAACAAGGTATTTCTAATGAAGCGTTTATTTAATATGAAGATGTCTGAAGGTGGATTTGTTACTCTTCATTTAAATGAATTTAATAAGGTTACAAATCAACTAAATTCTGTAAGTGTGAACTTCGATGATGAGTTCAGGGCTCTTCCAATCTTCTGTTCATTGCCAGAAAGCTGGAATATCTTGGTCATGGCTGTAAGTAACTTTGTCTCTGGTTCAAACACCGTGAAATTTGATGGTGTTATTCTTAGTGAGGAAATCCGGAGAAAAAGCACATGTGAGACATCAGGTAATGTGTTGACCATGGAGAGCAGGGGAAGACAAAAGGAGAGAGGACAGATCCAAGGTAATCATGGCAAGTCTAAAATGGGTAGATCCAAGTCCAGACTAGGAAAAATAGAGTGTTGGAACTGTGGAAAGAAAGGGCATCTGAAGAATGACTGCAGATCTCTAAAGAAGAAAGGAGATGGACAACAAGAAACTACCCAGAAAGCAAATGTAGCAGATGATGTGTTACAAGATGCTTTGACTCTTGCATTAGATAATACTATTGATTATTAGGTAGTAGATTCAGGGGATTCATGTCATGCTACACCCCATAAGAAATATTTTCATGATTATGTTCTAGGTGATTTTGGACATGTTTTATTGGGTGATGATGGGCCATGTAAAATTGTTGGAATGGGTAAGGTATGGATAAAATTTAAGAATGGAACTGAATGGTTGCTGAAATATGTTAGGCATATTCCTGCTATGAAAAGAAATCTAATCTCAACATGGAAGTTGGGAGATGGCGGTTGTCTATCTACGTTTGGAGAAATGTGGTGGAATATCACTAAATGATCAATGGTGATAGAAAAAGGAGACAAGGTAGGTACGTTGTATTTAGGTCCTCATAATACTAGTGATCATTCTATCTCTTTAGCTTCCATAGGAACATATACAGCATTATGGCATCATAGGCTTGGCCACATGAGTGAGAAGGGGATATAGATTCTCCACTCAAGGAAGTTGCTGCCAGATTTGAAGTAGGTAAGTTTGGAATTCTGTGAGAATTGTGTTTATACAAAACAGAAGAGCGTCAGATTTGTTAGGGTTGGGAAACAAAAGAAGAATGAAAAGTTAGAGCTTGTGCATATAGATGTATCGGGGCCGGCTCAGGTACAATCTCTTGGTGGCTGTCATTATTATGTTACATTTATTGATGATGGAACTAGAAAAACTTAGGTTTATTGCATTAAACATAAATCTATTGTGTTTGCTACTTTTAAAAAGTGGAAATCTTTGGTTGAGAATGAGACAGGAAAAAGGTTGAAGTGTCTTAGATTTGATAATGGAGGTGAGTATTGCGGCAAAGAGTTTGATAGTTACTATGCATACCATAGGATTCGTAAAGAGAAGACAGTCCCAGGAACACCACAAGAAAATGGTGTGTCAGAAAGGATGAATAGAATGATCATGGAGCGTGCAAGGTGTATGAGATTGCATGTAGGGTTGCGCTTACAGTTTTGGGCAGATATTGTAAATACTGTTGTTTATTTAATAAATAGAGGGCCTTCAAGTGCTTTGGATGGTGGTATTCCAGAGGAGGCATGGACAGTTAAAAAGGTAAACTACTCATTTCTGAGAATGTTTGGTTGTGAAGCATTTGTCCATATTGATAAAGAAAATAGAACAAATCTTGAAGCTAAATCCGAGAAATGTACCTTTATTGGATATGGGGTTGATGATCTTGGTTATCGCTTATGGGATTATGAAAATCACAAAATTATTAGAAGTAGAGATGTCATATTCAATGAAAAGGTCATGTATAAAGATCAGTTCCAAGGAAAGAAATAGGACAAGGAAAACACAGAGTACACAGTACTTGATGAAATTCAAGAAAATGAAGTTCCAAATGTGTCAGAAAATCAAAAACAACAACAAGTACCTGAAACTCCTGCAAGTGTAAGAAGATCTACGAGGCTAAGTAGACTCCCTGAACGATACTCTCCTTCAATGTATTATTTATTGATGACTGATGTTGGTGAATTAGAATGTTATGAAGAAGCAATGCAAGTGGAAAATAGAAAGAAGTGGGAGCAAGGCATGAATGAGGAGATGGACTCATTGGCAGGAAATGAGACTTGGGATTTGGTTCAGTTTCCTACTAGTAAAAGAGCATTGCAGAACAAATGGATTTACAGGTTGAAGGAAGAAGAAGGAGGTAAGAAGCGGTACAAGGCCAGACTTGTTGTAAAGGGGTTTGCACATAAGAAAGGTATAGATTTTGATGAAATATTTTCTCCTATTGTTAAGATGACTTCAATTAGGACTATTTTAAGTCTAGTGGTCGTAGAATATTTGTATCTTGAACAGTTATATGTAAAAAAAACCTTTCTCCATGGGGATTTGGAGGAAGAGATACATATGCAGTAGCCACGAGGGTACAGGAAGGAGAATTTGGTGTGCATGTTGAAAAAGAGCTTGTATGGCTTGAAGCAAGCTCCAAGGCAGTGGTATTTAAAATTTGATAGGTTTATGACAGAACAAGGTTATAGTAGATGTCATTCTGACCACTTTGTTTATTTCAAGAGGCTAGATAATGGAAGTTATATTATCTTGTTATTGTATGTGAATGATATGCTTGTTGCAGGGTCTAAAATGCAGGATATAAATGTGCTCAAAAGGAAGTTAGCTATTTCATTTGCGTTGAATGATTTGGGTGCTGCAAAGAAAATCCTTGGTATGAGAATAACAAGAGTCAAGAAAAATCGCAAATTGACATTGTCTCAAAGTGAGTACATACAAAAGGTGTTGGAGAGGTTCATAATGCAGAATGCAAAACCAGTTAGTACACCTTTGGCCAGCCATTTCAAACTAAGTAAGGAAATGTGTCCCAAGACATAGGAAGAGATAGATTACATGTCCAAGATTCCCTATCAATCAACAGTTGGCAGCTTGATGTATGCAATGGTATGCACAAGACCAGATATTGCACACGTAGTGGGAGTTATGAGAAGATATATGAACAATCTAGGTAAATAACATTGGAAGGCAGTACAATGGATTCTCAGGTATATGAGAGATACTACCACTCATGCATTATGTTTTGGAGGTTCAAATATTGTTCTATAGGGATATGTTGATGCAAATATGGCGGGTGATAAAAATAACAGGAGGAGCACCACAGGGTATATGTTTACTGTAGGTGGAACATCATTAAGTCAGATTTCAAAACTGCAAAAGGTTGTTGCACTTTCAACAACGGAAGCAAAGTATGTTGCTATTACAGAGGCTAGTAAAGAGATGATTTGGTTGCAAAGGTTTATGGAGGCATTGGGTAAGAAGCAGAAGGATAGCATGTTGTATAGTGACAACCAGAGTGCCATTCATCTTGCAAAGAACTCAACATTCCATTCCAGGACTAAACATATACAACTCAAGTACCATTTCATATGCTCTGTTCTGGAAGATGAACTGTTGAAGCTAGAAAAGATACATACTAGCTAGAATCCTGCAGACATGTTCACAAAGGTAGTGACTAGAGAGAAACTGAGTTCTTGCTTGGTTTCAGTTGGCCTTCTAACATGAAGGTAAAAATAAGAAATTTTCTAAGTCCAAGGTCCAGTAAGTACAACAGCGATGGAGTTGCTGTGATCAGTCTCCAAGTGGGAGATTATTGGTTGTGGAGCCTGATATTCCACTCTCATAGATGATGATTCAACCATGTTTGTACCCCAGGTTTGGTTACAATCCCGACACGATCCCCAGGGGGTCGGGCCCATGGTTTTGGGTATCCCGTGCTATTTTCCCATTGTATTTCTCCTATAAAAGAGAGACTTGTAATATAGCTAGGGTAAGAAATGTATTAGGTTTTATGCATTGTAAATATATCTAAGATCGGAGAAGAGAGACTGTGAGAGAGTTTGAAGAGGAAGTGTAGTGGTTGTGCTGTAGGTTGTATCCTTTCACTTTGCTGGATGGTATAATAATAAGGACTGACAATTTCATTGTGGACGTAGCCCATCTTGGGTGAACCATGATATATTGGTGTCTCTCTTGTAATGTGTATGTGTGATTATATTTTCATTTCTCTTAATTGTTATTGCTCTACGATCCTATTTTTCTAACACCTTAAGGTTTCTTAAATGACACATCCATTAGAAAAGGTTTCGTCCAAGGGAAATATTTGGTGGCGAATTATTAGGATGATGTAGTGATACCTCATATACATTAGTTGGGAACACAAGATCTAAGAAAGGAGGATACCAAGAAATATTCCAACAAAAGAGCTAAGGAAAAGCTTAAATAGCTATGTGGTAGAAAGGGTTGCTGAGGTAGAGAAACTAAGTCAACACATCGGTTACAACAACAAACTTTGAGAGAGAAAGAGGTGGCAACAAGCAAATCAGGGGATATTGGGATGGAGATCCTAGAGCTTCTATTTGTTGTATTTTGGGTAGTAGGATGAAGGCCACACCCCATTTGTATATCAGGTTACAGCCATTTCCCATACCACCCTTTGCAATTTTTTCACTTAATAAAGACTTGTTAGGTGGCTTGTTTGGGAACCCACTTGATTTCTTGTGGTGTGGTTTGTTCTCTTTGTTATTTAACTGTTAAATTGGCTAAGTATAGAACATACACATAATCAAATCTAAGTCAAAGTGTAGGTTGGGAAATTTTTTCCTAGACGATGGGTAGCTTACAAAAAAGCGTATGGGTGTGTGTTGAATGAAGATGCATAGTCCACCAAAGAGTAACCTCGAGTGACCAATTCCTCAAGAGAAATTCTAGGTGGTGTCTCATGATTGTCGATGTTTGGGAAATCCTACAAAAAAAAGCTTTAGTGTTGTGATAAAGACCATCCCCAAGAAAAGAAAATGAGTTTTCATCTATTAATTTTAGGATGATATGATCTTAGCCCGCATTCTCACTTAGAAAAAATGAAAGGTAAACTGTATAGCTTAATTATTGGGATATTTGTCATTGTTATTTAAAGATTATTCGCATATTCATTATTAAAAAAACTCTCTTTGGCACATCACATGGAAATCATCATTATTTCATTACAAGATAGAGGATTGCCAAATCTCTAAAAACTTGTAAATCCCAATATACTAACTTCACATCATTCTTATAAAACACGTTTGATATGAAATGTTTTATCCTCAATTTTAATTACATATGATAACTACTTAAAACAATAATAAGTCTCAAATATTTATTGAAAATAGTTGAGAGATGCCAAAGATGTAGTTGATGGAAGATGATAGGTAGGGTTATTGTGGTTTCATTTTTTTATGACTACATTTAATTATTCAAATTAGAAACTATTAAATTAATTGTTAATAAGATCGTTTTTATTTATGAATCTTTTCTTTCGAGATTATATAATAATATTGGCTCCAAATCAAAATGAGTAAACTAAACATTTAAAAATAAATTTTCGACATTAACCCTAAAACTAACCTTTATTATTTATTCTCTTATTATATGTGATGTAATATAAATAATCTAAATTTTCAATAATGCCATATTATACTCTTATTAAAGACGAGAGTTTGTCCTTTTAACTAGCTAAACATGAAATCATAATGAGCTATTGATTTATTCAAAACCTCAAATCAACTAAGAAAAAAAAACATGTGGAATATGTATCATACCTACTTAAAAGAAGTGAAAATTTTATTGTATCCACCTCCATTATCATTTATAATTAATTTTGACCATTTTGGGACCATGCCAATTCTCGCCATTAATGGTTTAATCATTTCAAATTTAGTAATTTGATTTTTATTTTATATAAGAGAGTGGGTAATTGGTTAGGATTAACTAGGTAAAAATTTTAATAATTTATATTTTAGTTATTATTAATTTAGTGAAAATTATTAAATACATCAAAATTAGTTTAAATAGATTTGATTTTTATTTTATATAAGAAAGTTGGTAATTGGTTAAGATTAATTAGATAAAAAATTTACTAATTTAAATTTTAGTTATTATTATATTAATGAAAATTATTAAATAAATCAAAATTAATGTAAATGGAGTTTAATTATCATCATCTTGACAAATCATTTATATAATTTTAAAAATTAACTATAATTTGATTATATTATGTTTATAATTTGATTATATTATGTTTTGCTAAATTTAACAAAATTCATTGTTTTAAAATTTTTAAATTAAATTTATGAATACTTTAATTTTGTATTTATTTTAAAACTATAAAAATTTTACTTTAAAAACAATATTATAATTTTATTTAATTTAACTAATAAAATATAAATAATCAATTTTTTTATCAACTAAAATTTGATTAAGAATTAAAGTAACTTATCGAAATATAATTTCATCATATATAAAAGAAACTTAATTTTAATAATACTGTATCAATTATTATTATCTATAGACGTTTTTTCACATTTATATTAAATTTAATTTAAAAATAACTATTTTTTATACAAATTAAATTCCTCTTTATTAATGATTGAAGTTTTTCACTTATATTCAAATTGGGATAAATACAAATATTAAAGCTATATATAAATTAGTTATTCTGAAAGTTTAAAAAAAAATTGTAAGCTTCATAGAAAGATTATATTATAGTACAAAAAAGATTACAATCATCAGGATAAACCGAATATAGCGTTCTGGCCCTGATCAAGGTGCCAATATTACAAAAAAGTGCAGTAAAACCAGACTTAGAGAGATAAACTAGATAACCACCGAACAAGAAAGACAGTATGAAACTATAACTCTGTACAAGCCAGAGTAGACAAAAACAAAGAAACAGAGTAGTAAAACCAGGTGTGCAGTGCTCGTGACAGGTCATCTCAGGAGTTGGCTTCTGCGCCTTTGGAGTCATGCATGTCCTCAGAGATGGGGTAGGGGCCAAAGAATTCATCCGTCCACTACTTCTCTCGGACCTTGATGGGAAGAGGCTCGACTTTACACGGGAGCATTGCTTCTACTTCATATTTACGGATACGCTTGTGCTGGGTGATGGTGATCGTAGAAGGAACCGGGAAACAAGTCCAAAGAGGGGAAGCACCTTACACTACTACGGCTGCTGGAGAGTTAGGACCAGCGGTGTGTCCAAGAGCAAGAGCAGGAGAGGCACCCTCAGAAGTAGCGAGGCCCAAGGAATTACGAAGAGAACTGTCGGCAGCCTGCTTAACCATGTGTGGAGAAACACCTTTGTTAAAACCATCCATTTCGTCGTCAGTACCAGCAACGGGACCCTCAAGACCAACTCCAATGGGCGGAGATGGATATGGGAATAAGGAGTATCTGCATCCCATGAGGCAAGCTTCCAATGTAACAAGGATGCCATCCAGATGAGCCATATTGGACTTGGTGTCCATAATGGTCATCTTAGCCACGTTTCAATTAGTGAGCATTTCTTCTACCAAAGTGCCAAGCAAATTTTTGAGCAACCAGTAATAATTCACCTGAGTTCCAAGGCTACCAAAGGCGAGGATTTCATCAACACTCATGGACTCCCAATCTTCCACCAGACGACGAACCGGCATAAACACATTATCTTTGTAACCGATGTTAGCAGGAATTTCCTTCTTTGCAGATGCCGTTTTTCCTGTGCCTTGAATGGAGCCACGCCTGGAGGTTCCTCCGGTGCGCTTCATGATCGAATTGGACAGTGCAGGGGCCGAACTCTCAATAGGGGCTGAACTCTCTATAGTGGATGCAGACAGTGAGTAACGTAGACGCGTGATGACCATTGGTGGGTGTACATGGATCTTCATAATCTGGAGGGAGGCGTGGTGAGGGTGGGAGGTCACACGAGAGTGATTTATGGTGAATTGAAACCAGCTCGGGCGAGAGGACATAGGAGATTGAACCTGCGTTAATGCCGCCCCCCAAGCCATGTGGGCGATGAGATCAACAGCGTGCGGGGAGGCCGGTTATGTAGTGGTCATGTCCACCATTAATGCGGAGCCTAAGAGCTGGTGCAAGGAGCAGTAGACGTGTCCCCTCTTGCATTCCTGCTGGCAGTGGCGGTGGCACCTAGATCCGGGATACTGGGAAAGTTCAAATTGGTATAAGTACAAATATTAAATCTATGTGATGATGATGATGATGATTAATGTCCAATGAGACCAACTTTGGTATATCGGATCGTAAGAAGGTTATTAGTTGGTTTGCTTTAAACTTTTGTTCCTATGCTCAGAAAGCTTTGAAATAAGCTTTCCCATATTAGTATAGTTTTGGCAACTCAAGAGGTTAGAAAGGTTTGTATTGTAGCAAATACTATGAAACTCATATTTAATGTGGGTGTAAGTAGGACACTCTAAGAGAAAGTGATTTTCATCATCAACGCTCATAGACTCACAAAGATGGAAAACCCTTTCCTCCCCATGAGAGTTCGCTCTAATCTCGGCTACATAAGTTTGATTGAATTTGATATCAATAATTTATTTTCATCAATTTTATATTTATTATTATTTTTAAGGAAGCCATCCAAATATTCAACGATTTGGCCCCGAGAGAGGGGCAACTATGTTTTAATGGCGATTTTGATGATAGAAATAGATTCAATGCTATAAAAAGCCCTTAGGGAACTCAAAATTTTAAAGGTTGACAGTTGGTAACCATGAGTTTTTTAAATTTCTGCAGGAAGTTTTCAAAATCATGCAGGAAAAATCAATTTTTTTGTTTGAAATTGTCAAACTTTTAAACTATAGATTTTTTAAATTATTATTTAATTAGTTTTTAATTTTTTTATATTGATTATAAATTTAATTATAATTATTTTGGATTAATGGAAATAATTTTTTTTTTGGGTAGTTAGGGGAATTTGTACGTCTCGTACTCTCTGTAAATTTGGATCGAATGATGCCAAATGCTGAGGGCTACCAGGTTTGGTGTGTTGAATGTGGTATGGTACAGAGGGATACTAGATTTGAACTAGTGATATGATGATTGATTTATTAATTTGACTCGTTAATCTATATATAACTATAATTAAATTTGATAAACAATTTAATGAAAATATGCATAATAAAGATTAGACGTTTTTTACTTTCCTAGTCATAAAGAAATTCATTCATTTAATATTTTCCAAATTTTCGTTGTTCAAAATCCATTTTTTTATTACAGAGACGGAACAAATACCCCTAATTCCAACAAATACTACCTAATTTCAGAAAAAAAAAATGTCCAAATACAATCTAGAAAAATAAATAATCCAAACCTCGTATTTTCTGAAGTCAACCCTTCATTTCTTTTTATGTTTTAATTATATTGAGACAAAATTTATTTTTAAATCTTCCATAAAACATAAATGCCAATTTGCATGAAGAAAACAGTCTTTTTGAGGTTGGTTGTTTGTGATTAGACACATTCCCATTATTTATCATGGAAAATAGGCCACATCCATGTGAAAACAAACTAATCTTTAATTAATTCTTACATCTAACAATGAGTGGTGAATGACTGTAATTAAGGGCCGACATCAATTATTGACCAACTAAGAGCAGGAAATAATGGAAAATCTAAAAACCTATATTGTATGAACATTATATATATAAGAAAAATCGTTGGATTGAATCGATATTTAGATTCAGTATACAGAGGGACATTCATAATTATATACCATGCTAGGCTAAGAATAAAGAGATTTGGAGTGAAAATAGGATGACCCCCATCCATGGGAAAAAAAGGTTGTGGATGCGTGATATGATGATGGTGGGAGTGGATCCATCGAAAATATCAGGCCCTAGTTCCATCCATGGTCTTTGATCCGAAGACCTGAATATTTCCTCTCAGGTAGAGAATAGTGACAGCAAATCGAAGAAGTGAAAGTGTAGTGCCGCCACGGCCAATGAGGAATTCCCAAAAGAGGGTGGGGAAGTAACAAGGGCATTGAAAGGCAAGACAAGAGCATCTCTTCACCAACAATAGAATTTTGAAAGAAAAATGGTTGAGTGAATTTTATTAAATACAAAATATTTTATCACATATATCTTAAATTTAACTTAAAAATAATCATTTTTTTATAAAACTTAAAGTTCAAGTTATTAATGATCTATTTTTCACTTATGTTCAAATTGGGCATAAAAATAACCAATTTTTTATAAAATTTAAAGTTCAAGTTATTAATTATCTATTTTTTTCACATATGTTCAAATTGGGCAAGTGCACATTGGGATAACGAGGGCAAGTTCAAATTAGAATAAACACAAATATTAAAGCTATATATTAATTACTTAGTGGATAACTTCAAATTAGGATAAATACAAATAGTAAAGTTATGTATTAATAATTAGCTAAAGTTTTTTGAATGTTATATTATATTTATTATTATTATTATGTTATAATTTAAATATTTTTTAATTTTTTAATATTGATTTTAATTTTTGTTAGAATTATTTTGGATTAATTTGTTTTTTTGGTAATCAGTGGAATTTGTAAGGACTGATGTTCGAGACAGTGGGGTCAAATAGTGTGTTGAATGCAATATGTTGCATAAGGTTATTAGATTTGAATTTAACTGGTTAATATATAAATAAAGATAATGAGATTTGATTAAATGATTTAATGAAGATTTTTTTTATTTAAATCTATTTTTTATTACATAAATTAATTAAATAGATTAAATTTCTTTAAATATCTATTTTGTACTTATACATTCTTAACCACTATATGTGACTCCAACAACTATTACCATATTTCGGACTATTACCATATTTCGGGAAAACATATCATAAAACAATTCAAAAAATAGTGAAAACCTAAGAAAAACTATCTTTTCTGCAGTCATCTTTTCAGTTTTTTTTATTAAAATGGAGCAAAATGATCGAGTAAACCGAAGGACTTTCCGAATTACATACCATTCTATGCTAAGAATAGAGAGGTTTGACGTGAAAAAGTTTGTGGATATATACGATGAAATATATATGTATGAAATATCGTTAAAAATAAATGATATTTACATCTAGTAAACGGAGCGATTCAAGTTCCGAATTACATAAATAAAACAAAACACACGTGGAAAATGAAAATGTATTGTACTTATCTTAAAACAAGTGGAAATTCTATTGAACCAATTCTTCTTAAAAAACTCTTATTTATGTATTGGAGTTTATGTATTGTGTCTACCTGCAATTCTCATGGCTCCCCTTGTTTTAAGATAGAATCTAAGAATAGAATTCACTCCTCATATTCGGGAGTCGGGACATACCATTTCAACCCGATCAACAATGTCCCAAAGTTTATCTTTTATCGTTTTTCTTAAGATTAAGTGTTTGGGGAAAAGAATATCAAAAAATAAGTTAGAAAAGCACGTTATTCATTTTTAATGTTAATTTCATTTAATATTTTCGTAGTTGCTAGTGTTATTATGTAGATGGAGTTATTTTTATTCCCTCTCAAGGCAGAGATATACTTTTCATTCAAAAGTCAAAATACTTTAGCTTTATATTAATCCTTAATTTTTTATATTGTTTGTTGTAAATTTTGTAATGTTAGAAAAAAACTAATTATTAAATTGAATGTTTGAAAATTCAAAAATATATTTTCTATTTTTTGGAAAAGAAAAATTAAATTTTTTTATCGGTGAAATACACTTAAGAATTGACATAAATTCCTAGAACATGTTTTTTTATTTTTTGTTACAAAAATTATTTTAAAAAAAATTCTAAAATTTTACACATATACATAAATATCAAATCATTAATTAAAAAAAACAGTACTGGTTGGTACTTTAAATCCATGATCCATGAGTTGGACTCGCCGTAATCAACACAGCAATCGAAATAATGTGTACTCGAATGGTCGAAGCAGGTCATTCATGTGTCCGCGACTCCGCACCTGGTGGTTCGCGCCTTACGATTGTATTTTCATCTGGGATGAGGATTTGGGTTCGAAAAACTTCAATGCAGATGAGTACGTGTAAATTGTGCAGAGCCGGGATGAGGATTTGGGTTCGACAAACTTCAATGCAGATGAGTACGTTCAAATTGTGCAGAGCTGGATCAAAAATTTAAAATAAGTTTTAATGCGCATGAAATTTAAATTACCACATAACTTTGTTTATACTTGAAAATTTAAATTGAGAAGTTAAAGTTTTGGGAGTAGTTGACTCCTATACCATGATTCATTACATGTTATTTTTTGGTTTATCTTCCATGAAATAATTCATTCAAATTTTAAACAAAGTCGATGGACAAGTGGCGAAGGGTATTGAGATAGATGAGAGGGGTATTAAATCAAAACCCTTCCTTCGTGCTTTCTGTTTATTATTACTTTATGTGTTCGTGTTTTCTCCTTATTATTAGTTTATGTGTGGTAACATGGTGTTTTTTAAGTCTGAAGGAATGTTTTGATAAAATACAAGTGGGAATAAAAAGGGTTGGATGTTTTTAATGATTTTTTTTGTTTTAGTTTAAATATTTTTCTCAATGGTAAGGTTTTTTAATTTAGATATGATGTTTTGAGTTGAATTTGATTTCTATTATGTTTAAGTTGAATATAAGCTTTATTATATTTATGTGTTAGAGTCTTTTTTAGGTTTGTTTTTTACTTAAAGGTTGATTTCTTCCATATATCCTTTTATTTTGGTTTACGTTTGATTCTTTTTTTAGTTTAGATTTATTGATTGTGTTCAACAATATATCCTTTTATTCGTTTGATTCTTCTTTTAGTTTAGATTTATTGATTGTGTTCAACATAATAGGTTATAAACATTCTAATAGGTAATAGGTGCATATCATATGAAATATTTAACCTTTGTGAATTCATAAATGAACTTCTTAACAAATTGTAGATTTACAGGTTGCATTTGATCATTTTTAGTATAGGATATTTTTCTTAGACTAGTAGGATAATTTCCTTCATTAATCTTAAAGAGTTAGAAATAAAGTATTTGGAATGATACTGGATAGTCAAGATAAGCAAGTTAGTAGTAGATCATAACATATTTTATTAGTTGGTACTTAGCTTTGTGAGGAGCTCACATTCCTTGGCCTCTTGTCTGAGGATATATATTCTCTTTCAAGACAAAAAGACCATACAACAAATTTAAGGAGAAATGGCATATGAAAATGCATATAATTTGGAACTTAACCTTTAGTTAGATGCAAATTAGTGAGTCCTTAATAAGCATTTATTCTTTTAAAACCTAGGTTCTTTAGTTGGGAGTATATTAAGATCTATGACAATAGGATCATCAAATAATGGGTTAATGATTAAATAATTTTAACCTTATATTGGGAAGTTATTTATTTTCGAAGATGACAAAACATATCATAATCTAGTAGTTACAAACTACTATCCACAAATATGAGTTGATTTCCACTCCTAAAAATATCTACAAAATATAAGATTAAAATTATTTAACCATCTTTCTATTATATATATAAATAAATAACTTCTCAATATTAAAATAAAATTGTTTAACCATGCTTTTATTAACTCTACCTTACATTTATGTTTGTGGTCTAAAACTTCTACATTTTCAACATTTTTATCTTAGATTCAAATATATTAGCTATGGAAATTGCATAATCTAGGTGCCATGGACGTTTTCACTGCTTTTGAGTTCATATGCTTCAAATTTCTTTTCTTCTGAACCACTAAAATATCTTTTGGATTTGATATACATGTGCTCTTCCCTTCCCTCCATGCCATCTCAAAGCTTTAAAATTATAGTACACCACTTGTTATGAACTATACTTTCACTATCATATGTTCCAAAGAAACATCTTCCACTTGACAGGAAATTAGCTGATTGTTTATATTACTTTAATTTCCTTTTCTCTTAGTTTCCAGCATCGAGAAAAGCACGTTATTAATTTATTTATTCATTTTTAATGTCAATTTCATTTAATCCTCTCGTAGTTGCTAGGAAATTAGCTGATTGTTTATATTACTTTAATTTCCTTTTCTCTTAGTTTCCAGCATCGAGAAAAGCACGTTATTAATTTATTTATTCATTTTTAATGTCAATTTCATTTAATCCTCTCGTAGTTGCTAGTACTACTATGTAGATGGAGTTACTTTTTACGTTACTTTAATTTCCTTTTCTCTTAGTTTCCAGCATCGAGACGGAGGATATAAAGTAGAGTTAAATGCGGGGACTCGGGACATGTCATTCTTACTTGATTCACGGACCTTAATAAATTTTGACCATACTTTATATTTAATATAGCTAAGTGTGGTTCCTAGAAAATATAGTTAAGTGTTTTGGACCATTTCATTCTAAAGACACCAGCTTTATTATATTAGATTATAACTTTGACACGTTTTTTATTTTATTTAAAAAAAGTAATTAGCTAGAATCAGTTAAAAAAAAACAATTAATATTTTTTAATTATTATTAATTTAATTAAAATTATCAATTAATTTATTTTTTCATAAATATCTTATATAATTCTTAAGATATTAGTTTTAAATTTAATAAATATGTTATTATAATTTTTAAAATTTTAACTATATTATAGTTTGATAGGTTTAATTAGATTTTCCGTCTTCTAACCATTTATAATGAATTAAACTATGTTATTAAAGTATAATTCTACAATCCACAAAAACTTAATTATAATAATATTTTATCTATTAATATTATAGATAAAATATTTTATTACATTTATGTGAATTTTAACTTAAAATAATCATTTTTTATTAAGTTAATTCATTCTAACTTCACCAAATTCATTAATGATCGAGATTCTTGGGGAAGTTCAAATTGGGATAGACCAAATATTAAATCTATTTATTAGTTAGTTAGTGATTGATTGAATTTGATATCCATCATCTTTTTACAAACATTGAATTTATTATTGTATTTAAATTATAATTTAAATATTTTATTATGCTTTTTATATTGGTTTTTAATTTAATTAGAATTATTTTGGATTGATGAAAATAGTTTTTTTTGTGATCAAAGGAATCAAATTAGCTTGGTTTGTAACAATAATAATAATTTATTTTTAAGGTCACTTGCTAGCGAGACACCAATTTGGAGTATGAGACCTCCTTTTTTGTGGGACAAGAGACCATCCCTTTAACTGCTAAAGTCTACAGAGGTGTACATACCCTACCCCCCTCCGGATTTGAACATGTGACCTCCTAGGAAGGAACACATGTTTTTAACCGTTAGGCCCACTCAGGTTGTACGTGCGTGACACATAAATCCGGTCTGGGGTGGCAATCACCTGGTGTGCTACCCAAAGGTACTAGATTTGAACCACTATTGATACATTTAGATAATGAGAATGGAATTTGATTAAATAATTTAATAATGAGTACACATAAAGATTTTGGTTTACTTTTTTAATTATTATTTACAGATTCATTGATATAATTTTTATCCTTATGAAGATTTTTCATTCTTCAAAATTCATTTTTTATTGTAGAAATGAATTAAGCCCCCTTCAATATCCCTTTTGCACTCATGCATTCTTAACAACTCCTACTACACAGAGGTATGAGATTTGAGCCAACTATTGGGGTGGGAATCACCCGGTCTAGTGCACACATCTATGACATTTAACACATAGGTACAAGATTTGAAACAACCATTGGGCTGGGAATTAGTCAATCTACTACACATATGTACGATATTTACCACATAGATACAAGATTTGAACCAAGTGGGATATGTGCATTACACAAAGGTATGGGATTTGAACCAATAACATTGAGAGCATAATTTGATTAAATAATTCAGTAATATGTAAACATAAATATCAGACCTATTTTACTTTTCTAAATCTAATTTTTAGCCATATGAAGTTTTTTCAAGTTCAAAATCCATTTTTTCTTGCACAAATGGATTAAGCTCCCTTGAATATCCATTTTACACTCATGCATTCTTAACAACTTATATCTATTATTCCAACAACTACTAAGAAAAATTGTTCGAAAACAATCCAAAAAAATAGTGCAAAAAATCAAAACCTTAGTTCTTCATTCCTCTCTTTCTGAAGCCAATCCTTCTTTTCTATTCAGATTTTAATAATGGGGAAAAGTTTATTTTTAAATCCTCCTTAAAAACAAAATCCCCAAATTGCATAAAGCAAACACACATTTTAAGTTTGTTTTGATTGTGGTTAGCCACATTCCCATTATACCTCATGGGAAATGGGCCAAATCCAGGTAAAAATCAACTATTCTTTAATTAATATATCTCGTTGATGGTGGTGTATGTGTGCATGTGTGTGATAAATGGTTCCATTACCATTCTAGATCTTACACATTTAGGGTTGTAGCTAACAAAAAAAATAACACTAACATGATAATAGAAATTTGTAATGTCACAATATATAGGGCTTAAGATGCCCCTACGATTAAAACAATTGGTGTCCTCAACACTTGATTAACTATGGATGTTTCTGCATGAAGAACACATCTTCCCATGTTGCCTCTTTTATTGGAAAGTTCTTCCACTTGATGAGGTACCGATTAATTGCTTGATTTGATAGTTTCTTTGAATGATTGTCTCAAGTTCTAGTATTAATTCCCTTCTTCACCAATCTCTATTAAAATAGTCTATTTTAGGATCGTATTAGTCTAGTTTAGGATCTTGTCACCAATTACCGTTTTTAGGAAAGGAACATGGAAGGTTGGATGAACATGTGAAGTTTGTGGTAACTCCAATTTATAAGCCATACTTCCAATCCTTTGCAGCACCATTTAGGGACCATAGTACTTCAATGCTAATTTTTTTTCCTTCTTTTGCTACTTGAGTGACATATGTTTGACATATGGTTGTAGCCAAAACAATACCCTATCTCCCACTTCAATTTCCCTTTCACTACAATGATGATTTTATTTTTGTTTCATCCTATTTTCTATTATAGGCAATCTATTCTTCAATACTTGGAGAACTTCTCGTTGGTGCTCTATATGATCCTCCACTGCTCTATCTAAGGTTTTGGCCATTGCCTAGACCACTTGTTGTAAATTGTTCACTTAATCAAGACTTGCTAGGTGCCTAGTTTGGGAATTGGCATGTTGTGTTTGGTCTCTTTGATGTTTAACTAGTAATTTGGCAAAGTATAGAGAACAAAAATAAGCAAGTGTAAGTACAAGTCTAGATTGGGAAAAAAATTTGGGAACAATTTGTTTAGACAATGGGTATCTCATGGTAGAAGGTATGGGAATCCCATGAGTGAAAAGGCATAATCCACTTAAGAGTAACAGTGGGTGACCAAGTCCTTGAGGAGAAAGAGAGGTGGTACTCATAATTGGTGAAGTTCAAGGAAGCCTACAACACTAAATATTTTGAGTTGTGATAGTTTGTATTAGAGTCCAATGTAGACTGGAAGTGAAGTTTCAGCAAGCTCTTCGCAATTGTCAAGGAATTGTAAAATGGTATCAAAACTAAGGTGAAGCTATAACCAATATCATTTTAGGTTTCAATATTGATAAAAAAGGGTGTGAAACATGACCTTGCATAGGGTAAAATTTGGGTGCATGCAGAATTCATTGGGAGTGCGCAAAAAAATTATAGACCAATCAAAAGAGGCATGCCTAGAAAATAGAGTGCCTAGTACATAATGCATTGATAGAGGTGTCCCTAGAAAAAAACACACCTAGGAAGAAGAATTCCTCGAAGGAAACATGCCTACGTGGAAGTGTGCTTGGAAGATAGCAGACTTGGAAGGAAGTGATCCCAAGAGACAAATTAAATTGGGAAAGAGTTTACCATTTGTAGAATATCACATCAACATAGATGCATTCATTGATAGAACATGTATTGATGGATACGTGACCATTCGCAGAATAATGTGCCCATAGACATAGGAAATGTGCCGAGTAATTAATACTAAGGTTGTTGAAAGCTACAAGTGACATATTAGTAGGTACAAATCCTTTTTGATGTGCTTGAGAGGGTTGCAGCATGGAGGGTGATGAACAATCATGGAATTCCAATATGGAAGATGGATTCAAGGAACATGAATGACAACATCAAGCAACGCTCAATTTATTCCCTCCAAACATGATGCAACTAGAGTATAATAGTGTGAAGGTTGAAGTCTTGTTTGGGAAAGTGTAGGCTTTAACAAAGAGGTTTGATTCATATGGAAGAGAGGAGACCAACTTGTAGTAGCAATGCAATGGAATTCCAAGTGTATGTTCATTGCATTCTTTCTTTGTTTACATAACCACTTTGCTAGATATTTCCCTCTAAAACCAGGGTTGGAGATCTTAGAAGAAGCATGACACACATTAGTTGTGAAGTGTAACGCCCCATATTTTGATTAGGCATATTTATAAATTAGACACACTATACTTTATTTGCTTATTATCTGTTGAACTCAGCTCTACTAAGTAAACTTTATTACGACATGATGGACCTGATTATATGATGTTACTGTGTTTTATGATTTCTCTATCATTATGATGTTACTATGTTATGCGGTTACGATGTCATGATTATCATAGGGTTCCTTTATTTTACGATTATAGTATATGTTTATATGTTTTCATTAATAAGATGTGAAATATCTGATGTGGTACGTGGATACCATCTTATGATGTGATTTATTGAAGTGTTATATGTCATATGCATCTATGATGAACTAAAATGATTACATGAAATAAAATGATGTTGATAATATGGATCAATTGGTGATCGATGGGAAATGCTCTCTATAAAATTTGTATTTTGCGAAATACGAACCTACAGGACACAGGGGCTATGGGATAGCTAGTTGCTTGATCTAATATATGGGATAAGAACTTGTTCATACGGTAAACCTTAGCATCCAAATGTGATGATATGATGACACAAACCGATAATATTGATAGCAACAAAGTATGAGTTGATAAGGCCGTAGACCTAGCATGTTGAGAGGGATGGATGTATTTCCCACCTTATGTTTCCGTGATACCTGAGGTTGTGGGAGGGTCGTGCTGAGACACGCTACCCATGTTTTTGTGATGACAATGGTCGAATTCCTGCTAGGAGAGGCTAGGTCTTCTTTTCAGCCAACGCTATCACTCTCAGGTTCTATGTGGTCAGGTCGGTGGGTCAGACATCAACTTTTGTACCAGCAGAGGAACGATAGGGAGGATGCATACGTAGGTTAGGATGGGAGGATATGTTCTTTAGTACTATTGAGGGTTGGGTATTCCTTGATTCTGAGTTAGTGGTAGTAGGTACCCTTCCTTGTACTTTATTGATTAAACTAATGTAAACATAAATATAATGATGTGAAATTGTAAAGGGTTAATTATTAAATAACTGAGGATGTTAAAGTAATTATACTATATATTATGCTTTCTCTTCTACATGGGGGTAATTACTATTATTAGTTAGTAGGTATGCATAGGAGGGATGGGGTTATCAGGAATTAAATTCAAACAGTATAGTAAATTTCATTTAAACAAAATAGAATTTTTATTGGAAATTTACTGAAATAGCTTAGAGTAAGCTTAATACATAGAAATGTAATGGAGAAAATGAATTCGTGCTCTGTTGTAAAAATTGAGCATTACATGAAGCTGAAAGATGTGGGGACAACTCAAATGCAAGAGACTTTGAAGGAATTGATGTAGTTATGGGTTCCTTAATCATGGATCTTGGTGAGTTTGTTGTAGGATGTTTGCATTCTTTGCAAGAAAATAACACAAAATACCTCGTTTTTTTGTATGTGACCATGAGTGGATTAAAGGTTATCTACATTCATTGACTCCCGTGAAATGAAAAAATTCAAAAATGAAAGAATGTATAAATCACTTCATCATATGTCTAGGTAAATGTTGGATGTGTTCGGGATAGGGAAGGCATTTGTGAAACTAATAGCAGGGGTATTCCATTCTACATAATTGAAGGTTGAAGAGTGACTTGGAAAATTAGACTTGACGGTGGTTTCGATGGATAGTCAAGAATTCATCCTAGGGAAGGACTTCTTCAAGATTTACAAAGTCGTTCCCTTTCCCTGTGCAAACTCCTTATTGTTCTTCAATGATGTTGGGACTCACACAGTTCATAGGAATATGGGGAGAATTCCATGGATGTATTTCATTTTATTGGTCAACAAAACTATGAGCCCTTAAAATTTACTAGTGTCATCACATAATAGTAGGAGAAGAATAATTTGGGTAGACTAGTCGTAGGTGCACCTTTGAGTAGAGATCTAACTAAGAAAAGGTTAGAAGAGTTGGATACCTTGGTAGATTCATCCTTAGAGAAGAATGAACCATAGTGTTCTTTATATGACCAGAAGGAGGAAGTTGTAGGCATGGACATGCTTACAAAGGTCAACAAAAAAGACACTTTATGGGGATAATTTTTTTTGGTTTCAATAGCTTGGGAAAGCACAAACCCAACAACACCCTTGATTGCAATATTCTAGCATGGTAAATGAATCAAGTGGTAATCCCATACACAATATGGGTGTCCTTAATTTCCATGACAACTAGCAATATGAGGGAACCATTATAGCTGTTGACAACATCAAAGAGTCTCAACCAACAAACAAAGTGTTGACCAATGTAACATAGGAACAACAAGTTGCAAATAGGGTAGAGGCACATTCACACATCATGGAGAAAATATCAGAAGAATACATCCTTGACAGAATTGGTAAGGTGGAGAAGGGAGATTCTCACATTGTAGAAACTAGCTAGGAATTGTAGTCAGGTGCAGAAGAAAAGGAGGAACACTTCCCTGACAGAGACCCCACATCCATTGTCGGGTTTTGCTAGTACATAATAGGGATTTAAGACTATCAAATAAATCCCAGCAAATTACAATTATTGGGTTATAGACCATCAAAAAGAGAAGCATTTTGAGGTATTTGTGCACAAAGCACAATATAGCCACTTCATTTGGCTATGGTGTTTATCACCACTTATTGAACTAGGTTCATGGATGATATCTTGAGGTTTTCTCACTACCCAGGAGTAGGTAGTGGGCCTTGGGAACCTTTGGAAAGATTCCATGGAAAGTCTACTCAAGTACCATAGTGGTTAGAGGTAAAATGATGACTTTGGGCCTTCGTGAAAAAGGAGTTGTGTAGGTTGATTGAAACACAAAAGGGAGGAGACTAGTTTTTACATTTAGACCATATTCTTGAAGGAAGGATGTGATTGTTGTAGTGATGATACAAATAGTTTATATCATAGTCGATATCATCATACATATGCATGGACGAATGACTAAGTACTAAAGCAGTATTAAGTCACAGGAGTGCAACAATTGAGAATCTTGAAAACCTTCCTACAAAAGTAGAGTTTCCATAACAATGCAAGTTAGTAGTAATGGTAGTGGGTTTCAATCACAATAGAAGGGAAAAAACTCAAATTTTTGCATTCTAGACACATTGAGGTGTGGAGTGGTTGGAATTGACCATGGATGGGTGCATGATTCTTAACAGTAGTCATGCGAGGATGGTAGGATTTATTGTGATGTTTCCAAGGACAACAATGAAGTGGAATGGGGGAGGATGTGACATCCTTTCCTTGCAGCATGCAACAACCATTCACTAGATAATCCATCAACAAGTTAGGTGCATGGGAAACCAACACACTCGACATGACCAAGAGATGGATCAACCGATTTGCTCACATGTGGAGCATGTAAGGTGACCCTAGGGAATGATTGATTGAGTATGGGAACAAATAATTCGACAATGAAGCATGTGACTAAGAGGATTCGACTTTGGGTAAAGGTTTTGACAAGGAGATCATCAACAATGGTATTCAACTATCAACACAAATATTTGGAAGAGGAGGCTTCGAAAAGAAGAAAAGTGGAAGAGATGCCATCGAGTCCACTTTCCTAATTCAGGGTAGGAAGAGATATCGAGAAGGGAAATACAATTGCACACCACACACAACACATGTAGATGCCAACATGTACAACTCTTATATTGTTGGATAAATTTTCTCAAGCACATGCCAATGAATAGTAAAACACTTCGAAAAGAGGAGCACCTAAAGAGGGTGTGCCTAATATGGAATTCAGGCGGAGCACCCAAGTGTTGGAAATGTAGGGTGACAGAGCTCTCATAAGGCCTCTAGGTTTACCATTAGGAGATTGCCCACTTTCCTTGAGGTTTATCAAATGACATGTCCCTTGGAAAATATGTCTACCAAGGGAAATATTGGGTTCCCATTTACGGGGAAGATGGAGTGATACCTCATATATATTTGTTGGGTGCACAAGAGCTAAGAAAGTGAGAGGGAGACCAAGAAATATTTAGATAAAAGAGATAAGGGAAAGGGTAAAGAGCTATCTAGTAGGAAGGGTTGTTGAGGTAGAGCACCAAAGTGAACACATAGGTTATGGTAGTAGGATTCAAGAGATATATAGGAAAAAATTAGTAAACCAAGGGATTTTGGGAGAGAGAGTCCAAAAGTTTCTATTTGTTGTATTTTAGGTAGCAGGATGAACAATGCACGCCCTTTGTATCTTCGGTTTTGACCATTTATCAAATGACCATTCATATCCTTTTCACTTAAAAATACTTATCGAGTCCTTGTTTTTTTCACCCACCTAATATATTGTGTTGTGGTTTGGCGAAGGTTGTTGGGAATGATTTTCCTAGAAAATGGGTAGCCCAGAAAACAAGGCCCTAGGCATGTTGTGAGTGAGGAGGCATAGTCCACTGAAGAGGCACCTCAAGTGGAAAATTCCTTGGTGAGATATGGGTGGTGTCACATGATTGTGAAGTTCGGGAAATACTATCAGATCAAATATTTGGGGTTGTGACAAACACCATCCCAAGAGAACAAACTGAGTTTTCATCTAATAATTTTGGGATTCTATGATTTCACCCCATATTCTCTCTTAGAAGAATTGAAAGGTCAATTGCATAGCCTAGTTGTTGGGTTATTTGTCACTAGTATAATGATTATCCCCATACCCATTTAACAAAAAAAACTATCTTTTTCACATCACATCACATCGAATCCATCATTCTTTCATTACAAGGTTGAGGAATATCTCATCTTTCAAAACTTGAAAATCTAAAATTGCTAACTTCACATCATTCTTATAAAATTATTTTGATATAAATGGCCTATCTTCCATTTTGATTACATATGATAAAAAATTAAAACAATAAGTTCAAGACTCGCATATTTGCTAAACATAGTTGAGAGATGCCAAAGATACAATTAATAGTGAATTAAGATAAGGTTTATCATAAATCAATTGTAGGTGATGTTAGAACTTCCATGGGAAGATGAGAGGTAAGGATTATTGTGGGTTCATTTTTTCTATGACTACATTTAATTATCTAAATTAGAAACCATTGAATTAAATCTTAAGAAGAGAAAATCATTATTATGTATGAATATTTTCTTTTCAAATTATATAATGACATTTGATTTTATGATTTAACCATCATATGATATTTAAACATAATCAAAATTATTAAGCTAAATATTTAAATATAAATTGTGAACATTTAACCCAAACTCTTTATTATTTATTTTCATTATGATATGTCATTTAGTATAAATAATATCAAGTTTCAATAATATCTATGTTCAACTTTTCTTTTAAAGATGAATCGTTGATCCATTTAACTAACTAAACGTAAAATCATAATGATTAATTTATACAATATCTCAAACCTCAATTCAAATATAAATGAATAAAACATGCCTCCAAAAAGTATTATACCTATCTTGAAACAAGTGGAAGTTCTATTGAACCTATCTTCCATTACCTATAGATAGATCATCTTAAAAACATTCTTATTATGTATTGGGTCCACCTACAATTCTCATTTAGCTTGTCTTGTACTCATCTTAAAAACATTCTTATTATGTATTGGGTCCACCTACAATTCTCATTTAGCTTGTCTTGCACTCGTGTGACACGAGAGTTCGTAACCAACTACTAGGATGGGAATCACTTGCTCTACTGCACAGAGGTACAAGATTTAACACTTAGATATGAGATTTGAACTTGCTAGTGTGGTGGGATATGTGTGCTACATAGAGGTACGGGATTTGAACCAAATACTGATGTATTTAGAGAATGAGAATGAAAATTTATTAAATAATATAATAATACATAGATATAAATATTAGGCTTTTTTTACTTCACTAATTATTATTTACAGATAGTCATATGAATATTTTTCATTGTTCAAAACCCATTTTGGATTGCAGAAATGAATTAATCCCCCTCGAATATCCCCTTTTCACTCATGCATTCTTAAAAACTTCTACTAAATAGAGCTATGAGATTTGAACAAACTATTGGGGTGGGAAGCTAGTTTACTACAAAGAGGTACACGATTTAACCCTGAGATATGAGATTTGACTAGCTAGTGGGGTGGGAACTGTGTGCTACAAACAAGTATGAGATTTGAACTATATACATTTAGAGAATGAGAATACAATTTTATTAAATAATTTAATAATATGTAGACATAAATATTAGACCTTTTTTACTTTTCTAAAAATGTCAGAAAAAATCCTGAAAAATAGTCCAAAAGTTCAAAACCTTAGTTTTTCATCCCTCTTTATGAAGTTAGCCATTCCTTTCTATTCAGATTTTAATAATGGGGGAAATTTATTTTTAAATCCTCTATAAAACAAAAATTCCCAGATTGCATAAAGCAAACGATTTTTTTTGAGGTTATGCTTATTATGAGTAACCACATTTCAAATAAGCCTCATAGGAAATGGGCCAGATCTAGGTAAAACGAATATGATTTTTAATTAATTCTTACATCTAGCAATGTTAAATTTAGTTTCCAACAATGAAGAACTGTAATGAAGGGTCTACACCATTGATTTATGTAGCTTGTTGGTCTCAGTGTTGTCAGTAAAATCTCTTGAGAGCAATATAATTTGTAACAGTCCTACATTTTTCCATTTTCAATGGAGCGAGTGGATGTTGTAGGGTAATGTTGGATACCATCCCACTTTGGTTGATAATGAAGACTCCTTGCTAGGTTATGTGTACAAACGTATTCAAAGAATTCCATCTATTGTACCCAGTTGCGGCCTTGAATGCATAACATTTCAGTGTGTATGTGATCTCATAGATTCTAGATAGAGGATTCTTGTGCTTATTTATAGATCCCTTAGGCCTTTCACGGGGCATTGGGGTATCCATTCCCCACCCTATTCTAGGAATTCTTGATTTCCCTTGGAGGAACTGTTATTGATATCATCACACAACTTTGGCTTCTTCAATCTATTGCCA
Source organism: Larix kaempferi (assembly GCA_027924585.1). NCBI lineage: Eukaryota > Viridiplantae > Streptophyta > Pinopsida > Pinales > Pinaceae > Larix > Larix kaempferi. The sequence goes on along the minus strand of BSBM01000665.1, from coordinate 1,167,098 downwards.
CATCTATTGTATACCTGAGAGGAAATATTCAGGCCTTTTGGTCGAAGACCATGGCTAGAATCGGGGCTTGATATTTTCTCTAGATCCACTCTGTCCATTATCATATCACATATCGAAATGATATTTTCCATGGATGGGGTCATCGTATTTTCACTTCAAACCTCTCTATTCTTATCGTCACTCTTACTTTGATTTTCCATTACCCTTCTTTACCTATGGCTTAGTTTGATTTTCATGATTTTGGCCATCCTTTCTCTATCATTTATTTTCTTTTGTGGTTTAGGGATGTATTTACCATACTTCAAATGCATCTTATTTTCAAACCCAAACTCTCTCTTATTCTTTTTATTAAAACACGTCTTGATCTTGACATCATATGATAAGTATCTCCTAGTGAGGACATGTCCATGACATGTCTATTTTTGTTTGGATGAAATTATAAAGGACACTGTGGTACTTTAGAACTAAGTTTCATTTAGAGGATATGATACCCAAATTTGAGTCCAAGGTATGGAATATGTGGACTCCAGCATTGTCTGGTTTCTCTCTTGGCATAGAGTTGTCCATAATAGTTCCCAATAGGGTAGAATTCCTCCTTACCACCATTGAAAAATGTTTCCCAAGTGATTTTTGTCTTATATATTTCAGAATCATATTCGGCACGCCTATCACAGTATTCATCACACAATTATTTCACATGGGGGAGGGACTTAAGGAGTGCAAAGGTGATATTTTTCGTTGTCATGAGCATTTTGAACAAGGAAGTAACCCCCTAACATATTTAACCACTTATCCAAAGCATATGCATCCATTTGTCCTTTAAATAAGGGAATTTCAAAGTTGATTGTTCCTTGAAGGGATTCACATATTTGAAATGAATGCTTATTAAATGTGTCGACGTTACTATCAATAGTCATCAGAGGCTCTAGCGAAATTATCCATCGTCTCGTTTCTCTATCATGCGAGGGATTCCTTGACAAGCAAATTAATAGGATCTGTTGCTACATCATGTCTATTTTTTTCTCCCTCGATGTTAGGTTAATTAGGCTAATGAGATGGGTTGTCCACAAGATCAAGTAGTTCAAGATCCAACTCTCGATATCCAGATTCCGATGGGGACATGCAGTAAGAAACAACAAAAGCATATTGCTCTGATATGAGTAATTGAGATTATTTTGAGAATGAAATGAAGGCAGACATATAAAATGGAAACACACATAAGTATTTTGCAGAAATCACAACATTACAATAAAACCCTAACTCTATCAATAAATGGAATGTAAAAACATTACAAACTAGCTTAGACAGTGGTATCTTATATATGAAGAGAGATGTGTTGGACACAATCATTCACAAGAGGTGATTAAAAAGAGACCAAGAAGTTCATTTTATCATAAGCATGAACAGGAAAAAAAACTAAAATCCAAAAACCTATCCCGAGGGGATGAAGCATCGAAAGTATTTGTGGGCCCCAATATGGCTAGTTGATACATCAACTTCCCATGGGCAAATGCACAATAACTCATTGCAATTAACTAATTGAGAATTACAACCTTTAACTAGGGCCAAATAATTCCATGGAAACCCTTGGCCTCTCGATTTGCTGTAAAACACCTTTAAGGGCCTCAAAATGACCCTAAATATTTATGACTTAAAAAAATAAAAAATATTGCCAAGAAGATGGAGATTTGTCATAAATTGGTGGAATAGGTGGGTTGCCACTAGTATCCACCTAGATCAAGTGCATTTGGTTTGATGATAAACAACTTATGTTAGAGCAACTTTCCTTGATCCTGTGAATTCTCAAAAGGATTCTTGAGGATGGCAAAGAGACAAATGATTTTGATGTAGTAAATTTAGTCATTTCCCATGTTTTTGTCTCTCTTTAACAATATCACAATAACTTTGGATCCTAATTTATACCTTGAGAATCCCTCCATTGTTTGGTATATTATTAGATCACCAAATCTGATGGAAGGGTTTGAGATAAAGTTGAAGAGTGGCAAGGATTCCAATGCATCAATATGATTGGAAATTAATTATGTTCTCTCCGATCTTCCTTGATACGAATTCATGGCATCAAGGTGGATTGATCGAGAATGATTGTTGCGCATTGGAAATATATAAAGCAACAAAACTGCAACATCCTTCTGAGCCATCAAACATTGACCGTGACCTTCGATCACAAAGAATTTCTGGGGTGAGAAAAAAAAATTCTTCTATATCATGTTATGCAATAATTTCCCTAAAAGAGCATAAAATATTGAATAAAGAGTTATTCACTTCTTAATAATAAAGAAAAATTATCAATAGAAAGCCTCTTTGAGGGGGAAACCTCCTTATACAATTTACTAAATACAAAGTAAAATATGAGATGCGATGATTACAAACTAGATCGAGATGGTGTGTATGTGTGTGTGTGTGTGAGAGAGAGAGAGGGATAGAGAGAGAGGGGGGGTACCATTACCATTCTAGAGCCTACATAATTAGGGTTGTATATGACCAAAAACGATAACACTAAGATGATAATATAAATGTAATGTCACAATATATAGGGCTTAACATGCCTCTTCCCTTAAAACATGTTTTGTCCTCAACACTTGATTAACTCTAGATGTTTCTCTATGAAGAACTCACCTTCCCGTGTTTCCTCTTCTATTGAAAATTTCTTCCACATGATGAGGTACTGAGTAATCGATTGATTTCATAGTTTATCCTAATGAATGTTTCATGTTCTAGTATTAGTTTTCATCAATCTCTCGTAAAAAAATTTCCAGGACTGGGATCTTGTCACCAATTACGTTTTTTAGGAAAGAAACATGGAAGGTTGGATGTACACATGAAGTTGGTGGTAACTCCAATTTATAATTCATACTTTTGATCCTTTGCAAAACCTTCTATGTAACATAGTACTTTGATGCTAATTTGCTTTCCTTATTTTTCTACTTGAGGGACATATGTTTGACATATGGTTGTAGCCTAATAAATACCCGATCTGCTACTTCAAACTCCCTTTCACTACAATGTTGATCTGCTTGTTGTTTCATCCTATTTTGTGTTATAACCAAGCTATCCTTCAATAATTCGAGAACTTCTTATTGGTTCTCTATGTGATCCTCCACTACTTTATCTAAGGTTATGGCCATTTCCTAGACCAGTTGTTGTAAATTGCTCACTTAAATAAGACTTGCTAGGTTCCTAGTTTGGGAACCAGCCTATTGTGCTTGTTATCCTTGATGTTTAACTATTAATTTGAATAAGTATAGAGCAAACTCATAAGCAAGTATAAGTCCAAGTGTAGGTTGGACAAAAATGTTGGGCACACTTTTCCTAGATAATTTGGGTATCTCATGGTGGAAGGTATGGGCATCCCATTAGTGAAGAGGTGTAGTGAATCTAAGAGTAACCTTGGGTGATCACTTCCTTGAGATGAAAGTCGGGTGTTATCGCATGATCACTAAATTTCAGGGAAGCTGTTATCAATCAAATTAACACTCCTAGTCATGTGACAGAAGAGGCACATGTTTACCATGCACCTGCAGCAGGAAGACATGACACAAGTTCATTGAGAGATGAATCCTCTCTGAGAAATGCATTAAAATGCATTAATTGTCTTAAAATCATTCTAAGTGGTGTAAAAAGCCTAAAAACTACTGAAAAGTGGGTTTTCAGTTGAAAATAATCTAAAATAAAGAAAATGAGCAATCCCACATTGAAAAGAAAGGTTTGATGGCCCATTTCCCAATGATACATAAGAAAGGCATGGAAGGCATGGTAAAAGGAGATAAGAAGAGCAAATACATACTGGAGAGATTCTGAAGGAGGAGAAAGAGCTCAAATTCTTCAAAAGAAAGGGTGAAGGAAGGGAAGCTCATGGCAATGGAGGAGGGATTCACACCTAGGTCCATGGTAAGGATGTATTTCTTCGTTGTTCTAATATGAATGGATTCAAGTTTCTACCATATATGAGTTTGAATTTTGCTTATCATGTATGAATTTAATTCTCATATGGATTTTAGATCTTAATGAGTTTTGATGAATGAATATAGATCTTTGGAAACTTGTGATAAAATTTTCATGTTGTTGACGTAGGAACTCACCATTTCTTAGTAAAATACTTGAAATAGTGTAGACACAACCCTGCACTAATTACTATTATCAGAAGCCTACAACACTAAATATTTTGAGTTGTGATAGTTGGTATCAGAGTCTAATGTAGTCTTGAATTTTTGTTCCAGGAAACCCTTCACAACTGTCAAGGAAGTGTAAACTAGTATTCTAACTAAAATGAAACTATAAGCAAGACCATTGAAGGTTTCAACGTCGACAAACAAAGGATATGGAACATGATCTTGCATAGGGTAAAATTTGAGTGCGAGTAGAACTCATTGGGAATGCACACATAAAACATAGAACAATCAGGAGAGGTCTTCCTAAAAAGAGTGTTCTTGGGAGATAATGCATCGGTAGAGGTGTGCCTAGAAAACAATGCACCCAAGAACAAGCATTCCCTGAATACAACACACCTAGGTGGAAGTGTGCTCGGAAGATAGCATACCTAGGAAGAAGTGATCCCAAGAGATAAAGTGCTTTGGAAAAGAGCGTCGTGTTGGTAGAACATCACATCAACATAGATGCACTCGCCGATATAACATGTATCGATAGAGACGTGCTCAATCACAGAAAATCGTCCATTGGGAATTGTCGATCAACAAGATGACAAACATCGACAAAGTGCCCATAAATCAAGATTAAGGGTGTTGAAAGCTACAACTGACATATGAGTAGGTAAGAAACTTTTTGGATGTGCTTGAGAGAGTTGAAACGTTTTTTGTTGTAGCATGAAGGTTGATGAACATACATGCACCAATATGGGAGATGTGTTCCAGGAATAAAAATGCTAGCATTGAGAGAGACTCGATTTGATCCTTCTGAATATGACTGAACTAAAGTATACCAATGTGAAGGTTGAAGTGCAAGCTTTGACAAACACATTGGATTCATTTGCAAGAGAGAATACCAGCTTGTAGTAGTAGTGCAATGGAATCCCAAGGTTAAGTTCATTGCATGCTTTCTTTGTTTACATAACCACTATGCTAGATATTTCCCTTTGAAACCATGGTTGAAGAGCGTAATAGAAGAATGACATCCATTGTTTGTGAATTTGAATGATATATGAACAACTCAAATGCAAGAGACTTCGAAGGAAACGATGCAGATATGGGTTCCTTAATCATGGTTCTTGGTGAATGTTTTGTAGGATGTTTGCATGCTTTCCAAGAAAATAACACAAAAGAACTCAGTTTTGTGTATGTGATCATGAGTGCATTAAAGGTTAGAAAAAATAATTTAATTTGGTGCGCTAAACATTTCTGCAAATGAACGAACCGTTAAAGCACTTCATCATATGCCTGAGGCAAGCTTGGATGTGTTCAAGTTTGGAGAAGATAGACATGAATCCGATCATGGGGGTAGCTCATTTGGCATAATTGAATTTTTTAGAGTTGCTTGGAAAATTATACTTGACATTGATTTTAATGGACAATCAGGAATTCATCCTAGGGAAAGACTTCCTCAATCTTTCCAAAGTCGTTCCCTTTCATTGTGTGAATTCCTTGCCATTCTTATATGATGTTGGGACTCACACAATTCATAGGAAGATTGGGAGAATGCCATGGATTTATTTCATTTGATTCCTGAAGAAAATTGACGAGGCCTCAAACATTACTAGTGGCATCACACAATAGTAGGAGAATAAGAGTTTGTGTTGACCAGTCGTAGGTGCACCTTTGAGTAGAGATCTAAATGAGAAAAGGTTAAGAGAATTGAAGACTTTGGTAAGTTCATCCTTATGAAACAATGAACCATCATGTGCTTTATATGAATAGAAGTAGGGCAATGTAGCAATGGATGTGCTTGAAAAGGTCACCAAAAAAGACACCTTCCAGGGAGAAAAAAATTGGGTTGAAATAGGTTGGGAAAGCACTTACCCAACAACACCCTTTCCGATTGGAATATGCATGCATAGGAAATGAATCGAGTGGTAATCCGATCAAAAGATGAGTTTCCTTCATTTCCATGTCAATTAGTAAGGTGAGGTCACCTTTATAGATGTTGAGGACATTAAGGAGTCTCAACCAACAAACAAAGAGTTGACAAATGCAATGTAGGAACAACAAGTTGCAAAGAGGGAAGAGTAACATTCACACATCATGGAGGGAACGATAGAATAAGACATCCTTGACAGATTTGGGAAGGTGTAGAAGGAAGCTTCACACATCGCAGAAACTGGTTAGGACTCATAGACAAGTGGGACAGTAAAGGAGGAAGAGTTCCCTAACAAAGACCCCATAGCAATTGTGGTGTTTTGTTGGTACATAATTGGGATTTATAAATACCAACTAAATCCCACCTTATTAAATTATTGGGTTATAGACCTTTGGAAAGAGAATCATTTTGAAGTATTTGTGCACATAGAACAAGATAAACACTTCGTTTTCTATGGTGTTTATCACCACTTATTGAATTGCGTTTGTGGATGATATCTTGAGGATATCCCAGTACCTAGGAGTAGGTAGTGGAGCGCTGGCCACCTTTGGAAAGGTTCCTTGGAAGTTTTACTCAAGTACAATAACGGTTAGAGGTAAATTGGTAAGTTTTCTTTAGCCAAAACGGAGGTGTGGAGGTTGACTGAAACATAGAAGGCAAGGTACTACTTTTGGAATAAGGATTCCATTCTCGTGGGAAGGATGTGATTGTTGGAGTGATCATCCAACTAGTGTAGATCATAAGGGATATCAACATACATATACATGGCCAAATTCAACTAAGTATTGAAGCAATATTAAGTCACAAGGATGCAACACTTTAGCATCTTGAAAACCTTAATGCAAAAGGTGATTTTTTGTAACAATGCAAATTTGTGGTAATGGTAATGGGTTGCAATTGCAACAGAAGGAAATAAATTTTTGCATCCTAGAGACATTGAAGTGTGGAGTGGTTGTAAGCGACCAAAGATGGGTGGATGAGTTTGAACAATAAGCATGTGAGTATGGTAGGGGTTCTTGTGATGTTTTGAAGGCTGAAAATGAAGTGGAATGGTGGAGGATGTAACGTCCTTTCCTTACAACAGGCAACGACCGTTCACTAGCTCATCAATCAACAACTCATGTGCATCAAAAACCAGCATGCTCAACACCAGGGAAATTTTTAGGGGCGAAATTTAGCCAATTGGCTATTTTTGGGGCCTTTTTTCAAAAAATAAATTTGTTATTTGGTCATTTTTGGTCTCTAATATCGCCTATATTTACATAAAATATGTTTTTTTATCATAATATTCGCCAAAATTTACAAGTTTTGGTAGTAAATTGTATGTTTCATATTTAATATTCACGTACAAATCTATATATATGTTTTTTTCTATCCAAAATAATCGCCTAGAATACTATACTAAAGTATACTTTTATAATCCTTAAAAAATACCCTGCTCGACACAACCAAGAGATGGATCGACACATTTGGGAACATACAACATGCAAGGAAACATAGGGAGTGACCGATCGGGCATGGGAACAAATATTTCAACAAAGAAGCATGTGACTAAGACGATTCGACTATTGACAAAGGCTTTGACAAGGGGAGCATCGACAAGTTTCTTCACCAGTCATTAACAAAAGGATTTGGAAGACAAGGCTTCGACAAGTAGCAAAGTGGAAGAGATGCCATCGGGTCCACTTTCCTAATTCATGGTAGTAGGATATCTCAAGAAGGGAAAAATGATTTCACATGTGGATTGAAATGGGAAAAACGCTTAGAATATGGATAAAGTGGCTCAAGCACATGCCAAAGAATTGGAAAAACAATTGGCAAATGGGAGTACCTAAATAAGGTGTTCCTAATAGGAAATTCAGGATAAGCACCGAAGTGTTGGAAACATAGATTAACATAGCTGTCGACAGGCCTCTAGGTCGACCATTAGGAGAGTGCCCACTTTCCTTGAGGTTTCCCAAATGACACATCCCTTAGAAAATATGTCAGCCAAAGGAAATATTGGGTGCCCATTTATGATGAAGATGGAGTGATATCTCTTATGCATTAGTTGGGTGCACGAGAGCCAAGCAAGTGAGAAGGACTTCAAGAAATATTTCGATAAAAGAGATAAGGAAAAGGGTAAGAAGTCATGTTGTTGGAAGGGTTGTTGAGGTAGAGCATCGAAGTGAACACATAGGTTACCATAGTAGGCTTTGTGAGAGACAGATGAGACAACGACTGAATCGAGGGATTTTGGGATGGAGAGCTCAAGAGGTTTTGTTTGTTGTGTTTTGGGTAGTAGGATGAAGGTTGCAGCCCCTTTATATATGAGGTTTCATCAATTTCTCGGACCAACCTTTGTAACTTGTTTACTTAATAATACTTGTCGGGTCCTTGGCTTTTGCATCCACCCAATATCTTGTGTTTTGGTTTGGTGAAGGTTGTTGGGAACAATTGGCCTAGACAATGGGTAGCTCATGAAAGAAGGTATAAGCATGATGTGAGTGAGGAGGCATAGTCCACCGGAGAGTAACCTTAAGTGACCAAGTCCTCGAGATGAAATATGGGTAGTTACACTTGATTTTCAAAGTTTAAGAAAGCCTATGACACTAAAGCTTTGGATTGTGCAACAGACCATCCCTAAGAGAATAAAGTGAGTTTTAGTCTAATAATTATGGAATTCTATGATCTTGCCCTGCATTCTCTCTTAGTGGAATTGAAAGGTCAATTTGATACCCTGATTGTTGGGGTGTTTATCACTGGTACAATCATTATCCCCAAACCCATTATAAAAAAAAATCTCTCTGGCACATTGCATTGAAACCATCATTCTTTCATTACACGATAGAGGACTGTCACATCTTTGAAAGGTTGTAAATTGGAAATTGCTAATTTCACATAATTGTTTTAAAATGCTTTTGATATAAAATGGTTTATCTTCCACTTTGATTTCACACTTAAACAATGGATTAAGATAAGTTTCATTATAAGTCAATTGTAGGTGATGTTGGAGCTTCCATAGGAAAATGAGAGGTAAGGATTATTGTGGTTTCATTTTTCTATGAATACATTTAATTATTCAAATTAGAAACCATTGAATTAACTCTTAAGAAGATAAGATCATTATTATTCATAAATATTTTTTTTTCAAATTATATAATGATATTTGATATTATGAGATAACCATCATATGATAATTAAACATAATCAAAATTATTAAACTAAATATTTAAATATAAATTTTCAACATTTAACCCAAACTTTTTATTATTATTTTCCTTATAATATGTTATTTAATATGAACAATCTCAAATTTCATAATATTCATGTTCATCTTTTCTTTAAGAAATAATTCTTTGACTTATTTAACTAACTAAATATAATAAATTAGTTATACAATATCTCAAACCTCAAATAAATATGAATGAATAAAACACACGTAGCTAATGTATTATTTCTATCTTAAGACAAGTTCTACTAAACCTATCTTCCATTACATATAAATAAATCATCTCAGAAACTCTTATTTATGTATTGTGTCCACCTGCCATTCTCATTTAACTGCTAGTTCCAAGATAGAAACTAAGAATAGAATTCACGCCGGTTTATCGGGGCATATAGATTTTTGGGAAAAAGATCTCTAAAACAAACGAGAAAAACGCGTTTTCCACTTATTATATTTTAAAGTTAATTTCATTTACTCCTCTACTACTTGCTAGTGGAGATGGAGTTATTTTTTATGTCAATATAATTTACTCCTCTCTTAGTTTCCCACTATGGAGATGGAGGATAGGAAATAGAGTTAGTTATTTTTTATGTTAATTTAATTTACTCCTCTCTCACTTTTCCACTATGGAGATGGAGGATAAGAAATAGAGTTAAATGTGGGGACTCGGGACAAGCCATTCTTATTGGATTCATGGATCTTAATATCAATCAATTTTTACCATATTTTGTATTTAATATAGTTAAGTGTGATTCCTCGAAAATATAGCTATGTTTTGGGACCATTTCATTATCAACTAGAATTCAAATTAAATATTAAATTTACAATGTTTGGCACTTTTACTTTTACTTATTCTAGTTTTGTATTTATGAATTTTATTTTTAAATTATTTTATTTAAAAAAATGAATAATTATTTAAAATTGTTAACTCATTTTGACTGTTTGTTTTACTAGAATTGACCGTTTGCTTTATTAGAACTTGACAATGTAACTTAAAGTTATCAATAATAAAAAGTAATTAATAAAAAATTAAAACTTAAATTTGGAACAAGAGAGGGATCAATTTTTTTTGTTTAAGATTTAAAAAATTTATAGGTAAGGAAATTGGATCCCTCGTGAGGGTCTAAGATTGATTTATGTTGGTTTATTATAATATTTTATCTATTATTATAATTTATAAAAAAAATATGACATATATGTAAAATTTAACTTAATCATTTTTTTATTAAATCAACTCACTCCAACTTCAACTAATTCAAAGTCCAATTGGACTAATTCAAAACCCAATTCATTAATGATCCAAATTCAAATTGGGGAAATTCAAATTTAGATAAACACAAATATTAATTAGTTAGTTAAGTTACTTCAACTAATTCAAAGTCCAATTCAACTTATTCAAAACCCAATTCACGATGTAGTCTAAATATTCTAGGTTTTCAACCTTTTTCCGAGTATATTTTTCGTCTAATTTTGTTCATATTATGGTTGGAAATCTTTAAAAAATCTTAGAATCACATATATTAGTTATGGAAATTGCATAATTTGGGTGTCATTGGGGTATTTGAGTGTGTTGAATCTATTTATGGATTCAAAAATACAATTTAAACACGTAGAAATTTATATTTTACCAAACAGAAATTACTTTACCAAAACTCACTGTAAAGTCGAAAAGTAGAATAAATAGACTATTCCCCCAATTCATTAATGATGCAAATTCAAATTGGGGAAGTTCAAATTTAGATAAACACAAATATCAAATAGTTAGTTAAGTTTGAATGAATTTGATAGGCATCATTGGACCAATTTTAAATTTATTATTATTTCAAAATTATTACTGAAATATTTTTTGATTTTTTAAATTTTGGTTTATATTTAATTAGAATTATTTTGGATTGATGGGTTATAAATAGTTTATTTTTGGTAACTAAGGGAATCATGTTAGCTTGGCTTGTATTCATTCGACATGGTGTCGGTCTACCACACAGAGATATGCGAATCCGTCTACTACATAGAGATACAAGAATAGATACTCATGTGGTAATGAGGTGGGATCTTCATGCTACACAGAGGTACGATTTTTTAGCAATACTAGCATAGATCCATCTTAAAGGGGATCTACCAAGCGCAGAGAGGGATCAAATCTTTTTGAGGTGCAAACCCTTCCTCAATATTTGCAGTTCTAGGATGAGCATGGAAGGAGTTACACATCCACCCCCTAATGGGCTGTAGAATGTGCCTCTTGACACATTGACAATTTTTTGATGTTCAAAAGCCATTTTTGATCATATAAATGAATTAAAATCCCTTGAATATTTCTTTTTTCACTCCTGCATTCTTAGCAATTTCTATTAAATAGAGGTACCCGATTTGAACGAACTATTGGAGTAGGAATCACCCTGTCTACTATACACTACTACCACACATAGATACAAGGCTTCAAATAGTTGGGATCTTTGTGCTCAAAGTTATGGGATTTGAATGAGATGCATTTAAAGAATTAGAACGTAATTAATTAAATTATTTAATAGTAAGTAGACATAAAGATTAGACTTTTTTACTTTTCTAATTGCACCGAGAGGTGCTCTACGGCCCAGTATGAGGGAGATCTTGGAACGTTTGTTGAAATTATTGTCGACCATAATTGTCAGACATAAATAATATTGTTCCTAACAAAAAATAATAATGAAAAATAATATATATTATGTCAGCCATTAATAAAAAGATGTGTATGTTCGTTTGAATGAAATAAATATAATACACCAAATCTAATATACATAAAAAATAATTTGGGTCAAGAATCCATTGTTTATAGGGACATTGGTGCACACGAGACATGCCATTTGCTTCTATAGCTTCCTCTTTTAGAATGTAGCCATCGTTTTGTGGTTCTAAATGTTGGTATGAAGGTTTTCAACAAGTACAAGTTGATACATATAATCCCGACAATGATAATTCCCTGATTGATGCATATACTAAGTGTCCTGAGAATATGGAGCAACTTACATTGATAGATGTTGCAAAATATTGGTCCTATGACAAACATCGACGGGGGGGAAAATGGTTACCACAAAGGAATTCATCTATTGTACGTGTTTTTCCTAGATTTAACACTATTCCTGATCGAAAAGATGAGAAGTTTATTGAATTCTGTTGGTCCGAGTTGGTTTTGTACAAGACATTTCGTGAATTTCGAAAATATATAGGCCACACTTCTTATGAAATAGTACAGAATTGGAAAAATTTGCAATATATACCTTGGCATGTTGATCGCAAACCTGTTCCTACAGATGCTCGAGTTGAATCCGATGAAGAAGAAGATCATCCAAATCCACAAAGATATTCCAGGAAGCATGAATGGGAGATCATATGTGGATTATATAAAAATCAATTTATAAATTACAATGAGTTTGAGATGCTTGGACATAGGGATCTTGATCGTATGAATGATTGGAACACTGCTTTTGTAGATGAAGAGACCTCCAGTTGTGCAATTCATTTCATCTCTGATATGTGAAAATTGAAAAATATTTCTACTAATAAACATACAAAGTCTTACTCAAATGATAGTTTGGGGGATAAGCAAAGAATACCATACGATGTTATCCTTGAGCATTATAGAACGAGTGTTGATCCACTACGCATGATAATCCAAGGAACTGCAAGTACTGGAAAGTCATATTCGATTGGATCCATTAAAAATACACTTGAAAATCTCTCGCATCCAAGGAAAAGTCCATTACTTCTTCTAGCTCCTACAGGGGTGGTAGATTTCAACATATCCGCAAGAACAGTTCATTCTGCACTTCATATACCGATCAAAGAAATTAATCATTTACGAGAACCACGTTTAATTAACTTACAAGAAGAGCTGAGGAATGTTAAATATATTTTGATCGATGAAATGAGTTTTATTCGAAATTTTTTATTAATTAAAATAGATTCAAGACTTCGCCAAGCCTTCCCAGAAAATGTTAATATACCTTTTGGTGGAAGATCAATTATATTGGTTGGTGATTTGAGACAATTGTCACTTGTCATGGATAAGCCTGTATATGCATCAGAAGGTATTCCAAAATAATTGTGGAACACATTCACAATAGTTGTGACCCTCGATACTATGTTTTGATAGAATGGACAAAGCAATGAACAAATATCTTTTCGTAATTTGTTAATGAATATTAGAGATGCAATTCCAACAATAGAGGATTGGAAATTACTGATGATTCGCACAGATACTTCCTTACATGCTTCAATGAAACCGTCCTTTGATAAGGCGATATATTTGCTTGCGACAACTGATGATGTAAACTGTCATAACAAGTGTTTAGTAAGAAGCCTAAACTGTCCCATTGCAACCAATATTGCTACATCTGTAAGAAGCAACTATTCTATGGAAGGAGATGAAGAAGGGTTGGAACTTGAATTACTTATAGCCATAGGAGCAAGGGTAATGCTCACATCAAACCTCTGGACTGATGCAGGACTCATCAATGGTGATCTTGGAGTTATACAACAAATTGTATATAACCCTGGAAGTTCACCTCCAGAACCACCCACGTATGTTTTAAAAAATTGATAATTATGTGGGGGAACCATGGGATGAATCGTTTCCTCAAGTTGTTCCTATGACATCTATCGAAAGAGGTAATAAAAAACAACTTCCATTGAAACTCGCTTGGGGTTTAACAATCCATAAGTCACAAGGATTGAAATTGGAGAAAGCTACTATTAGTAATGGAAAGCAAGAGAGGCAGGGTATGCCATTTACAACAATATCTTGAGTTAAAGATTTGGCAGGTCAATGATTTCAACATCCAATCTCATATGATCGATATGAGAAGATGTCAAAACTACCAGGTGTGAAGATAAGAAAAGATGAAGAAGATAGATTGAGAATGATCACGATGTGAACCATATTTTCATTTATTTAATCCTTACAAAATTATTGTCTCTATTTTTCAGTTTAACAATTTACTCAATCTTTAATACTTATTACTTACATTATGATAATCCTCGTAATTGTATATGTGTTTTCAACTTAACCTGTTCCTTACAATGTTGATCAAACTCCAGTTTTGTGTCATCGCTAACGACTCGAACCAGCCTAGATCTAAATCCTAAGCTCTATCAAGCACCGAGAGGGATCAAATCTCCCGAGGTGCAAACCTCTTCTCAAGTATTGCACTCAAGGAGCTATTCGAGGAGAGGTTTGCACCTCGGGAGATTTGATCCCTCTCAACGCTTGATAGAGCCTACGAATTGGATCTAAGCTGGTTATATACAAATTAATTTATCTAATTTTTAACTATACGAGGTTCTTTCATAACTTAATAGATTAAACTTTTTTGAATATTCATTTTGCACTAAACATTCTTAACAATTATATATATAATTCCAATAACTATTATGTTGAAAAAAAACAATAAAAAAATTAGTCGAAAAATCAAAACCGAAGTTTTCCTTCCTCTTTCCGAAATCAATCCTCTTTTCTATTCAGATTTTAATAATGAGGCAAATTTATTTATAAATCTCCCTTAAAACCGAAATGCCCATATTGCATACAACAAACCGGCGCGCCCGCGCGCTTTTCGAGTCTATGCTGATTGTGATTAGCCACATTCCCATTATGCCTCAGGGAAATGGGCCAGATCTAGGTAAAAACCAACTAATCTAATTAATTCTTACAATTAACAATGTCTGATGGACCGCATCAATTATTGACCAAGTAAGAGCACAACGGAACGTAAAATCCGCAAATCAGAAAACCTAATATATTGTATGAACATTATGTATATATACGACATATCGTTGAGTAAGGAATTGATATTTAGATCGAGTAAACGGAGGAACTTTCTGAATTCCATACCAGACCAGGCTAACAATAGAGAAGTTTGAAGTGAAATAACATGGAGTGGACGAGTGATATGATGAAGGCGGGAGTGGATCCAGAAAAAATCTCAGGCCCCGGTTCTGCCCATGGTCTTCAATCCGGAGACCTGGATCCAGAGATAATCTCAGGCCATGGTCTTCAATCCGAAGACCTGAATATCATGACGGCGGTAGTGGGTTCTGGCCATGCTCTTCAATCCGATGATCTGAATATTGCCTCTCAAGTAGAGAGCAATGACAGGAAGCGAAAGTGCCGCGAGGAACGCCCGGAAGAGGGTGCGGCGGTGGTGACCCCAAGACCTCGCGGCAGGCCTAAGGGCTCCAGGAATAGGCCCCGAGGGGGTAACGACGAACGCCCAAAAGAGGATGGGGCAGTGGTGGCCCCAAGGCCTCGCGGCAAGCCTAAGGGCTCCAGGAATAAGCTCGAGGATCCTCTATCTGGAATCTCTGAGATGGCAGACACTATGAACTATTATGCATTCGAGATCCCAAGTGGGAACGACGTCTGGAATACTTTGGAAACGTTTGCACGCAGAAGCCACATGGGACTCTTCATTCTCAGCGGGACCGGGATGGTCTCGGACGTTACCCTGCGCCATCCTACCGCTTTCTATCGCAGGACGTATTCAGGACAGTTACGAATTCTATCGCTCTCAGGAGTTTTTCCTCCCCACGCCACCGACGACCAACAGGCTACAGGAATCACTGTCAGTCTGGCCAACGAACAAGGTGTTATAGTGGCAGGAAGCATCGTGGGGAGCCTGGTCGCGTTCGGCAGCGTCTTCGTCGTGGCCGGCACAGTGGCCCACATCCGCTGTGAGCCGCAGAACGTCCAGCCTATGCCGGTTCAGCCTATGTCTATGCCTATGCCGGTTCAGCCCTGTAAACTGTTGCAGTCATGGGGTCGAACAGAGGTGGAGCAACAGATGACTGTTCCAGTCATCGGGTCGCACAGAAATGCAGCAACAGATAAACATGATGTTTGACATCTGTGCACTCTCGGCAAACTGTCTGGTTACCCCTCCGCATAATCTGTTTGCCCTCGGCAATTAGTGTTTTTTTCTTCGATTTCTGTATTCCTTGATATGTTCAAGCGCTATGGTTTGTTCCTCAGCAAGCAGCAGTGTTACGAGACATTTTCTCTGCTGAAGTTTTGCTAGACTTTACTTTGCATCACAGTTTGAGTGTTATTAGACATTCAGTACTTTAAGTATTTTTATAATGAATGATAGCTTATTGAGTGTTTTTACACATTATATGGAATGTTTTTAAACATTAGTTCAAATGATTTTACAAGGAATGACAATTTAATAATTTATGGACTGGACTGGACTGTTAGTAGACATTACTTCATTTTTTTAAACACTGGACACTTTTTTTACAGTGAATGCCAGTTTATGGGGGCTGTTGTTGTCTTCAGTCCACCATGTGAAAGTAAATCATCACAGAAAATTACCTCGAATTGAAAATAAGAGATATATTTAGCGGTTGCATAGAAAAATATATAAAAGTTTCTAATTCTCTAACTTTATTATCTCTTAGTGAAGCAATCTCATTTGAGATTTCTTTTTCCTGAGCAGCAATCTCATTTAAGATTTTTTTTTTTTTCTGAGCATTTATTATAAGCTTTTAGCACAATGAAATACACAAACCAACATTTTGTTTAAAATAAGTTTGATTGATGAGATTTACGTTTTCTGAATAAGTGGCTTATATTCTAAGTCCGGGATCAAATTTATAGACTGGTGCCTTGATGATCGATGTTTTTTTTCTAACTTCATTCTATCTATATGATTTGTGACTTGATCGATGGCGACTTGATCATTATGATTTTCCCATACAATATATTAGTTTTAGTTAGGGTTTCGCCATTTTCGGTGGGTGACTCTTCATCATTGTGATTTGTTTAGAGAGGTTAGAACTGGAGTTAGATTTAAGTAATTAGTTTAAACATATTTGACATTGAATTTGGTTGAAGATTTTGTCAATGGTTATTTAATAATGGTTATTTAATATTGAATATGGTTATTAATATGGGTTATCAATCAGTCAGATTCAATGTACTCCACTAAATATAACTCAAACTTAATTATTAATAAAAATATTTACTTCACGTAATTTAAAGAATTTAGTTTTTTTAAATTTAATTAATATCTCAAACTTAATTTGATTTTATATGTATAATTTAATAAAAATATTTACTTCACGTAACTTAAAGAATTTAGTTTTTTTAAATTTAATTAATATCTCAAACTTAATTTGATTTTATATGTATAATTTATTAGTAAAATTATAAAGTTTAAAATTTTGATGGATTTTATTGATTTCAAATTTCATTTCAAATTGGATATCTATATAGTAAAAATTATTATTTATTAAAAGAAAATTTAAAATTAAATATATGAAGAAATTTTTTTTCTCAAATATATATTTATTTGGTTTTTTTACCTAACTAATTTTTAAAAATATCCCTTCTTCCAAGAACCATGGGTGAAAACCATTTTCAAACCCCTCTCTTCTAAAATCCATAGTTGAAAATCATTTTCAAGGCATATCTCTCATAGAAACTTGTGGGCTAATAGTTATAAACATATTTTTTTTAAAATAAATATGAAGCTAATTATTTTTATTTTTTTAAAACTTAGTAGCATATAAAATATTTAGCTAGGGTTGACAGGTGCGGGGGGGTCCTCATAGACCCCGATGGAAACAAAATGAACGACTTTTCCTAGGGAATTGGTAGGAGAACGAACAATGAAGCTAAGTGACTCCCCTTAATTAAAGGTATGGAAATTGCAAGGAAGGAAGAAGTACAAAATTTGATAGTCTTTGGTGATTCCATGATTGTGATTCGGCAAGCCAAAGCAATTGCAAAACACTGTCGGAAGCCTGCTACAACACTGCATCAACAGTTCAATCTTCTAGTCAAATACTTTCACTCCATCTCTCTCCTGCATATTCTTCGGCACAACAACCATAGTGTTGATGCCATGGCCAACACTAGAGCGGGGTTCAATTGTGGTATTGCGATTAATAAAGATTAGGTTTATGAGAACATTTGGGTTCCCTAACTTCCCCTTGCACCTTTGGACTCTGTCTCCTTCTATTCTTCACCCCTATCCCCCTTAACTCCTCCTAATGGATTTTCAAACCCATAATCTCTGCCCCCTCAACCTCAATCCACTCCGCATTAACTCACAAATCCCCATTGGATCCCTATGCAATCCCCTCATGTCTTCTCATATGAATTGGCAGCCTTTCCTCATTCACTACACTTGGATCGCATGTGCGAACTTATGGAGGGTGAGAACCAAGGCGCCCAAATCTTATTTGAGGCCAGAACGTGGCGCTCTTTCAGCATCGCCTGTCCCTTTGCATCGTGAACCTTCGGTCTGCAATCCCAGCCTACAAATTCTCGGGGAAGGTGGCGTGCATTTCTCCCCTTCTGTATCCTCGGTCATTGACTCCTTTGGTATGCACTTCTTTCATTGCCTGTCGGTAAGATTTTGGTGTTTAAAGATAAGCATGGAAGACAGGAAACATTTCCCTCCTTCTTTGAAATGTCACAAGTGCCGCAATCACGTTCAAGGGGACCTTGGGGGGGATAATTCTAAGAGACATCTCTCTGATCTGTTTCAAGGCAATGGTAATGGTGGCTTGGAGCTCGGTCGAGGTGGCTCGTCCAAGAAAAATTGTCACAATCTACCGGTTGCTGACGAGGTTGATAATTGTAGAAGATGGGTTCCCATGGAACCCAGTATGGGACACGGTATCAAAGGCAATGGGTTTTAGACTACATGTGGCGTTGAATCAGGTCACATTAACCAGGGGGTTCATGCTGCACAGTTTGATATGGGACATGGAGCTCTCCTGCAACACTTTCGTGGTATCCCGGTGGAGGAGGAATGCTGTAAAACATGGCAAAACATGGTGGGTGATAATGGTGGCTTGATGATGGAATCCCCCCGTGACCAAAGAAGCCCTTCTCCTGATTTTCGTTCACAAGTGAAGGACCTGGAGGCTCAAGTTCACTGGCTCAGAGGCGACCTCAATGAAAAGAAAAAAGCAATCTCCCATCTGGCCACCTTCGTCCAAATTTCCAACACTGAAGTTTGCAACAGCACTCGTAAGACAAAGGATCATTTCGAAAAATTAACTGGTAAATTTGATTCTCTTTACCGTTGTCTTAGGATCGTGGAAGCCAAGGTTGACTGCGTCCGAACCAACAAAGGAAACAGTCCTTCAATCATTTTGAATATTAATGACGAGAACGTTGGAACCACCACTGGAAGCAAAGAAAAGAACTCTCGTTCTCACCATGTTAACTAAGGAACTCTATTCCATTTTTTTTGTGTCATGGCAGCCACCTATGGTTCCTCTCTCCTAGCGTTAAGTTATGTTTTTCTTCTGTTGTTTCGTTCTAGGACAGTTTGTTAAATATTATAGTTGTAACAGGCTTAAGCCTTTTTTGAAAAGCAGAGACTAGTCAGAAAGGAGCAAGAACTTCTAGCTTCTCTTTTGTAGGAACAGTCTCCCCATATCTATGTAATATGTTCTTTCTTAATATAAAGCTCTTCACCCATTTGTGTTAAAAAAAAGTATATAAAATATTTACCGAATTAACATTTGGGATCCCTCAATTTTCATGTATGGGTGGAATTTCGCCCCTTAAATTTTCCATGATCTCATTAGTGTGGACTAGTAGATAGTTGTGGATGGAGTTTATTAAATAAACTTCCTATTAAATCCGTGAATTAATGAAATGGATATTAATAAAAAAATTGTATTTATTCAATTTATAAACAAAAAATTTATTTGTCTAAATATTAAAATATTTGGACTTCTTTCAGTTTCAGTTTTTTCAAATGTTGTTGGATCAATTTTTAGGGTGTTGGACCAATTTTTACAATAAAAAGTTGATCCTAAACAAGAGAAAATCATCATATACCATACTTAACTTTGACCATTCGATTGTATATAATATTATTTTATATATAATAATTTTGACAAAATGAATTTATGCTAGCCATATTTTATAGGTATAATGTTCTTAGTTTCATGGCATCGTGTTTTTTCTTTTTGGGGTTTTTCTCAATGGAGCAATAGTTGAGGTTTTATTTTCACATATGTCTAAAACATGGTTCAGAGATGATTAAGCATAAAGGAATTTATTTACAAAGTGGTCATATGCATGGCACATACTCATATTAAATGCGAGTTATTCAGTCTTATTATCAATGAAAGTTTTGTATATCTAATTAGAGAAGAATGACCTTCGGGAGTTTCTTATCCAAGACAAACTATATGCAAATGCAAGTGCACAAGTCTTGGCCTCCCTTAGTTTCAACTTAAGGGAACTTTAATGAGCAATCTCAAATAGCTTTAAGGGTTTCTATGTTGCACTAGATCATTGACAAATGGGGAAACATGAGCTACACAATTGTTGAAGAGGCCTTCTTGATTGGGTTGGAATATATTTTTTGATGATCTAGATACAGGCTCTATAATCCCATAAGGAATGGCCTAGAATATCAAGTCTCTATCTTATTTAGAATGGGATAATAAAACAAATCACCCTCTCCAATAAACAAGAAATGAGAGTTGTCCCTATATGTTTGATGTCCAATTTTATGATATCAAGTTATCTACTAATCGTATAAGGATTAACCATAATCAACTAAAGATACCGAGGTTCCCTCCAAGGGAATGTGAACATTTCTTCTTGGTTTTGAGCTCCATATATGTAATCTAGAGGAATTACACTTCTTGTTCTTAGGGTGACTACATGGGATACTTTTTTACTTTAATGGAGCTAGAATATATTGAAGGTAGAACTCAACATACATGGGTGAGTTTGATGGATGTGCACCTAGGGAGGTACCCATGAAAATGATGGCCATGAGTTACTAAGCTTGGATGAAGTTTCCTTTATACTAAATGGCTCCTTTGAGGTAACTTATCTCAAGACTGGTAGCATAGGGAGTTACCAAAATGTGATATGAAGCTCATACATAGAAGATAATTGGCTTCTTAAAGTGATGTAGCTCAGATTGATACCAAATTGTCTTCTCCATGTTGTCAGTGATTTGGATAGCATTTATCCTACCCATCGACCTCTTTTTTTCCTATTCTCATCTCTCCAATACTTCCATCTTATAATATGTAGGCTATTTTTTATGTTAAGATAAATGTTAAATGAAATAGAATCTCCCTTTTGTTTTTATCTTGTATTTTATGTTAGTGAACACTAAAAAATTTGATCATATAATGCACAATAGATTTAAAGAATTTAAATTCACTTAATGCAACAAATTGAAATGCATCATTACATTATGTATGGCCCAAGGAAAGTGTTAGATTTCAAGATTACTTCAAAAGTGTTTATTTCATGATTGGGTGTGCATATCATGTAGGTTGAATGGTGTTATATTTCCAAAGAATCTCATTTAGTACATTCATGCCATTTACTTTGTTAGAAGCTTCCTCCATTCAATAACCATGTAAGAGACAATCCTAGGCTCCTTTCTTAATTTTTTTCTCCATTATGTTCAATGAAACTATTTGGGGCATGAGCTACTAATCCATTATAATTTTTATTATTTTCTTCTTTCAAAAAATATTGAGAATTGATTTTGTATATTTAACCCCACTATACCAACTGTGGATAGGCAGTAGGATTTCAATACAATGTCAACCCCATTAGTTTCCATGCGATATATATAAGACTTCAATTGATATTCATTAATAGACAATTCTACCTTACAACATTTATGTATTCAATACAATGGTTCGGTTCCTTGGAATCGATACATGAAATTCAAATGTAGGGTAGACATAGTAGGGACTGAATGCAACAATTTAATTAACACCTTACTCTTTGGTGGGTTGTAAAGTTGAATCCTAACGTGGTTGTGCACTATTTCTCCTTTGGAAATGTCATGTGCAACAATGAAGGAAAGGAAGGAAATGAAGGAAATGACAATTTTTCGTATATTACAATGTAGGCATGTTGGACTAGAAATGTGTAACTTGGAGGGAGCATGCTCCAATTGTGATCCCGCTTATTTATAGTTATGTAGCATGTAGAAGCTTAGGCCCACTTTATATTCTCTCCATCACTCACCTTTTATATAATAGAGGAATGAGACAATCCTTTAATTCAATCATCCATTCATCATCATGTGTAGATATGTGAGGAGTGTGGTGTAGTAAGCTCTCTTTCTCTTACTCTTCAGTGAATATTTATCAGTCTCTATCTTGTAGTGGCGGGGTGTTTAATGAACTATAAAATTTTTGTAATATTAGGTTTTCACCATAAATTAGGAGACAAATATATGGTTTGCAATAAACCCTAGAGGATAAATATGGAGTCTTCCATATCTCTTGTCGCAAATTAATACTAGGGTTCTGGAAACCATAATACTATTGGCTATGCGTGATTTGAGAGAAGATAAGGGAACATATTTGACACTTATGGTTGAATAACGTTTAAAAATAATATGAATTGCTAGTATTGAAGCTATATTATTGTGGATATTTAGTGGTGGTTACCGTTTTCATTGTTTTCCTTCTCTAAGGTTTAGAGAGATAGGAATGGTACCATATTTGTGATAAAATTGTGGTATGCACAACTATTTAATTTATTATATATGTATATAAAGTTTTTATTTCCATGAAATTCAACAATTGCATACTTATTTTTTTATCTTGCATTACCATCTTGATTAGGTAATTTCTAGCACTTGTTTTTCATGTTGGTTTGATACAAAATACAGTTGAAATTGATAAGTGATTTGACATATAATTAAGATAATATAGTATATATTTTGATGTAAAATATGATGTAAAAAAATTATTTTATGTGTACTACATGTTTGGAAATCATTCCCTAAGGGATATAACTTGTTGGCATTGAAGTGCACATTTTCCATATATTTTCTCTTGAGTTTCCTACTATGTTGATAACATAATTTTTTTCACTAACTTTTTCATGAGCATACGAATATTTGTATGCCACTGTAAAAATAATTATCTCTATTAGATCATAATAAACCGCTCCACAGAATCAACCTCGCCTAGGAACTTAGATCATTTTGTCATAATTCCACTTGTCCAAACCCTAATCAATCTAACCATTTGAGCCGCCCTAGAGCTTCCTCCCAAGCTACAATGGGAAAAAATTTGTATTTATAGGTAAACTACTATTTCTAGGCCATCATTGAGATCCTAACCATATATTTTTTCATACGAGGGTGCATTTTTTTAATTAGGGAATATTTCCCATCATTTAGGGTTGCACACTGCAAGTTAGAGTTATCGAGTGAATTCAGGGATTTTACTGCAATATTCAAGGACACCAAACACCAGTATTTTTTTCTATTATGAGATGTCAGTAGTTCCCTCCTTAAGAATTTTTAGGAATGTTGAGATATTGTAACTTCTAAGAATATTATATTTGTACTTTTATTATTCTAGAGATGTTTCATTCCTCCATGAAGACCTTATTGTATATCCAGAGATGTTTTTATTCCTTCGTGGATAATGTGGTAACTTGGGTTATTAGAATTCCCTAGTGGGGGTCGGACCTGTATGAGTCATGTGGGTTAAAGGGTTATTAGACCACCCTAGTGGGGTCGGCCTTGTCACATTATGTTAAGTAGTTAAGTTGGGGCCGACCTAGTTAGTGTAAAGGTCAAGTCGGAGTCGTGTATAAATAGAGGAGGTGTGTTCCTCATTTAAAACACATTCACTCACCTGTGATTAGTGCATAAGTGAGAGAGAGATCTGCTATGGAGGAGAAGGAGCTCATGGTTGAGGATTACATATTTGCATTTGCTGGTCATCTATATTGAGGAAGATTTGTAGGGTTTTCTATCCCATGAGAGTTTCCAGGATAACTTTGTGTCTCTTGTGTTTATGTTGTGCTTGTTGTTCTTTCAGTGATCATGTATATGCTTTTGTTGTGAAATGGAATGTAATGCTGATATTTTCTATCTTAGCATATTGATTCTTAACATGGTATTGGAGCTAGCCTAAAGGAAGGAAATGTATGGCACTTACGACACTTACTTCACTTGCGACAATTCGAAGGTTAGGGTTTCATATAGCAAAAACTAGTCATCGTGGAACTTTCACTATAAATCCATTTTGGCAAAGTTTCAGGATTGAAAACCTTTACAGGTCGTAGATAACATCCCGCTGTACCTTGTGTCCAAACGACAGCCTCTAATTGGTTGTACTTTGTGATTTATGATTAGTACAAGTTAGGGTTTCTTCCTCTTCCAGATATCAGTCATAAACAAGTGACCTAGGAAACAATATCACAACTTGGGATAGGAAGCTCCAAATGAAATTTCGTAAATAGTGACAGGTAGAGAATGGACTGTAGTTTCTCAGGTAAGTTTTTAGGAGGCCGAAGTTCAACCAGTGACACGTGGCACACCGTACAAGTTCGCTCTCCTGCTTTATCCCATAAACCGGTCATGTTCCGACACTTGGCATAACTCTCTCTCAGAAAATCCAATTAAGGTCAGAACTGTGGGGTTGGAAAGATGACAGGTCAGGATACCACAGGAAACAATTGTAGATCCCATGGATTCGTAATTTTAGATATGCACAAGAAACAATCAGGTGCAAATTTCTTTCAAAACAGAATTAGACTCTGAGCACCTTCATTCTTGGCTTATCACTGCTGCGGGAATTTAGGGCTTTGGAGAAAGTTGGAATTTTCAGAGTCAGAGTCCACGGCTAAATGATCGTCATCAAAATCGAAATTTAGAGACCAAGATCAAAATTTTTGGTTGGTTAGAAGGTCGTGCTTGATCAAACCCTAGTTCGAGATTTTGATCGGAAAGATGGAAAATTAGGGCTTCTACAAAAGTTGGAATTTTTTAAGTCTATGACCACGGCTGGAAGATCCTCAGAAAAATTGAAGTTTAGAGCTTTGGATCATACCTTTTGATTGGGAAGAAGTGTGGGCTTTATCAAACCCTAGTTCAGGGTCCTCTCTAGTGAATCCAAGATTTTCAAAGGCAATTTGAGGGGTCAAATTTTGTAGTTTTCAAAATGGAATTATACCAGCTTGATCATCTCAGAAAGCCACATCTTTCCATCCATTCAGAAGTTTGAAATTCAAAATTTGATTTTTTAGGGTTTCTCTGATAAACCCTAATCCAGTGCGAGATCCAGTTTCATCAAATCAAAGTGGATTGGGTTAAAAGAAATCCTGACAGATATGACTTAAGGAGATAGAGGTATGTGTTGAAATCTGTTCATCATATGTTTGTCTTCATATTATTGAGGTTAGTACAATTATGATTGTTTGATCATGAATGCATGTGAATGATAGAAGACATTCTTTGATTAGGGTTATATGATTGTACTAATGCACCTATGGTGTTGTATGAGGTTTATGTTGTCCGCTAACAAGATACAGGTACATCAAGAAAGACAAATCAAGTTCTATGACCATGATGACATGAAGACAAAGAATCATCCATAGTATTTGACCACATAGAAGCTTTACTTACGAGGTGTGTATGACTTTGTTCTACTATGCTTAACCTATGAGATATGCAAGTTCTAGCACAAGGTCTCTAGAATCCTACTTTGTTAGGATCTTAGGTAAGTATACCTGCGTATGAAATAATCATGACCATACACACTTAAGATTATTGAGAACTATAATAGTATTGAGATTATACTAATGAATGTATGAATATGTATGAGATAATGATGATGACACTAGTGCATACTTAAGCATGCATAGTGGTATAGTATGGATAGAAGTTCAAAGACATATAATCAGGAAGGGAAAATAGAGATCAAGCGGGAGGAAACCACACAAACATAAAAGATAAGTATTTTAGTTGTCATTTGAATTACTTCTTGAATCTCTGAATAGTAAATGATATTGCTCGTAGTAAGTTGTATGCATTCCTAGAATACATCATGCTGAGTGTAAGCATTCATATAGCATTGAATAGTATACTACTAATATGCATATTATGGGTAAGTTGGACAAACATTCCATCGTTGTTTATATATAATGAAACCTCTTTGTTGACATGATGTGAGCTGTGCACGCTCTTGATAGTATGTTCTGGTAGAGATGGAAGGCATCTAGATAACCACTGTATGCATACAAGATATGGAAAAGTGTTGTGCCAAAGGTCAAGATAGTTGCATAACTAAGTGAATCATATCTGAATGCATAATAGATTATCATGTCAAACATGATTTGATGATTATGAAGTATTACTAATCATGTGATTAACTTTGATTTGTAGAAAAGATCATGTGCTATGATGATGAACACCTGTTCCAAAGCACGAGTGATGGATGTTCAACAAGAAGACTTACAAATCAAACATATTATAGAAGGCTCGTGGCTAGAAGATTCTCTTAGAAAGAAGAAGAGGATCATGATGAGATGTTTGCTCCAAGTGGCTAGATAAGATCATTCTCTTAATGGTGTAATTGAAGAAAGCATTGTACGGACACCCAGGATCGATAGTCATTTGATGAGATTAACGATCACCATGGGTGATGCAGATTTCAACCTTTGCTACAAGGTTGAGGATGGTGTCTATATATAGATAACATTCTTCTCTCAGATGGATGCAAAAAGGAACTCACCATAGAGTTAGAATTATCTTGAGGCTCATATCAGTAGAACCATCTAACGAGAGATGGAACAGATAGATATGTAGAAGATCACTCAATACAGAGTGTGAATGATGTTCAGTCACAGAGGGAAAATTGATAGCTTCTTGAAAAGCTGGTCCGTTATGGAAGATGAACCTGTCATACTGTTACTGTATGTGGATGATCTCTTTTCCAATAGGGAATGAGAAATAAATCATGGAAATCAAGAAGAAGCGAGCTACAAAATTTGAGATGAAAGATCTCAGATTGATGCATTACTTCCTAGATCTGGAAGTATGGAAAGGCCTAGAAGGAATCTTTCTCAACCAGGGAAAGTATGCTATGGAAATATTGAGAAGATTTGATATGCTGGAATGTACAACTATGGCCACTCTCATGGGTTCCAACTTGAAGCTGTTAGCTGATGACACCTTAGACTTAGTGGATGTGACTCTGTACAGAAAGATTTTTGGGTCATTAATGTATCTGACGAATACCAGGCCAGATATATGCTTTGCGGTGAACACCTTGAGTCAGTATCTAGTGGAACCTAGGTGTGTTCACATGATAGATGCAAAGCATGTGATGAGGTACCTACAGGGTACGATACACTTTGGTCTATGTTATCTTGGAGATCATGACTTCAGATTGTATGTCTACAGAGATGTTGATTGGGCAGGAAGTGTATCCAACAAGAAGAAGCACATTGGGAGAATGTTATTGTCTAGGATCTTTCATGATATCGTGGTTTAACAAGAAGCAGTCTAGTGTGGCTCTCAGCACAACTGAAATGGAATATATAGCTACTTGATCGGCTAGTTGAGAAGCGATATGGCTTCAGAAGTTGTTATCAGGATTGTTTGACTTAGAGATGGACCCCGCTGTGATCCTGTGTGACAACCAGAGTTGTATCAATATGGAAGAGAATCCAGTGTTCCATAATAAGTCAAAACACATAGATATCCGATATTCTTATATACGGGATATGGTGCAGAAAGGAGCTATCAAGCTCGAGTATGTGAGCACTGATGAACAAGCTGCTGATGTGTTGACCAAACCTCCGTCTTGAGTAAAGTTTAAGTATTTTTGAGACAAGCTTGGTGTAGTTAAGAAGGACCCTCCTCGAAAGGGGGAGTGATATGGTCGATGAAGATATTGATGTGGATATTGTATTGATGACGATACTGTATCGTTGATGTGGATATTGTATTGATCAGGATATTGTATCAATGATGTGGATACTTGTATCGATGATGAGGTTACCTATTCCGACGATGAGGTTGATGATGAGGTAGCCGATTACGACGATTAGGTCGATGCATGGTCCTTAGAATTTGTCTAAGTGGACGAGGAGGGATTGTATCATCCCTAGACTTAGGTCCCTGAACAGATCTGTAGACAATTGTCTTCGAGAATTGGTCCCTAGTGGACGAGAGGGGATTGTATCATCCACAGAATTCGGTCCCTGAATTGATCCGTAGACATATTTATTTGAAAAAGCGGTCCCTAGTGGGTGAGAGGGGATCGTATCATCCCCGGACTTCGGTCCCTGAATTGATCTGTAGACATATGTCTACGAGAAAGAGGTCCCTAGTGGACGAGAGGGGATTGTATCATCCCCAGACTTCGGTCCCTGAATTGATCCATAGACATATGTCTCCGAGAAGTGGTCCCTAGTGGATGAGAGGAGATTGCATCATCCCCGGACTTCAGTACCTAAATTGATCCATAGACATATGTCTCTGAGAAGTGGTCCCTAGTGGATGAGAGAAGATTGTATCATCCCCAAACTTCGGTCCTTGAATTGATCCTTAGACATATGTCTCCGAGAAGTGGTCCCTAGTGGACGAGAGGGGATTGCATCATCCCTGGACTTCGGTCCCTGAATTGATCTGTAGACTTATGTCTCTGAGAAGTGGTCCCTAGTGGACAAGAGGGGATTGCATCATGCCCGAACTTCAGTCCTTGAATTGATCCATAGACATATGTCTCCGAGAAGTGGTCCCTAGTGGATGAGAGGGGATTGCATCATCCCCGAACTTCGGTTCCTGAATTGATCCGTAGACATCTGCCTCCGAGAATTGATGATAGGACTGCATCGTCCTTGAACATTTCGTTCAAAATGTATGTGATTGGGTTGCATCATCCATAGACATGGGAGTTGTCTTAAATTGATAAGGATTGATCATCCCGGGAATTTGATCTGGATTGCATCATCAATAGACATCGGACTTGTCTTAAATTGATAAGGATTGATCATCCTAGGAACTTGATTTGGATTGCATCGTCCATAGACATGAGACTTGTCTTAAATTGATAAGGATTAATCATCCTGGGAACTTGATCTGGATTGCATCGTCGATAGACATGAGACTTGTCTTAAATTGATAAGGATTGATCATCCTGGGAACTTGATCTGGATTGCATCGTCCATAGACATGAGACTTGTCTTAAATTGATAAGGATTGATCATCATGCAAATTGGATCTAGATTTCATCATCCATAGACATGAGACTTGTCTTAAAATGAGAGGGATTGATCATCCCGTAATTGGATCATGTGTGTTGCAGGGTATGCTGCTGTGATGCTGTTGATCAAGAGGATCTAGTTGATGATGTGATGCTGTTGATCGTGATGATCTAGATGACAATGATGTTGATCATGATGATCCAAATGATGATGATTGAGTTGATCCAGATGTTGATTGAGATGATCTAGATGATGTTGCAGACTAAGATGATCTAGATGATGATGATTGAGATGATACGGATGTTGATCGAGATGATCCAGATGTTGATCGAGATGATCCAGATGATGTTGTAGGTCTAGATGGTCCAGATGATGCTGTAGATCGAGATGATCCAGATGATGATGCTATTGATCGAGAGATCCAGATGTTGATCATATTGATTGAGAGATCCAGATGATGATGTTACTATAGCTATTCTAGTGCTGCAGATGATGACGACTCAGTACTGAAGATGTTGATGTTCCAATATTGAAGATCTTGAAGATGTTCCAGTAGTTGTTTGAGTTATTGATGATGTATGAAGAAAGATTCCAATGATTTATAAATGTATCGTGTATCATGTAGTTGATGATTCCTTGCTCCTATAGATGTTGTTATAATATCCTTCGCGTTAAGGGGGAGTGTTGAGATATTGTAACTTCTAAGAATATTATATATGTACTTTATTATTCCGGATATGTTTCATTCCTCCATGAAGACCTTATTGTATATCCGGAGATGTTTTTATTCCTCCGTGGATAATGTGGTAACTTGGGTTATTAGACTTCCCCAGTGGGGGTCGGCCCTGTATGAGTCATGTGGGTTAAATGGTTATTAGACCACCCTAGTGGGGTCGGCCCTGTCACATTGTGTTAAGTAGTTAAGTTGGGGCCTACCTAGTTAGTGTAAAAGTCAAGTCAGAGTTGTGTATAAATAGAGGAGGTGTGTTCCTCATTTAACACACATTCATTCACCTGTGATTAGTGCATAAGTGAGAGAAAGATCTGCTGTGGAGGAGAAGGAGCTCATGGTTAAGGATTACATATTTGTATTTGCTGGTCATCTATATTGAGGAAGATTTGCTGGGTTTTCTATCCCATGAGGGTTTCCCAGGATAAATCTGTGTCTCTTGTGTTTATGCTGTGCTTGTTGTTCTTTCAGTGATCATGTATATGCTATTGTTGTGAAATGGAATGTAATGTTTCTATTTTCTGTCTTAGCATATTGAATCTTAACAAGGAATATTTATCACATGCATGACTTACTCATTTAGTTTTCCCTTTCTTTTTGGTGTCTAAGTCGACTTAGATTAGCTATGAGGTTTCTAACTCACGTATGATAATTTACATGGACACAAGAGGGAAATTAATCTCTTGTTAAGAATAGACTACTTTTTCATCCACTCCAATTCAAATTGCCTCTCTCACCAATCCAAATTTCATGTATGTAATCAATCATTCTTGTGTAGTTGATGGAATGTAATACGCTAATGTGTTAGTGAAGGATCACTTGCATCTCTTTCTTGTTTTTATAATTGGTGTCTGAGTCGACTTAGGTTAGCTATGAGGTTTCTAACTCACCTATGAGAATTTGCATGGACACAACAGGGAAATTAATCTCTAGTTAAGAATAGACTACATTTTCATCCACTCCAATTCAAATTGCCTCTCTCACCAATCCAAATTTCATGTATGTAATTAGTCATTCTTGTGTAGTTGATGGAATGCAATACGTTAACGTGTTAGTGAAGGATCACTTACATCTCTTTCTTGTTTTTATAATTAATGACATGATTTTGTCACTTATTTGATTGATTTCAAACTATATTACTAATTTGTTCAGAATCTAGATCTTGTTCTCCAAAATCCTATCTTCTCCCAAAGCTTTAAGGATTTTAAAGGAATTGGTATACAAGATTTCATATTGAGGAACACATTGTAGGTTGAAGGCACCACTAGAAGTGAATTAATTGAAATGGAGATATATCCCCAACAAATCCTTACTCCCTTAAATTAATTTCATTGGAAATCAAGAATTGAATATCTATATCGAATGAAGGGACTCCATATGATCCCTATGGGAGAAAAAGTAGAGCATAATTTAGCTGTAGGGAAGTCAAAGTACCTAAACAGAATCGATGAAGCATTTTGATTACTACACAACTCAGTATCTCCAGACCTCCTATATCACATTGAAGTAGAACAATCTCCAAATGACATATGGGCCAAGTTTTATTATCTATTTAAAAAGAACGAAGTGCCGAGGGACCTTAATTAGCGATTGATGCACTAAAAATGAGCCCTAGTAAATTAATATCAATCCAAGTCTTCATCACCAAATTTAGGTATATAATACTTTAGCTTCATATGTCCACAATAGAGAATAACAATAATGAATTAATTCTCTCAACTCTTTTAAAATTGGGACCATAATATTCTATTTTCTTCTCCTCTTTCCATTATACAAGATTGGAACTTGGTACCTTATGGGTGATACCAACATTATACAAATTTTCAGCCTCACATGTCATGAAAGAAAAATATAAGATCAACCAAATGAGCCTTCTTAATTCCTTAAGGTACATTCCATTGTTTCTAATAATGGAAACAAGAAGACTATCAAGAAAATGCCACCATTTAAAGGAAACAAGGAACAAAATCCTATGGTTTTACATGAAGATTTAGATTTTGAATATGGTAAGACCAAGAATCTGAAGCAACTATGTTGAACTTTGGTTGTCATTGATGTCAACCGATGTCAAATAGGATTCGGTATTCATGTTCCAGTTTCAAGAAATATATGAAAGCCACTTTGAAGAAGTATATTTTTGTGTCAGTTTAAAGAGATATATGAAAGATATTTTGAAGAATTATATGGATTCCAGTATGAAGAAGTATATCCATAAGTGTATCAAGTTTGAAGAAATATGGTACAAGGTGCAGGTCTCAAGTGCACTACTTCAATGCTATATGCTAAATACATGGTTGGACAAGGTTCCAAAGTTCTGAAGTAGCTTGGAACAAGAAATGGTTGAACAAGGAAGGAAGTCCTGAAAATGTGCAAGACTCACCAATAAGAGAAATCCTTTTGTTTTTGAAGCGCAAAAAAGTACCAAGAAGAAAGTAGTTGTTGAAGAATTCAAGTGTGCAACACCCACAAGAAAAGACACATCAAGGGTGCAAAACCACACTATAAGGGTGAAAGTCCTACTAAGGCAAGGACAAGTATTCTCAAGACCCACAAGACATGACACATCAGTGGCACAGATAATGACAAGTTGCGAGAGCTTGAATCATGAAGCAAATATGAAGGAAATCCAAAACCAACTTTTGGACATACAATCCGAGCATGACAAGTATAAGTAAGAAGCAAGTTGGAGAATTGAACTAAGCTTGAATCTTGAGAGCAAGAATGTAAGATTGTAAGTGGAAAGCTAGAAGATACAAATTTATCAAGCTTCTGATTCATGGGGCATCAAGGGATTGTGGAACCATAACATGATGATATAGAAAAGAGTTGAGTGCACACAAGCAAATAAATGGAATACCAGATGGTGTGCCGAATGATGCAGTTTATCTGTGATAGTTGCACGTAGTCCAAAAGGAATAACTACAGAAGATGTGCAACTGTGTGAATACAGAATGACAGTATTGCAGACAACAGGAAAATAGTCACAAATGATCTAAGAAAGAAGCACAAAAACATATTTGAGGTATGTCTTGCGATACGCAAAGTGGATAAGTTTATCTAATGCGCAAAGAAAAAATTGCTGCACAGTGAAGGAAGTACATTATGATAAGGATGATTTGAGACAAGTGTGTTAAATAGAAAGGATAAATAATGCACAATGGTTAACAAATTATATAAATACTATTGCACCAAGACATAACAGACACATTTCATAGGGTGGGAAGAATTGTTTGATACTGATGTACAATGTTAGAACAACAATTCATCTGTAGATGTGTAGTGTCAGTTGAAGTGAAGTAGCACGGAAACAAAAAAGCATACAAAACCTGAGCACAGACTGTAGACTGTGATGAAGCAACACATAGTCTTTGAAGTGAGAGGTCAATTGTAACGTTGTGATGTTTTCAAGTGAAGTTTTCAACATTGAACAATGATTGCAAGATATCAAGGTTGCAGAAGTTGCGCACAACCTAATGAACAATAGTTAATCTGAACAGTTCATGGATTATAAGTACATCAAAGAAATATCTTATTATTTTATATCTGGGCAGTACGACGGGGCAAGGAACAGGGAGTTGTATCCTCCTTTCATTTGGTGATGCTAAATTAGGGAGTTGGTAATTCCTTCAGGTCGGTGCCTATAAAACCAGGGGGTTTGTGCCTCCTTCTAGTTGGTGCTAGAGAACTTAGAAAGTCCTTGAATGTAATATTTTATTATAAAATATATTTATGTGGTTTTCTCTCATTTGGGTTTCCACGTAAAAATATGTGTGTTTTGTGTACTGTGCTTATGTGATGTTGAATTTTTTATTTATTGTGGATGCATAATTAAAGTTCAAGATTAAATAGAGAGGATGTGAAATTTTTTTCATAACTGCACTAATAGTAATTCACCCTATCACGGCCCCTTCCATCAATCCAACTCAAGGAAGGGAACATGACTAAAAGTCTGGGATTTCACAACTCATCCCCCATTCACCATTAACACATTCATACAAGGAAAATGCATGTGTGTATATGTATAATCAAAATAAACATAGAAAAAATAAAATCTACACATGTCCAACATTTTCATAACAATCATCAAATAAAGACATTGCATAATAAATACAAGAGAACACTTAGCTTGGTATGAAGTTGTCCCGAGGAAATCGCTATGCAACTACAACAGTCCACCCATCCATAGGCCAATTGTGCTCATCAATGTCTTAACACAACTTCCACCCTCGAGATGTGTGTGATTTACACAAGGAAAAGGGGACAAAAACTAACACATATCCAAGCATACATCACATCTTAGCCAAGCTATCCCACAAATGGGTTTATCAGGCTATTAAGGAAAAGAAAGTAAGAATGGATAAGCTAGTGAGCTCATCCACGGAACTATTTTCCATTCTACAAGATTCATCTAGCTTGGCACCCAAAATACCTACACAACCAACACAAGGAAGTATTCCCTTCATTTCTCCACAGTCCCTTAGGCCATATCCTTCTAGTGCTCTTCAGGTTGTGCATAGAAATGTATCCAAATCCCCTTCATCTATGGTCAGGTTACACTCTTCACTAGGTTTATCAAGTCAACTCTAATCCTCTTCTACTCCTGGTTGACTACATACAATTTCAATTCAAAGCAAGGGATCCATATAATAGCAAGGCACAAATATTGGGCATGGGAAAACATCTTAACTATGGGATGCACAAAACAATATTCCCATTGGTTCTTCCAATTCACGGCACACCAGAAATGAATCGTGAGATGGAAAAAAAACCGCATCGGGTTACCAATCGAATTCCAACATATACATGGGAAACCAAGTGACAAAAATGGATGTCCCAGACCCCCAACTCATTTTCCCTTCTTCCCCATTGTTGTACAACACAAAAAATCCCTTCCTCTAGATAGAAATGAAGGAAAACATAGTAAGAACGTGGAGGAAAATGCCCAACAATTAATATGGACATGAGAGAGAAAAACCCATTCATGAATAATGGCGTGGGAATCAAATTTGTGGGTATTTTCTTTCCGAGGAAGGAAAACACGATTTTCCAAAATGGTGGCTTTCCCATACACAAAATTTGGATAGCCATCCCCTCCATTTCCCCAAACAATAACTATCTCAACAAACTCTTGGAAGAATTAAATGATTGTGTGCATATGTCATAATGGGTAACTAATGGTTTATGGGTTCTCTCATTCGGACACTTGGATTGAGAAGTTATTGAAATCAAGGGTTTTAATATTTCCCTCCCTATCCATTGTAAAAATCATTCCCCCATTGTCCTGTTGCATTGCATACTAGTTCTGGGTATTTTTATTAAAATACATTTACATAATATTTACGATTCCATTGTGCCAGGCTTCACATGATCCACATGCATTGATTTTTAATTGTTGATACATAAACAATAAATTGATGGCGGGGCCTTGTCCTTGATCTCCTTGTTGATGTATATGTAACTTCGGAATGTATTTTACCCATGTATATTGTATTCCTATAGAGATGTTATTATTCCTCTATACGGAAGTGTTTGTATTCCTATAGAGATGTTATTATTCCTCTATACGGAAGTGTCGTCATTTATATTGTAAATGTCGTAACTTATACTTGATGGGTTATTAGACCACCTTGATGGGGTCGGCCCTGTATGAGTCATGTGGGTAAATGGGTTATTAGACCACCAAGTGTAGCATCGGCCCGGATTAAGTTAACCATGGGTTATTAGGCTAATCTAGACAAGTCGGCCCCACTGGTTTATTGGGCAGGACATGACAAGTATAAATAGATATCGGTAGATCTCTATTTGATCACTCTCACTACTCACTTCTATCTCTCTCAGAAAGTGGCACACTTGTGAGGAGGAGGATCATCTGCTAGGAGAAGACTATCTCTTGTACTTTGGTTGTATCATTCCTCTTTCTATCTTTGAGGAAGTTGCAGGGTTTTTCACCTTCTTGGTTTTCCCCGGTGAAACTCTGTTTCTCTCGTGTGCTTGCATTATTGTGTCCATGAATGATATGCTGTAGATATGTTGTAGATATGCTATACATGTTATTCTCTCAGTTAAGATCCTATATCAGATTGAAGTAAATTCTGAAAAACTAACATGGTATTAGAGCTAGCCTGAAAGAAGGCATGGTATGGCATTTATGACACTTGTTGCACTTGCGAAGCTAGGGCTTGATATAGCAAAAACCAGTCATCGTAGCACTTTCGCTATAAATCTATTTTGGCGAGGTTTCAGGATCTGAAACTCTTACAGGTTGAATACAGGATCCCCATGTACCTTGAGTCTGAAGCAAAACTTCTAATTCGTTGTACTTTGTGTTTTACGATCTATACAATCTAGGATTTCTGCCTCTTCTAGATCTGAGTCATAAACATGTGACCTAGGAAAAAAAGTCATAACTTTGGCTAGGAAGATCCAAATGAAATTTCGTAAAACGTGACAGGTAGGGCATAGACTGTAATTTCACAAGCCTAAGGTTCAGAGGCTGAAAGTGAACCAGTGACACGTGGCACTCCATACAAGTTCTCTCTCCTGTTTTATCCCATAAACAGGTCACGTTGTGACACTTGGCATAAATCTCTCTTAGAGAATCCAATTGAGGTAAGAACTATGGGGTTGGAAATATGATAGGTCAATCTACCACAAGTAGAAGTGTCAAACCCTTTGGATTTGTAATTTTGGAGTTACACCAGAAACAATGAAGTGCATGTTTCTGTCAAAACATAATTGGATTTTGAGCACCTTCATTCATGGCTCCGGGAATTAGGGGTTCCAAGAAATTTGGAATTTTTGTAATCGGAGACCATGGATGAATGCTACTCATCAAAATCGAAATTTAGAGACCAATTTCAAATTTTTTGGTTGGTCAGAAGGCCGACTTGATCAAACCCTAGTTCGGGACTTTGATCGGAAAAGTGGAAAATTAGGGCTTCTGCAAAAGTTGGAATTTTTGAAGTCTGTGACCACGGCTGGAAGCTCCTCAGAAAAAGCAAAGTTTAGAGCTTTGGATCGAACCTTTTGGTTGGGTATAAGGGTGGGATTTATCAAACCCTAGTTCTGGATCTTGTCTAGAAGATCTGAAAGTTTCAAAAGCAATTTTGAGGGGTGAAACTTTGCAGTTTTCAAATTCTTAGTATACGAGCTTGATCAGCTCATCAAGGTGCATCTTTCTATCCTTTCAGAAGTTTGAAATTCAAAGTTTGAATTTTTAGGGATTCTCTGACAAACCCTAATCCAACTTGAGATCCAATTTCTGCAAATCAAGTGGATTGGGTTAATCCTAGAAGAGAATGGATTGGTCACCTGCATAAGTGAAGAAGTTCCAGTTTCAGAGGGAGATAAGGCTAAGGCCTTACATAAGAAGATTACAAGCAATCTCGACAGGTATGACTTATCCACATATGTTTCGAAATCTGTTCATGATTAAGTTTATGGTATGTTTGTATTCATTAAGGTTAGTACAATCTTGATTAACTTTAGACTTGTTGTATCACCTTAATAAAATTATGAATGCAGATATTCATTGATTAGGGTTTTGACACTTATGATTGTACTAATGCATTGTGGTGTTGTATGAGGTTGATCTTGTCCGCTAACATGAAAGGTACATCAAGAAAGACAAATCATGTTCTATTTCAAGAACATATGACCATGGTGACATGAAGACAAAGATTCATCCATTATCATGGATCACATAGAAGATCTACTTACGAGGTATGTATAACTTGGTTCTATAATGGTTAACTTATGAGATATGCAGGTTACTAGCACAAGTCATTGAAGAACAAGAAGACATCATGTGGGTATGTTAGACATATCTAGCTAACATGCTAATCCAGGTATGTTTTTTCTATATCAAGTTAAAATCCTACCTTGTGTTAGGATATCTTATATAAGTATACTTGGCATGATTGATTATGATTATTCATGAAGTTATAGGTTTGAGAAATCATGGGTTTAGGCATATTATGTTTCTTACTTTA
Source organism: Larix kaempferi (assembly GCA_027924585.1). NCBI lineage: Eukaryota > Viridiplantae > Streptophyta > Pinopsida > Pinales > Pinaceae > Larix > Larix kaempferi. The sequence goes on along the minus strand of BSBM01000665.1, from coordinate 1,129,116 downwards.
ATTGATGATATGACTAACTAGAAAAGTCCTATATAAACCTTGAATACTAATGTTTAGTATTTGTGTTTAAAATGATCATTACTATACATGTTTAAGATTATTGTGTTTATGATAGTATTGAGATTATACTAATAAATCTATGATTATGTATGAGATCTCGAGGATATCACAATAATGATACTTGTAAGCATGCATAGTGATCAAGGATGGATATAAGTTGATAGGTAATCCAGGAAGCAAAGATCAAGAGGGAGCACACTCTAGTAGTTTTTGCAAGGATGCAGATATTCAGAAGGAGTTGACCACTTCTCACAATCCACATCAGAATAGAGTTTCAGAAAGGAAGCAAAGACTGAGAGGGAGGCCACCCTACAACCAAACAAAGATAAGTATTTGAATGGTCATTTCTTGCATATTTGTTTGTTTAAATAATATTGTTCAATGATGTATATGCTTATGTTCCTAGACTTAGGGTGTGCATTATGCATATTAGAATAATTGCATTAATGAATAGTATACTACTAATATGCATGTGATGGGTAAGTGGCCTATGGCACTGTACAACATTCCATTGCTACTTATCTAGAATGAAACCTCTTTACTTACATGTTGGGAGTTGTGCACACTCTTAACAATGTTTTGGTAGAAATTGGGAGGCATCTAGAAAGTTACAAGATATGGATAAATGTTGTATTGAAGCATTGGCTAAGATAATTGCATGAATGTATGACATATTTCTTTATGTGTAAGAATTTCCTCTGAAAACTATGAGATGTTTCTAATCATGCAATTTAACTTGTTTTGTAGGAAATATCGTATGCCATAACCTACAAAAGAAGAACTACAACATTTGTTCAACAACAAAGTTATCTATTGAAGATATTGAAGTTCCTAGGATTCGGGAAGAACGCCATGATCAAGGAGTACTGATCAACCATGAAGAATGATGTTTGGGATGCAGTCCCAAGACCTGAAGAGAAGTCTATTGTGACTTCCAAATGGATCTACAAGATCAAGCATGCTGCAGATGGTAGCATGGAGAAATACAAAGCGATATTTGTAGCTCGTGGCTTCTCCCAGAAAAAGGGGATAGACTATGAAGAGACTTTTGCTCCTATAGCCAGATACACTTCCATCAGATCAGTACTTGCTTTGGCTATAATGATGAAGTGGAAGATACACCAGATGGATGTCAAGACAACTTTCTTGAATGGTGGAGTCGAGGAGGAAGTGTATGTGGAGAAACCACTTGCTTTTGAGACACATGACAGGGAGTCACATGTGTGCAAACTGAAGAAAGCCCTATATGGTTTGAAACAGGCACCCAAGACTTGGTATGGCAGGATAGATAGCTTCCTAGCTAGTTTGGGATTTACTAAGAGTAAAGAAGATTCCAACCTTTACTACAAGGTTGAGGAAGGAAATCCTGTGATACTACTCTTGTATGTGGATGACCTGTTTGTAATAGGAAATGATGGATTGATTTTTGATACCAAGAGGAAGCTCGCTGCCTAGTTCGAGATGAAGGACTTGGGGATGATGCACTACTTTCTAGGCATGGAGGTGTGGAAGAGTGCAGATGGAATCTTCCTTGGACAAGGGAAGTATGCAGTAGAGATCCTGAAGAGGTTTAGGATGATGGACTGTAAGTCCATGGCCACACCTATGGCATCAAACCTGAAGCTTTTGTGTGATGCTTCATCTTATCCGGTTGATGTCATGATGTATCGTCAGATGATTGGGTCCTTGATGTACCTTATGAATACGAGACCAGATATTTGCTTTCTGGTGAACACATTGAGCTAGTTCCTGACTGATCCCAGAGGTGATCACCTGGTTGTTGTAAAGCATATTCTGAGCTACCTGAAGGGTACAATTGATTATGGGATAAAGTATCATGCGAATAAAAATTTTAACCTACGGGGTTATGTTGATTCAGACTGGGTAGGCAGTGTTGCAGATAGGAAGAGCACATATGGGTGCTGCTTCAGTATGGGATCAGGTGTGATCTCTTGGTTTACCAGGAAGCAGTCCTGTGTAGCATTGAGTATAGCCAAGGCTGAGTATGTTGCATCTTGTTTGGCTAGTTATGAGGTAGTATGGCTCCGGAAGCTACTGTCTGAGTTATTTGATCTACCACTGGAGGCTATTGGTATCTTTTGTGAGAACCAGAGCCGTGTGAAGCTGTCGGAGAACCCGGTGTTCCACGATAGGTCGAAGCACATCAAGATCAAGTATCACTATATCAGGGATATGGTGCATAGAGGAGCAGTGAAGCTCTTGTATGTTGCAACAGATGAGCAGGTTGCAGATGTGCTGACGAAGCCACTAGCCAGAGTGAAGTTCAAGTACTTCAGATAAAGGCTTGGTGTTCTTCAGTTTGATGACACTTCGAGGAAGAAGTGATGGACACATTTGGAGGAGCCATTCCGAGCATGGTGAGAGGAGGATCCTTCCATGGCCGTGGATGTAAGCGTTGGATAATGAGCATCAGGACAATGCTCCAGTTACTGCCCTGTATATGCATCATGTTGGATGCTTGATATATTTGTATATGCATAATGTTGGATGCTTGGACCATGTATCGGTATATGTATTAGGTGGATACGATTGTATAATTAGGTAGATCATGAATGTTGATATATATTAGGTGGATACATTGTATGATCAGGTGGATCATGTATCTATGTATGTATCGGGTGGATACATTGTATGATCAGGTGGATCATGTATGATGATATGTATCAGGTAGATACTTGGTATGCATCAGGTGGATGCATTATATGATCAGGATGATCATGGATGACGAGCTTCAGGATGTTGCTCCAGATGACATGCATCAGGATGATGAAGTGATAATGATCAGGATGATCATGTGTACATCAGGATGATGTATGGTGAGTATTAGGTTGATACTCTGTGGCCGTGGAACATGTTGTGCAGATAAGCATGTAATCCATCCCTGGGAGGTTTGCAGATAATATTTCGAGGTTTTTCCTATGGCATGTAATGTGGCCCTTGGATATCTAGAAAACGCTCTTTCGAGTTTTTACTTTGGGAGGACATATAATCCGGCCTTGGGATATTTGTAGATAGTCTTTCGAGGTCTTTCCTATGGCATGTAATCTTGTCCTGGGATATATGGTAGATGCTCTTTCGAGGTTTTGTCCTATGGCATGTATTCTACTCCTGGGAGATCCGATAGGTAGAGCTGAGTACTCATAACAGCCTGGGATGCTACAGCTAGGTTTTGCCATGACCACATTTAATATGCTCTTGGGAGATCCGACATGTAGAGATGTGTGCTCGTAACAGCCTGGGATACTACAACAAGGTTTTGTGGTGAGATCACATGTATTGTGCTCCTAGGAAATCCGACAGGTAGATCTGTGTGCTTGTAATAGCCTGGGATGCTACAGCTAGGTTTTGTGATGGGGTCACATGTAATGTGCTCCTAGGAGATCCGATAGGTAGAGCTGTGTGCTCATAATAGCCTGGGATGCTACAGCTAGGTTATGTGATGCACGTAATAAGTCCTGAGGATTCCACACTATGGCTAGTGATGATGACGACCTGCAGGTGGTGGGCCTACACACAGTATGAAAAAGGACTAGCTCTATAGAACTTCCTATGACGAGTAGATTCAGAGATTGATTGAGATAGCAGCAGTGATGACGATGACGATGATTCGAGGACGATGATTCGAAGATGATGACCAGAGAAGAATACTTGTGCTAGCATATCTGTGTCGAGAAATACCTTCCTAGTAAAGAGGGAGTGTTGATGTATATGTAACTTCAGAATGTATTTTACCCATGTATATTGTATTCCTATAGAGATGTTATTATTCCTCTATACATAAGTGTTTGTATTCCTATAGAGATGTTATTATTCCTCTACAAGGAAGTTTCGTCATTTATATTGTAAGTGTCGTAACTTATACTTGATGGGTTGTTGGACCACCTTGATGGGGTCGGCCCTATATGAGTCATGTGGGTAAATGGGTTATTAGACCACCAAGTGTGGGGTCAGCCCAGATTAAGTCAACCATGGGTTATTAGGCTAAGCTAGACAAGTCGGCACCACTAGTTTATTCGGAAGGATAGGACAAGTATAAATAGAGATCGGAAGATCTCTATTTGATACCTCTCACTACTCACTTCTATCTCTCTCATAAAGTGGCGCACTTGTGAGGAGGAGGATCATCTGCTAGGAGAAGACTATCTCTTGTACTTTGGTTGTATGATTTCTCTTTCTATCTCGGAGGAAGTTGTGGGGTTTTTCACCTTCTTGGCTTTCCTCGGTGAAACGCTGTGTCTCTTGTGTGCTTGCATTATTGTGTCCATGATTGATATGATGTAGATATGCTGTACATGTTATTCTCTCAGTTAAGATCCTATATCAGATTGAAGTAAATTCTGAAAAACTAACACTCCTCACCATGATTTTATAATGATATTACATCATTTACATGTTAAGTGTAACAAGGTCAAAATCAAGATGCTACACCCCCCCCCCTTGTCAGTATTCATTAGTTTCCAACAATTGGTTTCAGAGCGGGTGTCTTCAACAACAACTTAACATCTATAATATAGATCCATGTGCAGATATGGGAAGAAAGGAAATGATTGCTAAAAGTGAAGCACCATAGTTACATGAAAATGGTCACCTAGAAAATATCTCGATCACAAAATGAAGGAATATCATTCACACATGAAGGAAAACAATAGAAGAGGTAAAGAGGGTAGCAACCAACATTATACAAACTTTGAAAAATAAAGAACAAGAATCAAGAGGATTGGAAGCATACTTTTCTAGTCAACTACAGAAAATGGACGAAACCTGTAAAAATGAAAAACTAAGAAATGACACTCTGGAAAGAAAAATGAAGAAATATGCCACAAAGATTGAAATGCTATCAAATGATATTATGCTTACGAGGAAAGAATTGGAAGCTACTAAAGAACATAAAGAAGAAAATTTTAAAGAATTCATGTCTCTGAAAGATCATCTCCAAAAGAAACATGCCCACGAAATTCAAATTCAAGTAAGTCAATTAGAAACCATCTCTCTAAAAGAGAATAATTCCGAGTATGAAAAAATAATTGATGAACATAAGATTCAATTACGAGAGAAAGAAAAGGAAGTTGAGAGGTTGCAAAAACAATGTAGGACAAATGAAAAGTTTTTCAAAAGCATAGAAGTATTGAATGAGATTCTAAGCATGCAGAGATCACCATTTAACAAAACTAGTGTAGGATACAAGGACGATATTAATAATAAATAATGCAAATAAATTGATCAAGAGAAAAATAATATTGCGCAAACAAAGGAGGTGTCTTCGCATAGAACTGTTCAATGTTGGAAATGCATAATGATTGGACATGTTGGAAAGTAATGTAACAATATTATCTATTACAAGTGTAATCAAATTGGACACAAAGATCATAATTGGGTAGGATGAAGAAAATTTATTAAATACTGAAAGAAGAAAATATATGAGGAACCAAAAACCATTATTTATAAAAGATGCAATACTCCTACAAATCAAGGAAAATAATAACGTAGGATGATTTGGAAAAAGAAGATTGTGGAAAACAGATCTTACACTATCAAATCTCTATATGAAAATGTGGAGAACGTGGGAAAGCAATACATCTCAACTCCAACAAAAGGTTAGGTGGACATGTCACAGTGAAAATATTTGTGCGCCAAAATAGACCGTGACAAAAGGGAAGCCTTAATGACTAGTGGAGTAGTGTCATGAGTGATAATTAATTCTTGGATAGAAACAACATTTAATGATGGAAAGTGGTCATTTTAATTTTACAGTTCTCGAAAAAGGACTAAATCTAGGGAAATCCATAGAAAATGGAAACCATTAATGACAAAAGTCAGAGGATAGAATTTTATAAACCATGGGTATCCTTAGTATGAACTCCAATGTCTATTGAGAATAGTATCTACAAAGTGAACATTGTGTGTGAAAAATTGAAGCTTGGAAGCCATGACACCTAAGAGACAATGAAGATCAAAGAACCCATCAGGAAATGTGCCAGGAAGTTTTGCAAGGACTGAAGGTGCACCACCATCAAATCCTGTGAGGGTCTATCTTGACTATTTTCCATCTCGAGGAACTAACGCTTAATATTTTACCTTGCCTGAGGTAGAAGATACGTAGCAATAGGACCAAATGGACTCTAAAGAAATAATTGTTGAATAAAATCTACACGGACAACTGTACCAATTCACATTTGTAGATTATGATGTCACTGACCCTGAAAAAATCCCAGAACTGGTCAAAGGAATGTATATGGATAGGAAGGAGAGCCTAGATCCTAATATACTGAATTGTAATGGAGTTCAAAGAATGGGCAATTGGAATGTCAAAATCAGTAATACTGAACCAGTTGGAGATCCGTCACTTTGGAAGAAATCCACAAGTGTTTACGGATAATCTACCTGAGTGGTGTTACACCTAAATCTCGTCATCATGAGTCTCATGTTAACTCAATTCCATAAACCCTGAGGTTTCCCTGATCAAGAGAGTGAACTGGAGTGAGTTGTTGGACTTTGTCCACAAGTTCTAGTTGGACCGGCATAGGTTGACCTATAGCAGAAAGAGCCCAACTAGGTCGGGTGTAGATTGTCATCTGACGGACTGCATTGGTGGCTCAGGTTTCCCTCGTGCATCCCACGCTTTCCCTCTTAGGTGCAAGTTTCCTTCATGCAACATGCGTTGGGGTTAGTTAAAGTGGGTAAATGGGACCTTCGAGTGAATTCTCGAAGGTGGGTGAGGTGTATATCCATCCCTAACTTGTGGGTGAGCTAGCCTATGGTTCCCTAACCCCTAGGGAGGATCCCTTAGTCCTCTCCCGCCATTTCTCAACCTATTCTATCCTCTTGGTACTATAAATATGAAGCTCCTCTCCATTCCAATGGGAGGAAGTCTATAACGCACTTACATGCTGGTGAAATTAACCTAGAAGATCCATATCCATCTCTTGGGAGGCATACATTTCCTTTGGAGGCATTGGCTTGGCTTGTTGGATGACGATTGCAGCGTTAAGGCTTGGCTTGTAATCACCACTCTAATTTGTATTTCCTACTTTATTGAAAATAATATAATCTCTTTCCATAAATGTGCTCATGTTGATAGCATTTAGAAATTACTTCATTAATTGTTTGCTTAGATCAGTTAGTGTTTAGATGTATTGTTACTACTTGCTTTGTTTCTGCATGCTTTGACAAGTTTTGCAGCTTGGATATGAAAACCTTGGAGCCTTGGAGCTAAAAAGAGGAGAACGATCTAGAAATCTAAAGGTAAGACATCTATTTGAATCGATCTCTAATTGATCTAGGAAAGTAGTGTTATGTTATGTTCCTATTTGTTCGAGATTCACTTGAACTAGGTGTGAAATTCCCATAGCAGATATAGAAGATGATGAATACCTCACAAGAAAAAATTGCAGAAAGAATGAGTAGCAGAACTGAGATGCAATAGAACTCAGATAGGAGCAGAATAATCACACATGTTTCATTAATCCGAATAATAAACAATAATGATACAATGCACAGTATTCGAATACCAGGGGTGTAATTCAAATTAGCCTGCATGGATAGATCAAAAGATCAGTGGAGTGTCATCAAAGCACAACTAGGAGTCCTCATCATCATCAGTGGAGTCATCAATGCACAAGTAACTGTCAACCAGGTGTCAAACTGAGTCTAATTGAGTGTGGTAGGTGTAACTAGCACATGGAGGAACTAACTGAATGAAGGAGGAATAGTGGAGGGTGACTGAGGACATAACTAGAGTTAGAATGGGTAGTCTGGTCTTAGTGGAGGTCCATCGGAGTGATACAGTTAGTTGAGGAGTCAATCTAGCCTTAAATCAAGGAAAGATCTAAAGATAATTGACCTAACTGAAGTGCAACTGAGTGGTAGGTGAGAGAGGGAGCCTTTCACAAGTGGTAGGTGAAAGGAGGGTGCACTAGGCACTAGGAGGGCTAAAACTGATTAGAAATAAGCTCTAGGGGCTAGCTAACTAAGGGCTAGGTGCTGGGACTGATGACTGGGATGCATGCACTTGCATGACTTCATGCATGAATGAAAATGCAAAAATGGAAAATGTTGTTAGGACTAGGATGGAGTGTAGGAAAATCCCAACACCCCCCCTTAATCTATTCCGAGCCCTAGTAACTAGGACCAAAGGTCACCCATACAATCAAATAAATGATAAAAAATGAGAACTGTCCATAAACCGAGGAAATGGGGAAAACCTCATGGGAAAAATACCCCCCCTCAAAAGAAAAGTAAATAACTCAAAGAACCATCATACTAAGCAGAAAAAGAAGAAGCTTTCCTCAATGAAAAATTTTGCAAAAAACTTGGCAAGCTGATGCTCTGTAGGATGCCAATGCAGGTGCTAGATCTGGATCTGGTCTTTTCATGTGCCTCCCACTATGTAGAGGATGTATTGGACAAAGCAAGTCTTTCAGGAAACCTTTCTGCTACTGGAATGAATGGATCATGATGAGTCTTCCCAAGGGATGGAAGAGTGAACCCCGACATCATGCTACATCTCTCAAGAAGAGGTAGGTGGCATAATGCAAGGCTGGCATGATGCTTAAATATGTTAGTTCTGTGATCAGATGAATCCTTAACTGTGTTCCCAGTAGCTGCAAGGACTGTGTGAGCCAATATTGGCCTTGGATCTGGATTGAGAACATGTGTTGGTTCTGGATTTGAATTTGAATGTTCTTGAACTTCGATTTCAACATCAAGGTCTTCATCTTCATCTTCATTAGAAGAAGGGTCACTCGAATCTTCATCAGATTCCGAAGGAGTAGGAAGAGAGAAGGGCAGAAAATGTGAGAAATCATATGCCTTGGAGGCATGATTTGCAAACCCTTTCACTATAGTCTTCCCAATAGAGATATCTGTAATATCAACTGTGTCAGGACCAAAAGTCACCTTCTTTGGTGATCCAGTGTGAGTCATCTGATATACAGACAACAAATTTTCTATCAAGGAGGGAACGAATAGAACATTCTTGAACTTGCCATGCTCAATATGTACTGTACCCAACCCTTTGGCAGAGATATGAGAGTTGTCTCCCATGTGAATAGTAGGCCCATCTTTGAGATCTAAAGAAGAAAATGATTCTTCAAAGGAAACCATGTGGTTGGAGGCTCTATAATCTATGAGGAGGGCCTTTGATTTTGAAAATCTAGCCATTAGACACTTTTGCATCTTTTTGAATAGCAATTTTTTTATGTTCAAGAAGCTTGGTTAGTTGATCTATTTTCTTGTGCATTCAAGATCTCCCACGGTGGTTCCCTTTCTTGCAGTAGGGACACTTAGATCCATCATATCTTTTCTGTTTGTCCTTCTTGGAGCTGGAGGCCCCTTTTGATGGACTTGACTTGGCATTCATTTTAGGTTTAGATGGCTTCTTGTCCTTGATTTTATGCCTCCTTTTCTCATTCACACTATTTTCCTCTCCATCTAAACGAGCTTGATCCTTGGAGGCACTGATGGCACCCATTTGGATCAATTTGTCTTGTTCCTGGATGAGGGTTGCAGTAAAAAATTCTAAGGTGGGCATCTTCCATCCATGGATTGACATTCATCTAGAGTGGAAGGTAGATACAAAGACAGAAAATTTAGATCCTAGTTTACTTAGAATGGAGAGCACCAATTGCTCTTCCTTTTTCTCAATGCCACACTGCTTGGATTGCATAACCAAAGCTTTGAATTTCGAGAAGAATTCTTGAATGGTCTCAAAACTACTTGGTTGTAGGGAAACCAATTCATTCTCTAGAGCATGGCCTCTTAGCTCCTCTTGTTTTCCAAAGAGGGCCTCTAACTTCAACCATAACTCTCTTGGAGTCTTCAAACCTTCGAGATGAAACAATAGATCTCTAGAAATATGAATGCACATGTAACCAAAGGCTTCATCTAATTGATTCAGATGTTTGGTTCTCTCCACAGCTGAATTTGGTTTGGTTTCTCTTCCCATTGTTATCCTGTGTAGAGATTTGCTTCTCAAGGACATTTCCATATCAATCTTCGAATCAAAGTAATTGAAAAGAGTAAGGATTCTAGGAGTGTTCAAATACCTCATCTCAACTGCTGGAGCGAATGCCAGGAGAAACTGCTGGAACTGCTAGAACTTCAAATTACCTGCAAAAAACTCTCAAGAATGGAGATAGACTATACTCTCAACATGCTTTGATACCATGTGAAATTTCCATAGGAGATATAATATCTCATGAATACTTCACAAGAAAGAATTGCAAAAAGAATGAGTAGCAGAACAGAGATGCAATAGAACTCAGATAGGAGCAAAATAATCACACATGTTTCATTAATCTGAATAATAAACAATAATGATACAATGCATAGGATTCGAATACTAGGGGTGTAATTCAAATTAGCCTACATGGATAGATCAAAATATCAGTGGAGTGGCATCAAAGCACAACTAAGAGTCCTCATCATCATTAGTGGAGTCATCAGTGCACAAGTAACTATCAACCAAGTGTCAAACTAATTATAACTGAGTGTGGTAGGTGTAACTCGCACATGGAGGCACTAACTAAATGAAAGAGGCTCAGTGCAGGGTGCATGAGGAGCTAACTGGAGTCAAAATGGGCAGTCTAGTCCCACTAGAGGTCCATTAGAGTGATAAAGTCAGTTGAGGAGTCAATCTAGCCTTAAATAAGGGAAAGATCTAAAGATAACTCAACTAACTGAAGTGCAACTGAGTGGTAAGTGAGAAAGGGCACCTTTCACAAGTGGTAGGTGAAAGGAGGATGAACTAGGCACTAGGTGGGATAAAATTGATCAGAAAGAAGCTCTCGGGGCTAGCTAACTGAGACTAGGTGCTGGGACTGATGACTGGGATGCATGCAATTGCATGACTGACTAAAAATGCAAAAATGGAAAATGCTTTTAGGACTAGGATGGAGTATAGGAAAACCCCAACACTAGGGAGATCACACTCGTGTCCGCTCGAGTAGATTGTCCAATAACAAATCTGGTGACCATACTAGGGAATACTTTGTTTTGATTTCAATTTGAATGTGTTTTTCTTTGATTTCTTAATGAACCATTGCTTTTCCTCTTGAGCCTCTTTTCACCATCATATTTTCTTATTGAGGAGTCTATTTCCCTTCTACGATTATGTTTGAATCATTATCAATCCATGTACTTATTCATTGTTTAGATATTTCTCATTTTTTGCATTGGGTTATTTGCCCGACGCACCTGGGTAGTGAATCCAGTGCGCCTATCCATCCCGAGCGCAATCTTCCTTTGAGCATCCTATGCCATCGACGCTTTTACCGATCTGACAGCTTGTGCCACCAATGCTTTACACTTGTATACAGTCTGCGCCAGGAGCTCTGTGCCTAACCACAAAGTATGTCTGTCTTTCATGCTTGGTGCTTGGTCTATCCACTCTCCAAATTTTGATTTTGGTGTGATCCACAAACTCCTCTGTGAGGTACTTTCTAGTCAGAGGCCTCTTTATTCAACATTGATTGCATTTGGATTGCTTGTGTTGATTTTTGGGTTCCACTTGGTCAAGTGAGGGATCCACTAGTGGCAGGAAATTTGAATCCCCCACGATCATCCACTCAATATTGCATTCCCTGATCACCTTATCAGATCTAGTCAGCATGCTAGATATGACTCCAAACCCTTCTTACACTTAGACATCTTGTTTTGCTTCCATTCGATTGATTTTGAGTGACTTCGGTGTTTTTGGTCTCATTTGATTGCTTGTCATTTTTCTTTGAGAATTTTTGAGTTACTAGGGTGCTACGATTAGTCTCTTGTTTTCTTTTATTTACATCTGAAAAATCATATTAGTCATTAGAGCTTGTTTGATATACACATTGGAAAAATGAAAAGTGTCTCATTCTTCTATTTTCGAAGTCATTTGGAAATTGTTGTAGGATTATTTTGATGCATCGGAATCATTATTATCAATCTTTGTAAAGGAAGTCGTTTCATTGTATTTTTTGAATTATGAGCTATTCATATTTTTGAAAAATCAAGTGAATTCAAGCTTTTACAAAGTAATTCAAAGTTTGAATCATCCTATGCACTTTTGATCTTTTATGCTTTTTTCATTATTGCGAAAATTAAAGAGTTTAGTGCATTATAGATAGAAGTTTCTCTTTTTTCATCATACTTAGTTTATTCTAGTTGAAAAAGACAAAAAGAAAAAGATTTTGATTTGGTGTTTTATCCATTTTTATGTTTTGTTGGAAAACAAAAAGAGTGCTTTAGTAGATTTTGAACTTTTTGGGATTTTTGTCTTATAGAGCTCATTGGAAAAATAATTTCTCCTTCCCTTACATAGATTTCATCAAAATAAAAAGTGCATTTTTCATGTAGTTAGGATTGCATTATGTTTATATTTTTGTACTCACCTCATGCATTCACCTAACCACCCAGATAAAATTTACCAGTAGAACTAGGTTAAAATTTACTAGTAACTTGTGTGTTAAGTTAGTGATGTGTTATGGCGTCATAAAACGTGGTAACTGCCATTATTTTACTACACTGAATCCCGGGGGCATTGTAGTTCTTCCACGTACCAATTGGCATATTCAAGGTTCTTTCATGTACCTTAGGGTATATCGAAAGGCACTTCACATACTCGGTAGTATATCAGAAGGCTCTTGTCATACAGTTGTGCATTATACATCACCACTACGGATTTGAGATCCCACATACCTTGTGTATATCGAGAGACACTCCTAGGATTACTAAAACCAACCAAGCAAACTATTTGGCCATATTGGCAGCGCAATACAATGAGAACAACAATCGGGGAGCTACTATGCATGTGCTTCTAGGTAGTCGGGTTATACGGTTAGGGGTATGGTCTTAATCCTCCCTGGTTAGTACTCTGAAAAATTGGGTCGAGTATAATTGTTGGACCCTGGAGTATATCGCGAGTTATGAAGCCTTGACAATCCTATGAGATTCCATACTTTTGAATCCACGCCTATCACATAAGTTTGCTTGTGGCCTTAGTTTGTGTAGATTTTTTTGGATTGATTTTTCTTTTGTATAGAAGACATTTAGGAGAAATTATTTTTCATTCATTCTAGCTGAACAACCTTTGAGAAGGTCCCTTAGAATGTTAAACTTGCAACCCGAATATCCCCTTAATCAGGAGGTAATTTTTTGGGTAAGCATGGCTCAACTATCTATTGTCATATCGGCTGAAGTAGAAAAATCCACCTTGGAGTCATTATTTCCTCCAAGTTCACCAATATCTGATCCTCCAAGGTCCGAGAACATGGAACCATCTACTTCACGAGACACATCCTTCCACCGTTTGGTGGAAGGAGAACCTGGGGCCATAGATTGGTTAAATCCATCCCAGGATAACCCTGTATCCGCAACTTTTGGACCATCTACATCTTTTTGGGACACCTCTCTCTGAGAAAAATGGGACCACTTAGAATTACATCTGGAGGATGAACCTTACTCCCTTCATTGGGCTCCTCATGCTCAATGCTTAGCTCTAATCTATGAACTCATGGATCAGTTATTCCAACGTGGTGAAGAACTTCGTCGCCGTAGTCTCTCATGAAGACGAGACTCTATGACTTCGAAAGTGCCCATATTTCAACATACCCCAATTCGTTCATTATATTTTGATTCACTAGAAAAACCCCTAAATAACATGACCACTTATGAACCTGGTCAACCCTCATTTCCTGCAAGTACCCCTCTTATTCAGGAGACCATTTCTATACCCCAAGTGACTCAATATGATGAAGGACAACAGTCCAACACCCCTAATACTACTACCGGAACATTACACACCCGTCCCCCACCCCAAAAATCGTAGGGAGGATACTCTCTACCCCCTAATTTTATCACGAGTAATGTTCCTCCGATAGTAACTAATCAAAAACCCATTATGAGTCAACCATCGATAAGTAGTCAAAGCATTTTTACTGCGGGGAAACCCCTGTACTCTAGTCTGATACGAGTGGAGGAATTCCAATCAGTCATTCTATTGACAGCTCCTTACCTGTTGTGGGATTCAACATGGGATTATCTCATGATGGGGAACCATCCAATTTAACTTAGCCACCATGGATTCACAGTATCCAAGTCATTTTAATCCTGTGTAAAGGACAATTCAATCCTAGAAATGTACTCTATGGGATACCTTATCCCGGAAATCCATACACTCCATGGGAAAATCATAATGTCATAGCGAGTGGACCCCCACCACCATTTCGTCCACCTACACCTCCCTCTGGAGGCGGCGGCCCACCCCCTTCCAGCAGCAGAGGACAGCCACTTTCGGGTAGAGCCCTCCTTATTTTATAGGGGGTGGCCCACCCCCTTCCGGTGGTGGAGGACCCCCACCTTTGGGTAGAGGCCATCCTTATTTTGGAGGCGACAAACCACCCCCTTCCGACAGCGAAGGACCCTCACCTTCAGGTGTAGGCCCTCCCTATTTTGGAGGCGGTGGACCACCCCCTTTCGGAGGCAGAGGACCCCCACCTTCGAGTAAAGGCCCTCCTTATTCTAGAGGCAGAGGAACATGCCCTTACGGTGGTGGAGGACCACCCTATTCCGGAGGAGGCGGTGGAGGAACACCCTATTCTAGCGGTGGCAAAGGACCCCACCTTCTGGCTGAGGACCACCCTATTTAGGAAGAGGTGGTGGAGGACCATCTTATTCCAGTGGTGGTGGAGGACCTCCACCTTCTGGAGGAGGCCCACCCCCTTCCGGCGGTGGCAGAGGACCCCCACCTTTTAGAGGAGGCCCACCCTATGCTGGCGGCAGCAGTGGCAGACCCCCACCTTTTGGTGGCGGACCACCCTATTATGGCGACGCACCCACATACGGCCCACCACCCAACCCAAGCAACACACCCCCTTATGGACAATTTCCTTTGCTAACACCTTACAACCAGTCGATGCAAGGTCCCACTGGTCCATATATCTCATATCAGTACTATTAGTATCCACAGCCAAACCAACAGTTGCCATTTTTGGCTACCTTGGACCTCCCCAACCTGTCTCGTATGTGTGAGGAACCTGTGCCAACAAATAATTGATAAAATGCACAATATATTGGATCACATAATATTTTTATTGATCACGGGCCACTTCGAGGGGGAAACCTCCTTTGAGCAAGCTCAATACAAATAACTTCAGGGTTCCTTCATAGGCCTCAACAAACACTTATATACTGAGTCTAGGCACAAATACTATGGGTCAAAACCATGGGCCAATACAAATTATGGATCAACAATACTATGGGCGAATTACAAAGCATATGCGCTAAACAACAATAACACAAACTATGGATCAACAAATACTACGGGACGACTTACAAAGCATATGTGTCCAACAACAATATACTAACAAAGTAAAGACATGGGTTCCTAATGTTAATTTTTTGATAATTTCATTCCATTATCATTGAGGATCACTAAGAGAATAACATGTACAACAAATCAACAACATACCAATCATAAACACAATAATGCAACCACACAAGAGACACAGAGTTTCATCGGGGAAAATCAAGAAGGTGAAAATTCCCGCAACTTACTCAGAGATAAGATAAGCCACAAGTACAAAATCACAATGATCAAACCCAATAAGATGTCTCTAGTAGATGCTCCTACTCCTCCACTAGTGCGCCACTTTCTCTCCTAGTTATGCGAGCTTGAGAAGTGAGTGAATGAATAAAATGAGGGACACACCCCTCTTATTTATACTTGAATTGACCTACAAATTAAATCATTGGGGCCGACTTGCTAATCAAGCCTAATAACCGAACCACATGTGCTAACAAGGGCCGACCCCATACTGGTGGTCTAATAACCCATCAATACAAATGACGACACTTGTCGATGTACATGACGATACTTACAAATACAAATGAGGACACTTCCAATCAGAGGAATAATACATCTCTATGGGATATACAATAAAGTACAAATGTAATACATAGAATAATATCTTCTGAAGTTACAAATACATCAACACTCCCTCTTAACTAGGAAGGTATTCTTTCGTCACAGGTCATCAATACATATTGGCGCAAGTATTCAATTCTGGAGCTAGATCATCATCTCTAGATTTCGGAGCATCATCATCATCACTGCTGCTGTACTCGACATCTCGATCACTGGGCTATCTCTGAATTCTACTCGTCATAGGAAGTTCTACAGAGCCATCCCTTTTTCATGCTGGATGTAGGCCCACCACCTATAGGTCTTCATCATCATCATTGGCCATACTGTAGATCCCAGGACTAATTACGTGCATCAACAAAACCTTGAAAGAGCATCCTAGGATGTTATGAGCACATAGCTCTACCTGTCCGGATCTCCTAGGATCGTCCGGATCTCCCAGGATCATTTACATGTGACCTTCACAAAACCTTTAAAGAGCATCCTAGGCTGTTACGAGCACATAGCTTTACCTGTCTGGATCTCTATAGAGCATCCCAGGATGTTACACGCACACAGCTATACCTGTCTGGATCTCCAAGATCTTTTCTATGTGAACTTTCAAAAAACCTTTAAAGAGAATCCTAGGCTGTTATGAGCACACGGCTTTATCTGTCCATATCTCTATACAGCATCCCAGGCTATTACAAGCACATAGCTATACCTGTCTTGATCTCCGGGATATTTTGTATGCGAAACTGTAGCAAAACCTTGAAAGAGCATCCCAGACTATTACAAGCACAAATCTATACCTGTCCGGATCTCCTAGGATCTTTTATATGCTACCTGCACAACCTGACCACGACCACGGAGTATCAACCTGATACTCATGATCATACTGATCATCATCACAGCATCAACCTGATGCATCTCATCTGGAGAAAGATCCTGAAGGTCATCATTTGTGATCATCCTGATCATCATCATAGCATCAGCTGGAGCAACATCCTGAAGCTCATCATCTGTGATCATCCTGATCAAACAATGCATCCACTTGGTGCATATCAAGTATCTACCTGATACATATCATCATACATGATCCACCTGATACACGTACAAATACATGATCCACCTGATCATACAATGTATCCATCTGATACATATACAAATACATGATCCACCTGATCATACAATGTATCCAGATGATACATATACAAATACATGATCCAATTGATCATAACAAGCATCCAACATGATGCATAAACAAATACATGATCCAACTGATCATAACAAGCATCCAACATGATGCATATACAAATACATGATCCAACTAATCATAGCAAGCATCAAACATGATGCATATAGAAAGCAGTAACTGGAGCATCATCCTGATAATCATCATACAGTGCTTACATCCATAGCCATGGAAAGGATCCTCCTTTCACCATGCTTGGAATGGCTCCTGAAAATGTGTCCATCACTTCTTCCTCAAAGTGTCGTCAATTTGAAGAACACCAAGCCTCTCTCTGAAGTACTCAAACTTCACCATGACTAGTGGTTTCGTCAACACATCTATAGCCTGTTGATCCATCGCAACATACAGGAGTTTCACTACTCCTCTCTGCACCATATCCATGATATAGTGATATTTAATCTCAATGTGCTTCGACCTATCGTGGAACACCAGGTTATCAGACACCTTTCACACAACTCTGGTTGTCACAAAATATACTAGTAGCATCTAACGGGAGATCAAATAACTCAGACAGTAGCTTCCTAATCCATACTGCCTCACAACTAGCTGAACAAGCTGTGACATGCTCTACTTCAGTTGTACTCAATGCTATGCAGGACTGCTTCCTACTAAACCACGAGATCACACCTGATCCCATACTGAAGCAGCACCCATAAGTGCTCTTCCTATCTGCAGCACTGCCTGCCCAATCTGAATCAACATAACCCTCTAGGTTAAACTTTTGATTCACATAGTACTTGAGCCCATAATCAACTGTACCCTTTAGGCACCTCAGAATATGTTTTACAGCAACCAGGTGAACACTCCTCGGATCTGTCAAGAACTGGCTCAATGTGCTCACCACAAAGCAAATATCTGGTCTGGTGTTCGTCAGGTACATTAAGGACCCAATCATCTGACAATACATCATGACATCAACTGGATTAGATGAAGCATCGCACAGAAGATTCAAGTTGGATGCCATAGGTGTGGCCATGGCATTGCAGTCCATCATCCCGAACCTCTTCAGGATCTCTACTACATACTTCCCTTGTCCAAGGAATATTCTATCTACACTCTGCCACACGTCCATGCCTAGAAAGTAGTGGATCATCCCCAAGTCCTTCATCTCGAACTCGGTAGCAAGCTTCCTCTTCATGTCGGCAATCAATCTATCCTCTTCTGTTACAAACAAGTCATCCACATACAATAAGAGTATCACAGGATTGCCTTCCTCAACCTTGTAGTAAAGGTTGGAATCTATTTTACTCTTGGTAAAGCCCAAAATGGATAGAAAACTGTCCATCCTACCATACCAAGTTCTAGGAGCTTGCTTCAAGCCATACAAGGCTTTCTTCAAACGGCACACATATGACTCTCTATCATGTGTCTCAAAACAAAGTGGCTGCTCCACATAAACTTCCTCTTCGACTACACCATTCAAGAAAGTTGTCTTGACATCCATCTAGTGTATCTTCCACTTCATCACTGCAGCCAGAGCAAGTATTGTTCTGATGGAAGTGTATCTGGCTACAGGATGAAAAGTTTCTTCATAGTCTATTCCTTCTTTCTGGGAGAAACCACGAGCTACAAACCTTTCCTTGTATTTCTCCATGCTACCATTTGCAACATGCTTGATTTGGAAGTCACAACGAACTTCCCTTCAGGTCTTGGGACCACATCCCAAACATGATCGATTGGTACTTCTCGACCATGACATCCTTTTATTGTATCCTGTATCCTGGGAACTTTAGATTCTTCAATATCTTCAATAGATAGTTTGAACTTTGTTGCTGGAACAAATGTTGTAGTCCTTCTTTTGTAGGTGATGGTATACTATCTTTCCTACAAAACAAGTTAAATTGCATGATTAGAAACATCTCATAGTTTTCAGAACAAATTCTTACACATAATGAAATATGTCATACAGTCATGCAATTATTTTAGCCAATGCTTCAATACAACATTTATCCATATCCCGTGACTTTTGAGATGCCTTCCAATCTCTACTAGAACATTGTTTAAGAGTGTGCAAAACTCCCAACATGTCATCAAAGAGGTTTCATTCTAGATAAGTAGCAATGGAATGTTGTACAGTTCCATAGGCCACTTACCCATTACATGCATATTAGTAGTATATTGTTCATTAATGTAATTATTATAATATGCATACAACTTAAGTCTAGTATATTCATCTTTGAACAATATTATTTAAACAATCAAATATACAAGAAATGAAAATTCAAATACTTATCTTTGTTTGTTTGTTGAGTGGAATCCCTCTCAATCTTTGATACCTGGATTACCTGTCCTTGAACTTATATCCATCCTCGATTACTATGCATGCCTACTAGTATCATCATTGTGTTATCCTTGAGATCTCATACATAATCATACATTTATTAGTATAATCTTAATACTATCAAAACACAATAATCTTAAGCATGTATAGTCATGATCATTTCAAACACACATAATAAGCATTAGTATTCAAGGTTTATATAGGACTTTTCTGGTTAGTCATATCAATCAAAGTAAGGAACATAATATGCATAAACCCTAGATTACTCAAACTTGTAACTTCATGAGTAATCATTATCAATCATACAAAAGTATCAGATCCTTACATAGGGTAGGATTCTAGCTTGATATAGGAAAAACATATATGTATATGTAACTTCGGAATGTATTTCATATATGTATGTTGTATGTACTCCTATAGAGATGGTATTATTCCTCTATACGGAAGTGTCGTCATTTATATTGTAAATGTCATAACTTATACTTGATGGGTTATTAGACCACCTTGTTGGGGTTGGCCCCGTATAAGTCATGTGGATCAAAGGGTTATTAGACCACCCTATTAGGGGTCGGCCCAGTCAGCATTATGTTATGTGGTTAAGTTCGATCCTACATGATTTATGTAAAAGGCAAGTCAAGTCAAGTATAAATAGAGTGCGGGAGGAACTCTATTTGATCACTCACTTCTCACTCATACACTGTGGAGAGTGGCACACTTGTGGAGGAGGAGGCTTTGCTGCTAAGAGAAGACTATCTCTTGTATTCTAGTTGTATCATTGCTCTATCTATCTATGAGGAATTTATTGGGGTTTTTCACCTTTATGGTTTTCCCCAAGTAAACTCGGTGTCTCTTCTATGCTTTCATTATTGTGTCCATGAATGATATGTTGTAGATTTGCTGTACATCTTGTTCTCTCAGTTAATATCCTAAATCAAATTGAAGAAAATTCTGAAAATTTAACATGGTATCAGAGCTAGTCTGAAAGAAGGCATGATATGGCATGTATGACACTTGTTGCACTTACGATGCTAGGGATTGATATAGCAAAAACCAGTCATCGTAGCACTTTCGCTATAAATATTTTTGGAGAATTTTTCGGATTTGAAACCTTTACAGGTTGAATATTAAATCCCCATGTACCTTGTGTCCAAATGAAAACTTCTAATTCGTTGTACTTTATGATTTATGATCTGTACAATATAGGGTTTCTGCCTCTTCCAGATCTGAGTCAAAATCAAGTGACCTTGGGAAAAAGGTCGTAACGTGGGCTAGGAAGCTCCAAATGAAATTTCATAAAAAGTGACAGGTAGTACACAGACTGTACTATCTCAGAAAAAATTTTCAGAGGCCAAAGTTGAAACAGTGACATGTGGCATGCCGTACAAGTTCGCTCTCGTATATTATCTCATAAACAGGTCATGTTACGACACTTGGCATAAATCTCTTTCAGGGAATCCAATTGAGGTCAGACCTATCAGGATGGAAAGATAACAGGTCGGGATATCTCAGGAAAATTTTTCAAAGGCCGAAGTTGAAACAGTGACACGTGGCATGCCATACAATTTCGCACTCCTGTATTATCCCATAAACAGGTCATGTTGCGACACTTGGCATAACTCTCTCTCTCAGAGAATCCAATTCAGGTCAGACCTGTCGAGATGGAAAGACAATAGGTCAGGCTATCTAAGGAATCCTTTTGGGACCCTATTGATCGAAAAGTTCGGAGTTACACCAGAAACAATCAGGTACATATTTCTGTCAAAATAGAATTATTTTTGAGTACCTTCATTCATGGATTCTGGAATTTAGGGCTTCGGAGAAAGTTGGAATTTTTGTAATCGGAGACCACGGATGGATGCTACTAATCAAAATCAAAATTTAGACACCAAGATAAAAAAATTTGGTTGGGCAGAAGGCCGGGATTGATCAGACCCTAGTTCGGGACTTTGATCAGAAAAGTGGAAAATTAGGGCTTTTGCAAAAATGGGAATTTTTGAAATCTGTGACCACGGCTGGAAGCTCCTCATAAAAATAGAAGCTTAGACATTTGGATCAGATCTTTTGATTGGGAAGAAGAGTGGGATTCATCAAACCCTAGTTCGAGGTCACATCCAGCGAATCCGAAAGTTTCAAAGGCAAAATTGAGGAGTGAAACTTTGCAGTTTCCAAATTCTGAATATACCAGCTTGATCAACTCATCAAGGAACATATTTTTATCCTTTCAGAAGTTTGAAATTCAAAGTTTGAATTTTTGGGGTTTCTCTGACAAACCCTATTATAGCTCCAGATCCAATTCCTGCAAATCAAGTGGATTGGGTTAATCCTAGAAGAGGATGGATTGGTCACCTGCATAAGTGAAGAAGCTCCCGTTTCAGAGGGAGATGAGGCTAAGGCCTTTCATAAGAAGATTACAAGCAATTTTGACAGGTATGGCTTACAAGTATGTTTCGAATTTTGTTCATGATTAAGTTTATGATATGTTTGTCTTCATATCATTACAGTACAATCTTGATTAATTACTAGACTTGTCGTATTACCTTATAGAAGATATTCATTGATTAAGGTTTTGACACTTATGATTGTACTAATGCATTGTGATGTTGTATGAGGTTTATGTTGTTTGCTAACACAAAAGGTACACCAAGAAAGTCAAATCATGTTCTACTTCAAGAACATATGCTCATGGTGACATGAAGACAAAGATTCATCCATTGTCATGGATCACATAGAAGATCTACTTTCAAGGTATGTATAACTTGGTCATACAATGGTTAACTTATGAGACATGCAGGTTACTAGCACAAGTCACTGAAGAGAACCAGAAGACATTATGTGGGTATGTTAGACAAAAATAGCTAGCATGCTAATCCAGGTATGTTTTTCCTATATCAAGCTAGAATCCTACCTTGTGTTAGGATTGTATACTGTTGTGTTGTTGATAATGATTATTCATGAAGTCATAGGTTTGAATAATCATGGTTGTATGCATATTATGTTTCTTACCATAACTGATGAAATGACTAACTAGAAGAATCATGCAGGTATAGGTTTGAATAATCACAGGTTTTATGCATATTATATCTCTTATCTTGATTGATGATTCAACTAACCAGAAGAGTCCTATGATCAAATAAGAAAATGTATGAGTAAAAGAAGACTTCCCTGAAACCTTGAATACTAATGTTTATTATCTGTGAATGATCATGAATATACATGTTTAAGATTATTGTGTTTTGATAGTATTAAGATTATACTAATAAATGTGTGATTATGTATGAGACCTCAAGGATAACACAATGATGATACTAATAAGCATGCATAGTGATTAAGGATGGATGTAAGTTCAAGGACAGGTAATCCAGGAAGCAAAGATCAAGAGGGAGCACACTCTAGTTGTTCCTGCAAGAAAGCAAAGGAGCACACTTCAGTATTTTCTGCAAGGATGCAGATATTCAGAGAGAGTTGACCACTTCTCACAGTCCACATAAGAATGGAGTTGCAGAAAAGAAGCAAAGACTGAGAGGGAGTCAACCCAACAAGCATACAAAGATAAGTATTTGAATGGTCATTACTTGCATATTTTATTGTTTAAATAATATTTTTCAAGAATGTATATACTGATGTTCCTAGAATTAGGTTATGTATTATGCATATTAGAATAGTTGCATTGATGAACAATATACTACTAATATGCATGGGTAAGTAGCCTATGGCACTTGTTGGCCCGGTTTTGCAACCAGGCTTAGTGCTATGGGTATCTGCTAACTAGTAGCAGCAGTTTCAATAGAATTAAACAAGAAACTAATCTAAACAAAACTAATCATGGATCTATGCAAGAATATAAGCAAATAGTGTAAACATTTAAAAAAAAAGAACAAAAAAATATTAAAGAATGAATTTGTATTGAAAAATGGGGGGCAAGCAAGTGCTTGTGATAATACCTTCAATGGTGAAGGTTGATGTTGAGCAACTCCCAAGATGAGTAGCTCCAAGCTCTAAGAGGTCTCCTTCTCCAAGGTTTCTTACAATGGCCAAAATGCTCAAGGAAGATTTTGGCAGCATGAGGATGAGATAATGGATGGATGTGAAATGAGGAGCCCCTACCACCTTTTTATAGGTTTTGGTGGTGGGGAATACCATTTGTGGTTTTGTGGAAACCAAATGGTATTGACCAACATGGTTTAGGTGCTTTTCCCTGATTTTTCCTTTTTTTTGAATAAAATTAATATTTTTATTCCCTTTTTAAATTTTTGGGAATTTGGACCCTTTTTGAGGGTTTTTTATGCTCTTTTAGGAAAAATAATCTTTTTTAATGGAAAAAGGGGTGTACTCAGGTCTTTTGGTGACCTTTTGTTGGTTTCAGAGGCTCAGATGGTGAAACAGTGGACAAATGGGTCATGTGAATAGGGAAATGAGCTAGTGAGCACTTTTTGGGTGTTAACAGATTGCCCCTTGATGTGTGAGGGCAGGAGCTCATCGTATGGCCGATAGACATCATAGTTCATTTGTCTTTTTCTGGGGTTTTAGGGGAGAGAAGAGACTGGTTGGAGACTGGAGCCAAGGCCCTTGGAAGCTGCAAAAACAAAACATATTACATGGCCTCAATATGAATGAGGTATAATCTCTGATAATGGACGAGGCGGGCATTCCCATGCTCGTATCAAGACATATACATAACAATTAGTCCCAAGAAGGGGGATCTAATACATAAAGAATGTACTGGTACATCATAATGGTCCAGGGGGGACATTATTTTGGGATATACTCTTGATCATAACTGATCTCAATAACTGATACACTGGAATAACTGGTGAACTGCTGAAACTGAAGGTGTCCAACATCTGTAGGGACTCAAAGATTATGAGTCATCTCTGAGAATTAATGTAACTGTGCACTCAAGGGAGTATGAAACTGGGGTACATCTGAATACTGTCGCCATGTGCAACCCGAATATCTATAGAAAAAGTGTAACTGGTTGTATCCATAGGAAGATTCTCAAATGTGGAGGAGTAAGGAGGTATCCGGGGTCTTTGACTAATAACTGAAACGATCAATGTCCTGTGTGAGTCTCAACGATGCGATCAAGGTGTTGAAGTCGAGCATGTGAGAAACAACCATTTGGAGAGGCAATGAGGATTCCTCTCGAAATGATTCGTAGGCACTCATCATAAATGGTAATGAGTCCAAGACACAGGGACCTCTAGGTCTATCCTCTGGAATAAATGTGGTTGTCGTCGACAGAGGGAGACCAGCAACTAACAAGGCAATGATTTGTTCTTGATAGGAGCACGAGGTGTAGAACTGAAGTGTTGTAGTACTGATGGTAGGACTGACATACTTGTGGGGATGGGAAATAACTGGGTCAAAAAGTTGGTAGACTCAAACTTCCTTTGTTCAGAGCATGATGACATTGTTGACCTGGCAGCGTAGGGAACTGACTTGTAGGTGTAGGGATCATGACTTCTAGGGACTGAATGTTATATATTGGCTCTGGTGGGGAGGACGAGCTAATAGGTGCTGTCGAGGGATTATCAAGGTGACATACTGCAGAATACTCTGAACAAAGGTGTCCAAAATAGGGAAGCTGCCATATGAGTAGATATGATCTGTCGTGGTGCCAAGAGGCACCATTGATTCCTTCTTCGTAGTTTTAATGAGCTCCAAGAAGGGATAAAAGTGTGCTCTAAAATGGTACGGTCCTATGGATTTTGTGAGCCCAGGACGACTCATGCTCATGGTTGCTTTCATGTTTAGAGAGTCTGAAAACAGTAAGTGGACTCTATTGGTGTTTCTTTTTCGTAAGTTTAGTCTCCAAGGCCCGAAAAAGCATAAAATGATGCGGATGGAGAACTCTTCTAGCCGATGTGACTAGAGTATACCTTTTTCGTAATTAGTCTACGAGGTCCGGAAAAGGGGTAAACTTATACCAGGTAGACGCCCTTTCAGATACGTTTAGCGAGCATGAAAGGAAGCAAGATTGCTCGGCGATCTTTTCATTGTTTTAGGAGAGAGAAAAGAGCTTAACAGAAACTCCCTAAGTGCCTTTTTCGTAAAAGGGATTGCTCGGCCTGAAAAAGGGATAAAATTATACCGAACAAAAATGGATAGATGGGAGTGAGAAAAGGTCTCAAGCGTCACCATGTGTGTGGGATACTGGATCCGGTGACATAAAGATTGTCACAAAGGGGGCTGCGGTCGTTGTGGCACACAAACCGAGGCTATGAGAGGGCATTTTGAAAAAATGGCCGAAAAAGATGGGCATGAGAGCGAGAAATGATCTCAAGCATCATCACGAGCGCGGAAAACTGAATCCGGCGATATAAGACTTGTCCAAAACGGAGAACGACCGATATGGCACGCAAACTGAGGTGACGTGGGGGGCATGAAAAAATGCCCTGAAAATTGGGACATGACAGGGAGAAATTATCTCAAGCATCATCATGAGCGCGGAAAACTGAATCCGGTGATATATGACATGTCAAAAACAGAGAATGGCCGATGTGGCACGCAAACCGAGGTGACGAGGGGGCATGGGAAAAATGCTCGAAAAATCTAAAGGTGAGTTCAAGAAATGATCTCAAGCATCATCACGAGCGCGAAAAACTGAATCGGGCAGTATAAGGCATGTCGAAAATAAAAAACGACCGATGTGGCACGCAAACCGAGGCGACGTGGGGGCATGAAAAAATGCCCGAAAAATCAAGATGTGATAGCGAAAAATGATCTCAAGCATCATCACGAGCGCGGAAAACTTAATCCGGTGATATATGACATGTCCAAAATGGAGAACGGTCGATGTGGCACGCAAACCGAGGCCACGAGAGAGGCCAAAAAATGGTAAAAAAACAGACCCCGTGAAAACGGGAAAAGGAATGAACCTGCATGAAGTTCTCGCTGTGCTGATTCCAACGGTACCAACGGTTTGAAAAATGGACTTCGTATGATACCGCAATGGTTGTTCGAAAATTGGTGGAATTTCTATAAACAGGGCATGGGGCCCAGATGACTTCTCATTGTTATGTGCGAGTTTGGTAGAGCAGTCAGAGCTATTTCTTGATTTTCGGGAGATTTCATCGTTGGTTTTCGATTCTGCGAGTTTCAGGTAACTCTATTTTCCTTAGCTTTTTCAATTATGTCTTTTTTGTTTGGAGGCAGGCCCTCGAAGGCCGCGAAATTCCATGTTGACCCTCCAACGTGGAATATCGCGGGTTTCGGGTCTTTTCCCGTGATGAACCGTGCGGGTTTCAGGCTGAAAGTCGCGATGTTCATCGCGACTGTGAGGTTGGAACTCGCGATGTTCATCGCGAGTTCATGGGGGATAGTCGCGATGTTCATCGCGTCTGTCCGGCCAAAACCCACGATGTTCATCGCGGTTTTTAGGATGGAGGCCGCGATGATCATCGCGGATTTTGGGATGGAGGCCGCAATGGTCATCGCGGCTTTTGGTGAAAAGGCCGCGCTGGTCATCGCGGCTTTTGGTGGAAAAGCCGCGATGGGATTTTTTCAAAAATTTTTGTGCTGGGGCTAAAAATTTCTTCTGTTTTCTGGCAGGATGTTGAGGAGATCATTGTCCTCGTGACGGGAGCAGGAGATCGATGATGATCTAATGGAGAGGATTCAGACTGATCCAGGGGTGCAACAGACTCTGGCTGTGAGCGGACTTTTGAAGTTCCCTCAAATCCCACCTATTCGTTCAGTGAGACGGCTCTTGAACAAGCTGGTGAGTTGGTGGGTGCCGATGGAGGGTGCATTTATTATTGGGGGTGAGAGGTTGGAGATCACCCTCACGGATGTCTATTTTTTGACTGGGTTGCCTCGTTTGGGTGAGGTGGGCGATCTCTTGCCAAGGATCCCGCCGGGTGTAGATATGGAGGACTTGTTATAGACTTTCTGTGTTGGTGATGCCGTTTTGCAGAACAGCTCTATTAGTCTGCGATCCCTACGTGAGTGGGATATGCGAGCTGTTGGGGCATGTGTTCTACGGATATTGGGTGCTGCTGCGCCACATCGTTTGTCTGGGGGACAAACGATGTTGGTGGATTCTGTTCTTCGGGGGACTTACTATGCCTGGGGGTAGATGTTTCTAGCTGGCGTCCGAAGAGATCTGGACAAGGCCAGTCGAGAGGGAGGAGAGTTTTGTTATGCCTCCTTTCTATGCTGTTTTTTCTTTGAGCGGGTGCCGACCTTGCGGCCACGGGTACCCATTCGTGCTGGTCTGGTGAGTGAGCCTCGCATGATGTGGTGGGGGCAGATGATGCCACGTGGCAGCGGTGGTGTCTGTGGTTTCTTTACGGAGGATTTTTATGAGGAGTGGGAGCAGATGCCCCTGCTGATTGAGGACTACCCCTATGCCGGCATGGACTATCGAGGCGACCCAGAGATGCCTCATGCCCCAGGACAGGCCTGGAGTTTAGACGGTATGTTTTGTGTTTTATTTTATACTATATCATGTGTTGTTTGATTTATTGTCTATGATTATAGTTGGATAGTATATGATGGCTTACTTGCTTTGTGCAGATGTGGGTCCAGTGCCACCGGCCGACTACGTGGTTCGTCAGGGGCGGGCGATGGTGGTCGCCCATCCACCTGCAGCGGTACCACCTCTGCGTGGTGGAGGATTTGCGGCTCGTGGGCGAGGGGTTGGTCCTCGAGATGACGCCATAGAGGGTGTCAGATAGACCTTCGACAGGATTCTAGCTGGACTCCCCGAGGATGGTTGGAGAGATCTGGATCGGGATATTTTGGAGGGTTGCTTCGGTGCGCCGCCTGAGTGGCGGTCGCTCTTGTTGAGGATAGCGGTGTTTGTGGTAGAGCACAGGGGTGGTGCTCGGGATGTCCCGACAGGGCCAGCTGAGATGAGGATACGTTTGCGAGATGATCCAGCGGGGCCGGCAGAGCGGAGAGTTCGGGCTCGCCATGACCCGGCGGGGCCAGCGGAGGAGGAGCCGGAGGAGCCTAGGGATCCTGTCGAGTAGATGATATTGTATCTGCCCCCAAATGCTGATGAGCATATGGGGAAGCTTTTTTTGTACGATTGATGTATTTTTTGTATATCGGGTGCTGAGGGCACCTATGACATGTTGACTATCATGGTTTATATATATATGTGTATATATATTTGGATATATTGTCGTGTATGCACGTGGATGCACATTTTGTCTTTTGTATATGCCCGTGGAGGCACATGTTATGCACATGGAGGCACATGTTATGCACATGGATGCAGTATTTTGTTATTTGTATATGCCCGTGGAGGCACATGTTATGCACGTGGATGCACATTTTGGTTATGACATGATGTGATTGGTGTGCCAGTCGAGGACATTGTTGGCCATATGGTCTGCTACACTATTGAGGTGTCTTGGGACATGTGTGAACGAAATGGATTCAAACTGTCTAACCATTTGTTTGGTGCGCAGGAATTTTCTGAAAAGACAGGGATCACGTACCTGGTAATCATTGTTGAGCTGGGAAAATAGGAGCTGTGAGTCCAAGAAAACGTTGAGGTGATGGATGCTCATTTGGAGAGCTGCGGCCAGGAGACCGGTCACGGCATCGTATTCAGCTTGGTTATTGGTGGCGGCACCTAAACATACTCTGTCAATGTGAATTAACTCATGTGAAGGGGAGTATATTACCCAAGCTGCGGAGGCGAGATTGGGAGACCAACGGCTTGCACCATCAGCGAAACCGACATAGCAGAGTGGAAGAGGATCCATCTGTGGTCATGCAGAGAAAAAAAAATATTTAGGTTTTTGAATTTTTTGTGAGAAAAGAAAGTAAGCCTATACTAGAATGGACGGTGGTGTCCATCAGATTTTCTATGGGTAAAATCGTTTAAGGTACAACCCGTTGCATGGTTTGCGTAGGGGATTGCCTTCTGAATCGGTCAGAATGTATGCCCCCTGCCCGAGGCAAGTGTGTACGATGTAAGGGCCTTGCCACATAGATACAAACTTTCCCTTTCCGGTTTTATCATGAGCTTGATTGTAAGCGAGGACAAGGTCTCCTTCAGAGAAGGTTCTTGGGTGGATGTGTTTGTCGTAACTTAGTTTTGATCGTTGTTTGGCTGCTTCCATGTTTTGAATGGCTGTGCACCGATCTTCATCAGCATGCTCTAGGAGTAGTAATCGTTGCTCAATCGGGGAAGTGTCCGGTAGGAGTTCAACGGCGATATGTAAGGCTGGAATCTGGCACTCATTAGGGAGGATGGATTCGACACCGTGAACTAAATGGAAAGGGGTAAAACCGATGGCGGTTTTGGTTAAGGTGCGGTAAGCCCATAGTGCCGGGAAAAGCATGTGGTGCCAATTGGATTTGTGTCTATCTACTGTACGTTGGAGGATGGTCTTCAAAATTTTATTGATCGCTTCGACTTGGCCGTTTCCTTAGGGATAGTAGGCGGAAGAGAAATGGTGTTCAAATTTCAACATGGTTGATAATTCTTTCTAGACGGCATCTTCGAAGTGAGAGCCGTGGTCAGAGACTAGTTGCTTCAGCACTCCGAAACGAGTGATAACATGGTTGAAGAAAAATCGTGCTGCAGTGTTGGCTTTGCAATTGTAAGTCGGCATGGCTTCTGCCCACTTGGTGAAATAATCTACGGCCACAACGATGTGTTTGTGGCTGCCAACTGACGTGGGGTTGAAGTCGAGGAAGTCGATGGCCCATTTGCAGAATGGTCCGACCGTGATGACTGGATGAAGGGGGGCGGGGGGGGGGTTCTTGCTTTGGGGGTAAAGAGTTGGCAGTTTTGGCAATGCTTGACTGCGGTGATGCAATCAGTAAACAATGATGGCCAAAAGTAACCTACCCGAATGATCTTCTGGGCGGTGGCCATGCCGGAGAAATGGCCTCCGCAAGCGCCGCTATGACAATCATTGAGGACTTGTTCTGCCTCACTATGGGATAGGCATCGGCGTAGGATGGTATCAACGCCGCGTCGATAAAGTACATCCCCTAACAAGAGGTATCGAGGGGCATGGTGTCGTATCCAATGGCGTCCGTCACAATCGATGTGTGGTCGAAATTTTTGCATGCGGAGGTAAATCAAAATGTCTCCGTACCATGGGTCGTCAGACGAGATGATGAAGATTTGTTCGTCAATCAGATCCGTTTGGATAGCGGGTGATGACGAAGAGGATGGGAGGTCGGTGATGAGGTGAGCAAGCGCGAGGGCTTTGGTGCTTTTAGGAGTTCTGAAAGTAAGGTCATATTCCTGGAGGATAATGACCCATTTAGCAACACGACCTTGTAGGAGCCGCTGGGTTAGGAGATAGACCATAGGGTTGGAGTCGGCCACAACCGTGGTATGACTGAGTAGAATGTAGTGTCGCAATTTTTGTACGGAAAAGACTACAGCTAGGGCTAATCTTTCCTCGTATGGGTAACGTAGGGGTGGGCTAGACAAGGTCTGGCTGACGTAATAAATTACATGCTCCTGGTGAGAGGCATCTTCTTGGACCAAAACTCCGGACACAGCATATTCAGATGCTGAGACATAAAGGGTGAAGTCTTTAGAGAAATCCGGTGGGGATATCAAGGGGGCTTGTGTGAGGGCTTTCTTGAGGGCTTTGAATGCCGTGTCTACTTGCTCATCCCAAACAAAGGGTATGTGGGTACGAAGTAAGCGTAAAAAACATGGACTTTGGTGGTGTAATCATGAACGAAGCGCCTAAGGAAATTGGACCGCCCTTGTAGACTCTGGAGCTGTCGAAGCGTGCGAGGAGGAGGAAGTTCTAAGATGGCTTTGACTTTCAGGGGATCAACAGTAATTCCGTCTTGGGAAACAATGAAACCCAACAACCGGCCTGCCGGAACGTAAAACACACACTTGTGTGGGTTCAAACGGATTTTATATTTGCGACAACGCAGGAAAACTTGCCGGAGGTCGTTAATGTGGTCTGATCGTTTTCGGGAACGGGCTGTAAGGTCATCAAGATAGACTCGCAGGATATGGACCAAGTCGTGAAAGCAATAGGTCATGGCTCGCTAGAAAGTGGCACCAGCATTTTTAAGGCCAAATGGCATGACGCGATAGGCAAAGGTGCCCCATGGGGTGGTGAAGGCAGTCTTGTACTGATCCTCCTTGCGGATGTGAATCTGGTTGTATCCGGAAAACCCGTCCATGAAAGATAGGACTTCATGGCCCATACACTCATCAATGAGTTGGTCAATGAATGGCGTGGGGAAATTGTCTTTTGGACAAGCGTGGTTTAAATCATGGAAGTCAGTGCATACTCTAAGGGTGCCTTGCTTTTTGTTAACAGGAATGGGGTTCGACACCCAGGTGGTGTATGGAATAGGATAAATGAATCCTGCTTTGCGAAGTTTCTCGACCTCAGCTTTAACAGCGGGGAGTTTGGAAGGATGAATGGGTCGCTGTTTCTGACGAACAAGGGGTACCTCAGGCCATGTATCAATGTGGTGCTCTATAATGGCTGGGTCAAGACCAGGCATTTCGTTATAGGACCAAGCGAAAACATCACGGAATTCTTGAAAAAGCTTTTTGTACGCCTGAGTTTCCGCTTGTGTGCAAGAAGCGCCTAGCGAGATTAGCTCAGGTTTCCCAGGTGTTGTGGAAATATCTATTTGTATAATGGGGGAAATGTTGGACATGTTCCCTTCTTCAAAGGCATCCGGTGCTTGGATGGGGTCCTTTAACCAATCGACCTTAGTGGGTATGAAATCTTTCGATTCGACTGATAGCTGGTTGGATGCGGTGGATGTAGATGTTTCCGGGAGGAAATATGAGCGATGATGCATATCATCCCAAGGGTAGTCGGGTGCAGTGAGTGTCTCCAAAATTTTCTCATCAGTATTGAAGTAGTCAGACCATAAATCAAGGGGTTTTGGTTTGAAAGTTGTTGAAATCATATATATTGTATTGACTTCTTCCGACGAGGATGATGGCGGGGGGTAGATCTCCTCGATGAGGGGAGGAGATATCTCCAAATCGACGTTGTTTAACTCATACAATGCTGCTCTATAGTCAGGGAGATCAGGACAATGGTGAGAGTAGTGGCCGTAAACACTGCATATGGCACAAGGATGGTTGGTGCGCAGTGATCTGTCGCGAGGCTGAGGAGGTGGCTCTAGTCTAACTACTGGGATGCTGGTGTCATCGTCCAACATATTCATATGTTCCTGGAGTGCCGGTAACTGTGGGCATTGATGAGTGGGATGGCCTATCTCATCGCACAATGAGAATTTAGGAGGAGCTCGAAATACGGGAGGGGGTTTAACTGCCTTAGGAGGTGGTATAGCAGTGTATGGTTGTGGAGCTCTGCCCCCAGTGGGCTTGACAAGAGGAGGAGGATTCGTTGATGACGAAGGGATATTGAGACCAGGAGGAGGTTTCATTGACGATGAAGGGATTGTGACACCGGGAGGAGATTGAGTAGTGGTAACAATAGGTTGTACCAGTTGGAGGATGACATTTGGTGTTGGCGGTGGAACGGGAGGCGAAATATACCACACGGGTAATTCCAATGTTAACCCGGGTAGACTAAGGGTAGCCATAACCGGGGCGCTTACTACACCTGAAGGAGGAAATAGAAAGGGGATGGTGTGGATGGGTGTAACACCGATGTGACTAGGGACCAATGGTGGTTGACTACCGGGTGCTTGTGTATTCTTTGAAAGAGTACAGAGGTTTGCGACGTGGGTCTCCGGTGACGGTGGTGGAATGGCCTGGAATGTAGAGGTCATTGGTGTTTCTGAGTAAAGTCCGGGTCCCACAGAAGAAACAAACGAGGTAGTTGCACTAGAAGCAGGTTGTTCAACCATGGGGAGAACATTTTCGGGTGCTGCAGGGGCATTGGGATCATAGTAGGTGAGTTGGTCGATTTTGACCACGCGTCCCTCGTGGGGGAACATCATGGTACGAAAAATGGATGAGGCAACCGCTTTCATGGCATACATGTAATTGTGGCCAAGTAAAAGGTTATAATCGAGTTGGGCATTAATGACCTCTATGTCGATGAGCACAGTTTTCCCACCCAATTGGATGGGGACATTGGGTAGTAGACCTTGAGGTTGAGCTGACCGGCTATCGTAGGCCCGCAATGTAGTGGTGGATTGCTGGAGAGTAGGGGATCCCAACTTCTGCCAAATGAATGTGGACATGACGCATGTAGAGGCACCCTCGTCGATGATACATCGATGGATGACAAGACTCCGAATAGAAACAGAAACTTGGACTGCTATGGTGGAAGGCAGACGTGGTTCGTACTGGTCCAAATCAAAGGTCATCAATTTTGAATCATTTGGGTCAATCGCCCCAATGGCGGAAAGTAAAGTCTTGCGCTGCGTAGGATAGTTTTTTAAGACTTCTAACGCAGACATGGCTGCGGGAGATTGAGCTAAGTCATCTACGATGTTGTAATTTGACGCAGCCCGTGCATTGGGGTTGTTGTTGATACGACGGAGTGGGAAACGAGGTGCTTTAGAGGGGCCATCGAGTGGAAGCGGTGGTATATGTAACGTCTGATCAGTGGGATGAGCGTTAGTATCCTTATCGGTGGGGGGGGGGGGGCTTCGAAGGTAGGGCCATACTCGTTCTGACGTGTCTGGATGTTGACATCGGCAGTGGACATCATCAATAAGTGGTGAGTGCCTGAATCAAACATTGGTTGATCAGGAGCAGCGTAAGTGATTTGTTGTGGTGGCACGTTGCCCTGTGGGGGAGCTAACGGCTGAGTGTTCACCACTCCTTGTGTTGGAATAGGGTTTTGTAGCACCAAAGGTTGTTGTTGAGGTGGTGGAGGTTTGGGTGGCGGTTGAGGAGCCGCCTGCCCTTGACGATGGGCGTCATCTGTCCATAGTTGCCGAGTTCACTCCAGATGTGGGAAAGCGTGGGTATAGTGGCCATATACCCCGCAAATAGAACAAGGATGGTTTGTTCGTAAATTAGCATTTTTGGCTTGCTTAGGTGGCCGATCAGGATTCTAATGAGCAGGCACCGCGTTATTATTTTGCGGAGGATGGGGAGGTTGTGGACCTTGGTTATTGTGTTGGTTGTTACCGCGTTTACGTCCTCTTCCACGGTTTGATTGCCCACCCTAGTTGCGTTGGTTATTTTGGTATTGGGGCTGATGTTGTTGTGCGTACACATGCCCTTGAGCATTGGGGGGATTCTAGGGAGCCGCAGGTGTGGGAGCAGGTTGCGGTGGGTAATATGCAGGTGGAGCTGGCAGTGGTCCAGTTGCCTGTTGGGGTTGTTGGTACCCCTGAGCTATTGGATGTGTTGGATTAGCTGGTGCAGCTTGCGGTGGGTACTGCATCTGTTGTGGCGAGAACTGAATGGGGTTCTGTGTAGCAGGTTGGTTATAGTATGTAGGAGGTACATATGCTGATGGCACTTGTCCATAGCAATGTTGTGGACAAGAGGGTCCATGAATGTGATGTGTCTGGTTTGTTGGAGCGTAAGAAGTTGTCGCTCCGGAACTGGATGTAGCCCTAGAGAGGTCTGGGGCAGGCATGGTACTCACCATGCTGAAAGGTTTAGCTTGTGGTGTGATTTGGCCAATAATGCCATCAGCGGCATGAGATGCCCCTGGCACGTCACCGCGTGAAGAGTCGCATTGTGGGGCGTCCGGTATGATGGTGTATAGATAACCCGACTGGGCGTAAATGAGATCAAACTATTGGGCTTTGAGGATGGCCTCTTCTTTAGACTGGGGTCTTTCGGATGCCACATCCTTCGCAATGAGAGGGAGGAGGGATTTTAGAAACCAATATAAGAAGATACGGTCGTCTAAGTTGATTTTGCAGAGGCTTCGGCGTCGACGCCATTCATGAATGTGGTCAGTGATGTGGGTGGCCGTGTTCTGTCTGCAAGACAGTAGGATCTCGACTCCCGCATCATAGCGGACAGGTAACTGGAAAAACTGCAGGAAGGTCGAGGCAAGGGAATTAAAGGTGGCATGCGTCCCATGGGGCTGCTCGATATACCACTTAGCTGCAGAGCCAGTGAAGGTGCGCTGTAAAAGCCGGAGGCGGACATAGTCATCCACTATGGAGTTGGAGGAACACCATAAATGGAAGGACATGATATGGTTCTGGGGGTCCTCACCTGCCTTACCCTCAAACTTAGGGATGTTAGAGGGGAGTTTGGTGGGCATTTGAGGCCATGCAGGATCGTGTCTGATGGGATCATTGGTGAGTCTGGCTAAGTCTGGTAGGTTTAGACTCGCCATGTATGGTAAGCTAGCAGATGTAGTGACTAGGACTGGGACATGCCTAGTCATTGTGGTATGATGTAGGGGTCCAGTAGCGCCTAAAGGTATGCTAGGTATGGAGGGTATGTGCCCTCCAATAGGTGTGGTCTGGTATGGGCCAGCGCCTCCAAGTGCAAAATGGGTTACACTTGGGTTAGGAATGGCAGTAGGGATTCCTGGGATAGGGTTTGTGGAAACTAGAGGGGGTGTGCCCCCTATGTTGGGCATACCCATAACAGGTGGTGGCCCTGTGTTGGGAATTCCTATAACAGGAGGTGGTCCTGTGTTGGGCATTCCTAAATGTGGAGTGTTGCCCATATTGGGCATACCCAGGGTGGTGGTTGTTTCCATGGATGGCACCGCAGCAGAAGGGTCTGTGGATGTCTCACCTATGGTGCTGGTAAATAGTGGGTCAAATGGTGTTCCAGCCATAATGGTGGTTGGTGGTAATACAATGTAGTTTTCAGATTCTGCCTCAGAATCAGATGTGAATTGAGGTGTGTCAGAATCGGATGACCGTCTGGTTCACCGACGATGTGTCGAATCAAGGGATAAGGCTCTGCGTCGGTGACGTGGAGAGCCAAGTAGACTAAACTCTGGGAGTTTGCCCTAGAGACGACGAGAGCATCTAAAATTCTCAATGGTGAGAAATAAGTTTTGTGTAAAAAATCTGTTTAAGTATCAGGTGGTGATATATATATATATAAAACTCAAAACCCTAATGCAACCAAGGGTGCAAGAAGGGGAGTGAAAATGAAGGCTCTCAGGCCAAAAAATCAACCTAAAAAAAGGCACTTATTCTAGCAGCTGTGCTACAATAAGTGGAGGGATGCAACAAATGGTCAGAATACCAACATGCAAACAACTCCTAGAAAAAATAGGTGTAACTAGACCAAAGGTGGGTTGAATCATGCAAACACCTAACTAAAAGTATTGTGAATCAACAAACGATATCCTCTGCAAGGTGATGAAATCCAAGTCAGACAATATGAGTGTTGAGACAACGGCTAGATATCCCCCTACCGGGAGGACACCGGGTAATCAATCCTAAAGAAAGGCTACTAGGATACTCCGTTCATGACGCGTCGAGAAAAGGTAAATCTGCCGTTTGGTCCTTGATTGCAATATCCCAATACAGGGATATCTCGAGAACTGCGAATGGTAGCCCTTCGGTTACTGAATGGATTTCGGTATTCCACTCAGGCTTCCGGAACCATCCTCGCGACTTCAACCCTCCTAGGGGAGAGGCCTTCGCACAAATCGGTTGTGACCGCACCAATAAATACTAAGAGATTTTAGCTCCCTAAATGGACAACTTCTATGTCTCAGATGTAATAACTGAGGGGTGTTATTGGAACACCTATCCCCCCAATACTACCTAGCTACAAAGTTCTTTTAGTGTTCCCCAAGTGGGGTTAAAAGTGTGTTGAAATTAGGGTAAGTTTTAAGGCTCAGTTCAATTAAGTGTTTGAGTGGTTGCACATGTGGTATTGTAAACTCAACTTGAAAAAAGTAAATGCTTTACTGAAAATTTTCAAAAAATAAAGGATCTTTCGAAAATAAAAAAGCAAATATTTATGACTTTTTTCAATAAATGGAAATTAAATGCTTTGCAAAATCAACTCAAAAAACAAAGGATCTTTTGAATCATGAAAGCAAATAATAGTCTTCTTAAAGAAATAAATGGATTTCTTTTTCAAGGAAATTGCTAAGGGCAAAATTTTAAAGAAGTAAACAGCAAAATTTTCTTTTAACCTAGATAAACTGCAAAATAAGTCTTTCTTTCACTTTCTTGAAAATTTTTAAAAAGACTTCTAGATGTGCATTTAAATAGTAAAATTTTTTCTATGGCTGTAAAATATGCAGAATTTAATACTGTAAAAATGTGCTATGTGGGCAGAAAATACAGTAAAAAATAATTTTTTGAATCGGAATGGCCGAATGAAAAAAATTAGCTGCGCGGGTTTTGACAGAAAAGCCGCGATGGACCACGCGGGTTTCTTCCGCACAGCTGCGATGGACCACGCGGGATTTCGGCGTACTGTCGCAATGTGCAGCGCGGAAAATGTCCGTGAAACTGCGATGTGCAGCGCACAAATAGGCCGCGAACCCGCGGGGAACCGCGCGGAAAAGGGTCGCGCAATCGTGATGTGCAGCACGGTAAATGACCGCGAAGCCACGATGTGCAGCGCGGAAACAGGCCGTGAAGCCGCGGTGAACCGCGCGGAAAAAGCCAAAAAGTCGCGATGGACCGCGCGACTGTCAGGCTAAAAACCGCGAGGTGAAAGCTGTGCACGGAAGCCGAAAAACGAACCCGAAAATTGAGAATTCCGAGCTGTTAATGGCAATAGATGGGGCCAAAAACTAGAGCAGCAATGGATCTACTGTCTAGGATGGCAGATCTATGGATCTAAAGGCTAAAAACTAATAAAAAACTAAAATTAAAAGCAAAATTTGAGATCTATTGTTCAAAGCCAGCGGAGTCGCCAAAAACTGTTGGCCCGGTTTTGCAACCAGGCTTAGTGCTATGGGCACCTGCTAACAAGTAGCAACAGTTTCAATAGAATTAAACAAGAAACTAATCTAAACAAAACTAATCATGGATCTATGCAAGAATATAAGCAAATAATGTAAACATTTAAAAAACAAGAACAAGAAAATATTAAAGAATGAATTTGTATTGAAAAATGGGGGGCAAGCAAGTGCTTGCGATAATACCTTCAATGGTGAAGGTTGATGCTGAGCAACTCCCAATATGAGTAGCTCCAAGCTCCAAGAGGTCTCCTTCTCCAAGGTTGCTTACAATGGCCAAAATGCTCAAGGAAGATTTCGGCAGCATGAGGATGAGATAATGGATGGATGTGAAATGAGGAGCCCCTACCACCTTTTTATAGGTTTTGGTGGTGGGGAATACCATTTGTGGTTTTGTGGAAACCAAATGATATTGACCAACATGGTTTAGGTACTTTTCCCTCCTTTTTCCTTTTTTTGAATAAAATTAATATTTTTATTCCCTTTTTAAATTTTTGGGAATTTGGACCCTTTTTGAGGGTTTTTTATGCTTTTTTAGGAAAAATAATCTTTTTTAATGGAAAAAGGGGTGTACTCAGGTCTTTTGGTGACCTTTTGTTGGTTTCAAAGGCTCAGATGGTGAAAAAGTGGACAAATGGGTCATGTGAATAGGGAAATGAGCTAGTGAGTACTTTTTGGGTGTTAACAGCACTGTACAACATTCCATTGCTACTTATCTAGAATGAAACCTCTTTGCTGATATGTTGGGAGTTGTGCACACTCTTAACAATGTTCTGGTAGAGATTGGAAGGCATCTAGAAAGTTACGGGATATGGATAAATGTTGTATTGAAGCATTGGCTAAGATAATTGCATGACTGTATGACATATTTCTTTATGTGTAAGAATTTGTCTGAAAATTATGAGATGTTTCTAATCATGCAATTTAACTTGTTTTGTAGAAAAGACCATATACCTTCACCTACAAAAGAAGGACTACAACATTTGTTCAAGCAACAAAATTATCTTTTGAAGATATTGAAGTTCCCAGGATACGGGAAGAATGCCATGATCCGTCGATCATGAAGAATGATGTTTGGGATGCGGTCCCTAGAGCTGAAGGGAAGTCTGTTGTGACTTCCAAATAGAACTATCAGATCAAGCATGCTGCAGATGGCAGCATAGAGAAATATAAAAGTGATGAGATAGAAGATACACCAGATGGATTTCAAGACAACCTTCTTGAATGGTCTAGTCATATATGTGTACAGAACTTGGTAGGATAGACAGCTTTCTATCTAGTTTGGACTTTACGAAGAGTAAAGTGGATTCCAACCTTTACTACAAGGTTGAGGAAGGCAATCCAGTGATACTACTTTTGTATGCGGATAACCTATTTGTTACAGGTGAATATAGATTGACTACCGACACGCAGTGGAAGCTTACTGCCGAGTTCGAGATGAAGAACTTGGGGATGATGCACTATTTGTTTTTGGCATGGAGGTGTGGCAGAGTGCAGATGGAATCTTCCTTGGACAACGGAAGTATGTAGTAGAGATCCTGAAGAGGTTTCGGATGATGGATTGAAAGGCCATGGCCACACCTATGGAATCGAATCTGAAGCTTTTATGTGGTGCTTCATCTGAGCCGGTTGATGTCTCTATGTATCGTTAGATGATTGGGTCCTTGATGTACCTGACGAACACAAGACCATATATTTTCTTTGCGGTGAACACATGGAGCTAGTTCCTGATAGATCCGAGGAGTGTTCACCTGGTTTCTGTAAAGCATGTTCTGAGGTACCTGAAGGGTACAGTGGATTATGGGCTCATGTATGAAGCGAATCAAAAGTTTAACCTGCAGGGTTATGTTGATTCAGACTGGGCAGGTAGTGCTGCAGATAGGAAGAGCACATATGGGTGCTGCTTCAGTATGGGATCAGGTGTGATCTCTTGGTTTAGCAGGAAGCATTCCTCCGTAGCACTGAGTACAGCTAAGGCAGAGTATGTTGCAGCCTGTTCAGCTAGTTGTGAGGCAGTATGGATACGGAAGCTACTATATGAGTTATTTGATCTCCCGTTGGATGCTACTGGTATCTTTTGTGATAACCAGAGTTGTGTGAAGCTGTCCGAGAACCCAGTGTTTCATGATAGGTCGAAACACATAGAGATCAAATATCGCTATATTAGGGATATGGTGCAGAGAGGAGCTGTGAAGCTCCTGTATGTTACGACGGACGAGCAGATTGCAGATGTGCTGACGAAGCCACTAGCCAGGGTGAAGTTTGAGTACTTCAGAGAGAGGCTTGGCGTTCTTCAGATCGAGGACACTTCGAGGAAGAAGTGATGGACACATTTACTGAATCCATTCCAAGGATATCCTATAGGTAGAGCCGTGTGCTTGTAACAGACTGGGATGCTCTTTCGAGGTTTTGTGACGCACGTAATAAGTCATGAGGATTCCATAGTATGGCCAATGATGACGAAGACCTGCACGTGGTAGGCCTACATCTAGTATGAAAAAGGACTGGCTCTGTAGAACTTCCTATGATGAGTAGATTCAGAGATTGATTGAAATAGCAGTAGTAGTGATGAAGATGATGACTCGATGACGATTATCCAGTGACGATGATACAGAGAAGAAGACTTGTGCTAGAAGACCTGTGCTGAGAAATACCTTCCTATTTAAGAGGGAGTGTTGATGTATATGTAACTTCGGAATGTATTTCATATATGTATGTTGTATGTACTCCTATAGAGATGGCATTATTCCTCTATACGGAAGTGTCGTCATTTATCTTATAAATGTCGTAACTTATACTTGATGGGTTATTAGACCACCTTGTTGGGGTCGGCCCTGTACAAGTCATGTGGTTCGAATGGTTATTAGACCACCCTATTGGGGGTTGGCCATGTGGGTCGAAGGGTTATTAGACCACCCTATTGGGGGTCGACCATGTGGGTCGAAGGGTTATTAGACCACCCTATTGTGGGTCGGCCCAGTCAGCATTATGTTATGTGGTTAAGTTCGATCCTACATGATTTATGTAAAAGGAATGTCAAGTCAAGTATAAATAGAGTGCGGGAGGCACTCTATTTGATCACTCACTTCTCACTCATACACTGTGGAGAGTGGCACACTTGTGGAGGAGGAGGCTCTACTGCTAGGAGAAGACTATCTCTTGTATTCTGGTTGTATCATTGCTCTATCTATCTCTGAGGAAGTTATTGGGGTTTTTCACCTTTATGGTTTTCCCCAAGTAAAGTCGGTGTCTCTTCTGTGCTTGCATTATTGTGTCCATGAATGATATGCTGTAGATTTGCTGTACTTGTTGTTCTCTCAGTTAAGATCCTAGATCAGATTGAACTAAATTCTGAAAATTTAATAGAGATCTCATACATAATCATACATTTATTAGTATAATCTTAATACTATCAAAACACAATAATCTTAAGCATGTATAGTCATGATCATTTCAAACACAGATAATAAGCATTAGTATTCAAGGTTTATATAGGACTTTTCTGGTTAGTCATATCATTAATCAAAGTAAGGAACATAATATGCATAAACCCTAGATTACTCAAACTTGTAACTTCATGAGTAATCATTATCAATCATACAAAAGTATTAGATCCTTACATAGGGTAGGATTCTAGCTTGATATAGGAAAAACATACCTGGTCATCATATTTTCTAGTTATGTCTAGCAATGTTTTCTTGTTCTCTTCAGTGACCTCCATAACTCATAATTAACCATTGTAGAACCAAATTATACATACCTCTATGTGATCCATGACTATGGATGAGTCTCTGTCTTCATGTCACCATGGTCTTGATCTAGAACTTGATTTGTACCTTCATGTTAGCGGATAACATTATCCTCATACAACACCACAGTGCATTAGTACAATCATAAGTGTCATAACCCTAATCAATGAAAGTCTGCTATCATGCATTCATACTTTTACTAGGGTGATAAGACAAGTCTAAAATTAAACAAGATTGTTATTAAATTGAATAACATGAAGACAATCATATTATAAACTTAATCATGAACAGATTTCAAAACATACCTGTAAGTCATACCTCTCAGATTGCTTGTAGTAGTAGTTGTTGTTGTTCCTTTTGTTCTTAGGACAATCTGAGGAAAAGTGTTGTCTTCTTGGTATGTGCTGTGAGAGCTTCATCTTCATTCCCCATCTTTTCTTCTCGAGCTACAATCCGAGCTTCTTCCTGTGAGTATTCTTCCCACATCCTACTGAATGTGATAAGTTTCTTCCTAGCACAAATTCCTTGGATGAGAGAATCCCCTGACCTAGGAAAGCCATTAAGAGTGGTCATTACCACTTCTCCATTCTCTATATCTTCTCCCACAACATCAAGTTATTATTTTATCTAGGAGACCCTTGGGAAATAAGACTGCATGGTCTCCACATTCTGGAACTTGATATTCTTCAATTGATTCCTCAAGGTCATTTTCCGATTTATATTCTTCCCTTCAAATGGCTTGGTCAAGGAATCAAACATCTCCTTAGGTGTCTTTAGAGATGACACATGTGGCATGATATGTTCTTTGATAGAATCTGCAATGATCCTTTTAGCCTTGACTGAGTTCCTCTTGTGTAAGGCCTTAGTCTCTTCTCCCTCTGAGACAGGAACCCCTTAACTTATGTAGGTGTTCAACTCACTCCCAGAATTAACCCAATCCTATACTTCCATGATCGGAAGTTATCATCCCCTTCAAGCTTATCCTCAAGCTTGGTGTGGTGGGACATCTTAAAGAGTACTTCAAATGGAGATAGAAAATATTTAGGTCTTACCACTTGATTTGCAGAAAATCTGGATCTCGAGCTGGATTAGGGTTTGTGAGAGAAACCCTAAAAATTAAAACTTTGAATTTCAAACTTCTGAAAGGATAGAAAGATGTACCTTGATGAGATGATCAAGCTGCTATACTCAGAATTTGAAAACTGCAATGTTTCACCCCTCAAATTTTCTTTTCAAACTTTTGAATTCACTAGGGAGAACCCTGAATTAGGGTTTGATTTTCCCGGAGCTTCACCCATCCAAAAAGTTCGATCCAAAGCTATAAACTTTGATTTTTCCAAGGAGATTCCAGCCATGGTCTCCGATTTCAGAAATTCCAACTTTTGCAGAAGCCCTAATTTCTCACTTCACTCGACAAGACCCCAAACTAGGGTTTGATTTTCTTGGAGCTTCACACAACCAAAAAGTTCGATCCAAAGCTCTAAACTTCAATTTTTCCAAGGAGCTTCCATCCATGGTCTCAGAGTTCATAAATTCCACTTTTTGCAGAAGCCCTAATTTCCGACTTCACTAGACAAGACCCCAAACTAGGGTTTGATTTTCCCGGAGCTTCACCCAACCAAAAAGTTCGATCCAAAGCTCTAAAATTTTATTTTTCCAAGGAGCTTCAAGCCATGGTCTCAAGTTTCATAAATTCCACTTTTTGCAGAAGCCCTAATTTCCAAAGTTGCACTGTGCCTTCTTCTTAGATCGGCTCTGATACCATGTTAATTTTTTGATAATTTCATTCCATTATCATTCAGGATCACTAAGAAAATAACATGTACAACATAACAACAGCATATCAATCATAAACAAAATAATGCAAGCACACAAGATACACAGAGTTTCACCAGGGAAAACCAAGAAGGTGAAAAACCCCGCAACTTCCTCAGAGATAAGATAAGCCACAAGTACAAGATCACAATGATCAAACCCAATAAGATGTCTCTAGGATATGCTCCTCCTCCTCCACTAGTGCGCCACTTTCTCTCTTAGCTAGGCGAGCTTGAGGAGTGAGTGAATGAATCGAATGAGGGACACACCCCTCTTATTTATACTTGACTTGACCTCCCAATTAAATCATTGGGGACGACTTGCTAATCAAGCCTAATAACCCAACCA
Organism: Larix kaempferi; assembly: GCA_027924585.1. Classification (NCBI taxonomy): domain Eukaryota; kingdom Viridiplantae; phylum Streptophyta; class Pinopsida; order Pinales; family Pinaceae; genus Larix; species Larix kaempferi. The sequence goes on along the minus strand of BSBM01000665.1, from coordinate 1,084,961 downwards.
CATGTTCTAACTAGGGCCGATCCCATACTGGTGGTCTAATAACCCATCAATACAAATGACGACACTTCTCGATGCACATGATGACACTTACAGATACAAATGATGATGCTTCCAATCAGAGGAATATTACATCTCTGTGGGATATACAATAAAGTACAAATGTAATACATAGAAGAATATATTCCAAAGTTACAAATACATCGACACCTAACATCCCCTCCCCCTTAGAAAAAGATTTGTCCTCAAATCTTTCGATGTGGAAATTGTTCTTGAATCTGAAGGAGTGGTTCCCATGTAGCATCCTCTGGTTACATGTCGTGCCAATGAGTTAAGACCTTTGCGATAGAGCGAGAGCTAAGCTGATGAGTGTGCTTATTGAGGACGGCCTCCGGCTCCAAAAGGATGGATCCTTCATTATCTAGTTCGGGTAAAATAGTTTTTCCTCAGATGTTGGTGCCAATAACTTTCTTCAGACAAGAGACATAAAATACTCGGTGAATGCGGCAAGAAGGAAGAAGTTCCAATTTATAAGCAACAGACCCAATATTATGAAGAATCTGATATGGACCATAGACCTTTGGAGCGATCTTATGACGCCCTTTGAGTTTCAGGGAGGCTTGCTTGTATGGATAGAGATGAAGAAAAACCATATCACCTGCTTCAAAAGTGTGCTCAGAACGGTGCTGATCGGCTTGTTGCTTCATGCGATTTCTTGCCATGTAAATATTGTCCCACAAAATGCGAAGAATCGGATCGCGGTTGAGAAGGACTGTGTCAACTCCTTGAACTGGTGAACTGTTGGGGGTATATGGAAGAAGAACTGGCGGTGCTTGACCATATACTGCTTCATATGGGGTCATTTTAGAGGCAGTGTGGTAAGAGGTATTGTACCACCATTCAGCGAGAGGGAGCCACTTTTCCCATTGATGTTGTTGTTCAGAGGTGGAGCAATGAAGATAAGTTTCCAAGCATTTATCGATAATTTCAGTCTGACCATCTATTTGTGGGTGATACCCTGAACTCATCTTCAGTTTGGTGCCAGTGTGGCAAAGTAGTTCTATCCAAAAATGATTGGTGAAAGTCGCATCCCGATCCGAGACAATGGAAGAAGGGATTCCATGAAGATGAAAGATCTGGTCCAAGAAATTTGAGCGACTGAGGAGGCTGTATAGGGATGGCTGAGAGCACAAAAATGACTATATTTGGAGAGGCGATCAACCACAACCAAAATCACTGTCTTCCCTCCACACTTAGGGAGCCCTTCAATGAAATCCATAGAAATATCTATCCAAATCCATCTAGGTATGGGCAAGGGTTCGAGCAATCTCGGAAGGAGTGCTGTTTCACCCTTATTGCGCTGGCAGGTATCACATTTAGCCACCATCTACTGAATTGTCCTTTCCATTCGTTGCCAAAAGAAGTTACGCCATGACCGCTCATACGTTTTGAGGAACCCAAAGTGCCCTGCCGATGGAGAAGCATGGAGTTCATAGAAGACAGCTTGTTGAATATATGCGCTATGGGGAAGCACCAGACGACCCTTGTATCTAAGGGAAGCACCATCCCAAGAGTAATGTGCTACAACAGAAGGGTTGTTGGCCAAGCATTGGATGATTTGAGATAATGAAGAGTCATTGACATAGCCCTGTTGAACAGATTGCAACCAATTTGGAACAGGAATATAAATAGTTGAAAGAGAACCTTGGTCATCAAATGTGCGAGAAAGAGAGTCCGCTACAATATTGTCCTTACCCTTCTTGTAAGTGATCTCATAGTAATAACCCATGAGTTTGCTAACCCATTTCTGTTGTGTTGGGGAGGATACACATTGTTCCAGGAAATATTCCAAACTCTGGTGATCAGTCTTGATGCAGAAATGATTCCCTAATAGGTATGGGCGCCACTTCTGTACTGCATGCAAAATAGCCATCATTTCCTTCTCATATGTAGAGGCAGTTAAATTCTTACTTGAAAGGGCTTTGCTAGTGAACACAATGGGGTGTTCATCTTGAAGAAGAACAACACCAAGTCCATTGCCGCAAGCATCACTCTCAATAGTGAAGGGCTTGGAAAAATCAGGCATAGCTAGAACGGGTGTAGTACACATAGCTTGTTTCAGTTTGTCAAATGAACACTCAGTAGCATGTGTCCATGTAAAAGCATCCTTTTCCAATAGAGCAGTTAATGGAGCTACAATTTTCCCATAATCCTTGACAAACCTCCGGTAGTAGCTAGTCAACCCCAAGAAACCACGAAAGTTCTTGAGTGTCTGAGGATGCGGCCAATTGTTCATGGCAGCGATTTTGGTAGGATCTACGTGAATCCCTTCTGCTGAGATAATGTGCCCGAGATACTCGATTTCCTGCTGTCCAAAAACACATTTAGACTGTTTTGCATGGAGATGATGGTCAGAGAAAAGTTTCATTACAAGATCCAGATGCTGGAGATGTTCAGCCTAGGTTTTATTGTAGATGAGGATATCATCAAAGAATACCAGAATGAATTTCTGCAAGTAGGGTTGGAATATTTTATTCATCAAGGCCTGGAATGTGGAAGGAGCATTAGTGAGGCCAAAGGGCATGACCAAAAAATCATAGTGGCCATCATGTGTGCAGAAAGCTGTTTTAGGGATATCATCCTCATGAACTCGAATTTGATGATACCCAGAACGAAGATCCAACTTGGAGAAAAATTTAGCACCATGAAGTTAATCAAGAAGCTCATCAACAACAGGAATTGGAAACTTATCCTTGATAGTGAGGTCATTAAGTGCTCAGAAGTCAATGCGAAGGTGCCATGACCCATATTTTTTGTGCACGAGAAGAACTGGTGAAGAACAAGAACTAGTGCTTGGGCGAATAATACCTTGCTTCAGTAAGTCCCGAATGAGCATTTCAATCTCTATTTTTTGGTGAAATGAGTAGAAATAGGGCCTGATGTTGAGAGGAATGCTTCCAGGAAGGAGCTGAATATGATGGTCCTCTGGCCTTGAAGGTGGAAATCCCACTGGTTCAACAAAGGCACTAGTATATCAATCCATAATTTGTTATAGATCCAAAGGAGTAGTGGAGACCATTGATGGTTGCATCTGAATGGAATGGATCTGAGAGATGACACCATGTGAGTTATTCTTAAGGCGTTTTTCCATGCGATGTGAGCTGATGATGCTTAGAGACCCTGGTTGTAAGCATGTCAATGTGTGTTTTTGTCCATTGGGGGAAAACTACATCCAAAGTTTGGCAAAATCCCATAAGATGGGGCTAAGTGTGCATAGCCATTGAGCGTCAAAACAACATCACATCCACCTAAGGTCAAGGAAAACATGTCAGAGTGTAGGTTATAATCTCCCATAGAGATACGCACATTATGACACTTCCTTTTGCAAGGTAAGGTGCCCCTATTAGCAACCACGACTTCAAAGTTGGAGCAAGGATGGATTAAACAATCAGCTTGTTTGGCGATCCGAGGGTCAATGAAATTATGAGTGCTACCAGAATCAATGAGTATTGTAAGAGGAAGCTTCTTGAAGTGACCCCTGACCCACATGGTTTGGGGGGTGGTGATGCCAGCTAAAGCATGGAGAGATATCTCTGGCTGGTCATCCTGAGACTGAGGGTCAATAGGTGGCTCTAGAATGTCGACCTAAGCATCCATTGTATCTGGAGCTTCTTCACAATTTCAAAGGCAAGTGAAGAATCCATATCTAAGAGATAGAGCTTTTGCTGAACACATCTATGTCCTTGAGTGAATTTCTCATCACAATTATAACAAATCCCTTTTTCTATGCGTTCATGCATCTCTGTTTCAGAAAAATGCTTGATAGGAGTTGGTCGAGGAGCTGGTGGGATGGGAGGTTGTTGAGAACCCATATTTCGGAACGGAACAACAGTGGGTTTGAAGCGCTATTGGGCTGCAATCTTGTCTTTTGCCAACTTAGACAACCCCAGGGATTCCATCATTGTGTTGGGGCAGAATATTTTGACCTTAGAGCTAATTGCATCCTTTAGACCACTGATAAAACAACTCTGGTAGAAGTCATCAGGAAATCCTTCAGGGTGGTTGGCTAGTTTCTCAAGTTTGGTTTGGCACTCTCTCACAGTGCCAATTTGGCGAAGTTTAGTGAGGGATCCTATGAAGTCATCAAAAGCACTGGGACCAAATCGTTGCAAAAGGAGATGGCAAAATGTGTCCATTTTGGCTCTTCATGAGCCTTGATGTACCAACGGTACCATTGAAGAGCTTCCTGTTCCAAATGAAAGGATGCAAGTGGAACTTTGTTGAAATCAAAAGTATTATGCAAACTAAAATAATGTTCTGCACGATAGATCCATCTAGTCGGATCAGTACCATTGAAGCGAGGAAAATCAAGCTTCAGACCACGAAAATTGTTGGAAGAAGAGAACCCATTGTCTGATGAAGACTCGGACTATCGTTTGTTGTTCATGGCTGAATGCTCAAGATGGAGGCCGAGAAAGTTTTCATCAAGATCCTAGAGCTTGGCTTGGATGGTTACAAGTCCTTCTTCCATAGTTTTTGTTCCTGTGTGGGTGACAACCATAACCAGGAGCTTTTTTTTTTTTTTTTAGTGGGTAGAAAAACAAAAATAGAAATTCTTTCAGTAAGGGAAAATATGGATTTGGGAAAAAATCTAAACGGTAATTGAGGTTTGACTAGGTTTTGGACACTGTCGAATGGACAAGGAAGCAAAAAAGGAGGATTTCAGAAGCGGGGTGAAAGAATGGGAAAATTTGGAAAAGAGGGACAAATAAGCATAATTAGGAAAGGAACTCTGTGGTAAAATTTTAATGTGATTGGGTGAAATCCGAGGAAGTTATGGCAAACCCTAAAAATAGACAAATGTGGGATTTTAGGCTTTGGGAAGTGGAATTTGGGATAGGGTCCTCAGGAATGAAATATGCAGAATGGGATTACAGGGGTTCCCGGGAAGTTTCAAGGGAAACAGTGTGAAAACAAGGGAGATACGGAGAAAAAACTATTTTTTTTTCTTCAGAATGGAGCTGCTACAACACGGAAGGGATCTGAAACAAATAGATCTACAATGGCATGGAAGGGATCGGAAACAGAGGGATCTGAAACGGCGCCGAATGGATCGAAAACGGCTGATCTGAAATAGATCTAAAATGGATGGATCTGGAATGGATTTTAGAATGGATTTGAAACAGCTGGATCTGAAACGACGTGGCACTGATCGGCAATAGTTCAGGTGAAAATAGATATGGACCCCAGGTATGTGCGGCTTCCTAACAGTTCAGGGGTTTCACTCGGCCACCAATGTTGTCTGACGGCTGGCATATTGGGGTAGTACCCCTCACTCCACGGCTCAGGTAAAACTGATAACCGCTTTGCCACAAACGACTGCTCTTGGTTTACCTCACGAGTGGGAACTAGTCAATCAGGTAGGGGTCGTTGCCCTTTTCGCTGGAAAGTCCTCTCAATGGGCCAGCTACTTTGGGGTTCCTGTGGTACTCCTCACAGTGAGTTAGGGATTATGCCCAAGTACTTCCCACAGATAAGTGGATAGGGATTATACCCAGATATGAACTTGCAACGGATGTGAAAAACAAATTGGCAGAAATTCCACCCAACGAGCCTAAGAAAGTGCTCTGATACCAGATGTGAGAAACCTGCAACCAATAATTGATAAAACACACAATATATTGGATAACAAAATATCTTTATTGATCATGGGCCACTTCGAGGGGGAAACTTCCTTTGAGCAAGCTCAATACAAATAACTTCACGGTGCCTTCATAGGCCTCAACACACACTTATATACTAAGTCTAGGTGCCAATACTATGGGTCAAAACCATGGGCCAATACAAACTATCGATCAACAATACTATGGGAGACTTACAAACCATATGCGCCAAACAACAATAAGACAAACTATGGATCAACAAATACTACGGGACAACTTACAAAGCATATGCGTCAAACAACAATATACGAACAAAGTAAATGCATGGGTTCCTAATAGTCTGACTCATGATCCCATCCTACATGGTTATAATTGGCCACCCATTCCAGTCAAGCTACCCTCAGATATCCCAAAGTTTGATGGATGACTCAATTCGCCTAAGGAGTCCATAATTTTTGTGAAGTCACTCAAACCAAAGTTCAAGACCTGGCGTATAAAGTCCAAGTGGTAATCAATTGGTGTGCAGACCTTGCAGTAACCTTCAATCTTCCTCCCTTGATTTTCATGGTTGGAATGAGACCAGCGGTCCCTATCCCAGCCCCTACCACTCCCACTCCAGCACAGTCGATGATAATGGCATATCCGACTTCCTCAGATCATGGCATCGATCTGTAAGGAAACTTCATTGGAAACATCAACGGTTTTATTTATGGAGGACAATAAACCCGCGATGAACAATACAAATGGAAATGGGGATGCAAGACAAGGAAATGCTCAAATCAAAGAGGAGACTCTCGAAACTCTATCAACGCCTCCCCTACAATGTTGTCGTGTGGATCCTAACCCGTCTGAGGACCACCACTAGTTGCATGTGTTTCAATCTCTTCGGCTTTGTCCTGACCACTAGTTCTTAGTGTCTTTGTGAATTTTTTACTGCAGTAATTTGCTTCATTATGATTGTTTATTTTAAATTGGGTCATATCTAGTTTCCCGATAATTAGTTGGAAATCTGCAGCTCTAAAAACTAAATGTTTCATTTGGTTGGTAGGGAACTCCTCCAGTGTTGTTCGTGTCACCAAAAATTGAATAATTTGCTCATAATGATCATTGACCATTCCAACCTTGAAAACATATCTCAAGGGGCCGTTGTTTTCAAACGTATCTCGAGGGGCCGTTGTTTTCAAATGTATCTCAAGTGTAGGTTAACAATAATTTTCAAAAAAATGTACACAAATCTAGACAAAATCCCTTAAATTTATGCATAGGCTCCTAGAAAAAGTTATGAATGAAACCCCATTACCATATCACAACCTCTGGAAGGAGTTCATCTTTGCAATCACCATCCTCGAATCATTCATATTCGTGTCTTAACAACAACGCTGGCATATTGTTGTAATAGATGGCTATGTGGAGAACTCAGTCACTATTGGATCATCATTCATGGTATAAATAGAAAACATATGAGAAACACTAACAACAATTCACATACTACTGGTGCATATTGTTGATGAGGATGCGAGGAAGATCTAATGATTGGCACGCTTTTGTTGTGAACTAATTCTTCTGATCTATGAGCAAAACTAGAACTTGTCTTCGAAGGGATCGCTTCACATCGCAGAGCATATTTTCGAAAAACTCTATCCAAATAAAACATCAAGGAGTTGGATGAGCACCATGGATCTTTATGGCCACCTCCGGCGTTTAATACAACTATCTCACCTAAGGCACCCTATTTCCCTATCTTAAGGAAACAATCCTTGACTTAGGAGCCCATGCATTGAATCTAGTCATTTTCCCGCTTTCTTAGGTGTTTTAACCAATCCTTGGATACCAAACTTTCGCCCAATGCTCTCCTTCACATGTGTGAGCCTCATTGATGTCTTCGCATGCCTATCCAACATTCACATGGACAATTCGTACCTGTTTGGTTAGATTTGGGAGCCTATTGGTCAATCTAGGGGAGATTAAGGTCCAATGTAAGCTAGCCACTTGTAGTGCCTCCAAAGGAAATCAAATTCTTACATATGTTATATAAGGAATATCACAACTCATTGTTGAATAATGGACAGTTAATAAAATTTGGTATTTAATCATTTGTTTCTCTGGTTTTTGATAATTTATGACTGGTTTTTTATCATTTGTTTTCGAGAACTATTTTTTGCACTAATATCTTGCCTACTTAGTAATTTATTTCAATTGTGAGGTAATCTATAGATGCTAGATCCTACTGTGATATATATTTCACATGGGATCAGAGCTCTTGGAGATTCTATTCGAACCAAGACTGTTTTAGAAGTGCACCAAAAGCAATGGAGAAACCACAAAAATCCCAGGGGCCATTGCCTTGAAGCCATTGGAGGAATCCTTTGGAGTCTACCCAGGGTGTGATTTTCTCTCGAATGTGCCTTCTATCAACCAGGGTTCGAATCCATTAGTGTAGATCCCCTCGTGAGTGTTGAGAGTTTTATTGTAGGTACAACAACTTCTACATTTATTTGAAAGTTCATCTTCTTACTCCATTCAGTTATGTTGAGTGGAAGCCTAAAATGTGTGCATATATAAGGAGACAAGGCCTCTATGATGTGTCCGTTGGTGCTGAGAGTGAACTAGATTCTTATGAAGAGAAAGATCATTGGCTAAATGATTGTGAGAGAGCATTTGGAGCTATGTGTCAAGCCATGTCTCCAAGCATGCACTACTTGATTGATTATGCAGACTATCCATTTGAGCTATGATCCAACTTGGACAAAGCTCTTGATAAGCAGAAGAATGGTGCATTCAGTGAGCCTATGGACACCTCATCATGTGCTCTCCTTCCTAATTTTTAGGCATCTACTATATTTGATGAAGTTGTTCAAGAAAATCAAATGGAAAAAAAATTTAGCATAATAAATCAATATATGCAACCACAAATAAAAAAACTATTGTATCCAAATCTAATTAGATTAATTAATTGAATACAAAATAAAATTTCACCCCACTTTTATAAAATGAAGAAACTAAGCAACACACTTCTTTCCTGGATTTTAGTATTTATTTAGTTTGGACATTATATAAAACATAAAAGCTACTAATAAGATGATATCTTAAGTGAATTCACTTCATGGTGAAAATTAATAAGGGCATTTTGTCTCATTTTCTGTGAAAATTAATAAGGGCATTTTCTGTCATTTTGCATTAATCGAAATAAACTCATTATTTATTATTCATTCTAACTATAAAGGGTTCTATGTCTAGTTAATTTGAGAGAATTTGCCCTTAATTTCATGATCTACATTAACGGAACGGAAATTCTAGTAACTGAAATATAAGGAAGGGATGAGAAATAATCCGGGAAGGCAGCTAACTCCATCGAAATCTCTCAGCCTATCAACTTGGAAGAAAACTAACAAAGGGAGAACCTGGTTCCTTGCAGATAAAATTATATTACAGTAAGTAAACCAAATAAAATCATAATAAAACGTACGAATCCAAATTGTATTCCATTGGTTTAACGCTTCTTTTATTCATAAACCAAAACCTCTCGCTTTCACTAAGCATTTGAATTGCACTTCCGAAAGCTTTTGACATTTTGCATCCTTAAGATTTTGAAGGCAAAGGCTCCAGATTTCAATATTTCAGATTTGGGTTGATATGTTTTGTAACCAGCCTGCCATTGAGCTCATGCTAGTTCAGTTATTTTGAAGGCCATCCATGGTGCCCACTTCCCAATCATTTAGCCACTTCGAATTGGTAGGATTTTCAAAATCTCAGTTAAAATTGGTCTTGTGCTTCCCAATAATTGAAGGCTCGAATTCAATATTTTGTTGCAGAGACAGCGAAAATTAAGACTTACCAGTGGAGCCTGGAGATCACCATGGCAATGGCAGCTGCAGTAGGCAAGTCTGTGGTACTGGCAGCGGCAGCGTTCCGGCAGCTTGCAAGTGGGTGGCATTGGCAGGCAACAGCGTTCTTCTTCCGAGTCCCGTGTCCCTGACTCTTAGAGCTGAAGGTACATTAAAAGAATTCCGATTTACAAATACCATCATCTCTAAACCTGGGTGCAGTTTGCAGAGGAGGTGGTAACTGGAGATGGGAGAAATAAGTTAATTCCTTCATAATGGTTTCATTAAAGAGCGCATACTCTAACTCTAGAGTCTACCACTAGGTTTAGTAGTAGGGATTTGGTGACAAAGATCTACCCTCGGCTGTAACCTCAGAATTCGAAAGTGAATGGTTCACTCAGCCAGCTCGACAGTGACTTCAGCGAGCTTTCACCCTTGTGGCTTCTTGGTAGACAGCCCGAAATTGAAACTAATGGCGTTTTATACAAACTATTAAACATAAAAAAAACATTTTCAATAATTCATTGCCAGTTTAGGTAGAAGGGTGCATAACAATTTTGGCTGTATTTGACGGGCAAAATGCCCCGTGACAGGTAAAATGCCCGTCAAATTCGAACTCTCGTTGAATGTGTTTGCATTTTAATTAACTTATTTTATAATGTCTTCCATTTGATGGCTGGAATCTGTATTTGCTTATGATAGGTTTGCCTTTAAATGTCATTAATGACTGCAATCCGTGTTTGCTTCGCATAGATTTACCTTTAAATGTCGTTAAGATTAAATTTGCCATAAATATTTTGTTTCAATCTTCTTATATACCGAATCGTTGGAATCCGTGTATGAATTTAGACTATTTTCTCTCTAATTCTTATATGAATTTCATATGTTGGGCATTAAATGTTAAACTGGCCATAAATGTTTTCTTTACATACCAAAATTTATGAATCCCTATTTGCATTTTCTTTAATGATAACCTTAATTCGAGGCCGGAATCCGCATGTGCATTCAATAGGTTCGGCTTTAAAACATAGTTGTCAAATTCCATTTCGAGTTCTAATTCAAATTTGATATGTTACAACAAAAAATCGTGTCAAAAATTTGTAATATACAAAAAGATAAAAATAAAAAAAAATGCGCCAATAAGTTCACAGCCATTTGAACCAAAATTCGTAAGATAGAGAGAAAACTACCCATGAAACATGGCACTCAATCCAGATTTATAATAATTCAGTCAAGGCTATCGAATATAGATTTATAATAATCCAGATTTTATAGATTTGGAAAAATTTGGTAACTATGATTAAAATTTGTTATGGTTAAATTTGCCCGAAACATTTTGTTTTATAGTCTCTGTATACATCATATTTTACTTTGTTTTTCAGCTGGAATCCATATAGCATTTGCCCTAAATATTTTGTTTCAATCTTCTTATATACCGAATCGCTGGAGTCCGTGTAAGAATTTACACTATTTTCTCTCTAATTCTATTTTCTCTCTATTTCTATATGAATTTCTTTACATACCAAAATTTATGAATCTGTGTCTCCATTTACAGTTTGCTTTGCGCTTCCATTTACAATCTCGTTATATACCAAATTGCCGAAAGGTCTTCATTGACCCGCTTGCGCTTGTTCTTCGAACTCACCACAGCACCACCTTCTGCCTGAAGGTGCTCATCTACCCGATCAGCCTCAATGTCACTGTCATTGCGGCATCCTCTTTTCGTCGATCCATTCTTCGGACCTAATTCCTCGGTGGTTCCATTGTTTGGAACTGATTTCTCCTGCGCTTTTGACAATTCCTCCATTAGATTAACACCCTTCAAGAACCTTTCGGGCATAATTGGCATCCGCTGGTTTTCACTTCAAACTCTGGCTTATATTCTAATTCGGGTATCAAATTTACAGAGACTTGGTGCCTTGGTGCCTTGCCTTGATGATCGATGAATTTTTTTTCCCAACTTCATTCTATATATAGAGTTCTTAAAATATAATCGCTTTAGCTACGGTTTCCCCATTTCAGTGGGGCTACTTCATCATTATGATTTGGCCACACAATATATTAGTTTTAGTTAGGGTTTCCCATTTTCCGTGGGTGACTCTTCATCATTGTGATGTGTTTAGAGAGTTTAGAACTGGATTTAGATTTAAGTAACCCGTTTAAACATATTTGGCATTGAATTTGGTTGAAGATTTTGTCAATGGTTATTTAATATTGAATATGGTTATTAATATGGATTATTTAATATTGAATATGGTTATTAATATGGATTATCAATGAGTTAGATTCAATGTATTCCAAAAAATATAACTCAAACTTAATTATTAATAAAAAAAACATTCTCAATTTCTTAAATATATATTTATTTGGTTTTTTTTATCTAACTAATTTTTAAAAATGTCCTTTCATCCTAGAACTATGGGAGAAAATCATTTTCAAACCCCTCTCTTCTAGAATTCATAGTTGAAAATCATTTTCAAGGCCTATCTCTCATAGAAACTCGTGGGCTAATAGTTATAAACATATATTTTTAAAAATAAATATGGAGCTAATTATTTTTATTTTTAAAAACTTAGTAGCATATAAAATATTTACCGAATTAACATTTGGGATCCCTCAATTTTCATGTATGGGTGGAATTTCGCCCCTTAAATTTTTCATGGTCTCATTAGTGCATGGACTACTAGATAGTTGTGGATGGAGTTTATTAAATAAACTTCCTATTAAACCCGTGAATTAATGAAATGGATATTAATATAAAATTTTGTATTTATTCAATTTATAAACAAAAACTTTATTAGTCTAAATATTAAAAGATTTGGACTTCTTTTAGTTTTATTTTTTTCAAGCTTGTTGGATCAAATTTTTAGGGTGTTGGACCAATTTTTACAATAAAAAGTGGATCCTAAACAACAAATGGTCATGATGTAGCAAAATATTAAACCGTCGCATTCAGTGACCTACAAAACTTTATACTAGTTAACTTTGACCATTCGATTGTATATAATATTTTTTCATATATAATAATTTTGACAAAACGAATTTACGCTAACCATATTTTATAGGTATAATGTTGTTATTTTCATGGCATCATGTTTTTTCTTTTTTGGGGTTTCCCCAATGGAGCAACAGTTGAGGTTTTATTTTCACATATTTATAAAACATGGTTCGGAGATGATGAAGCATAAAGGAATTTATTTACAAAGTGGTGATATGCATGGCACATACTGGTATAAAATGGGAGTTTTTCGTAGTATTATTATCAATGAAACTTTTGTCTATCCAATTAGAGCATAATGACCTTTGGGAGTTTCTTATCCAAGACAAATTCTATGCAAATGCAAGTGCACAAGTCTTGGCCTCCCTTAGTTTCAACTATGTAAGGGAACTTTAATGAGCAATCTCAAATAGCTTTAATGGTTTCTATGTTACACTAGATCATTGACAAATGGGGAAACATGAGCTACCCAATTGTTGAAGAGGCCTTCTTTAATGGGTTGGAATCTATTTTTTGATGATTTAGATATAGGCTCTATAAGCCCATAAGGAATGGCCTAGAATATCAAGTCTCTAGCTTCTTTAGAATGGGATAATAAAACAAATCACCCTCTCCAATAAACAAGAAATGATATTTGTCCCTATATGTTTGACGTCCAATTTTATGATATCAATTTATCTATTAATCGTATACGGATTGACCATAATCAAGTAAAGAAACCAAGGTTCCCTCCAAGGGAATGTGAACATTTCTTCTTGGTTTTGAACTCCATATATGTAAGCTAGAGGCATTACACTTCTTCTTCTTACGGTGACTACATGGGATAATTTTTTACTTTAATGGAGCTAGAATGTATTTAAGGGACAAGTCCACATACATGGGTGAGTTTGATGGATGTGCACCTAGGGAGGTACCCATGAAATTGATGGCCATGATTTTATAAGCTTCGATGAAGTTTCCTTTATACTAAATGGTTCCTTTGAGGTAACTTATCTCAATACTGGTAGCACAGGGAGTTACCAAAATGTGATATGAAGCTCATACATGGAATATAATTGGCTCCTTAAAGTAATGTAGCTCATATTGATACCAACTTGCCTTCTCCATGTTGCCAGTGATTTGGATAGAATTTATCCTTCCTATTGACCTCGTTTATTCCTATTCTCATCTCTCCAATACTTCCATCTTATAATATGTAGGCTATTTTTTTATGTTAAAATAAATGTTAAATGAAATATCAACTTTTTTTTTTATCTTGTATTTTATGTTAGTGAAGACTAAACAATGTGATCATATAACACACAATAGATTTAAAGAATTTAAATTCACTTAATGCAACAAATTGAAATGCATCATTACATTATGTATGGCCCAAGGAAAGTGTTAGATTTCAATATTACTTCAAAAGTGATTAAGTCATGCTTGGGGGTGCTTCATATCATGTGGACTGAATGGTGTTATATTTCGAAATAATTTCATTTATTCATGCCATTTACATTGTTAGAAGCTTCCTCCATTGAATAGCCATGTAAGTGATAATCTTAGGCTCCTTTCTTAATTTTTTTCTCCATTATGTTCAATGAGACTATTTGGGGCATGAGCTCCTAATCCATTAGAATTTGTATTATTTTCCTCTTTAAAAAAATATTACAAATTGATTTTGTATATTTAACCCCGCTATACCAATTGTGGCTAGGCAGTAGGATTTCAATACAATGTTAAACCCATTAGGTTCCATGCGATATATATAAGACTTCAATTGATATTCATTAATAGACATTTCTACCTTACAACATTTCCATATCCAATACAATATTTTGGTTCCTTCGAATTGCTACTTGAAAGTGAGATGTCGGGTAGACATAGTAGGGAATGAATGCAACAATTTAATTAAAACAACCCCTTCCTTTTTGGTGGGTTATAAAGTTGAATCCTGACATGGATGGGCACTCTTTATCCTTTGGAAATGTCACGTGAAATAATGAAGGAAATGACCATTTTTTGTAGATTACAATGTAGGCATGCTGGACTAGAAATGTGCAACTTGGATGGAGCATGCTCCAATTGTGATCCCACTTATTTAGAGTTATGTGGCGTGTAGAGGCTTAGTCCCACTTTATATTGTCTCCATAACTCACCTTTTATATAATAGAGGAATGACACAATCCTTTAATTCATTCATCCATTCATCATCATGTTTAGAGAAGTGAGGAGTGTGGTGTACTAGGCTCTCTTTCTCTTACTCTTCATTGAACAATTATCACTCTCTATCTTGCCATGCCAGGTTATTTGATGAACTATAACACTTTTGTAACATTAGGGTTTCACCATAAATGAGGAGAAAAATATATGGTTTGCAATAAACCCGAGAGGATAAATATTTAGTCTTGCATATCTCTTGTCACAAATTAATACTAGGGTTTTGGAAACCATAACCATAATACTATTGGCTATACTTGATTTGAGAGGAGAAGATAAGCGAACATATTTGACACCTCTCGTAGAATATGATGTAAAATATGATGTAACAAATTTATTTTTATGTGTAGTACATGTTTGGAAAGCATGCCCTAAGGGATATAACTTGTTGTCATTGAAGTACACATTTTCCATATATTTTCTCTAGCTTTTCCTACTGTGTTGATGACGTTATTTTTCTCTCACTTTTTCACGCGCATAAGCATCTTTGTATGTCACTGTAAAAATAATTATCTCTATTAGATCATAATAAACCTCTCGATAGAATCAATCTCACCTAGGAACTTAAATCATGTTGTCATAAGTCCACTGGTCCAGATCCTGGTCAATCTAACCATTTGAGCCACCCTAGATTTTCCTCCCAAGCTCCAATGGGAACACATTTCTATTTATAGGTCAACTTCCACTTCTAGGCCATCATTGAGATTCTAACCATATATTTTCTCATATGAGGGTGCATTCCGTTAATTAGGGAACATTTTCCATTATTCATGGTTGCACACTACAAGTTAGAGTTGTGGATTGAATTCGGGGAGTTTACTCCACTATTCAGGGACACCAAACACTACTCTTTTTTTCTATTATGAGGTGTCGATAGTTCCCTCGTTAATACTTTTAGGAATATATATCAAAATGAATGACTTAATCATTTAGTTTTCCCTTTCTTTTTGGTGTCTGAGTTGACTTAGGATAGCTATGAGATTGCTAACTCACCTATGTGAATTTCATGTCTACCACAGGAAAATTAATCTCTTTTTAAGAATAGACTAGGATTTCATCCACTCCAATTCAAATTGCCTCTCTCACCAATCCAAATTTCCTATATGTAATCAATCATTCTTATGTACTTGATGGAATGCAATAGTTTAATGTGTTAGTGAAGGGTCATTTGCATCTCTTTCTTGTTTTTATAATTAGTGACATGATTTTGTCACTTATTTGATTGATTGCAAACTATATTACTATTTTGTTTAGAATGTAGATCTTGTTCTCCAAAATCCTATCTTCTCCCAAATCTTTAAGGATTTTAAGGGAATTGGTATAAATATTTCATATTGAAGAACACATTGCAGGATGAAGACACCACTAGAAGTGAATTAGTTGAAATAGAAATATATCCCCAACAAATCCTTACTCCCTTAAATTAATTTTGGTGGAAATCAAGAATTGAATATCTATATCGAATGAAGAGACTCTGTAGGATATCTATGGGAACAAAATTAGAGCATAATTCAGTTGTAGGGAAGACAAAGTCACTATACAGAATGGATGAAGCATTTAGATTACTACATAACAACGTATCTCCAGATCTCCTATATCACATCGAAGTAGAAAAATATCCAAATGACATATGGGCCAAGTTTTCTTATATCTTTGATGCACGAAGCGAGGAAGTTTATCTCATGTGTAAACAAACAATTGCTACATAGTGAAGGATGCACATTATGATTAGGATGATCCAATACAAGTGCATTAAACATAATGGATGAATCATGCACAAATGGTTGAATATTATCTAAATATTGTTGCACCAAGATAGAACAAACACATTTCAGAAGGTGCACAGACATGTCTTATACTAATGCGCAAATTCAGAACAACAATTCATTAGTAGATGCACAATATCAGTTGAAGTGCAGTAATGTAGAAGCAACACATAGTTTGTGAAGTTTTAAGTCAATTGTAATGTTGTGATATGTTCCAGTGAAATTTTCAACATAGAATGATGATTGCAATATATAAAGGTTGCAAAAGACGTGAACAACATAATGAACAACAATTAATATGAAGAGTGCTTGGATAAAAATTATAGCAAAAAAAATATTATTATTTTATATCAGGGTGGTAGGTCGAGGCAAGGAGTAGGGGGTTGTACCCTCCCAGCTGGGTGTACAAATATGTATGTTCTTTGTACTGTGCTTATGTGGTGTTGAATGTTTTATTTATGGTGGTTTCATAATTAAAGTTCAATATTAAGAAGTTAAAAACAATGCATAACTGTGCTAATACTGATTCAACCACCCTCTTAGTATTAATTAGATTCCAAAATATTATGTCCATACTATAGGAAGGGCCCAAATAGATAACATAATTGCAGATATATGAGGTTCAATGATGAAGCAAAAGAGGAGA
Organism: Larix kaempferi; assembly: GCA_027924585.1. Lineage (NCBI taxonomy): Eukaryota > Viridiplantae > Streptophyta > Pinopsida > Pinales > Pinaceae > Larix > Larix kaempferi. The sequence goes on along the minus strand of BSBM01000665.1, from coordinate 1,067,868 downwards.
AGCACAACGAGGTAGTTGGCACACCAAATAATGACAAATGTGATCCTCTTGCAACAATTTCTACTTCTAATACATCCTCATGGATCCTAGACCTAAAGCTTTCAAACACATGGGATATAAGGACATGTTTACTTTCATTGAGCATGCACTAACCCTACCACTTTGGGAGATGCTCTGGTTCATATCATCTATTCAGATAAGGAATATCCTTCTATCGGTCTAGATGAAGAGATGGTCAAGATATTTTTAATTTTTATTGGAGAACTTGTTATAGATAGAGATGTTATTGTTGTTAGTAAATTACTCTTATAGTTGGGGAAATACTACCAACGTAATAGGGGTTATCAGTTAGAAATATAAGGATTTGAAAACATTGTTATTAAGCAAATAGGATAGTGTTTAGGAGAGAATGTACCTTATTTTGACGGTCAATCCAATATTTTCTCCCTTTGTTCTCTTATGCAAACAACCTGCAAAACAAACATAAAACCTTCCTCAAATGTATTTGAGCACAAATAAAATATTGATATTAATAAGACAACATAACATCAACATGTAATCAAATAACAATAGATACAAGCAAATCTATATTGGAGAGGGAAGAATGTCCAAATATTTATTGACAAATGCAGAAAGTACATAAAGCTATAGCTATCCTGCATAGACACTGTTGTAACTAGACCCTAGGCTCCTGCTCCTCTCTCTTAGCTGTGAATTTATCCAGCATAAATTTGTCTAATGATCATAAGGTCCCTTCCCAAGCCCCTCCCCTTTTATTTATAGCAAGGCAAGGAGGGCAGGTTCGAAAGGTGGTTGAATTGCGAAGTTGGGGAAGTTTGGGTACCTGCCCCAACTAATCCCAATTCATGTTTCTATTTCAACTTTTCTTAATACATTTGCCACTCTGATATAGGACAACTAGCGAGTGACTCGTGAGTGTCCTAACTTGTTTCTAGCAGGTACATCCTTTTATTGACACCCACGGTTGAAATGCGGGTTGGAAAGTATAAGGTTCGCGATTATGTTTAAAAAGAGGCAGAAAAATATGCTTATGAGGAAAGGATTGGAAGGTTCAGCTCCAGGTCATATAAGGTCAAGGTAAGCTCTTCCATCCATAGTGTCCTTTTGTGTGATCGACAAGGAAATGTGGTCATGGACAGAGAAGTGCTAATTTGACCGATAATAGATGCCCAATAATGTGTGAGGTTAGAGGGAAAGGGTGGCCAAAATACATTACAATCCAAGAAGGTGAGGATCAAAGAGGCCACGGGATGAGGTCACAAATAGTACCTGAAACAGAAACAAAGCCAGCGAGCAGTTTACAATCTTGACATCAGGAGATGTTCAGAATGGTATAATATAATCTCCAATACATAATTGAAATATGTATATAGCATGGCCACTGAATTACAAGTGTGTATCCATGCCAAACAAAAGATCATAGCCATAACAACAAATTGGATCTATGTCTCATCAAGAGCCAAATATGGGTGTGGCTCATTCTTGTGCAGCTTGGGAAATAACAAAATATGATGATGTTATTATAGGCCCAAGGTCTTCATCCAAACCATCTCAAGGTACGAGTCCTAATCATGTGAATACAGGAGTTGAATTCTAACATGAAGGACACTATTTGATTACCAACCAATGATGTGGACCATTAACAAACACGAGGGTCACCCGCCAATAATGAAAATTGGGCCCAAGGTACCTAGTACATTCTAAAAAGTGTGAATAAGGGGTCTTGAATTTGAACACTTGAAGAATCCATCGAATAGGAGACATCGATGTATTCCCACTACTCAATAGTGAGGGAAATTGCCATTGATGATCGCAATCCCCAAGGTACTACCGAAAACTCTAAACTTCATTCCTAGAGCAAGATGAGCTGAAGTCGATGGGAAGAAGTCCACTGGAAGGGAGTCCTTCAGGAATCCTCCATCATCCAACACCATATATAATAAAAAGGTTAATCTGATATGGAATAGGACTGGGTACATGATGAAAAATACTAACACAAAGGGTTTCCTTGAATAGTGAAAATGACACAAGAGTGACTTAGGCAACTTTCAAGAGAAAGGGACCATGATATAAATATGCAATGTATGAGACATTAACATATTCTCCATATGACTAGAAGATTAACCAATCAGAGGAGTAAAAAATGTGAGATCAGGGTCATCATAAGGCCAAAACTAAAATCCAACTTTGTTTGAAAGACTCAAAAAGGTGTTGTGTTCAATGACATAGTATACTTGCTGCCTTTATACTGAAATATGCTTGATATTATTCCCTTCCCTTTTCTCTTTTTATTAAAGAATATCCTTCTTGTTAGTTTTAATGAGTCCAAGAAAGAAAACTCAGTAGTTTAAAGAAATCCTTTTTATTAAAGAATATCCTTCATTTTTTAAAACAAGCTCGAAGAAAGAGGGAGAAGATTGCTTGATATAAGTCCAACCATGTGTAATTTAACAAGTCCATGAGAGGGAAAATCAAGACCTTCTTCATGTTTTAACGAGTTACAATAAGAGATAGACTAATACTCAATAGTACTAATCCATGGATTTTAATATCAAGCCTGGATCTTTCCATGGGTACCCGCACGAAGATGGTACCCAAAAAGGTTTCAATGGAAGCAAGCGAGCGGAAAAAAAACAAGGGCGCACACATGAATACAAGCACTCATACATGCCCCTTCTTCAGAAATGCCGATTGTCCACCTTGGTGAGTTGACATGGACAAAATGTGCATGCACGCATTATTAACGCGTGCATGCACTTGTGTTTTTTATATAAAAAAACAAACCGCAGATTTGTTATCACAATAACAAACCCACGAGCGTGGAGTGGCGATATAGAGACCCCGCGAGAGCATGTTGGATCACCCAACAACCTCCTACTTAGCATCAAACTCAACCTCCACTCAGTTTCCGCTATTTCCTCAAGGTAGGTGCTCAACCAATCAATTCTTTGTTGTTTTTTTTGTTTTCCATTACAATTTTAAATTAAAAAAAATTACAATCAATTAGAAAACCAACAAATTGTCATTACAGATTAAATACACCTAACAAAATGACAAACACACCACAACCATCAAAGGAAACCAATGAAACCGAACCATCAGAAGATAACATCAACATTGGAATGGACAATGAACATGGTGATGAATCATCTGAAAACCCCGACGATGAATTACATCAAGATTTAAAAAAATTAAGGGTATTAAGGGATGAATTGAAGATCACCAAAGAACCCTCTCAGGTTTCCCTGGCTACATCATTGCAAGCGATGATTGAATCCATCAACATTTCCCACAGTGAGATCACAAATATGAACCAATACAGGGCTCAAATGAGGAGCACTATTCCACTGGGATATCCAAAGAAAAAATTAAAGACCTCAATATCACGAAAGCATAATTGTACGACAAATTCATAGATCCAAGGACAACACAACCTCTAGATGTGAGGAAGAGACAGGTTTGCATGGTATGGTGTATTTACCAGCTATGGAGTTATAACTGGAGAAAGAGATGGTTTATGGTGTTTGACAGCCCCCCATGCAATAATTTGGAGGTCCCACAGTATTTTATTAGGAAATTGTGGGCTGAGTTTGAGGTAGGATACCATGTCAATTATTTTGACATCATTGAGTTTCAAGGTGTCAGTCTTGGCTCTACCCAAGATCAACCTCAAGCCCACCGCAACCCATTAAGAGGACCTCCTGCACCCAGGAGAGTTCCAAACCCCCATCCTCAGCCACCCGGGTTTGGTAGCGGCCTAAATGAGATTGATGACTTAGTTAGACGTTCCACACGTCATTTTCTTAGACATACCACATTTGTGGCTATGGCTTCATAGATCTAGGAGGACAACGATGAGACACACAGAACTACACGGTTTATGGTTGGTGGTCGGGACATGCCAGGTATAGGTGGAAACCAGGCGGGGCCATCTAGTTCCACTTGAATAACGACACATCATTATTCTCACTGTGGTCATTCTTTCCATGGTTCTACATAGCAGTATGCCATGGAGACCTACATGGAATAGGTTAGCTATTGCTTTATTTAATGTTCAAGTATTTATTGTATTTTATTTGATATCGTATTTGTTAAAATATTTAACTTTGAATTACACATTGTTGACTTTATTTTTTTTAATGTATAGTTATTCATGGCCGAGTCTCCATCCTCCAGGTGGGAGGACATTGGTTCCTTCAACCTAGACCGAGCCATGGCAGCAGCAAAGGAGATTGCGGCAGCATACACATAGGTAACTTCTTTACTTTGAATAATTAGATCCAATTATGAGTAATTTGTGTCCTGTAATTACAAATTAATTAGCTCACCGAGTAACCATTTTTTATATTATCATCGTTTAAAACTAAAATCAAAATGAAAAATTTTCACAAAACATGTATATCATATTATCATCCGATTTTACAGTTGTGCTTATCATATTGCCTAATTTATTTGAGAGCTATAAATTCATATAATCCAACCAAACAAAAATGAAACCTTATAAAACATGGAAACCTAAGAAAACTAGACATGTGTTCATGTTCACTTTAGGCATCCTTTGCTTCTCCATTTTCAACTTCTTTCATTTATGATTCTACTTGTGCTTATTCTATGTCTTCATAATCACCAAAATCCTGTTGAATTGCAAAGTCTTTTGGACGAATACCATTCACTGAACCTATGGAAACTAAAGGGTGTAATGTTACGAGGCATTTGTAACTCTGTAGCCAAATTCTCTAACCTTCCACTCTGTGCTGCCATTCTCTTTTCCATATCCAAAATCTTATCCAATTGGTCTTCATGATGACTACATATACTTTGATTAATATGCAAAATTACCTCTTGTAAGGTGTTCATCTATGGTGATAAGCACCTCAGGATGTTGTGAAGCTCTAGAAATCCACAATGAACACACTCATCATTTTGGTTGTTTTCTTCCATAGTAACAACATAAAGTACAAGAGAAAGGGTGCTTGAATAAATAACCTAAATTGCAAAGAAATTGCCTAAGTCTCCATTGAGATCACCTAGATAATAAACCAAAAAAGGATTTCCTAAAAAACAAGAGTTCAATTTTTCATCCACAAACCAAGATTTCCAATTAAAATAATCATGTCATAGTACAATTCTTAACAAAGAAACAAACCAAACAAAAGTATTCCCATCCTATTCACTAGACAACAACATTAACCACCACCCCTACAAATTATGAAGTAACCAAAACCAAATTTTGGCTCAACCCAACTTACCATATAATGAATTTTATTGGCATTAATAGTTAGAGATATCCTACACACACCAATATTTTCCATCCAAACCAAATTAAAACTCCCAGTACAGAATAATACAAGTTCAAGGAAAGAACTCTTTCAAAAGCTGGGCAAGGGCTTTATTGCCATATCAACACTTCAAGCATAAATTGTCAGTCTTTTTTGCCACATTATCTTCAACGAATGACCAAAGAATGGGTCATTTGTTCCTATCATGGTCCCAAACCATCATGGGTCAAAGGACACGATCCCCACAACCGTGTTAGTTACGAAGTATTGCACAAATGGACTACACCAATACAATAAAATTTTTATATAATATCCAGAGCCTATCAAACAAGCACATATGTGGCTACAATGCATGCACACATTTTCCATTACAATTGGAAGGAATTTTTACTCCTTTGTCATTAATGGCTTGTCATCAATGAAAACCATACTCAACATTGTTTTACTTTGTGGTTGAAGATACCCCCTGCACTTATTCTCCTTATGTGCTTATCGATGTTGTTGTTATTGTGGTGATTGATTTAAAGCTCTAATTGTTGTGTGTTTTAGTGTGGATTCTTGAGTCATTGATGTCATTTGTAGGTTGGTGGAACCTACTTTTTTAATGGAAGAAATGTTTTATAAACCCAAGAAAAAGAATTAACTCTACCATATCACAATGTTAAGTCACTTAGTATATATGGGCTCTAATCCAATTCACAGTGATACTACAATTAATCAATCACTATAATCAATAAGCAAATCAATCACTAATTGACCCACAATACTCTCTTCTTACACCTAAATCACCTTGCCATTTCATCTCCTAAGTCTACCTACCCTACCAAATTGGTATACTTGGCACACTTCCATCCTAAACAAGCCATCTCACCTGGTGCAAATGTATATCAGATATGAATTGTCATATCAGATATACATTTAAACCTATTGCTAGTATAATCATATCAGATTTGGATTAACATTTAAACCTATTGAGGGGATATTTCTACTGCTGGTATAATCATATCATATTTGGATTAAAATTTAAACCTATAAGACAATCACACATAACTCTCATAACAAGGTAATCATTAGCTTATGTGATCATCTACTCCCTATTGTTGGATACTATACTTTTACCACTATTAAGGAAGTAATTGTTTGTCTCTTGTAATCATCTAACTTGAATCTAAATTAATTGCAGTCATGTTTTTTTAGTACTATCATTTTCATTCTCATTGGAATTGTGTTTGATATTGTTTTTATAAATTCAATCTAGATATTGTAGTGTTCGCACAGGTGTCCGCAGGCTCTAGCGACTAGCCATCCCCACCGAGGATCAACAGATCTCCACGTATGCAGGTATCATGTGTATTAAAGTATAAATTTAAATTCAAATATGATGACTTGTCTGTGTATATTTATATTTTTCTATATTAAACTATGGGGTTATAACTGTGTATGTAGGTGTGAGCACCTTGTCTTGCCAGTGCCACTATCCCTCCCTCCCTGTCCTTTCGGCCATCGTATATGCTAGTTTTATCCCTTGGCATACATTCCTCCTTCCACGCATCCGTCCCAACCCCCTTTCATCTAGCCCCCCCTCCTCTCCAACCCCACACTTCCATCCAGCTCCCCCTGCTATTTCATATCCTGCATCCCATCACCCCATCCCAAGCTTTCCACCACCTTCGTTACAGTTTCCCATGTTTCCACCCTCCCCCATTCGACCACGATATACCACCCATCCACATTCACCCATATCTCCACCGCAACACAGACCTCGTCGCCCCCCCACATTCCCCCACTGCACTCGCTCTGTTGATGTATATGTAACTTCGAAATGTATTTCACATATATGTATATTGTATTCCTATAGAGATGTTATTATTCCTCTATATGGAAGTGTCGTCATTTATATTGTAACTGTCGTAACTTATACTTGATGGGTTATTAGACCACCTTGTTGGGGTCGGCCCTATATAAGTCATGTGGGTCAAAGGGTTATTAGACCACCCTATTGGGGGTCGGCCATGTGGGTCAAAGGGTTCTTAGACCACCCTAGTGGGGGTCGGCCCAGTCAGCATTATGTTAAGTGGTTAAGTTGAGGCCAACCTAGTTGAGTAAAGGTCAAGTCAAGTTAGTGTATAAATAGAGAGTGTGTCTCTCTCATTTTACACATTCTATTCTCACACACACTCTTTGGAGAGTGGCGCACTTGTGGAGGAGGAGAAGATGCTGATAGCAGAAGACTATCTCTTGTACTTTGGTTGTATCATTTGCTCTATCTATCTCTGAGGAAGTTATTGGGGTTTTTCACCTTTATGATTTTCCCCAAGTAAACACTGTGTCTCTTGTGTGCTTGCATTATTGTGTCCATGATTGATATGCTATAGATATGATGTACATGTTGTTCTATCAGTTAAGATCCTAGATCAGATTGAAGTAAATTCTGAAAATTTAACATGGTATCAGAGTTAGCCTGAAAGAAGGCATGATATGGCGTGTATGACATTTGTTGCACTTACGATGCTAGGGCTTGATATAGAAAAAACCCGTCATCGTAGCACTTTCGTTATAACTCCGTTTGGACGAAGTTTTCGGATCTGAAATTTTTACAGGTCGAAGATCATCTCGCCATGTACCTTGTGTCTAATGAACAACCTCTAATTCGTTGTACTTTGTGATTTATGATCTGTACAATATAGGGTTTCTGCCTCTTCCAGATCTGAGTCAAAATCAGGTGAGCTTGGGAAAAAGGTCATAACTTGGGCTAGGAAGCTCCAAATGAAATTTCGTAAATAGTGACAGGTAGTACACAGACTGTACTATCCCAGGAAAAGTTTTCCAAGGCCGAAGTTGAACTAGTGACACGTGGCACACCGTACAAGTTCCCTCTTCTGTATTATCCCATAAACAGGGAACGTTGTGACACTTGGCATAACTCTCTCTCAGAGAATCCAATTGCGGTCATACCTATTGGGATGGAAATATAACAGGTCGGGCTATCTCAGGAAAAAATTTTAGACCATGTGGATTGAAAAGTGCGGAGTTACACTAGAAACAATCAGGTACATATTTCTGTCAAATCAGAATTATTTTTGAGTACCTTCATTCATGGCTTCCGGAATTTAGGGCTTCAGAGAAAGTTGTAATTTTTGTAATCGGAGACCACGGCTAGATGCTACTCATCAAAATTGAAATTTAGAGACCAAGATCAGATTTTTTGGTTGGGCAGAAGGGCGGGCTTGATCAAACCCCAGTTCGGGACTTTGATCGGAAAGATGGAAAATTAGGGCTTCTGCAAAAATTCCGGGACTTTGATCAAACCATCCTTCTGCATTCCACAACAGAAAGGTGTAGAAGGAGCTACTTCAGTAGCTCCTTTAAGGAAGCAAAGACTCAGAGGGTGTCCACCTAACAAACAAACAAAGATAAGCATTTTAATTGCCATTCCTTACATATTTGTTTGTTTAAATAAAATTGTTCAATGATGTATAGGCTTATGTTCCTATAATTAGGATATGTATTGTGCATATTAGAATGATTGCATTAATGAACAGTATACTACTAATAGGCATTTGATGGGTAAGTGGCCTATGGCACTGTACAACATTCCATTTCTACTTATCTAGAATGAAACCTCTTTGCTGACATCTTAGGAGTTGTGCACACTCTTAACAATGTTCTGGTAGAGATTGGAAGGCATCTAGAAAGTTACGGAATATGGATAAATGTGGTATTGAAGCATTGGCTAAGATAATTGCATGACTGTATGACATATTTCTTTATGTGTAAGAATTTGTTCTGAAACTATGAGATGTTTTCTAATCATGCAATTTAACTTGTTGTGTAGGAAAGATCGTATACCATCACCTACAAAAGAAGGATTACAACATTTGTTCAGCAACAAAGTTATCTATTGAAAATATTGAAGATATTGAAGTTCCCAGGATACGGGAAGAATACCATGATCTGTCGATCATGAAGAACGATGTTTGGGATGTGGTCCCAAGAGCTGAAGGGAAGTCTGCTGTGACTTCCAAATGGAACTATCAGATCAAGCATGCTGCAGATGGTAGCATAGAGAAATATAAAAGTGATGAAATAGAAGATACACCAGATGGATTTCAAGACAGCCTTGTTGAATGGTGTAGTCATATATGTGTGCAAAACTTGGTAGGATAGACAACTTTCTATCCAGTTTGGGATTTACCAAGAGTGAAGTGGATTCCAACCTTTACTATAGGTTTGAGGAAGGGAATCCTGTGATTCTACTCCTATATGTGGATGACCTGTTTGTAATAGGAGATGACAGATTGATTGCCAACACACAACGAAAGCTTGCTGCCGAGTTAGAGATGGAGAACTTGGGTATGATGCACTACTTTCTTGGTATGGAGGTGTGGCAGAGTGCAGATGGAATCGTCCTTGGACAAGGGAAGTATGCAGTAGAGATCCTGAAGAGGTTCGGGATGATGGACTGCGAGGCGATGGCATCGAACCTGAAGCTTCTCTGTGATGCTTCATCTGAATCGGTTGATGTCACTATGTATCGTCAGATGATTGGGTCCTTGATGTACCTCACGAACACGAGACCAAATATTTGCTTTGTGGTCAAAACATTGAGCCAGTTCCTGACAGATCCAAGGAGTGTTCACCTAGTTGTTGTAAAGCATATTCTAAGGTACCTGAAGGGTATGGTTGACTATGGGATTAAGTATGACTTGAATCAAAAGTTTAACCCCCAGGGTTATGTTGATTCAGACTGAGCAGATAGTGCTACAAATAAGAAGAGCACTCCTAGGTGCTGCTTCAGTATGGGATCAGGTGTGATCTCTTGGTTTAGCAAGAAGCAGTCCTGCGTAGCACTGAGTACAGCCAAAGCAGAGTATGTTGCGATGGATGAGCAGGTTGCATATGTATTGACCAAGCCATTGGCCAGAGTGGAGTTTGAGTACTTCTGAGAGAGGCTTGGTGCACTTCATATCGAGTTTCCTTCCAAAGGGAAGTGATGAGTCCGGAATATGTAGATGCACATGAGCTTTTTTGACATGGTTGATGTGTTCTCCCTTGGTCATGATATAATTGTTGAGCCATTTTTCACATGGTGGTAAATGTGTTCTCCCATGGTGAAAAAGTAAGGGCTGGAGCCTTCCCCCGAATGGTGGTAGATGTGTTCTCCCATGTCAGTGGTGTAAGTACTGGATGATGTGCATCTGGGTTGTGCTTCATGGACGATGAGATGATCTGAAGAGGACGATGCTATGATGATCAGGAGGATCATGGATGATGAGCATCATGACGATGCTCCAGTTACTACTCTGTATATGCATTAGGACGATGCTGGATATGATCAGTTGGATCATTTATATGTATATGTATGTACGCATCATGTTGGATGCTGGATATGATTAGTTGGATCATTTGTATGTATTTTGTATATGCATCATGTTGGATGCTTGGACCATGTATCTGTATATGTATCAGGTGGATACATTGTACGATCAGGTAGATCATGTATGTTGATATGTATTCGATATGATCAGGTGGATCATGTATTTGTATTTGTATTAGGTGGATACACTGTATGATCAGGTGGATCATGTATGATGAAATGTATTAGGTAGATACTTGGTATGCATCAGGTGAATGCATTGTATGATCAGGATGATCATGATGACGAGCTTCAGGATGTTGCTCCAGATGATATGTATCAGGATGGTACAATGATGATGATTAGTGTGATCATGAGCATCAAGATGATGCTTTGTGCGATGATGATCCATGGGATAATGAGTATCAGATTGATACTTGTAGGTCAGAGATGATATGTCGCAGGTTGTGCAAATAGCATGTAATCAGTCCTGGGAGATCTTGTCGATCGTACTGCGGCACATAAATGTTCCTGGGATAATCTTTCTAGTATTGCTATGTAGTATGTAATCAATCCTCAGATATCCGATAGGTTGAGCTGTGTGGTCATAATCAGTCTTGGGATGAGGTATTACTACGGAGACATGTAATCAATCCTCGAGATCTGAGAGGTTGAGCTGTGTGCTCGTAATTAGTCCTGGGATTCTCTTTAGAGATCTTGTCGGTTGTGCTGCGGCACATAAATGTTCCTAGGATGCTCTTTAAAGGTTTTGTCTATCCACATGTAATCGGTCCTGGAGATCCAAGAGATTGAGCTGTGTGCTTGTAATAAGTCCTGGGATTCTCTTTAGAGATCTTGTCGGTCGTGCTGCGGCACATAAATGTTTCTGGGATGCTCTTTAAAGGTATTGTGGAGGAGATGCATGTAATCAGTCCTGGGAGATCTTGCCAGTCGTGCTTAGGCACATAAATGTTCCTGGGATACTCTTTTCAGTATTTCATCCGCACATAAAATTAATCCTGAGAGGCCACCTCTATCAGACCGTTCGCACAGATGATGAAGACCTATAGGTGGTGGGCCTACATCCAGTATGAAAAAGGACTTGCTCTATAGAAATTCCTATGCGAGTATATTTAGAGATTGATTGAGATTTAGCAGTAGTGACGATGATGATGACTCGATGATGATTATCCAGTGACGATGATCTAGAGAAGATGACTTGTGCTAGAAGACCTGTGTCGAGAAATACCTTCCTAGTTAAGAGGGAGTGCTGATGTATATGTAACTTCAAAATGTATTTCACATATATGTATATTGTATTCCTATAGAGATGTTATTATTCCTCTATACGGAAGTGTCATCATTTATATTGTAAGTGTCGTAACTTATACTTGATGGGTTATTAGACCACCTTGTTGGGGTTGGACCTGTATAAGTCATGTGGGTCAAAGGGTTATTAGACCACCCTATTGGGGGTCGACCATGTGAGTCAAAGGGTTATTAGACCACCCTAGTGGGGGTCGGCCCAGTCAGCATTATGTTAAGTGGTTAAGTTGAGGTCAACCTAGTTGAGTAAAGGTCAAGTCAAGTTAGTGTATAAATAGAGAGTGTGTCTCTCTCATTTTACACATTCTATTCTCTCACACACTCTTTGGAGAGTGGCACGCTTGCGAAGGAGGAGAAGTTGCTACTAGGAGAAAACTATCTCTTCTACTTTGGTTGTATCATTGCTCTATCTATCTCTGAGGAAGTTATTGGGGTTTTTCACCTTTATGGTTTTCCCCAAGTAAACTCCGTGTCTCTTGTGTGCTTGCATTATTGTGTCCATGATTGATATGGTGTAGATATGTTGTACATGTTGTTCTCTCAGTTAAGATCCTAGATCAGATTGAAGTAAATTCTGAAAATTTAACACGCTCCCCCTTCCACGGTGGCCACATCCATATTACAGCCAGTTGGGGTTTATCTCCCTAGACATGCATCTCCACTTCGCCCATGCCAGTCCATGCCTCCTTCTTCCACCTCTCCTTATTCCATTGTTCCCCCTAGTGGTGTAGGCATCGTCGATGTGGCTACATCCACCCATATACCATTCACCCTAGCATCGGAGCAGGTTGTCCAGTCGACTGCTCCATCCACCAGCCCTGAAGACCAGCCAGTTGTGTTCACGGTGAGATTGACTAGTTTATGAAAATCTCGTTTAATTTGAACGAAAATTCTTATATACATATAATTTCATCATTTATCCGATTGTTCTAAATGTTGCAGGGTGGCATTGCTGAGAAACTTGGAGCATGAAGGAGAGAGACCCCCTCACGACTTACAGTCTTGCATGCGTTGAGTTATTTAAGATTTGAAAACTGTTTTTTCTTAAATTATGTTTTATACATGTATAATTGCTAGGAAAATTTGACATATTGTTGTTGTCGATTCAGGGCCCAGGGGGACATGGTCCAAGTTGTCAGAAGGACCCATCTTCTTCTAGCATGAAGAAGAGGAAGATCAATTTTGGAGATGCACCTAGGAGCTCCAAGGTTGGGCGGGAGGATTGGGAGACCCTCGTATGTACACTAGCCACGATGTGGCATTTCGGGGATGAGTTTCCATATTTTGTATAGGGAACGAGTTTCCATATTTTTTATAGGGCACCAGTTTCCATTATATAGACGTTGGTAATGATGTTCCATTTTTCCAAAAAATTTTACATGATTGGATCATTTTTGCATATTAATAGATGGATCTGCACTTATCTATATGACTTTGTCTTTGATTACATTTTTGCATACATGATTTTGTCTTCAATAACAATGTTATGGAAAAAATTTCACATACATATAGATGTTATTTCTAAACACCAAGTGGCCTCAATATGAGTCCCTTGTATTTGAATGGGTCTTGCATCTTACACCTTTTCACACATCAAGCACATGGATCAAGGTAGTTATTGAGTGTAAAATGAAAATGCATTTTGGCATAGTTTGCAATGTGTATAAAATCATTCTCTCATATACTTATTACATCGCATTAAAGTGTAAAATGCAAACCTATATATCAATAGTTTGCATTGTGCATGTTCTAAGAATAAGAAACTAAAAAAGGAACAAATAAAATTCCCTAAACAATGAGATCAATGTCTCACTCATATCACACTATAATGTATTCTATTAGCTTAGAAATGTCACGATGAATTATTATGGTTCCAGGAATGAACTCAAGAACAACTCATTCATTCATTATTTCAAAAAAGAAGAGTTTTTTCCAAACACACAAATTATATCTACACATTTCGAATTTTGTATTTTACAAAGAATTAATGAAGATGTCATCCACATTCGCATATGTATTATAGTAGCCAAATACTAGATTTCCTTTCATTATATCTTCTCCTTATGAAAATGATGCAGCATTTCAATAATATTGGGCCTGCCATGATAAGCTGGATTATTTGTCAATTTGATGGAACTTTGGCTATCTCATTTGATGGTTGTTGGATCTCCTTAGCCATGAACTCACTATCTGGTTTAGTTGATGTAACATAATTTAGACTTCCCACCAACTCTAGATACAAAGTGTCATTCATCTTTTTTGTTTCATCTTCACTATTGAGCTTCACATTTTGTTCCAATACACTAGCTTGCATTTATTCATATTGAACCTCATGATGATCTCATTTGTATAGTTGGTTTGTGTGATTGACTACACACCATCATCCCTCCATACTTATTCAAGGCCTAAACAATAATACAACTCCTCGAGGTCCTTCATCTCAAATTCCTGTGAAAAGCTTCATTTAATTTCTTCAATGAACATAGTAGCACTTCCTTTTATGATTAGATCATCGGCATATAAAGAAATCAAAGCAATAGGCCCATCTTCATCCTTCTTGATATACTAATGAGGGTCACTTTTACTTTCTATCCAAACTTTCTCAAAGAAGAATGTATCAATCTTAGGTGTTTTTCTTAGCCCATATAATGGCGTCTTAAACACACAGACATGGTTTTTTTGTTCTGCTTTAGGAAAAGAGGATGTTCATGTTCTAGCTTCACGAAGAGGATGTTCATGTTGTTGCTTCATAAAACCTTCTTGTTGAACAAGATAAATTTATTCCTTAATTTATCCATTCAAAAATGCCTAGTGAACATTCAACTAATGCAACTTCCAATCATACTAATAGGAAATGAAATCACGATTCTAATGGTGTTCATTTTTACTTCAAGTGCAAAAGTATCTTATATCATTTTTTTCTTGAATAAATCTTGGTTACCAAGTTAGCTTTATATTTGTGTATTCTACAATCACCATTGAATCTAGAATTGAATGGATGCAATCATTTATACTATATTTTCTATGGGGGTACACTGAGAATGTAATAACAGTATTTGTTATAGTAAATTGTGTTCACATACAACATACACACATCGGGCAAATTCACATAAACACAACATCCAACATACACATCAATATGTCTCTTCAAATCAGCCTTCTAAACTGAACTATTAATCCATGCCTATTAATTTTCCAGTGACAAGACAAAATACAAGGTAAACTAAAATGTAATTAATATATCAGTACAACAATGCAACACATAGTATTCACAAGAAAACTTAATAGGATGAAAAGAAAATTCAATGCATCTATCTTATTTTTTTCAAAAGATACAAGAAAAATATGATTAAGTTCTATTTATCCATTGTGTCAATGAATGACAGTGTAAAGGGAACTGCATAATTTGATAACAATAAAAAAGCTTGTCAAATTAGTGCAAAACTCACCCAAGTTTCAGATCTATGCCTATTAGTTTTTCAGTGGAAAAGACAAAAAATTAAGGAAAGTCAAATATGGTTAATATGTCATTATGGCAAAGAAACAAAAAGTATGCACAAGGGAACTGAATATGTTGAAAAGGAAATCTAATTTAGCTATCTTAGTTTTTGCAAATGATAGTAAAAAAAAAATTAATTAAGTTCCATGTATCCATTATGTCAATGAACATAAGTTTGAAGGAAATTGCATAGTTTAATAGCAAAGAAAGCAACTTCTCAAATCAAGTAAGAACACTAAGACTGAATTATTATAGGTCTATATCCTTTCACATCCTCAAAGTGTCCCTGAATGGCCCCGGGGTGCCTGGAAAAAATCCCCGTAGCACCAAAAACATGACTCCAGTAGCAAATCCATCAATTTCGATGCATTTCAGATGTCGGGTTTTAGCTACCCCCCCCACATAATGCCTCCAACACCCCGAAACGATGCTAATGTGCCATCTCCGGAGCTAGGGTTTTGCTCAGTGAAGGCCATTCCAATTTCGCTCAAGGGGCCATTTCTCATCCAAAGGCTCCCGGGCATGCGTGGCCACCGTCGACACACCCACAATGGAAATACACACCTGTGGCAGCCGAAGGAATCCAATTCCGCTTGTTGGTTTGGGTTCCATGGCCCTTAAGCAAATCCTCAAAGTGTCCCTAAATGTCCCTGGGGTGCCTGATGAAAATTCTTGTTGCACCCAAACCGCGACTCTGATCCTGAATCTATCAACTCTAATGATTCTAGGAATCCAAGCTTCAGCTAGGGGACCCCCCACACCATGCCTCGAAGCATTGAAAGTGATGCGATTGTGCCATCTTCGGAGCTAGGGGTTTGATTAGTGATGGCCATGCCAATCTTGCTCAAGGGGGTCATTTGTCATATGAAGGCTACCGGGCATGCGTGGCCATCGTGAACACGTCCACAATGGCCACTTTCACTTGTGGGATCTTACGGAATCCAAGTCCGCTCGTCGGTTTGGGTTTCGTCGACTTGGAGCAAATCCTCAAAGTGTCCCTGAATGGCCCTGGGGTTCCCAATGAAAATGGTCGTTGCACCCAAACCATGAATCCGATTGCAAATTCATTGATTCTGATGGATCCAGGACACCGCATTTTCGCTAGGGTCCCCCCCCACACTATTTCTTGAAGTCTCAAAAATGGTGCTATTGTGCCATCTTAGGAGGCAGGGTTTTGCTTAGTGAGGGCAATGCCATTCTTGCTCAAGGGGATCATTTCTCATCCGAAGGCTCCTAGGCATGCATGGCCATCATGAAAACATCCACAATGGCCACTTGAACCTATGGGATCCAACATAATTCAAGTCCGCTCGCCGGTTTGGGTTCCGTGGCCCTAGAGCAAATCCTCAAAGTGTCCCTGAGTGACCTCGGGCTGCTCAACAAAAAATACTGTTGCACCCAAACCATGACTCCGATCGTGAATCCATTGATTCTGATGGATCCGAAACGCTTTGTTTCAGTTAGGGCCCCCCTACACCATTCCTCAAAATCTCAGAAATGATCCTATTGTGCCATCTTTGGACCTAGGGTTTTGCTTAGTGAGGGCCATGCCAATCTTGCTCAATGTGGCCATTTCTCATCCAAAGGCTACTGGGCGTGCGTGGCCACCGTGAACACATCCATATGGAAATGCGCACTTGTGGGAGCCGAAAAAATCCAATACCGCTTGCCGGTGTGGGTTCCATGGCCCCAGAGAAAATCCTCAAAGTGTCCATGAATGGCCCCGGGGTGCCCGACGAAAACGGCCATTGCACTCAAACCGCGACTCCGATCATGAATTCATCGATTTCGATGGATTTGATACACCATGTTTCATCTAGGGCCCACTCCACACCATGCCTTGAAGTCTCAAAAACTGTTGTCATTCTATGGCTCGTTCCATCTCGCATCCAAAAGGCCTTCAGGGATACATGTTGGATACCTACCGGGGCATAGAATTCCAACCGTGCAACAAAATCGGGTTCCAGGGAGTCTTGCAATTGTGTCTATGAAGGTTCTAGCTAGGAATGCTATCCATAAGTCCCCAGTCAATTATTTTGCACAGTTGACCCCCGTGTGCAAAAATTGCACACTCCCTTACTGAAAAAAACCCTAGTTTCCAAAATGGACCTATAAGTGATGACGTGGCATGCATGATGATGTGGCATGTGTGATGAAGCTGCAAAGACACATGATGGTGTTCTAGTGTAATCATTAAGTCAATGTTACAATTTGACATCATTCTTGAAAAGTTTGGCAAGTTTGTGAAACTTTGGAAATTGACTATGGAAAAAGTAGTCAAAACGGCTCTAAGAGAATGCCCTCCATAATTCATGGTTTGAGAAAAATGCATGCACCATCAGGATATAGCTTGTTGAAGTGGATATCTAGTCATGGTCTGAGTTCTCCATAAGCATGTCTGAGGAGAAAGTTATAAGTATGCCAAAATAAGGTTTCAGGATAAACTTTGGAGAAGTTCTTGAAAATGGTTGTGTTGGAAAACTAGTCTAGGTGGCCTTGGGAAAATGCCAGCCATAATTCATGGTTTGAGAAAAATGCACACACCATTATATCACGATATAGCTTATTGAATTGGCTATCTAACCATGGTCTCATTTTCCATAAGCATATCTGAGGAGAAAGTTATAAGTCTTCCAAAATAGGGTTTCAGGACAAACCTTGGAGAAGTTCTTGAAAATGGCTAAGTGTTGGAAAACTAGTACAGGTGGCCTGGGGACAGTGCCCCATAATTCATTCTCTGAGAAAACTACAAGCACCATCATAGTAGGCTATAGCTTGTTGAAGTGGCTATCTAACCATGGTCTCATTTTCCCATAAGCATGTTTGAGGAGAAAGTTATAAGTCTTCCAAAATAGGGTTTTAGGATAAACCTTGGAGAAATTCTTGGAAATGGATCAGTGTTGGAAAACTGGTCCAGGTGGCCTTGGGAAAATGCCTGTTGTACCTCATGGGAGACTGATAAAAATTATCTGGAACAATAATGCTCTAGCTTGTCAAATAGGCTATCTTTCCATGGTCTTAGTTTTCACAGAAGGTGTTTGATGACAAAGTTAACAGCCTACCAAAGTAGGGTTTCATGTTGATTTTACACCAAAGTAGCAAAACTACCTAAGTGGCCTCAGGAAAATTCCCTCCATAGTTTGTGGGTTTAATAAAATTCCCTCACCATATGGTCATCCTAAAGGTTGTTGATTTTTCTATATAACCATGTCCTCATCTTGTCTTTAGAGTGCCCGAGGAAGAAGTTATGGATCTGCCAAAACAGTGTTTCAGGCAAATTGGACCAAGTCTAGGAAACTGCAAAAATTGTCTAGTATCAAATCTGTAGTTTTGAAGACCACTTTCAAATGCCCACCAAATTTCGTGTGTGTCAATAAGTTCATAAATTGGCATGGTCTTGTTCATTGTTGAAGTGGATATCCATCCATTCTTTTATTTTTACTTATGGTGATAACATGAGCAAGAAATTAATCTGCCAAAAGTGAAGGAAAACGTGTTCTGCATATTAAAGACAAAAAGTGTCAAACTCACATGGCTAAGAGGCCATTTGGAAATTCCCGCAAGGAGGGGTCCTTGTTCTGATAAAATGAATCAGATGGAATAGGCTTGTTCCTTGATGAATTGGCTATCTATTCATAGGATTAGATTTTCTTCTGAAGTTCACACATGTGAAAGAAAAGACTGCCAAAATGAGAAAAAGATTGTTTTGGCAATAAAACAAGATTTTTCTCATTTTGGAAGGCTTGTTTTCACATGCGTGAACTCCAAAGGAAGATATGAGGCTATGTATAGATAGCCAGTTCATCAAGGAACAAGCCTATGCCATCTGATTCATTTTAGCAGCACAAGGACACCTCCTTGCGGGCATTTCCAAATGGCCTCTTAGCCATGTGACTTTGACACTTAGACAAATTTTTTTCTTTAATATGCAAAACACTTTTCCCTTTAGTTTTGGCAGATTGATTTCCTTCTCATGTGATCACCATAAGGAAAAATACAAGCATGGCTGGATAGCCACTTCAACAATGAACAAGACCATGTCAATTGATGAACTTATTGACACACACACAACATCTGGTGGGCATTTGAAAGTGGTCTTCCAAACTACTGATTTGACAATTGGGAAAAATTATCAAACCCTAGGTTAGTATTATGAGATTTTTCTTTTCAACAATTTTGAAGTATGAGACACTCAATGGATGGAGGCCAACCAGGTGACTCCATCTTAATCAATTTCACCCCTTGAAGCCTCTTTCTCTCTCCTCAACGGGCATTTTACTGGAGTAGTGCAAATCAACCTGAGAGGCACTTTTGGAAGATTAATATATTCCTCCTCAGAGACTCTTTATGCAATCTGAGACCATGGTCAGATGCAAAAAACAACATCATAGAGACCCATACTCTCGAGATGATTTAGTACATCAACCAAAAGACATGGCGGGTAGTTTACTAAGGTGATTTCAGACATTACCAGTGATTTGAAACTCATACAATTTTTGCACTTTCCTAGACTTGGTCCAATCTGCTTGAAACATTGTTTTGGCAGATCCATAACTTCTTCCTCGGGCACTCCAAAGATAATATGAGGACATGGTTAGATAGAAAGATCAACAACCTATAGTATGACCATATGGTGCGGGAATTTTCTTCAACTCACAAACTATGGAAGGAATTTCCACGAGGCCACTTAGGCAGTTTTGCTACTTTCCTGTAAAATCAACCTGAAACCCTGTTTTGGCAGGCTGTTAACTTTGTCATCGAACACCTTCTTTGAAAAATAAGACCATGGAAAGATAGCCTATTTTATTCTCTAGAGCATGATATTTCCAGATAATTTTTATGATTCTCCCATGAGGTATGATGGGGATTTTCCCAAGGCCACCTGGACCGGTTTTCCAACACTTAGCCATTTCCAAGAATTTCTCCAACGTTTATCCTGCAACCCTAGTTTGGCAGACTTATAACTTTCTCCTCATACATGCTTATGGAAAAATGATACGATGGTTAGATAGCCACTTCAACATGATATAGCCTGATATTATGGTGCATGCATGTTTCTCAAAGCACGAACTATGGCGGACATTTTCCCAAGGCCACCTGGACTAGTTTTCCAACACTTAGCCATTTTCAAGAACTTCTCCAAGGTTTATCCTGAAACCCTATTTTGGAATACTTATACTCTTTCTCCTCAGGCATGCTTATGGGAAAATGAGACCATGAGTAGATATCCACTTCAACCATCTATAGCCTGATATGATGGTGCGTGTATTTTTATCAAACCATGAATTATCACGGGAATTTTCCCAAGGCCACCTGGACTAGTTTTCCAACACTTAGCCATTTTCAAGAACTTCTACAAAGTTTATCCTCAAACCCTATTTTGGAAGACTTACAAATTTCTCCTCAGACATGCTTATGGATAACTAAGACCATGACTAGATAGGCACTTCAACAAGCTATATCCTGATATGATGGTTCATGCAATTTTCTGGAACCATGAATTATGGCAGGCATTCTCTTAGAGCAGTTTTGACTACTTTTTCCATAGTCAAATTTCCAAAGTTTCACAAACTTGCCAAACTTTTCCAAAATGATGTTAGATTGCAACACTGACTTAATGATTGCACTAGAACACCATCATGTGTCTTTCCATCTTCATCACACATGCCATGTCATCACTTGTAGGTCCATTTTGAAAACTAGGGTTTTTCTCAGTGAGGGAGTGTGCAATTTTTTCACATGGGGTCAACTTTACAAAATCATTGACCAGGGACTTATGGATAGTGTTCCCAGCTAGAACCTTCCTAGACACACTTGTAGTACTCCCTAGAAATCGGTTCTGTTGCACGGTTGGAATTCTATGGCCCCAGTAGGTATCCAACAGGTATCCCTGAAGGCCTTTTGGATGCGAGATGGAATGAGCCATATAATGACAACCATTTCTGAGACTTCAAGGAATGGTGTGGTGGGGTCCCTAGCTGAAAAGCAGCACCCTAGATCCATATGAATCGACGGATTCACGGTTTGGGTGCAATGGGCATTTTCGTCAGGCACCCCGGGGCCATTAATGGACACTTTGAGGATTTGCTCCAGGGCCATGGAACCCAAACTGACGAGTGGAATTGGATTCCGTTAGCTTCCACAGGTGTGTGTTTCCACTGTGGACATGTCCACAGTGGCCTCACATGCCTGGGAGCCTTCAGATCAGAAATGTTCCCCTTGAGCAAGATTGGCATGGCCCTCATTGACGAAAACCCTAGCTCTAGAGATGGCACAATAGCACCGTTTCTGAGACATCGAAGAATAGTGTGTGGGGTCCCCTATCTGAAACACGGTGTCCCAGATGTTGATGTATATGTAACATCGGAGTGTATTTCACATATATGTATATTGTATTCCTATAGAGATGTTATTATTCCTCTATACGGAAGTGTTTGTATTCCTATAGAGATGTTATTATTCCTCTATACAGAAGTGTTGTCATTTATATTGTAAGTGTTGTAACTTATACTTGATGGTTTATTAGAACACCCTAATTGGGGTTGTCCCAGTCAGCATTATGTTATGTGGTTAAGTTAAGGCCGACCTAGTAAAGGTTATTAGGAAAGTCAAGTCAAGTATAAATAGAGTGCGGGAGGCACTCTATTTGATCATTCTATTCTCACACACACTCTTTGAAGAGTGGCACACTTGTGGAGGAGGAGAAGCTACTGCTAGGAGATGTCTATCTCTTATGCTTGGGTTGTATCATTGCTCTATCTATCTCTGAGGAAGTTATTGGGGTTTTTCACCTTTATGGTTTTCCCCAAGTAAACTCTGTGTCTCTTGTGTACTTGCATGATTGTGTCCATGATTGATATGCTGTAGATATGTTGTACATGTTGTTCTCTCAGTTAAGATACTAGATCATATTGAAGTAAATTCTGAAAAAATAACACTAGATCCATCGAAATCGACGAATTCGCGATTGAAGTGACGGTTTGCGTGCAATGGGCATATTCGTCGAGCACCCTGGGGCCATTTAGGGTCACTTTTAGGACTGGATCCAGGGCCATGGAACCCAAACCGGTGAGTGATATTGGATTTCATCGGCTCCCACAGGTGCATATTTCCATTGTGGACATTTCCAGGGTGGCCACACACACCTGGGATCCTTCGGATGAGAAAGCCCCCCCTTGAGCAAGATTGGCATGGCCCTCACTGAGAAAAACGTTAGCTCCGAAGATGGAATAATAGTACCATTTCTAAGACTTCGAGGCACGGTGTGGGGGGTCCCCTAGTGAAAACCCAATGTTCCAAATCCATTGAAATCAATGGGTTCATGATCAGAGTCACAGTTTGGCTGCAACGGGAATTTTTGTCAGTCGCATCGGGGCCATTTGGGGACACTTTGAGGATTTGCTCCAGGGCCATGGAACCCAAACCGACGAGCAGAATTGTATTCCATTAGCTCGCACAATGGCGTATTCCCATTGTGGATGTGTCCACAGTGGCAACACGTGCCTAGGATCCTTAGGTCTCTTGGGCTAGGCTGCGTCTCCTTCGTGTCCCATGTCCTAGTGTTAGGTGACCTAGGTTCTACTTATTCATTAGAGAGGTGTGTTTCCTTAATGGAGGATATTGTTGAGGGTGATTCAAGAGTGTGAGATAATGTGAGTATTACAAGGTCAATTTGATCCCGAGGTGGAAAAAGAAAACCATAAAGTGGAATGCGATTTCGTCAACTCCTACAGGTCCACCAGTGCGAGACACACATGTACACTTGAAAATATTGATTTAGGGATAGGACAGAAGTGAATATGAAGTATCTTTGTTAATGTTTGATGAATTTAAAGTGTGTATGAGTGGAGCTAAGTGAGGGGAGATGGATGTAGTGTGATGGAGGATTGTTTTAGGATGACTTAGCAGGCTCTTAGGGATGTCTTAAGGGTTTTTTTCTCAAAAATTCTATATCGTATGTAAAGTTGACTGACCTCATTCAATAAATCCCTCTTGATCCTCTCTATTGCTAATTGTCTCCATCAATCTCTCCTACTCTGAATGAGGCAAGAAGTAGCGTACCCAAAATAATTAATGGATGGTGGATTTAAAATCTAAATGGGGTGCCTATTTCAAACTATTAAAGTTTCAGCATCATGAGTCATTCCTCAAGTGGTGACTCAACATGTTGAGGTAATTCTTTGCATATTGAAGCATGAATGGCATATGTTGTACTACTAACCATGGTTGAGCTATTAAGGCTCCTCTAGATACTAGCCACCTTTAGAGTGAATCACTTTAGCATATGACCACTTGGAACGATAGTAGAACAAGGTGATCACATCATTAGAAATATCTCCTGAGTATATTGACATGATAAATAAATTAAGGGTGGCACAAGTGGATCATGCAAATAAGACAAGAGATAAAAGTTAGATATGTTAATATCATAAAGAACTCAAATTGTTCACTTCAGTGATTAAGAAATACTTCATTTAATTAAGAGAGAACTCAAATTGTTTACTTCAATGATTTCCACTAGTTAACTAAATTTCTCTTGTGTCCTCGTGTCAGGTGACCTAGGTTCTACTTATTCATTAGGGATGTGTGATGCCTTAATGGAGGAATTTGTTGAGGGTGATTCAAGAGTCTTAGATAATGTGAGTATTATAAGGTCAATTCGAGTTCGGGGTGCAAAAAGAAAATCGAGAAGGGCTGGCAGGGGAAAGGCTAGCATATGCAGGCCACTCCTAGTCGTCGAACACATGGTTTTGTGCATTTGGTCCACCAATGCGAGACACACATGTACATGAATTAGAATTAGACACACATGTACACCTCAAAACATTGATTTATGTGTAGGAGACAAGTGACTATGAAGTATATTTGTTAATGTTTGATGACTGTAAAGTGTGTATGCGTGGAGCTAAGTGAGGGGAGATAGAAGTAGTGTGATGGAGGGTGGTTTTAGGATGACTTAGCAGGGTTTTAGTGATGTCCTAAGGGGTTTTTGTAGACCTAATAAAACATAAGAAAATGAGGATTTTGCTCCCCAATAGGGTTGCTTAATCAAAAAACAAACAGGGCATCCAAATAGGGTTTGATAAAATATTGGAAAAATGCACAACAAGCTTTATTTTTTGTAGTACATTAAAACATGAAAAATAACACATGTATGTATGCATGTATCAACAAAAAATGCATGTACCAAAAAAATAACATAAAAATACACATACCTCGATGTAGAACATAAAATTATTTGATGCAATTATATCTCTTATGTAAAGTTGACTGACCTCATTCAATAAATCCATCTGGATCCTCTCTGTTGCTAATTGCCTCCATCAATCTCTCGTGCTCTAAATGAGGTAGGTAGTAGCGCACCTTGGTTGAGCTCTTTCTTGACATTGTCTGTAGATATATGTTTGTTCCAACGATCAAGTTTGTGAAGTGATACACCACTGAACCTGGTCTGTAATCGTTGAATACATATCCACTAGTATTTCTTGACTTCCCATCTGGTGTAAGATATCCCCCATTAACCACCATTGATCCAATAGTAAATTCATTGCCTTCATCATCGATCAATGATTTGTATATGGTTTTCTTACCTTGGATGCATCGTGCTAACCAATAATCCGTGCCCCATTCATTGTATTTCAGGGCAACAACTGCATATATGTGTCCTTGTTGTGCAAGACTTAGATATGGTTGTAGACTGTCGAAATTGGTTACTGACCCTCCTCTAACTGGGGTGTTTCAACAACTGCACGTTGGTCTACTACAAGTGACACACGATCCCATTCATCAACCCAGTCCATGCATTCACATTAATCCCATTCTCCACTGCTGCAAGGGATGCAAAAGCAAGCAAGTTTTCGAGTCCATATTTCAAATAAGGGGTTGTTTGAGCTTCGAACTGAATGAAATCCACGTGTTCCTTGTACTTTTCTGTAACTATAGGAACGTGATCGATCTATGTCAACCACTTGCCAAAAATTCCTTACCACACATCCTGTCACTGATGATTTTTGTTGATCTCTTGCTCGGTCTCACATTGTTGCAGAGCACCATTGAACTATGGATTCTGCATCTTGGATATGATGGTTTGTGTTAAACCTCATCTCTTCTCTTCATAGTGCGGTCTTGATGCATGCACTGGCCCCATCATTCTCTCCTTTGCCATTCCTGGTCTCCAAATATTTCCAAATATACGACACATTATAAGTCGTATGAAAAATACTCATCCATTGGAATTCTCGGGCATTTTTGAACTGTCCTGCACAACCATCCGACCATTTCCAATGCTGATCCATCTCTATATCTCTCTCCTTCAACTGATCATAGAAAATTCAAAAATAGTGTTGCACATAATGCATATCATGGGTTCTATCATCACTTCTGTAAAAGTTTGTCTCCTTCAATATTATCCTCATCACATTGCTGCTCTCTGGCCCATGCCTATGCATAATATGTACCATGATGTTGACTTGGTGTAAATTGTAGTATTGAATCTAGATTTCATTTTGCAGCTGAAGGGTGTAATTTTCTGCAAAACCCACAATTGACACTATGGTTCCAACAGGAAATGTCTCCTTGCATTTTTTGTACTGCTTATCTTGTTATCGCTCTACATGCACATGTTGAACATACTACTCTATTTTCTTGTAGAACTCCGTCAAGAAGTCACATACCTGTTCTTGTTGCCATGAAAACAAGTGTAATATTACAATGTGGCCTTTGGAAAAATGTATGTGTCATAAATTGAACGTGTAATATGAAAAATATACAATATTCATTTGTACCCGTGACTTCACTAATGCAATATTTTTACTTTCCCTGGTACTATCTAATTGATAGGTTACATTCTTGAAGCTCTGCATCTCCATGACCATCCTGCCAAATTTGTGATTCTCGCTTTCCTAAATGAAACGGTTCAAAAGATAAAATCCATTGCACCTAGAACATGTCGCATTTAGACATGATTTTTCATAATATTTTTGTTTTTCGAGCCTTGGAAACATGATTTTGTGGATAAAGTTTCTTGATGCATTCGGTGTTAGTATGGATTCATTACAGCCCTACACAATGTTAGTATGCAAATCACAAAATATATGTTTATATGTGTCATAATAATATTCATATTCTACGTGGTATCTACAACAACAGGTGTTCCAATCAATGCATATACGAATGTACCATGGTTTTCATTTCTCAAAGGACCTTTGGCCCAGGTTCAATTGTGTGTGCTCATTCCTGAATCTCTCATAGAGCTCAGTCTATGTGGTTTCAAGGAAGTGTTTAACATGGGGTTCACATTTAGTAGAACCTTTTCTCAACTTTAACATGTCTCTTTGGTTTGATGAAGGTCTGGTATGATCATGCCAAACATTTTGTACTAACTCCTTAACAACATCAATTAGCTTCCTATCTCCACGAGGAAACCTACCAAGAAATTCCCAACAACCATTTCCACCGAGAGTGTCAAAATTTTCTCTTATAACATAGTACTTTTTAATTGTTTTTCTATTTAATTTAAGTATGTGAGAAGTGTGTGATAGCAGGAGATGTTTCCTTGTGGCCTTCTTACAACTGATTTTGCTAACACAAGGCGAGCCGCACAAAGATATTTTTTATAGATGTATTACCAATTGCATTAAATGCAGATTGGAGATTTCTAACAATATGATTGCTATCCTATGAACTTTTAACTATATTTATGCCCAAAATTCTCCTAACAACAGCTAAACAATGTCTCTTTAACAAACATAACAATAATTGACATTTACATGCATCACCTTTGAATTCAAAATATTCCTTGAAAATTTTGTTGCATTTCTATTCGATAGTACGTTTTGGAAACTTACCTTCAAGGCTCGATAGAGCACTTTCAAACACATAAATACGTCCACAAGTTCTCCTTCTTGCACTGGAAAAATTGAGGTAGGGAAGGTGGACATGAGACATGAATAACAGAGCTTGTTTGTTGTGGTACTTCGTTCACACATTGGGCCATAATGGTTGTGGTCTTCTTGGGGAGACTGCAAATTAATCATTGCTTCTATGTCCATATCTACACATGCAACATTTCCCAATATTCTTGTGTCACGAGGAACTTCAGCATGACTCGTTGATGGATTGTTGGTTGGAGATTGTGTTGATGTTGGAATTTGAGTTGGGTCCATTGGATGAAACTGCTTTACCTGTGGTTCTGAACAAGAGCTTTTCATGTCAACTAATGTGTTAGGATCAGTGGTAGGATCAGTGGCAGGATCAGTGTTAGGATCAGTGACAGGATCAGTGACAGGACCATGTCTCACTCTTTCCATTTCCAACCTTGCCTTTTCTCTTACGTCATTTACCTTTTCAATGGGAATATTCCTTTTAGTTCTTTTTTCTCTATTACATGAGTTTCCCATCTCCAAAAGTCTCTTTAACAAAACTATGAGGTCTACCCTACAAAAGAAACAAAAAATAAGATATTAGTTCCATTATACAATGAAGTTGACACATTCTAGCATAACTTGCCACTTTACAAATTAACACAGACAACTACAAACTATGTTGGTTGATTTGTGCTAGACCACGTATCTAAGGCAAGGGGTTAGGGTGTAGTATGCTAAGGATAGGTAAATTAGCCTAGGATAGGGTGTAGATGTAAATAATATGGTACCCTAGGGGTTTCATAATTATCAAAGAAACAAACTATCAAAGAGACATAAAAACAAACTACCTTCCTTATCATGTATAACAAATTATGTATATTGAAATGATCTAGCGAGTTATGTAATCCATGCAAATTTGAAGTCACGTGAATTTTGGCTTATCAATTTTTCTAAATCAAGTCTCCCATGCAAAATCAAATAAAACTATTTTCCGAGTTGAGAACTCAAGCACGTCTAATCCAAGTCAAGAACTCAAGTGCCTAGACCGCGTTGAGAACTCAAGTGTACAATAAATCATTCATTTGTTTGCAGGTATTATAGTTATAGGACTATCACTATCTCCTTTGTGTTCAAAAAAGTAGTAGAAGTCATAAGAAGAGGACTGAAATATTCTTCCTTTCCAATACCCTAGGATGAGATGACATTACATGTAATAAGTTGCATTACCTATGAGGCCAGACACAACATGGTGCTTCGTTATCACTCTAAATTTATTTCCCATCTAATTCATCAGAGAAACATAATTACCCCTTACAAATATGATCAATATCGATGATGGTTGGTCGAGTGTAGAATTGAGAAACTTGTGTCTTTCCTAGCCATGAATTCATAAAACTTTTGATAATAACACCATACAACAGATATGCCTAAGGATGTCTTGGGAATATTTTGATAGTTTTTATACATCAAATAAGATAAAGAGAATAAGTTTATTAATTACACAACGACGAGGTTTCAAATTCCCCCAAGGAAGGACAGTTCAATGAGGTAGAGGCCAATAGTCAAGCTCAAAGGAACGATATTAAAGAAACATTATGATAAACGTAGAATAAAGAGGAGAGCATGGGAAAAATGTCATGAACTATTCAATATGATCCTCTCCCATGAGTGCTTCTTAGAATTTTATTCAGATTGAAGAGTCTCAAGAGAGAACCTCATCCATGCCATCCTTGTGTGAAATCAAAATATAAATTCATGGAAATAATTATTGGTTTACATTGCATACTTCATCATGTCTAGTGAATATGAGTTGTTTTAGATGTGAACTTGGGAATTCTTCTTGTCAAATTCATTGTTTTCTATGCATGGATATTGTTGTAGGCATATGATAAAACACAAAGGCATGGGATAATATCAAATATTGTGAATGAAAACAACTATTTACAATTCACCATACCTATAGCAATGATCTCCACCTGCAATGGAAACTGGTAGCTTGAATGTATCCACTAGATTCCATGACCACTGAAGATGTTTGTTAGATTCTAAGAGTGATTTTGTGTCCAATAAATCAATGAGTGCCCAAAATATCAATGAGTGTGATCCAATAAGCAACTTGTTAGGAACCCATGTCTTTACTTTGTTAGTATATTGTTGTTGGAAGCATATGCTTTGTAAGTCCTCTCGTAGTATTTGTTGATCCATAGTTGTGTTATTGTTGTTGGTGCATATGCTTTGTAAGTCGCACATAGTATTGTTGATCCATAGTTTGTAGTGGCCCATGGTTTTGACCCATAGTATTGGCGCCTAGACTTAGTATATATGTGTGCGTTAAGGCCTATGAACGAACCGTGAAGTTATTTGTATTGAGCTTGCTCAAAGGAGGTTGCCCCATGGAAGTGGCCTGTGGTCAATATAAAAGTTATTCTGAGATTTGTTATTTATGTTGTCCCGTGTATTCTCATTAATTATTGTTGTAGGTTCATCACATCTGGTATCAGAGCACTTTCTTGGGCTCGTTGGGTGAAATTTCTGCCAAATTCTTTTTTTGCATGTCTTGCAGGTTCCGATTTGGGAATAATCCCTATTCGCTTAACTATGGGAAGTACTTGTCCATAAGCCCTAAAATAAATTGTGAGGAGTACCATAGGAACCCCGAAGTAGCTAACCCATTGAGAGGACCTGCTACCGAAAAGGGCAACGACCCCTACCTGATTGACTAGTTCCCACCCGTGAGGTAAACCAAGAGCTGTCGTTTGTGGCAAAGCGGTTATCAATATTACCTGAGCCGTGGAGTGAGGGGTACTACCCCAATATGCAAGCCGTCAGAAATCATTGGTGGCCAAGTGAATCCCTTGAACTGTAAGGAATCCGAGCATACCTGGGGTCCATATCTATTTTCAGCTAATACATCGCAGATTTCCTCTGTCCAGAACTGTTGTCGATCACTTCCGCGCTGTTGCAGATCCATCTGTTGCAGATCACTTCTTCACCATTGCATATCCATCTATTGCCGATCACTTCCGTGTCGTTGTAGATCCATCTATTGCAGATCCCTTCCGTGTCGTTGCCGATCCATTTCTGGAAAAAAAAATTCTGTTTTTCCACCATATCTCCCTTGTTTCAACTCCGTTCCCCTTGAAACTTCTCTACCACCCATGCAATCCAATTTTTCATCTTTCATTCTTGAGGACCGTATCCCAAATTCTGCTTCCCAACACCTGAAATCTCACATTTGTCTATTTTTAGGGTTTGCGATAACTTCTTCAATTTTCACCCGATCACCTTCAACTTTTACCACAGAGTTCCTTTCCTAATTCTGCTTCTTTGTCCCTCTCTGCCAAATTTTCTCGTTCTTTCACCTCACTCCTGAAATCCTCCTTTTGTACTTCCCTATCCTCTTGACAGTGTCCAAAACCTAGTCAACCCCAAATTACCCTTCTGATTTTTTCCCAAATCCAGATTTTTCTTTACTAAAACAGTCTCTGTTTTTGTTTTTCTACCCACTAAAAAAAAAAAAATCCTGGTTATGGTTGTCACCCGCGTTGGAGAAAAAACTATGGAGGAAGCACTTGCTGCCATCCAAGCCAAACTCCAGGATCTGGATAAAAAAATTTCTCGGCCTCCATCTTGAGCAGTCACCCATGAACAACAAACGACAGTTTGAGTATTCATCAGACAATGGATTCTCTTCTTCCAGCAATTTCTGTAGTCCGAAGCTTGATTTTCCTCGCTTCAATGGTGCTGATCCAACTAGATGGATCTATCATGCAGAACAATATTTCAATATGCATAATACTTTTTGTGTCAACAAAGTTCCACTTGCATCCTTTCATTTGAAACAGGAATCTCTTTAATGGTACCGTTGGTACATCAAGGCTCATGAAGAGCCAAAATGGCCAGACTTTTTCCAGCTCCTTTTACAACGATTTGGTCCTAGTGCTTTTGATGACTTTACAAGAGCCCTCACTAAACTTTGCCAAATTGGCACTGTGCGAGAGTATCAAACCAAATTTGAGAAACTCTCCAACCACACTGAAGGATTGTCTAATGACTTCTACAAAAGTTGTTTTATCAGCGGTCTAAAGGATGCCATCTACTCTGAGGTCAAAATGTTATGTCCCAACACAATGATGGAATCCCTGGGGTTGGCTAAGTTGGCAGAAGACAATATTGCATCCCAACAGCGCTCCAAGCCCACTTTTGTTCCCTTCCGAAATATGGGTTCTCAACGACCACCCATACCGCCGGCTCCTCGACCAACTCCTATCAAGCATTTGTTTGAAACAATGATGCAGGCACACAGAGAAAAGGGTCTTTGCTATAATTGTGATGAGAAATTCACTCGGGGACATAGATGTGTTCAGCAAAAGCTCTATCTCTTGGATGTGAATTCTCCGCCCGCCTCTGAAATTTGTGACGAAGATCCAGATACAATGGATGCTCAGGACGACATTCAGGAACTGCCTATTGACCCTCCATCTTAGGATGACCAGCCAGAGATATCTCTCCATGCTTTAGCTGGAATCACCACCCCCCAAACAATGCGGGTCAGGGATTACTTTAAGATGCTTCCTCTTACAATACTCATTGATTTTGGTAGCATTCATAATTTCATTGACCCTCGGATCGCCAAACAAGCGGATTGTTTTATCCATCCTTGCTCCAACTTTGAAGTCATGGTTGCCAATGTGGGCACCTTACCTTGCAAAGGGAAGTGTCGTAATGTGCGTATCTCTATGGGAGATTATACCCTCCGCTTTGACATGTTTTCCTTGAGCTTAGGCGGATGTGATGTGGTTTTGGGCGCTCAATGGCTACGCACACTTGGCCCTATCTTATGGGATTTTGCTGAACTTTGAATGAAGTTTTCCACCAATGGACAAAAACACACATTGATAGGATTACAACTAGGGTCTCTTAGCATCATCAGTTCACATCGCATGGAAAAAATCCTTAAGAGGAATTGACATGGTGTCATAACTCAGATCCATTCTATTCAGATGCAACCATCAACGGTCTCCACTACTCCTTTAGATCTACAACAAATTCTTGATCGATATACAGGTGTCTTTGCTGAACCAGTGGGATTGCCACCTTCAAGGCCAGAAGACCATCGTAATCAGCTCCTTCTTGGCAGCGTTCCTCCCAACATCAGGCCCTATCGCTACCCATTTCACAAAAAAACAGAGATTGAAATGCTCGTTCGAGACTTATTGAAGCAAGGTATTATTCGCCCAAGCACTAGTTCGCTTTCTTCTCCAGTTCTTCTTGTCCGCAAAAAGGATGGGTCATGGAGCCTCCGCATTTACTTCTGAGCACTTAATCACCTCACCATCAAGTATAAGTTTCCAATTCCTATTTTTGATTAGATTCTTGATGAGCTTCATGGGGCTCAATTTTTCTCCAAGTTGGATCTTCATTATGGGTATCATCAAATTCAGGTTCATGAGGATGATATCCCTAAAACAACTTTCCACACACATGATGGCCACTATGAATTTTTGGTCATGCCCTTTGGCCTCACTAATTCTCCTTCCACATTCGAGGCCTTAATGAATAAAATATTTCGGCCCTGCTTGTGGAAATTCATTCTGGTATTATTTTATGATATCCTCATCTATAGTAAAACATGGGCTAAACATCTCCAGCATCTGGATCTTGTCATGCAACTTTTCTCTGACCATCATCTCGACACAAAATAGTTTAAATGTGTTTTTGGACAGAAGGAAGTTGAGTATCATGGGCACATTATCTCAGCACAAGGGGTTCGTGTGGATCCTTCCAAAATCACTGCCATGAACAATTGGCTATATCCTCGGACACTCAAGAGCCTTCATGGTTTTTTGGGGTTGACTGGCTACTACCGCAAGTTTTTCGAGGATTATGGGAAGATTGAAGCTCCATTAACTGTTATATTGAAAAAGGATGCTTTTACATGGACACATGCTACTCAGTGTGCATTTGACAAACTGAAACAAGATATGTGTACTACACTTGTTCTAGCTATGCTTGATTTTTCCAAGCCCTTCACTATTGAGAGTGATGCTTGCGGCAATGGACTTGGTGCTGTTCTCCTTCAAGATGAACACCCCATTGCGTTCACCAGCAAAGCCCTTTCAGGTACGAATTTAGCTTCCTCTACATATGAGAAGAAAATGATGGTTATTTTGCATGCAGTACAGAAGTGGTGACCATACCTATTAGGGAATCATTTCTGCATCAAGACTGATCACCAAAGTATGAAATATTTCTTGGAATAGCGTATCTCCTCCCGAGCACAACAAAAATGGGTTAGCAAAGTCATGGGTTATGACTATGAGATCACTTACAAGAAGGGTAAGGACAATATTGTGGCAGATGCTCTTTCTCTCACATTTGATGCCCAAGTTTCTCTTTCAGCTATTTCTATGCCTATTCCAAATTGGTTGCAATCTGTTCACCAGGGTTATGTCAATGGCTCTTCCTTATCTCAAATCATCCAACGCTTGACCAAAAACCCTTCTATTGTACCAAATTACTCTTGGGATGGTGCTTCCTTGAGATACAAGGGTTTTCTGGTGCTTCCCCAGAGCACAAATCTTCAACAAGCTGTGTTCTATGAACTCCATGCTTCTCCATCGTCAGGGCACTCTGTGTTCCTCAAAACGTATGAATGGGCATGGGATAACTTCTTTTGGAAGGGCATGAAAAGGATAATTCAACAGATGGTAGCTGAATGTGATACCTGTCAACGCAATAAGGGTGAAACAACACTCCTTCCAGGATTGCTCGAACCCTTGCCCATACCTACATGGATTTGGATAGATATTTCTATGGATTTCATTGAAGGGCTCCACAAATTTGGTGGGAATACAGTGATTCTCGTTGTGGTTGATCGCCTTTCCAAATATAGTCATTTTTTTTCTCTCAACGATCCCTATACAACCTTCTCAGTAGCTCAATTTTTCCTGGACCAGATCTTTCGTCTTCATGGCATCCCTTCTTCCATTGTCTTGGATTGTCATGCGACTTTCACTAGTCATTTTTGGACAAAACTATTTCACCACACTGGCACCAAACTCAAGATGAGTTCAGTGTATCACCCACAAACAGATGGTTAGACTGAAATTATCAATAAATGCTTGGAAACTTATCTTTGTTGCTTCACCTCTGAACAACAACATCAGTGGGCAAAGTGGCTCCCTCTCGCTGAATGGTGGTACAATACCTCTTACCACACTGCCTTTAAAATTCCCCCATATGAAGCATTCTATGGTCAGGAACCTCCAATTCTTCTTCCATACACCCCCAGCAATTCACCAATTCAGGCAATTGACACAGTCCTTCGAAACCGTGATCAGATTCTTTGCATTTTGCGGGACAATCTTCACATGGCGAGAAATCGCATGAAGCAACAAGCTAATTAGCACCGTTCTGAGTGCACTTTTCAAGCGGGTGATATGGTTTTTGTTTGTCTCCATCTGTACAAGCAATCCTCCCTGAAAATCAAAGGGCATCATAATCTTGTTCCAAAGTTCTATGGGCCATATTGAATTCTTCAGAAGATTGGGTCCATTGCTTATAAGTTGGAACTTCCTCCTTCTTCCCACATTCATCCAGTATTTCATGTCTTTTGTTTGAAGAAATTTCTTAGCACCAACATCAGTCGACAAACTATTTTACCCGAACTGGATAATGAAGGATCCATCCTTTTGGAGCTGGAGGCCGTCCTCAATCGGTGCACTCGTCATCTTCGCTCTCGCTCTATCACAGAGGTCTTAATTCAGTGGCATGGCATGCAGCCAGAGGATGCTACATGGGAACAACTCGTTCAGATTCAGCAACAATTTCCACATCTAAAGCTTTGAGGACAAATATTTTCAAAGGGGGAGGGAATGTTAGGAACCCATGTATTTACTTTGTTAGTATATTGTTGTTGGATGCATATGCTTTGTAAGTCGTCCTGTAGTATTTGTTGATCCATAGTTGTGTTATTGTTGTTGGCGCATATGATTTGTAAGTCGCCCGTAGCATTGTTGATCCATATTTTGTAGTGGCCCATGGTTTTGAACCATAGTATTGGCACTTAGACTTAGTATATAAGTGTGTGTTGAGGCCTATGAAGGCACCGTGAAGTCTTTTGTATTCAGATTGCTCAAAGGAGGTTGCCCCCTTGAAGTGGCGTGCGATCAATAAAAAAGTGATTTTGACTTTTGTTATTTCTATTGTCCCGTGTATTCTCATTAATTATTGTTGCAGGTTAATCACACAACTTGGAAGAGCTTGAAAATCCCTTTTTTTGGTAGCATTCCTGGGCACAAAAAAATCTGTTTTTTTTAACTAGTAGCAAACGCGCACACGTGTGTTTCCATGCATGCACGCGTGTTTGTAGCGCATACACGCCATCAGCGCGTACGCACTAAAATACGTGTACGTTCCCATGGATAAAGTTTACACCATTAATTGACCAATGTTTACGCCATTTAATGGCAAACGTTCAATACTTCAAAAATATTGCATCCTTGACATTTGATGCGTTATGATTCATGAGGTTATAATGAACCATGTTTTAGTGTACGTGTATGTATTAGTATTGGTTACTTAAATCCTAATAGTCCTGGTTATTATGCATAAATATGTTATAAATAAAGACCTATATGGTGGCTTAGGATATTCATTAATGATGATCATTGATAATTGATTATAATGTTTATAGACCTTAACTATGATATTTATTCATTATGTTTATTATGGTGTTGGTATTACTTAATTATGATGATGTTCCTTCATATTTGAAAATGGTTTGTGATTTGTAATGTGGTACATGAGAATTATACTAGATGATGTTGCATATGTATTATTGGAAAAGGATAATAAATTGCATACATTGGACTATACTTCAAAAGTGGATAAATGAATGGCTAAAGAGAGGGGGGTTAAGGCTTCTAGGGATTTAAGGGTTTAGGACTTAAGGTGTAAGGTCTTAGGTATTTGGACTTTAAGGATTGTGGGTTAGGTTGTTTAGGAGTTAGGGTTGTGGGATTACAGGTTGAATGGTTGAATGGTTTAGGGGTTAAGGGATGTAGTGCTTTAGGGAGAGTGAGAGGTAGAGAGAGATAGAGAGAGAGATAGAGAAATGGGATATGGGATATGGGAGAGATAGAGAGAAATGATCATGGGGTTAAGGGGCGAGCAGTAGCATCCCAAATCATACCTGCAAGGGTTTCACCCGGTGAAACGCCACACAGGATTTGAAATGTAAACATGCTTAGAAAGTGAAAGAATAGGATTGAGACCTAAATGAACATTTCATAACTCAGGAGCTACGATATGGGGATGAAATGATTTGGGCCCTTGACCCTAAATCATTGGTATATGAGTGTTTTTCACACCAAATACGCCCCAGAGGCCCGCAAACATGGCCAAGTAAGGAAATAATACAAAAAAAACCCTCTCGTAAGTTCAACTTTCAAAAACAATTGTAAGGGGCCGCTGTATTTTCCTTGGGGGGTGTTGTGGTCATAACAGTGGGATACATGAACCATGAGTAGGTTTTGTAAACTGAAACAAGGGTTTTAATCCCTAAATTACCCTCTCAACCTCAAGTGCCATGAACAAAACCTAAAATCCACAATGTGAGCCATCTATAAGGTGTCTTTGGAATCAAAGTTGAATGCGAGTGTCATTACAATGTATTGGGAATCATATACAAGTAATAAAAAACAACTTTTGTTAATAATATTTTATTCTTGGGCATATGGACACCATTAGTTGTCCAATATAGATTATCCATAACATGATTTATGCTTTATGTACTATGGATGGTTATTGGGTCCTTAACCCTAGTCTTGGTAGAAAAATAATAGCCTCAAGCCCTTGGCAATGGTTTATGGAGGGAAATAACAATCTTAGATCTGAAACATATTTTGTCAATATCAAATGCAATGAATGCCTCTTCTGACTACCATGCAAGACCATGGATATGTTTAAAGGCCTTGAACAATGTCAAAGAATGAAAACAGGTTCCTTGAGATCTTATTGAAGCATAATGAGCTCAATTGAATTCCACTTGAGCCTTAATTGAAACTTCTTGACCTCAAGCGTCATCAATAACACATAGAATCCATGGCACTACCCCTCTACAAGGATTCTTTTGCATATGAATTGAATATGGCTTCCATTATGATGTCTTGGGCATCAAGGATTTATCTTGGCTCCTTAACCATGGCTAGTGGAGGGAAACGAGAGCTTCCAACACTAACTCTTGCTTCTTAGGACCAAACACCATGAAAGAGTCCCTGCACCACCACATATGAAATCTATAGGGTATTAGTCAACTTCAGGTGTGTTATGTGTACCTTGAATAGGTTAGCTGTGAACTAGAAATGGGTGTCAAGGTTTGATCAATGTATAGGGACAACAAGAAGCTCCTAATGCCTTAAATGAAGATTCTCAAGCTCAAGCACCATGAACAACACCTACAACGCAAGAAGATTCTTAGGATATGATGTTCATTGCTTCTTTAAACCACCACATATAACTCTTGTTGGGTATCTGTAGCAAATGTAGAGGGATACATATAGCATGATTAGCCTACATTGCATGCCTTAAACAATATTATGTCTTTGCCCCACGTTGGGAATGGGTCTATAAGCCTAAACATGCATAGGTGGAACAAACGGCTTCAACCATAAAGTAACCTTTTCAAGCTCAATTGCCATGGTTTTAGGAGGAAAACACTTCATCCCCGGGGCTTAAAGATTGTCCCTTAGGTTCAATAGCCATCAACAACGTGTCCAAATAATAGCATAGATCCTCTCTAAGGGGTCTTTACAATCAAAGTTTGATATGGATGCCAATAGAAGGTTTTACTTAAAAAGGATGAGTCGTGGGCCCTTGACCATGGTCAAGGAAGGAAATTTTAAGTGCCTTGAGATATTGTTGAAACTTATTGGACTTCGTTTCTTTAAGTACATGGACCAACACAAGATTATTTTGTAAGGGTTCTTTGTAGGCATCCAAGTGGGATGTAAGGACCATGCGTAAGTATTGTGCACTAGAAATGGGTGTTGACACCTAAAAATGGTGAAGGGTGAAACATGGTGTTTAAACATTAATTGAACATTTTTTAGTTCATGAAGCATAAAAACCACCTAAAAACCACATGAGCCCTCATTAGGAAGTATTTGGCATGGGATTTAGGTATCAGTTCCCTTAAGATGGTTTGTGCACCGTGGATGGTTCTTCATTCCTTGACCATGGTTGTGGTAATGAAACAATAGCATATATTCCTTTAGCATGGTTGGGGGAAGCAAACAACAACCTTGGGCCCTAAGCATATATTCTAAAGTTTAAGAACCATGAGCACATCCTTAGACGGCCACATGGAACCATGGATAGATCAAATGGTATTCCCCTTGTACGAGTTCTTTATAGGCCTTTAAATGGGATATGGGTGACATGAGTGGGGATTTGTGCACTACAGATAGAGTAGGTTTACCAAATAATTATAGAGTGAGATGGGTGAAGAGGGTTAGAGTGATAGGGGGAGGAATTTTAAGGAGAGAGAGAGAGAGAGAGAGAGAGAGAGAGAGAGAGAGAGAGAGAGAGAAGAGGGTTAAGGAGAGATATGAGTGAGATAGGGTTACATATTCTCTAGGTGTGTGTGTGTGTGTGTGTGAGAGAGAGAGAGAGAGAGAGAGAGAGAGAGAGAGAGAGAGAGAAGGGGGGAAACATAGAAATAAGCTACTGCAAAGATGGACAAAAAAACTACCATTGAACCAACTTAAAATTCAACCTATACAAGCATAGAGATGCATAATAAATACAAACATTGTGCAACTAACAGGAATAAGGAAATGTATGAATTTTTTCCATTACTCATGCCACTACAAATTACATTATTAGGGCCATCCACTACTACATCAAGCCCAACCTATACATTGGCTTCTTCCTCCTATCCCTCCTCACATACAACTTTAACATATTTCACATGGCTAGAGGAATTCCAACAGATAGTAAGACCGTTCAGCTTCCATAGTTATAGGTTTACATTCTTACCAAGGAACCGTTTCATCTTCTATTTGAGCAGTTAACCACTTGGTAGATACTTAGGAGTTGTATCATTATTAACCCTTCCTGGGGTAGGTGAAGCATCCAAACAACTAATATGTTATGCCAATCAATGCCCAAATTCGGATCACTGTTCACCCTTCATACAATAGGTGTACCATCCCACCTGCTAATCCAATGGGTGGCATCGAGGGCATCCCAATAAAACGAAGCCTCTTCCTTCTTCGCAACAATGTACTAAGCCTGAGCTTGGTCCCATCGATTCCTTCGCTTCCAGGAAAGTTGCGCCACCAGGTCCTCAATGACCCCATCTTTATCCTTTAACTTATGTTGATCTTCTTTTTGGTGCTTCTTCGCAACTAGCATTAGGGTTTCTTCCTTTTCCCTCTTGAGGGCCTTTGCTGCATGATATCAACATATGTCTAGATAGAGGAATTGGGGGTCTTGTCACCTATGGCGAAGGCATCATTATGTTAGTGAAATTATGTCTATTAAGCCTCATTTTCTTGTATTTGTCTTCTTTATTGATAATCCCCTAAGTTTTCTCGAAGGCCAATTCATCTCCCTTCTCCCTATGCTTCTCAGTAAATCCTTGAGCATTGGTTTAGGGGCAGTATAAAAGGCCAATTTGTGGGAAAACTCCCCTACAAGGTCTTTCCCTTATAGTGAGAGACAAAGAGAGGAATATTAATGAGAGATAAAGAGAGAGATATTGGGACATAGGGGGAAGAAGAGGGGGAGGAGGGTTAAGTAGAGAGAGAGAGATAATTGTTATAGAGAGAGAGTTAGAAGACGAGGGTTATGGGGAGAGGGGAGAAAGGTTAAGGAGATAGTGAGAGAGGGGGGAAGGGGAGAAAGAGAGAGAAGGAGAAGAATTTTAGGTAGAGGGGATGGAGAGGGAGAAGAAGAGGAAGCTCACATACGTAGGGAGATAAAGGAGGATTTAAGGGGGGAGCGAGAGAAAGAGAGAGAGATAGAGGGGTTGAAATGGGGTGGAGGGGAGGAGGGTTAGGGAGGGATAGGAATAGACAAAGGAGAGGAGGAGGATTAGAGTTAGTGGGAGGGGTGGCAAGGGGGGTTTGAGATAGATGAAGATGAAAAAAATCTACATTTCAGATTGGTAAAAAACGTGCGCACACGTTACTATCACATACACACTAAATAGCGTGTACGCACTAAATAGCGTGTACGCACTGTCTAGTGTGTACGCGATCTTAGTGTGTACACGTTTTTTTAAAATAACACATATGCACCATTTAAATTTCTTAATTTTGGCGGGCAATTCCTTTCCCACCAGCATGGTGGATGACTTGGCCGCTTTAGTTTTAGGTTTGGGTTTCCAAACCAAGTGACTTGGACTGTGTTATAACAAAATACATCTTATTCTATAACTTCTTATATTTCGAGCATGATTCTACGTATGCTATACTTTTCGACTGCTAATGAAATTTCACACACTTGTAGAACTATGTGTGTAGATTCCGAATATGTAATTTTTTATTAAATCTTTTTTTTTCTATTTTTTATTTAATTTTAATTGCACTAACATCAACCTTACACAAAAAGTAGGTTATTTCTTTCGTCTATGACTTTTGATTGGATCACCTATTTTGAAAATGGAAAAGAACCCGTAAAAGTACACACAAATACCTACATCCTAAAAAAAAACAAAGTCCATTGATTATGTTAAGACCATGATGTTCGGGCCCAACTCTCGGCCTAGTCATTTTAGGGCTTAGCTAACTTACTTAATTTAAAAAAAATAAAATAAACATAAATAAATATGGAAAAATAGCGCTACACTAGAATGGCCTATTATCTACGACTCTATATAAAAATTTTCTCAAAATTGCACCATTTCTTGGGAGTTATACTTAATTTCCATAAATAATAGTTATATATTCTGGAAGGTAATCCGATTGTCCATGTTTCATCTTCTTATTCCATATTCCAAAAAGTTGTGTAGGTAGCTCTAATATTGCTTTTTGACGTTCATATTTCTGTTTTCCAGAATTCCATTGCGACTAACATGTCATCAGTGGCTAGCATTAGCCTGCACCAACCCTCATGCTCACCGGTGTTTTCAATTTTAAGGAGTCTGAAAAACTTAAACAATAACTCCATACAGCCCCTCATGGATTTTAATATCGAGCTTGAGTTGGTATGCGCTCGCTGGTGTCTTCATTTTTAAGGAGTCTGAAAAACTTAAACAATAACTCCATCTACATCAAGCACGAGTTGATAAATTCTCATTGGTTTTTTCATGTTCCGAGAGTATGAAAACCCTAAAGAAGACTCCAAAAGGTCCTTTTTCGTAAAGTTAGTCTCCTCACCCAAAAAAGTGTAAAACAATGCGAGAGAGAACTCTTCTAGCCAAGTATGACTAGAGTATACCATTTTCGTAATTAATCCACAAAGGTCCGGAAAAGGGGTAAACTTATACCTAAGTGGATGACTGTTCAAGTCCTTTAACAAGTCTGAACAAGACAAGTGTGCTCGACAATCTTGTTATATTTAAAGAGTCTAACAAGAGCATGAAAGAACTCTATATGGTACAAGGAACTTAATATTAGGTAAAACAATATACAATGTATAAGTTCCTTGCTATGTCAAATGAAGGGAAGGCTGTAGATAGCATGAAGACCACTAGATTAGTATAAAATGACATAAACATGATGAAAAGAGATGTCAAAATGCATAAATGACAAGATGTATTGAAACTAAACTAGCATGTAATAAAGTAAATCAAAGATTTATACGATCATTATTGTGAAAGTAGTGATAAATGCCTTTTAGAACTTCACCTAATCAAGAAAACTTTGAAAAAGTCATTAGTATTAAATAATTTTGGAACTATATGAAAATTGGTAAAAGTGGGTAAAAAATTCAAGTAATTTTTATAAATAGTGCCAAAATTTCCACATAACTCACAAAGTCATTTTGTTGGAGAAAAAGAGAAAAAGAACCCCCTTACTTCAACCTCTTATAGTGTTGACTCAAACCCAGTCAACAGGGGTTCCCATCACTGTTGACACCAACCCACTGCCATCCCCCTAAGCACTGGCCCATACAAGTTTTACCTTGTCCAACAACACCTGTGGAGCAGATGAGGTCTCACCCGAGCTGTTCAAGGGAGAGTCGACAGAACCATGTTTCCTCCAGATGTAGGAGGATATTGTGCACCAAACATTCAACTTATTTCAACATTCCAAAATTAGATCTAAACATTTAACTAGGCATTTATCATACTAGCGACATTATTAAAGAGGGACAAATCATAATTGCAATAGTAACGCATTATATGCAACAAATAGACATCTCATCATTCACATTATTCATGCATTACCATAGATGAACCAGACAACATAGAGATTATGCTCAAAAGATCCACATCATATTAATTGCGCAAAACCTAGATACAACAGATATTCAGTCTTCAGCACCGGATCCAAATCTCTCATATGAAAACATTCTTCAAAATGAGATATCTCAATTGCTCTGAAAGATAAGACTAGGCTACTTAACACTTAGAAACCTATCTCTATTTATAAGCTTGCACCTTTACAATGCTTTTCCACTTTCTAACTACTTCCTAACCGACACTTCAAAACAAATGATCCAACATCTATCTATCATGGTCCAAATGACCCAAAATCCCGCATACCATGGTTCAATTGACCAAAAATTACATAAAATATCCTCATTTGCGCTTGAATTTCCGCCTTCTGCGGTATGGCAGCACGCGCAGTGCTACGATGGTGACCCATCCAACCACCTGCCAATAGGCCCCCAACATAATCTTGTGCCTCTCCCTCGAGCCACGTCAACAGGACATGGTGTACTCAGTTGTCTTGACTCTAAAATATTTGTACTGCTGGCGGACGTAACTGACCTGCTGCATGACTGTTGCTGTGACCTCCTAGATCTCAGTTAACTCCTGTGCTAACTGGTGGTCCACCAGGTGTGCATCAACCTTCCTCTTGCCTTCCTATACCGCCTACAGAGCAGAGTCAGCCGCAACATTGAACTGTGCTCTGAGGTCCCAAAATTCATCCAACTGTGCAACACGCTTCTTCTGACGTTCTTCCGCTTCGGAAACGCGCTACTGCAACTCCTTAAGCTCTGCTGCTTTGGATACCTGCGCTATCGGTGGGAGTGCGTGCATGGATTTCTTCAGCGTTGTCAGTTGTTCTTCTGCCTTGGGTCATTGCATGGTCAGCTGCTATAGTTGTTCATCCTGAATGATACTACCCCAAAACAATGTGGTCTCAGTAGTGATCTTTGTAGCTTCGCATTCCATCTCACCCAATTGAATAGCTAACTCTTCGATGACGCTCTTCCTTGCTATGGCAACCTCCTTTGGTGTGGCCGACTGGAGGGCGTCAGCCAAGGTATCATTTTATGCCTGCAACCCGACAATGACAGTCCCCAACTTCTTCGCTTGGTCGACCGACATCAATTCTGCTATCGGATCCAACACATAGTGACATGCCTTAGCAACAGCTTCCTCCAGCTGCATCTTACTGTTCCATAGGGTGGGTGTTTCCATTGTCAACCAATCCTTTTCCTTCTTCAACATCGTTATTTCCCCATCTTTCTCGACTAGAAGCTGCTCCATTGTATCCTTGAGTTTGTCGGCCACTTCCCATGTTGGGGAGGCCTTCCCTTTGTGTTCCTCCACCTCCTTCCGCAACAATGCTTTGCCCTCCTACAAGGCCAATAGCTGACTCCGGACGTCCATCTCTCTATCCTCCAATTCTTGACTAGCGATTGCCTATAGCTGCACCAACGTCCGTGACAAAAACACGTTGTTGTTAATAGATAACACCTCCAATTTCTACAACAAAGACTTTAGAGCCTCATCATCAGTCACAACCGCAATCAAAATCTTGAGAATTTGGACATTCCGGACCTGCGGCTCAGTGATTATTGCACCAACTTCCCGCATACTTGCTCCCTCTAGTGCTTTCTTCTTGACAAGGTCACACAAGGAATCCATACGGGCAATCACAGCATGGAAACCTTCCTCCTCTTTTGTTTTCATTGCTCTCGCCGACGCATTGGTTGCATTGTTGATAGCGAGGATAAGTTGGTCGAGTTGCACCTCCGATGACAAGGGGATCCCACTAATGCTGGCATATTAATGGTGTTCCTT
Organism: Larix kaempferi; assembly: GCA_027924585.1. Classification (NCBI taxonomy): domain Eukaryota; kingdom Viridiplantae; phylum Streptophyta; class Pinopsida; order Pinales; family Pinaceae; genus Larix; species Larix kaempferi. The sequence goes on along the minus strand of BSBM01000665.1, from coordinate 1,023,314 downwards.
CACTCTTCCTTCTTCAAGCTGACGCTTATCATCATTCGTAGGGGTCTGCGATGATTCCTCATCCGATACATGATGCATTTCGTCCATGACTGGCACATCGGATGGTAGCCTCGTAGACTCCTCCCCCTAAATAACTGGTTCACGCCATTCGACCAGCTAGTCGTCAATGATCGGATCCAAGTCTTCATCTGTTAAGTTATAGGGGATCTACAACCACTACCTATTAGTATCACGGTGTGCTTACACATATATGATGTGTGGTCCGATCACAAACCGGGTGATCCCCTTCTACTTCTCAACGGTGGCCTGAGTCAACCACGAAATCCGCTCAGCGGCTACCTGCAGTGCTTCCCAATAAAACCATAACTGCATGGCACAATCCTTGAGGTGCTTTAGTTTTTGTACCCACCATAGTTTCTGGTAGTGTGCTCCCTTGCATTCTTGCACCGCGTCCACCTCCATTCCTTGATAGTCATCAAGTTCCATCGATGCGACCGACACGACTAATATAAATAGCTAGCTATATGTAAATGACTGTTGTCCGTATTTGGCCGCTAGCGCATCCTCCATCAACTGGTTAAGTAGAAACAGGGGCTAATTTATCTACATGCCTTCCAGATAGAGCTCTCGGGAGGCAACAACCCCTAAGTTTCTTTGATTGGATTGAGTGTTCTGCACGACTTTGGTAGCCAAAATTTGCGCCCCAATTTTGATTGCGGGCTCGTTGATAGTGTCCAAGCGATAATCCCACCCGTCTTTCTGCATTTTGTACTGCTTCCGCAAGCTTTTTGTCATTGTTCTTCCCCTGAAAGTATTGCGATGGGTCAACCCAATCCTTTGGAAAGCCCGTGATTTCAGAAATCAGGTCCACTATCACGGTGACTTTCCTGTCCAACCATAACACACCACCATGAAAACACGCCAGCAACTATTTGACGCAGGCATTGGCTTCAGTCAACCGCCCGAAATGTGGCATGTAGATCAATCCCAACAACCTAGACTTCTCTAAATCGCAAGCCCAATCATGTGGAATGCATGGTACCAAACCGCTCTCCCATGGTGCTTGTGACTGAAAGGGCTTTGTCATAACGTCTTCAAGCGCCAACAAGTTGTGATCATCATACCGCAGCTTCATCAATGCTGGTCCACTGTCTATGGTATAACTCATACCAGGTGGGATTGTCTGCATTCTTATTTGATACCACTAGTTCTTAGTGAACTTCCTTTGCTGGACATGAGCTCAACACAGAGGTCGGTAGCCTGGGATATTCACGGCAAAAATTCCTGCACGGACTACAGATTCCACAACCCCCAAGATCGATGGGATTTCTGTTGGTATGCCCTTCGACACTTTGGTAGTAGAATAGTTTTGTCGCATCTCTGGCCGATGGGAGCTATGCTGCATCCCCCCCATCTTCTGGCGCACAACAGAGGACGATACCACCGGCATATTAGAAACTTCGTCAACAAGATTGACCTCCTCATCAATATAAATAGGGATGAGGGGTGAATCGGCTTCACTTGAAATCTCCACTGTATCCAGCTCACTCGGCATGCCGCACTCAATTCCCACAAGGCCAACAAATGTCTCAACCTTGGTCAACCCAAAACTTGCTCAACACACTTCAACTGCACTCTGCAACACACCCCAACCTTGCACAATTCAACAATTGGCAACTCAACTCCCTTCGTCACGAATATGTGCCTTCCTACCAACCTAGGCCTGTTCTTATAGCACCCAACCGAATCCATCATAATCATGACTAAATCTTGGATCAACTCAGACCAAATCCTGTCTTAATGACCCAAATCTGTCATCGATCCTGTCATCCGATCGGCTGGATCGGGAATTAATGCTCATCATTCAAACAAGCACCATTAATTAACTATTTTGAACTTTCAGCATTTATGGCTAATTTGACTCAGTCGCGACCCTACCTTTGTCGTAGACCAACACCCAAACTGCGATAACAACATTGCTGCTTGCACATTCTCTTCCAACTGGTGCGCCATCCTACCACCTACGCTCTCCTCGTCATTTTTTTTTTTTACATTTACATCCGATGCGAATCAGGTATCGTGTCGCACCGAGCCCGACCTATAGGACTTCAACCAACTTCGATTTATCAACTTTGGGAGCATCGCTCCATATAACTATTGTAACTGCACTGCGCCACCTGAAGTTATGCTACTGATGCGATATGGACCAAGCCAATCCATCTGTAACTTTTCAGGATGTTTCATAAACTTACTGTCGTACAGGAGCACCAAGTCACCTTGCTGAAATTCTTTATTTTTTATGTGGCGATCATGCCAAGCCTTCTATCTATCCTTCTCCACACTCTGATGGAATCCTACGATGAAGCGATCTTCTACTAGTTGCATGAGGTACAACAGACTCTCTCCTAGTGCTGCATCATCGGCCATACCTGTCGCTTCCTCTATGCGTAGACTCGGAACAATGTACTCCATGGGCATAATTGCTTCTTTCCCATAGACCAACTTAAAGGGTGTTTGTCCTGTGAACCTTTTACATGTGGTGTGATATGCTCACAAAACTGCTAGGATTTTCAGATCCCAGTCATTGCAGTTCGCATTGCACACCTTTGTCAGTGCATGCTCTAAGACCTTGTTAAATGCTTCCACTGTCCCATTTGCTTGCAAATGATGTGGCATGCTCTTCTTATGTTGTATCTGCAATTCCGTTGTCAATGCGGTGACAGTGCGGTTGATGAAATGACTACCCTTATCGCTCATCAATATCTTGGGGCAGCCAAACCAAGTGACAATGTTATCAAATAGGAATTGTGCAGTTGTTTCCACGGAGCAATCCACAACTAGTGCAGCCTCCTCCCAGCATGTCAAATAATCTGTTGTTATAATGATGTATCTTGCACCAGTGTACTTCCTAGGTGGGTTGATAGGGCCCACGAAATCCATTTCCCATTTATCAAATGGAAGCAGTGTAACTTGAGGTTGTAATGGCATCTCGTCCGTCCGAGAGGGATTCCTAGTTCTCTGACAAACATTGCAGCTCTGTGCATAATTTGATGCATCATTGTGAACTGTCGGCCACCAAAGCCCTGCACAGAGCACCTTCCTGGTAGTCACACGACCACCATAGTGCCCACCAAATACTCCTGCATGTGCTTCCAACAAGATGTGCCCTTGCTTATGAAGAAGAACACAGCACCGCAAGATCTCATCTGGTCCCAATTTGTACAACTTGCTTGCAGTTAGCTGGAAATCAATAGCCTTGACTAGTAATTGCTTCTTCTAACTGGTCGTAAACCCTTCTGGAGCAGCTCCTATTACCAGAAACTGGATGATATCTGTGAAATAATTGTCAGCGACTTCAACCTTAAATCCTTGCGCATCAGGAAACCCATCTTCAATGTTGGTTGGTTCTTCTCCTCTCTTAATCCACGGCTGGTGATTGGGGCCTGCATTCAGACATCCTGGCTTCACAATTACTTCAAAATCAAGCTCCTAAAAAAGAAGTATCCAGCGACATATCTTCCCCCCCAACATGGGCTTATTGACTAGGTATTTTAAGGCAGAATGGTCTGTGAACATCTTAAAATGTCCGCCCAATAAGTGGTGCCAAAACTTCTGCAATGCGTAGACCATCGCCAGACCTTCCCTTTCAGTGGTGGTATAATTACTCTCCACCGACGACAACTTCCGAATTCCGAAAGCAATGGGATGATCCATATCTCCTTCCCCAGGTTGCGCGAGTACTACTCTGAGGGAGATTGATGATGCATCAACATCGACATGGAATTCTTACTCCAGTCCAGAAATACCAGGATCGGCGCTGAGGCCATCTTAGCCTTCAGTGTCTCAAAACTATCTTTATATTCAGGGCTCCATTGAAATACCACATATTTCTTCAGTAACTTCTCCATAGGGGCCGTGATTGCTGCATATCCTCTGATGAATTTGTGATAATACCCAGTGTGTCCCAATGTTGCTCGCAACTGATTGACATTGGTTAGTGGTGTTAGGCTCAAAATGAGCGCAAATTTTGATGGGTCGACTAACAATCCATGCTTGCAAACAATGTGACCCAGTAATATTTCGAATCGTGAACAGAAGATGCACTTCTTCAAGTTTAGCGAGAACTGATGCTGTCGACAGCGTTCCAACATCAGGCGCAGATTAGCCAGATGGTCGCGGATTAAGCCATAGATGGTCCAGTCATCCATGTACACTTGCAAGAACTTTTGGATGAAATCCTGAAAAGCAACGACGACTCCCCGAGATAATATCGCAGGTGCATTCTTCAATCCAAATGGAATAACCATGTATTGGAAGCAACCCCACTCGGTCACAAAAGTTGTCTTGTGGCGGTGTTCCTTCACGATTTGGATTTGATGATAGCTAAAGAACCCATCCGTGAAAGAATACATCTCTTGGCTAACCACGCCTTCTAATACCTCGTTAGTGAATGAGGTTGAGAATGGATCGTGCAGACATGCATCATTTAGTTTGCTTAAATTGACACAAATGCGTACTTCCCTTGTCTTCTTATCCTGCACCACCATCGGACTAATCCATTCTGATTCCTTAACCGGTTCAATAATGCCAGCATCCAACATGCAGGCAAGTTCTACTTTTACCTGCTCCTTATTGCACGGATTCAGTCAATATGGGCATTGTCTAACTAGTTTTTAATCTGGTTTCAACGGAATCTTCATTTCCCCTAAGTCACCCAAGATCCTCTTCATCTCAAAAAACTTTGTGGGGAACAAGTCTTGAAATTCATGCAACAATTCTATGATCTTCCCCATCAACTCGTCATCCCAATAGTGTTAAATTTTAAGAATTTACTTCAATCTGATCTAGGATCTTAACTGAGAGAACAATATGTACAACAAATCTACAGCATATCAATCATGGACACAATAATACAAGCACACAAGAGACACAAAGTTTACTTGGGGAAAACCATAAAGGTGAAAAACTCGAATAACTTCCTCAGAGATAGATAGAGCAATGATACAACCAAAATACAAGAGATAGTCTTCTCCCAGCAGTAAAGCCTCCTCCTCCACAAGTGCGCCACTCTCCAAGTGTGAGTGAGAGAATAGAATGTGAAAAATGAGAGAGACACACTCTCTATTTATACACTAACTTGACTTGACCTTTACTCAACTAGGTCGGCCTCAACTTAACCACATAACATAATGTTGATTGGGCTGACCCCCACTAGGGTGGTCTAATAACCCTTTGACCCACATGGCCGACCCCCAATAGGGTAGTCTAATAACCCTTTGACCCACATGAATTATACAGGGCCGACCCCAACAAGGTGGTCTAATAACCCATCAAGTATAAGTTACAACACTTACAATATAAATGACGACACTTCCGTATAGAGGAATAATAACATCTCTATAGGAATACAACCACTTCCGTATAGAAGAATAATAACATTTCTATAGGAATACAATATACATATATGTGAAATACATTCCGAAGTTACATATACATCAACACTCCCTCTTAACTAGGAAGGTATTTCTCGACATAGGTCTTCTAGCACAAGTCATCTTCATCGTCACTGATGCTGCTATCTCAATCAACCTCTGAATCTACTCATCATAGGAATTTCTACAGAGTCAGTCCTTTTTCATACTAGATGTAGGCCCACCACCTACAGGTCGTCATCATCTATGCGAACGGTCTGATAGAGGTGGCCTCTCAGGACTAATTTTATGTGCGGATGTAATATTGGAAAGAGTATCGCAGGAACATTTATGTGCCTAAGCACGACCGACAAGATCTCCCAGGACTGATTACATGCATCTCCTCCACAATACCTTTAAAGAGCATCCCAGGAACATTTATGTGCCGTAGCATGACCAGCAAGATCTCTAAAGAGAATCCCAGGACTTATTACGAGCACACATCTCAACCTCTCGGATCTCCAGGACTGATTACATGTGGATAGACAAAACATTTAAAGAGCATCCCAGGAACATTTATGTGCTGCAGCACGATCGACACGATCTCTAAAGAGCATCTCATGACTAATTACGAGCACACAGCTCAACCTCTCAGATCTCTAGAACTGATTACATGTCTCCATAGTAATACCTCATCCTAGGAATGATTACGAGCACACAGCTCAACCTATTGGATATCTGAGGACTGATTACATACTACATAGCAATACCGGAAATAGTACCCCAAGAACATTTATGTGCCGTAGCATGACTGGTAAGATATCCCAGGACTGATTAAATGCTATTTGCACAACTTGCCACATATCATCTCTGACCTCCAAGTATTAACCTGATACTCATGATCCAACGGATCATCATCGCATGAGGCATCATCCTGATCATTATCACTGCAACATCCTGCTACATGTCATCTGGAGCAAAATCCTGAAGCTCGTCATCCATGATCATCCTGATCATACAATGCATCTACCTGATGCATACCAAGTATCTACCTGATACATATCACCATACATGATTCACCTGATCATACAGTGTATCCACCTAATACCAATACAAATACATGATACATATCACCATACATAATCCACCTGATACATATATAGATAGATGGTCCAAGCATCCAACATGATGCATATACAAAAATACATACAAGTGATCCAACTGATCATATCCAGCATCCAACATGATGCATACATACATATACATATAAATGATCCAATTGATCATATCCAGCATCCAACATGATGCATATACATAGAAGTAACTGGAGCATCATCCTGATGCTCATCATCCAGCGCTTATATCCACACCCATGTGAAGGATCCTCCTCCCAACATGCTTGGAATGGCTTCTGCAAATGTGTTCATCACTTCTTCCTCGAAGTATCATTGAGATGAAGAACACCAAGCCTCTCCCTGAAGTACTCGAACTTCACCCTGGCTAGTGGCTTCATCAGCACATCTGCAATCTGCTCGTCCGTCGCAATGTATAGGAGCTTCACAGCTCCTCTCTACACCATATCCCTAATATAGTGATATTTGATCTTTATGTGTTTCAACCTGTCATGAAACACTGGGTTCTCGAACAGCTTCACACAACTCTGGTTATCACAAAAGATACTAGTAGCATCCAACGGGAGATCAAATAACTCAGATAGCAGCCTCCGTAGCCATACTGCCTCACAACTAGTTGAACAGGCTGCAACATACTCTGCCTCATCTATACTCAGTGCTACGCAAGACTGCTTCCTGCTAAACCAAGAGATCACACCTGATCCCATACTGAAGCAACATCCAGATATGATGTTCCTATCTGCAGAACTGCCAGCCCAATCTGAATCAACATAAACCTGTAGGTTAAACTTTTGATTCGCTTCATAATTGAGCCCATATTCAACTGTACCCTTCAGGTACCTCAGAATATGATTTACAGCAACCAGGTGAACATCTCTCGGATCCTTCAGGAACTGGCTCAATGTGTTCACCGCAAAGTAAATATCTGGTCTCGTGTTCATCAAGTACATCAAGGACAAAATCATTTGACGATACATCGTGACATCGACCGGATCAGATGAAGCATCAAACAGGAGCTTCAGGTTTGATGCCATAGGTGTGGCCATAGCCTTGCAGTCCATCATCCCGAACCTCTTCAGAATCTCTACTACATACTTCCCTTTGTCCGATGAAGATTCCATCTGTACTCTGCCACACCTCCATACCAAGAAAATAGTGCATCATCCCCAAGTCGTTCATCTCAAACTCGGATACAAGATTCCACTGCATGTCGGCAATCAATCTATCATCTCTTGTTACAAACAGGTCATCCACATACAATAAGAGTATCCCTGGATTGCCTACCTCAACCTTGTAGTAAAGGTTGGAACCCGCTTTACTCTTGGTAAAGACCAAACTGGATAGAAAGCTACCTATCCTACCATAGCAAGTTCTACACGTATATGATTTCCTGTCATGTGTCTCAGAACCAAGTGGCTGCTCCACATACACTTCTTCTTCAACTACACCATTCAAGAAAGTTGTCTTGAAATCCATCTGGTGTATCTTCTATTTCATCACTTTTATATTTCTCTACGCTGCCATCTGCAACATGCTTGATCTTTATAGATCCATATGGAAGTTATAAGAAAATTCCCTTCAGGTCTTGGGACTACATCCCAAACATCATTCTTCATGATGGACGGATCATGGCATTCTTCCCATATCCTGGGAACTTCAATATCTTCAATAGATAATTTTGTTGCTGAACAAATCTTGTAGTTCTTCTTTTGTAGGTGATGGCATACGATCTTTCCTACACAACAAGTTAAATTGCATGATTAGAAAACATCTCCTAGTTTTTAGAACAAATTCTTACACATAAAGAAATATGTCATACAGTCATGCAATTATTTTATCCAATGCTTCAATACAACATTTATCCATATCCCGTAACTTTTTAGATGCCTTCCAATCTCTACCATAACATTGTTAAGAGTGTGCACAACTCCCAACATGTCAGCAAAGAGGTTTCATTCTAGATAAGTAGCAATGGAATGTTGTACAGTTCCATAGGCCACTTACCCATGCATATTAGTAGTATACTGTTCATCATTGCAACTATTCTAATATGCATAATACACAACCTAATTCTAGGAACATCAGTATATACATTATTGAACAATATTATTTAAACAATAAAATATGCAAGTAATGAAAATTTAAATACTTATCTTTGTTTGTTTGTTGGGTTGACTCCCTCTCAGTCTTTGCTTATTTTCTACAACTCCATTCTTATGTGGATTGTGAGAAGTGGTCAACTCCCTCTGAATATCTCCATCCTTGCAGAATCTACTGAAGTGTGCTCCTTTGCTTTCTTGCAGGAACAACTGGAGTGTGCTCCCTCTTGATCTTTGCTTCCTAGATTACCTGTCCTTGAACTTACATCCATCCTTAATCACTATGCATGCTTATTAGTATCATCATTGTGTTATCCTTGAGGTCTCATACATAATCACACATTTATTAGTATAATCTTAATACTATCAAAACACAATAATCTTAAACATGTATATTCATGATCATTCACAGATAATAAACATTAGTATTCAAGGTTTCAAGGAAGTCTTCTTTTACTCATACATATTCTTATTTGATCATAGGACTCTTCTAGTTAGTTGAATCATCAATCAAGATAAGAGATATAATATGCATAAAACCCGTGATTATTCAAACCTATACCTTCATGATCTTCTGGTTAGTCATATCATCAATTATGGTAAGAAACATAATATGCATACAACCATGATTATTCAAACCTATGACTTCATGAATAATCATTATCAACACCACAACAGTATAAGATCGTAACACAAGGTAGGATTCTAGCTTGATATAGGAAAAACATACCTGGATTAGCATGCAAGCTAGTTATGTCTAACATACCCGCATAATGTCTTCTGGTTCTCTTCAGTGACTTGTGCTAGTAACCTGCATGACTCATAAGTTAACCATTGTAGAACCAAGTTATACATACCTCGAAAGTAGATCTTCTATGTGATCCATGACAATGGATGAATCTTTGTCTTCATGTCACCATGAGCATATGTTCTTGAAGTAGAACATGATTTGACTTTCTTGGTGTACCTTTTGTGTTAGAAAACAACATAAACCTCATACAACATCACAATTCATTAGTGCAATCATAAGTGTCAAAACCTTAATCAATGAATATTTTCTATTAAGGTGATACGACAAGTCCAGTAATTAATCAAGATTGTACTGTAATGATATGAAGACAAACATATGATAAACTTAACCATGAATACCTGAAAACCATACATGTCAAGATTACTTGTAATCTTCTTATGGAAGGCCTTAGCCTCATCTCCCTCTGAGATGGGAACTTCTTCACCTATGCAGGTGACCAATCCATCTTCTTCTAAGATTAACCCAATCCACTTGATTTGCAAGAACTAGACCTCGAGTTGGATTAGGGTTTGTCAAAGAAACCCCAAAAATTCAAACTTTGAATTCCAAACTTCCAAAAGGATAGAAATATGTGCCTTGATGAGCTGATCAAGTTGGTATATTCAGAATTTGAAAGCTGCAAAGTTTCATCCCTCGAAATTGCCTTTTAGATTTCCGGATTCACTAGGGAGGACCTTGAATTAGGGTTTGAGTTTCCCGGAGCTTCACCCAACCATAAGATTTGATTCAAAACTCTAAGCTTTGATTTTTCTGAGGAGCTTCCAGCCGTGGTCACAGATTTCCAAAATTCCAATTTTTAAAGAAGCCCTAATTTTCCATCTTTCCGATCAAAGTCCCGAACTAGGGTTTGATCAAGCCCATCCTTCTGCCCAACCAAAAAATATGATCTTGGTCTCTAAATTTCAATTTTTATGAGTATCATCCAGCCGTGGTCTCCGATTACAAAAATTCCAACTTTCTCCGAAGCCCTAAATTCTGGAAGCCATGAATAAAGTTACTAAAAAATAATTATGTTTTGATAGAAATACGTACCTGATTGTTTCCAATGTAACTCTGAACGTTTTGATCCATAGGGTCTAAAAAATGTTCTTGAGATAGACCGATCTGTTATCTTTCCATCCTGATAAGTCAGACCTCAATTGGATTCTCTGAGAGAGAGTTATGCCAAGTGTCGCAACGTGACCTGTTTATGGGATAATACAAGAGAGTGAACTTGTACTGCCTACCACGTGTCACTGGTTGAACTTCGGCCACTAAAAACGTTTTCTGAGATAGTGCAGTTTGTTTACTACTTGCCACATTTTATGCAATTTCATTTGGAGCTTCCTAGCCCACGTTATGACCTTTTTCCCAAGGTCACCTGATTTTGGCTCAGATCTGGAAGAGGCAGAAACCCTATATTGTACAGATCATAAATCACAAAGTGCAACGAACTAGAGGTTTTCCTTTCAATGAAAGGTACATGGGGATCTGATATTCGACTTGTAAAAGCTTCAGATCCGAACACTTCTCCAAAACGGATTTATAGCGAATGTGCTACGATGACTGGTTTTTGCGATATCAAGCCCTAGCTTCATAAGCGCAACAAGTGTCATACATGCCATATCATGCCTTCTTTCAGGGTAGCTCTGATACCATGTTAAATTTTCAGAATTTACTTCAATCTGATCTAGGATCTTAACTGAGAGAACAACATGTACAGCGAATCTACAACATATCAATCATGGACACAATAATGCAAGCACACAAGAGACACAGAGTTTACTTAGGGAAAACCATAAAGGTGAAAAACCCCAATAACTTCCTCAGAGATAGATAGAGCAATGATACAACCACAATACAAGAGACGGTCTTCTCCTAGTAGCAGAGCCTCCTCCTCCACAAGTGCGCCACTATCCAAAGTGTGAGTGAGAGAATAGAATGTGTAAAATGAGAGAGACACACTCTATATTTATACACTAACTTGACTTGACCTTTACTCAACTAGGTCGGCCTCAACTTAACCACATAACATAATGTTGATTGGGTAGAACCCCACTAGGGTGGTCTAATAACCCTTTGACCCACATGGCCGACCCCCAATAGGGTGGTCTAATAACCCTTTGACCCACATGACTTATATAGGGCCGACCCCAACAAGGTGGTCTAATAACCCATCAAGTATAAGTTATGACACTTACAATATAAATGACGACACTTCTGTATAGAGGAATAATAACATCTCTATAGGAATACAACCACTTCCGTATAGAGGAATAATAACATTTCTATAGGAATACAATATACATATATGTGAAATACATTCCGAAGTTACATATACATCAACAAATAGTCTCCCACATTTGCAAATTTTGGTCTATCCTCTCTCCCAATGTTGACCTTATGCCCGAAATAGGACTTACTCCAATAGGTAGCGGGTATACAATTAGGAAGGGAAAGGGATTAAGTAAGGAAACATAATTTATTATAAACCAATTCCCACGGGAAAATTTGCTCTTGGGCATTGAGTTTAGGTAGAGGGTTTTTAATCATTGGCCATATCTTTTAACTCTAAATCTTTATCTTGGGACACTGGCCACATCTACATGAAATGATGGTATACTTCTTAAAGCTCATCCAAAAAAGCATTTTTTTTTACACAAGGTTTCAAGTTTAGCTACTACCTCATGCAACTTAACTTTAAGTTGTTGCTTTCCACTGTAGATCCAATTCGTCCCACTCTATCTTCATCAAATGCTGACCAATATCCTCTCCATCTAATAAAAATATGCATAGGAAATCATAAAAAAAACTCGGTAATTTACTTCCAAGGAAGAGGCGCGTAAATATGGCTAACTGATCGGATCACTTGGCGCATCCAGTGCAACTACATCATGACTTCCTTCGGATTCTGGGATATTGACATTCTGTGGATCATCACCATCTTCCAGCCCACCAGCGATATTGTAACATTCCATCATGGACTGTATCTTGTATGCAGATCCAATGGATATGCCACCAGAACAACCTTCAGCACGACATCGCGGATGAGCTGCAGAGCATTATGGACATCCGGGTTGGCATCCACAAAGCTGAAAGTATGAGTAAAACATACTGTCAATTCCAATCGAGTGGAAATTTCCCCTCGCAATTCGACTGCAGTATACCAGGATTGTGGCAACTCATCCAGATTATGGATAAACGCATGGACCCACTCAACCTTTGGTCGCAATTCCCACAACAGCTGACATTCCTTCAAGTGATTTCCAGGGTCATTCCATCCATCATATTTCCCTGTATGGTAAACTTCGATATCTCCAAATCGAACCGTCATCAATATGTGACACTACGCCCACCCTAGAATGGAATTCTTATGTGCCACTCACCAACATGCTAGAGCAGCCTTCAGTGCTTCATCCAATGCCAGCAATCACTGGGGTTCTGAAACCTTTTCTTCAAATGCCACCAGAAAATTAGACAATCCGGGAATCCCTTCATATATTGGCAGTGCAACAACCTCGGTCGCAACATGACATAATGACCATGTGACTAACCCACACTTCTAGAATGATACTTCATGCAAGCGATTCTGCCAATTTTCTAACACGACATTAAGGTCAGAGGACGCAAAGCTAAAGCTATGCCACTCAAGCTCACTGTTTGAAATCGAATGAACATAATCTTCGAAAATATTGTATGCCTGGTCCCATCCGCGAAGATCGTGGTCCTTTACTGGTTCAATATGCTTGCAGCCCTCAGCCGGATCCAACGCAGTGATAACTCGGAGGTTGCGGTTTTTGAAATTCATCATCCACAAATTAAAGTCGATGACTGTTGCACTGTCATTAGCCCACCCAATCCCGAGCAACATGGGATAGGAGCTTCCCCTTCAACTACCTCAATCACATCAAAATTTGCATGTGTCTACATGCATTCAATGTCCACCACCAAGCATGGATCTCTCCATATCGGGGTCACCTTGGCTTGATTAGCCAGACGGAGTTGTACGGGAGACCAGCTCAATGTAGGACTCCCCATTTTCTTCCAGGCCTACTTGGTTAAGATGTTGACATCCGAACCAAGATCTAGAATAACTGAATCAACCTCATAATCTCCAATTTGAATTTTCATATGCATTTCCTTACCTGTCTTCCTCCTTTGTAAGGAATTCACTGCCGCAGACTCTTGTTGGCCCCTGGCTGGTCACTGCAGCAGTCCTTCAATATCGGTGAGACAATCAGGATATTTTGCTAGCACTAAACAACTTTCAAAAAATTACTGCAAGGTCCCAGACTGTCGCGATGGACTTGCCTCTGAAGTGGCATTGAAAACCGAAGGCATGTCACAAATAATGGCCTTACCACGGTATTTTTCCATCGTACGTCGTGCTTGAAAGAATGCATCATGTTCCGAATCAATGTCAAATGACACCTTCTTTAGCCCGGCTAACCTGATAACGGGGTGTGTACCATCTGCTCCAGTTGTCGCACCACCACGGGTAATAACTACAACAGCAACATCTTGTGTCCTTAGTTCGGCAGAAATGGTCGCAATCATCGCACCTTGATTCTGATTCGTTGGTGGATTCCCTGGCTGATTTACATTCTGGTTTTGATTCGGCCATAGGTTCTGGTTCTGCGCCGGTTGTTGTACTTTATTCTACACTAGTTGTTGTACTTGATATTGGTTCTACAATTGCGGAACATTCCCTTCCTGCCATCGCACAATCAACTATGAACAGTTTTCTACAGTGTGATCATGAACAAAGAAAAACGTATAATGTGTCTGCAGCTGTGGACAATCTCACTGGTAGTGCCCCAGCATGCTGCAATTGTAACACTAGATAGGGCCTCGAACATCTCATCCTCCTCCATGACCAAATCCTACACCGCTTCCTCCCCAGAATCACCCACAGAATCCCCCCTGATGTTGGTACTGCAGTTGGTTGAACGGTTGCTGCATGGGTTTCAGTTGCACCCCTTGCCCTTGCGGCATGTACTGTGGCTTCTGTGTAGCCACCTACATTGGAGCATATTGTGACATGAACTACTGCTATTGGTGTGGTACAAACTGTACCTACGACTGAGGCAGCTGTTGGGATACTTGCTCTTGCGGTTGCGATTTTTGTACGACACGCTGGTCATCCTTCACATAGAATGCATCATAAGTCCGCTCCTAGAGTAACCCATATGCCCGATAGTCCTTGTCATCCTGTCCCATAGACTTGCAAAATGTACAATACTGATTCATGGGATTTGTAACCGTGTTTTGCATGTATGGACACTCCTCATGGCGGTGCCCATATACCTAGAAGACACGACACCATGGCATGCCGCCGCCATTCAATGGACTTGGTGCTCCCAAAAGCAGATAATTGCGAAAGTCTGGGAAACTATCCTTAGTATGCCCCTTGCTGCGACAACGTGTACACCATACTTCTTCTTGCTATTACTTGCCCTTCTTAAGATCTTGGCACTCTATCGTGAAGCTATCCAACTGGGTTTGAATCTATGACATACCAGCTGCATTCTCTCCAATCGGTGAAGCTTACAACCGCATCGCAATTTCCAAAGCTTCACTCGGTGTTGTAATGTTTTGTTGCATCAGTGGTAGACGGATGTGTGGGAGCAATGCCCCGATGAACCATTCTTTGTGTTGGACGACACTCATGTCAAAGCTGACCCTTTCCATCATAGTTTTGAATCGTTGGTCAAAGTCCCACACCATTTCATTGGGATACTACTTAATTTATTTTAGTTTCGTAATATACTATGCTTCAGACTTGGGCTTCTGGAACTCCACGAGCAATCCTACATGAATTTCATCCAACGTCTTTTCCGGGGTGCCTATAGGAACTTGCATAAATTTCATGAACCAGTCTAATGCGTGACCCTAAAGAGCTGTCGCAAATTGTCCTTTCTTGGCATTATCATCATTAATTTGTTGTACTTTCCATACTTCTTCACATAGGAACAAGTATTGTTCAGGGTTATCCGTTCCATTCCCATGGAACAGTGGTATGTTTGTATCCTCGCCCGCCATCCTAGGCTTCCTTCCTCCAGTCGTTGAACTATTAGCAATCAAGTTTTGTTGACATGGTGGTGTCGAAGTTGTGTTTCTTACTGGTTGATAGATAGTGAGGGGAGGTGTGGGAACGTGGCTATTGGGGTTTGGTCCTGCTTGTATCGTGGGCGTAGCCTGGTTGTCCTTGTCTGAGCTGTGAGGTCGCTTTGTCCCATGTGGTCTTCCTTCACGGTCTTGCATTTCGATCAGAGCAGGACCTTCTCCTGTCCTCTGCCTCTTTTCCTATCGAAACCTTGCTTCTCCCCTTGTAATACCACTCTCTTCCTCGGCTTCACTCACATTCTTGTCATGACTTGCACCCATCTACCCCTTACCATTCCATGTACCGGCCCCGATGCCATCACGATATCCACGGTCTCCGCCCACCAGGGTTTTTACTGATCAAGATGCATCTTCAATATGCCTTTATCCTCCTGTCACTTCACACACAGTCTCGACAATGAAAACATTTGTTGAATCAAACCCAATCAACAGGGGTTTCCATCACTGTCAAAACCAACCCACCACAATCCCACTGAGCACCGGCCCAGATAGGTTTTACCCTGTCCAGAAACATCTACGGAGCAGATGAGGTCTCAACCGAGATGTTCAAGGGAGAGTCAACAAAACCATGTTTCCACCGGATGTAGGAGGATATTGTGAATCAAACATTCAACTTATTGCAATTTCCAGAATTAGATCTAAACATTTAACTAGGCAATGATCATACTAGCGACATCATTAAACAGGGACAAATCATAATTGCAACAATAATGCATTAATCGCAGTAAATAGACATCACATCTTTCACATTATTCATGCATTACCATAGATGAACCAAACAACGCAAATATTTTGCTTGAAAGATCCACATCATATTAATTCCGCAAAACCCAGATACAACAATTATTCAGTCTTCAGCACCGGATCCAGATCTCTTAGATGACAACATTCTTCAAAACGAGATATCTCAATTGCTCCAAAAGATAAGAATAGGTTACTTAAAACTTACAAACCTATATCTACTTATAGGCTTCTGCCTTTACAGTGCTTGTCCTATTTCTAACTGCTCTCTAACCGACACTTCAAAACAAATGACCCAACATCTATCTATCATGGTCCAAATGACCGAAAAACCCGCATACCGCGGTTCAAATGACCAAAAATTACATAAACTATCATTATTCACGCTTGTGTTCCGCCTTCCTTGATATCGTAGCACCCGCGGTGCTGCGATGGTGACCCATCCAACTACTTACCAACATATAGCACTCAAACCGGGTCACCAAATCAACTTCTGATAGTTGCAAGTAAGTAATCTATGCCTTGCTCATCAATTAAATCCATTCAATTAAAATTTTAATGGTGTTTTTTTATTTTTATAAAGTTTTAAAATCTAGGGATTCGCACCCACGAGTCTAGCTATGCTCAACTCGTGGTTACGTGGAATGTGCATGGGTTGAGCATAAGAAGACCCGTGGGTACCCACATCTATAGCAGAGGTGAAGCTGTGGGTCCCACTTGTTAATTTTTCAGAATTTACTTCAATCTGATATAGGATCTTAACTGAAAGAACAACATGTGCACCATATCTACAACATATCAATCATGGATACAATAATGCAAGCACACAAGAGACACAGAGTTTACTTGGGGAAAACCATAAAGGTGAAAAAACCCAATAACTTCCTCAGATATAGATAGAGCAATGATACAACCCAAGCATAAGAGATAGACATCTCCTAGCAACAACTTCTCCTCCTCCACAAGTGCGCCACTCTCCCGAGAGTGTGTGTGAGAATATAAATGATAAAATAGAGTGCCTCCCGCACTCTATTTATACTTGACTTGAATTGCCTAATAACCTTTAATAGGTCGGCCTTAACTTAACCACATAAAATAATGCTGATTGGGCCAACACTTAATAGGGTGGTCTAATAACCCTTTGACCCACATGGCCGACCCCTAGTAGGGTGGTCTAATAACCCTTTGACCCACATGACTTATATAGGGCCACCCCCAACAAGTTGGTCTAATAACCCATCAACTATAAGTTACAACACTTACAATATAAATGATGACACTTACGTATAGAGAAATAATATCTCTATAGGAATACAAACACTTCCGTATAGAGGAATAATACTATCTCTATAGAAGTATAATATACATATATGAATACATTCCAAAGTTACATATACATCAACACTCGCTCTTAAATAGGAAGGTATTTCCCGACACATGTTTTCTAGCACAAGTCTTCTTCTCTGGATCATCATCACTAGATCATCGTCATCGAGTCATCATCATCGTCACTGCTGCTGCTATCTATATCAATCTATGAATCTATTCGTCATAGGAAGTTCTATAGAACCAGTCCTTTTTCATACTGGATGTAGGCCCACCACCTATAGGTCTTCATCATCACTTGACATACCGTGGAATCCTCAGGACTTATTACGTGTGTCTGCAAAACCTCGCAAGAGCATTCCAGGCCTTTTACGAGCACACAACCCAACCTATTGAATCTCCCAGGATCATTTACATGCCACTGAACAACCTGTCCACGACCACAGAGTATCAACCTGATACTCACCATACATCAACCTGATGTGCATCATCACATGATCATCCTGATCATCATCATCTTTGTGAGCAAGCCATCAAGTATGTACACCTCAGGACTGATTACACTGCCTCTGCAAAACCTGCAAGATCTCTCAGGATTGATTACACTGCCTCCTCAAAACCTGTAAGAGCATCTCAGGACTGATCATATGCCTCTGCAAAACCTGTGTACCATACTATCACATGAATGTCTTCAGATCATCACATAGTCCATGGAGCACAACCCAGATGCACACACACAACACTTACACTCACCATGGGAGGCCTAACCTACCACCATGTGAAAGGCTCATAGCACTTACATCAACGACCATGGGAGGACTAACCCGCCACAATGTCGGAATGACCCCAGCACTTACATCAACGACCATGGGAGGACTAACCTGCCACCATGTCGGAACGGCCCCAGCACTTACATCAATGTCCATGGGAGGACTAAATTGCCACCATGTCAGAACGACCCCAACACTTACATCAACAACCATGGGAGGACTAACCTGCCACCATGTTGGAATGGACCTAGCACTTGCATCAATGACCATGGGATGACAAACCTGCCACCATGTAGGAATAGATCCAACACTTACATCAATGACCATGGGAGGACTAACCTGCCACAATGTCAGAATGTCCCCAACACTTACATCAATGACCATGGGAGGACTAAGCTGCCACCATGTCAGAATGGCTCATGTGCATCTTTGTCTCCGGACGCATCACTTCCCCTTGGAAGGCATCTCGATCTGAAGTACACCAAGTCTTCCTCTGAAGTATTCAAACTTCACTCTAGCAAGCGGCTTGGTCAATACATCGGCTATTTGCTCGTCTATTGCAAGATACAGGAGCTTCACTGCTCCTCTCTCCACCATATCCCGGATATAGTGGAACTTGATCTCAATGTGCTTCGACTTGTCATGGAACACTGGGTTCTCTGACAACTTCACACAACTCTGGTTGTCGCAATATATATAAGTAGCAATCAACTGGAGATCAAACAAATCAAACAGTAACTTCCTAAGCCATACTTCCTCACAACTAGCTGAACAAGCTGCGACATACTCTGCTTCAGCTGTACTCAGTGCCACACAGGACTGCTTCTTGCTAAACCAAGAGATCACACCTGATCCCATACTAAAGCAACACCCCAAAGTGCTCTTCCGATCAATGGCACTGCCTGCCCAATCCAAGCAACCATAAACCTCCAGATTAAACTTTTGATTCGCCTCATACTTGAGCCCATAATCCATTGTACCCTTCAGGTACCTCAGAACATGCTTTGCAGCTATCAGGTGAACATGTCTCGGATCTGTCAGATACTGGCTCAAGGTGTTCACCGCAAAGCAAATTTCTGGCCTCGTATTTGTTAGGTACATCAAGGACCCAATCATTTGACGATACATCGTAGCATCAACCAGCTCAGATGAAGCATCACATAGAAGCTTCAGGTTCGATGCCATAAGTGTGGCCATGGCCTTGCAGTCCATCATCCCGAACCTCTTAAGGATCTCTACTGCATACTTCCCTTGTCCAAGGAAGATTCCATCTGCACTCTGCCACACCTCCATACCTAGAAAATAGTGCATCATCCACAAGTTCTTCATCTCGAACTCGGCAGCAAGCTTCCGCTACGTGTCGGAAATCAATCTATCTTCACTTTTAATAAACAAGCCATCCATATACAAAAGTAGTATTACTGGATTGCCTTCCTCATGTTCGGATATCCACATCATCTTTTTCAGGATCTTGCATGCAATTAGGGTTTGCATGCAGAATCTAGGGTTTGCATGCACCTGCATGCACTTGCATGCATCCCAGTCACCAGTTTGATGCCTACAGCACCTTAGCCACCTCATTCTAGCACCCGGGAGCCACTTACTACAGATTTTTAGCCCTCCTAGGCTGAAAGGCGCCCACTTCTCACCTACTGCCAGAGAAGGGCGCACTTGTTCACCTACCACTGCAGTTCCACTTTAGTTACACTCAGTTAGCTCCGATTCTCCCTGATTTGAGGCTAGTTTCACTCCCGACTGACTGTTTCACTTCCGTTGGACCTCCAGATTGACTAGATGACTTGTTCTAACTTCAGTTAGCCTCCCATGCGCCCCCACTGAGCCTCCCTCTCCTTAATCAGTGCTACACACTTCAGTTACACTTATTACACTCAGTTAGACTTAGATTGACACCTGGATGACTAGTTCTTGTGCATTGATGACCACCACCGATTGATGATGAGGACTCCTAGTTGGAGTCAAGCTACTCCATTCAGTGATTCGAATGGCCTACTTAGTCAATTCTAATTGCTCATTGACAGAGATTTGTATTCTATTGTAATTCATTCACCCTTTCTGGGATATTGAGCACTGCTGCATGTTTTGCACAGTTTTACACCATATTTTCTATATTCATCTGTTGTGATTGATTTACTTGTTCATTAGATCTGCTGTGACTAATTTTACATGGTATCAGAGCCATGGTAGGGACAAGATTTCTTTTCTACAGGTGTTCTACATGAAGAGAGAGCAATCTTTGCTCACCAATATATTTCAACAACGGCATGCAAAATCTCATGTGGATTCCCTCATGTGCATGCAAGGATGAAAACATAGTGTTTGTTTGTGTGTGATTTGCAGGTTTCTTACTTCCTCCATGTGCATTCGCTAATGCAAAGATGGAGACTTCTTCTTCACAAAATATTCTTACTCCATTCAACTATCATGAATGGAAACCAAAGATGATTGCATTCTTGAAGAGACAATGTCTTTTTGATATGTGCATTGGTAATACAAGAGATTTTGATTCCGATGAAGAGGAGAATGATTGTCTCAATGATTGTGACAGAGCTTTTGGAGCAATATGTCTTGCTATGTCTCCTTGTATGCGCTACCTTAGTAAGACTGCTGAAAATCCAAGTGATCTATGGGTCCAACTTGACAGAGAATTTGGAAAGCAGGAAGAAGAGGATCATGCTAGCTTTTTGGAGAACAAGCCCAGTGAGATCTCCTTATGTGTTCTTTCCGATCATGTGTTGGCCTCAACAATTATTGAAGATGAAGAAGAAACTGTAGATTCAACACTCATTCTCTCAAAGTCTTCTATTTCAAATTCTGAGCAAGATAAACAAGCTCATACTCTAGATTCCGAAGAGGTTCTTGAATCCTCTCTTTCACATGAGTTTGCCAGCATGCAGAATAATGATCTACTTGATGTTTTGGAGGTAAAATCTGATTTTGGAGGTGAAGCATTCGTCCTCCTTGATTGCATGCCTCCTATAGACTTATGTTCTATCATTTGCAAAGTTTCTCGGATTTTTAATGAAGATGAAGAGCACTACCATTCGCTTGAGTTCAATTCTCATGCACTTTTTGCTGATTTTGGTTTTGATCTCACCCTTGTTGGTTCAAAGGAGATCTCAAGAAACCATTCATCTATTTTTGGAGCTGATTTAACTTCTATTGATAAGAAGTTCAAGTTTCAAGATCTATTTTATCCGATTGGAGCTATTCCTACCTCACTTGGTTCGAATCACAGGTTCCAGGATCATCCTCATATTTTCAGATTCGTTCTCACCATTTTCGGTATGAAGAGCAAGTTCACAAAGTCTCCACATTCGCTTGCATCCACTGATGGAGAATTCAAGCACATGTTTTTGGAGCATAATCCATTTACTCCCAAGAGTAAGATACCTCCAGACATATCTATTTGAGTTTGGAGCAGTTAAAACTTTTGGTGTGTTACAGTTCATTTTGAGGGGGGGTATTTTTCCCATGAGGTTTTCCCCATTTCCTCGTTTTATTTACTGTTATTAGTTTGGATTATTATTGTATTGGGGTGACCTTTGGTCTTAGTTACCAGGTCCCCACATTATTTTTTTTTGCACATCATAGTCTAGCATGAGGGGGGGTGTTCGGATATCCACATCATCTTTTTCAGGATCTTGCATGCAATTAGGGTTTGCATACAGAATCTAGGGTTTGCATGCACCTGCATGCACTTGCATGCGTCCCAGTCACCAGTTTGATACCTCCAACACCTTAGCCACCTCATTCTAGCACCTGGGAGCCACTTACTACAGAGTTTTATCCCTCCTAGGCTGAAAGGTGCCCACTTCTCACCTACTGCCAGAGAAGGGCGCACTTGTTCACCTACCACTGCAGTTCCACTTCAGTTACACTCAGTTAGCTCCGATTCTCCCTGATTTGAGGCTAGTTTCACTCCCGACTGACTGCTTCACTTCCGTTGGACCTCCATATTGACTATATGACTTGTTCTGACTTCAGTTAGCCTCCCATGTGCCCCCACTGATCCTCCCTCTCCTTAATCAGTGCTACACACTTCAGTTACACTTATTACACTCAGTTAGACTTAGATTGACACCTGGATGACTGGTTCTTGTGCATTGATGACCACCACCGATTGATGATGAGGACTCCTAGTTGGAGTCAAGCTAATCCATTCAGTGATTCGAATGGCCTACTTAGTCAATTCGAATTGCTCATTGACAGAGATTTGTATTCTATTGTAATTCATTCACCCTTTCTGGGATATTGAGCACTGCTGCATGTTTTGCACAGTTTTACACCATATTTTCTATATTCATCTGTTGTGATTGATTTACTTGTTCATTAGATCTGCTGTGACTAATTTTACACCTCAACCTTGCATTAAAGGTTGGAATCCGCTTTACTCTTGGTAAATCCCAAACTGGATAGAAAGTTGTCTATCCTACCATACCAAGTTCTGCACATATATGAATCTCTTTCATGTGTCTCAGAACCAAGTGGTTGCTCCACATACAGTTCTTCTTCAACTACACCATTCAAGAAAGTTGTCTTGAAATCCATCTGGTGTATCTTCTATTTCATCACTGTAGCCAGAGCAAGTATTGATCTAATGGAAGTGAATCTGGCTATAGGATCAAAAGTCTCTATGCTACCACCTGCAATATGCTTGATCTTGTAGATCCTCTTAGACGTCACTATGAACTTTCGTTCAGGTCTTTGGACTGCATCCCAACCATCTTCATGATCGACTGGTACTCCTCGATCATGGCATTCTTCCTAGATCCTGGGAATTTCAATATCTTCAATATTTTCAATAGATAACTTTGTTGCTGAACAAATGTTGTAGTCCTTCTTTTGTAGGTGATGGTATACGATCTTTCCTACACAACAAGTTAAATTGCATGATTAGAAAACATCTCATAGTTTTTAGAACAAATTCTTACACATAAATAAATATGTCATACAGTCATGCAATTATCTTAGCCAATGCTTCAATACAACATTTATCCATATCCGTAACTTTCTAGATGCCTTCCAATCTCTACCAAAACATTGTTAAGAGTGTGCACAACTCCGAACATGTCAGCAAAGAGGTTTCATTCTAGATAAGTAGAAATGGAATGTTGTACAGTGCCATAGGCCACTTACCCATGTATATTAGTAGTATACTGTTCATCAATGCAACTATTCTAATATGAATAATACACAACCTAATTCTAGGAACATGAGTATATACATTATTGAACAATATTACTTAAACAATAAAATATGCAAGGAATGATAATTCAAATACTTATCTTTGTTTGTTTGTTGGGTTGACTCCCTCTCAGTCTTTGCTTCTTTTCTGCAACTCCATTCTCATGTGGATTGTGAGAAGTGGTCAAATCCCTCTGAATATCTACATCTTTGCAGAAACTACTGAAGTGTGCTCCTTCTTGATCTTTGCTTCCTTCTAGGAACAATTGAAGTGTGCTCCCTCTTGATCTTTACTTCCTGGATCACCTGTCCTTGAACTTATATCAATCCTTAATCACTATGCATGCTTATTAGTATCATCATTGTGTTATCCTCGAGGTCTCATACATGATCACACATTCATTAGTATAATCTTAATACTATCAAAACACAATACTCTTAAACATGTATAGTCATGATCACTTCAATCAAAGATAATAAGCATTAGTATTCAAGGTTTCAGGGAAGTCTTCTTTTACTCATGCATATTCTTATTTGATCATAGGACTCTTCTGTTTAGTTAAATCATCAATCAAGATAAGAGACATAATATGCATAAACCCTTGATTACTTGCATTTCTAACTTTAGGAATAAACATAACCAATCATACCAAGTATACTTATATAAGGGATCCTAACACAAGGTAGGATTCTAACTTGATATAATAAAAACATACCTGGATTGGTATGCTAGCTAGTTATGTCTAACATACCTACATGATGTCTTCTTGTTCTCTTCAATGACTTGTGTTAGTAACCTGCATATCTCATAGGTTAACCATTATAGAACCAAGTTATACATACCTCGTAAATATATCTTCTATGTGATCCATGACAATGGATGAATCTTTGTCTTCATGCCATCATGATCATATGTTCTTGAACTAGAACATGATTTGTCTTTCTTGATGTACCTTTCATGTTAGTGGACAACATCAACCTCATACAACATCACAATGCATTAGTACAATCATAAGTGTAAAAAACCCTAATCAATGAATATCTTCTATCATGCATTCATAAATTTATTAAGGTGATATGACAAGTCTAAAATTAACCAAGATTGTACTAACCATAATAATATGAAGACAAACATATCATAAACTTAATTATGAACAGAATTCGAAACATACCTAAATGAGTCATACCTGTCGAGATTGCTTGCAGTCTTCTTATGTAAGGCCTCAGCCTCATCTCCCTCTGAAAGAGGAACTTCTTGACTTATGCAGGTGACCAATCAATTCTCTTCTAGGATTAACCCAATCCACTTGATTTGCAGGAACTGGATCTCGAGCTGGATTAGGGTTTGTCAGAGAAACCCTGAAAATTCAAACTTTGAATTTCAAACTTTTGAAAGGATAGAAAGATGCGCCTTGATGAGTTGATCAAGCCGGTATATTCATAATTTGAAAACTTCAAAGTTTCACCCCTCAATTTTTCCTTTGAAACTTCCGGATTCATTGGACATGACCCCGAACTAGGGTTTGATAAATACCACCCTTCTGCCCAATCAAAAGGTTCGATCCAAAGCTTTAAGCTTCTATTTTTCTAAGGAGCTTCCAGCCATGGTCATAGATTTCAAAAATTCCCATTTTTGCCGAAGCCCTAATTTTCCACTTTTCTCATCAAAGTCCCGAACTAGGGTCTCATCAAGCCCGACCTTCTGCCTAACCAAAAATTCTGATCTTGCTCTCTAAATTTTGATTTTGATGAGTAGCATTCAGCCGTAGTCTCCGATTACAAAAATTCCAACTTTCTCTGAAACCCTAAATTCTGGAAGCCATGAATGAAGGTGCTAAAAAATAATTCTATTTTGACAGAAATATGTACCTGATTGTTTCTGGTGTAACTCCGAACTTTTCAATCCACAGGGTCTGAAAACGTTTCCTATGATAGCTCGACCTATCATATTTCCAACCCCACAGGTCTGACCTCAATTGGTGTAACATCCCAAAAATCTCAATTTTTTTTTTTTATGTAGCCTATTTTATAAGATAAATGCTAACTGTGGAATGATAATAATTAGCTAACAAAGATAACTACCTCATACAATTTGTCTTAATGGAATTAAACATGAATATGTACTTGGTTATAAGTAGGATGCAACAAAACAATGTTTATTTTGTTATGTGTAAGGATCTGGTAACAAATACTGATGAAGTCGTTTGCATATTTCTGAACGGGTTCCTATCGGGTGCCCTTGGGTTTACTTCACTTTGAAAGCTAAAGCATTGGATTCTTCTTTCGCAGATCTACAGGTAAGGTTATAGAGTAATTCCGGTTTTTACAAGACAAGTTGTAAGCTTCAGCTTGTCATCTCTATGTTTAAGATAACTATAGAATCTACCGTGCATGAAGATGTCGATTGTATGTATCTTCAGTTTAACTTCATCACTTGTATCGTCTTTTATGGTTATGTTTGCATTTGTTGCTAGCAAAGTTTAAGCACTAAACGCGTTGTAACTAAAGGTGAGATCAGTGGTAATATAGCCTAGTTTAACTATCTGAATTTGTAACATGTTTGGTTTATAAGAAAGATAGTGTCATCAATACAATAAATGATTCTCCTGGAAATGTCATCTGCAATGTAATAAGTCTTGTAGTGTTAGTGATGCCATTTGTATTGCATCCACATATGAATCAAGATGTTGTTGATATAATGGTATACCATATAGTAGAGTTTGTGTCAAACCTCAGATTTCAATATGGTGTAAAGGTTAAGTAATTTTCTACCCTAACCTTAAGCAAATAGCCTAGCTATTTATATGTAATGTTTAAACATTAATCTTGTGGTAGTCCATACTATACTATGGGATTGTAATGGTTTATAATATAAAGTTGATATATTAAGTATATCGGTTCTACGTTGGATATCCTATGGAAACTATGTTAATAACATTGTTGTAATGTTATATGGTGCGAACATAGTTGCAATGTTATATAAACTTTGGACAAGGTTTATGCTCCTAGCATGAATGGTATTAACCTTATGAATTGAATCACATAACTTTGTTTATGGTATAGTTAAGCCTCTATCCTATGTTTGTTAACTTTATACGTGGTTGTAAACAGTTGTATGGCATTGTTGAAACCCGAGGCCTTCGCTGTCACAATCTTGAGCTCTGATATGAATTAAATGTTTGTGCAGTCGAGACTCTTGCTAAAATCTACATGAGATCCTCAACATTTAATGCGATCCTGTTGTGGTGTTTTGGTTGCTACGTTGGCGTCTATGTGTATGGATCCATGTGATAATCTTGATGAGGAATGGTGATGTGTCACCATGCTATGAACTTAGCTTTTAGTGATATGGCATCCGATTGTTCTGCAATTTGATGTAGTTATTGATTGCTATATGATCGTATCTCTGCCTTGGTTCTTCCATAGCTCACTTGCTCAATCTCAATCATTGATCTTTGTGGTTCTCGGTAGTTGGAATGTGTAAACCCTAGGTAGACTTGCCTTAACATTATTTTTCCTTTGTGCTTTCATTTTGTGGTTTTGTTTTGGAGAAAGAAGGCCGACAGGCTGCTGGTTTACAGGGCTCGACCTTGGGTGGTTGTGGATGGCACTGTGCCTCAAAGCTCTGTAATCTTGTTATGAAAATATTATATAAGTGTTTGAACTTTGTTGAGAAGGTAGTGTTGAATACCTGTGGATTTTCTTCGGTGGAAAAAGGGTTAGTAGGGAGGTCTTGACTTCGAGTTCGGTTATGATTTAGTTGCATGGAAACTTTGCTACGTTGGAGAAAGGATTTGGAAGCTAAACGCATTCCAATCGACTGTTTAACAACTGGGTAAGTTTTCTGGTCTCTCCGTTATGTAATGTATTTCTTTGTTTGTTAACAGTCAAATGATAATATTGCTAACTCCCACAATTCTTTGCGGCAGGTAACGCCAAATTTCTGTATTCAACTCTCTGTTTTGGTGGCAATGGAGTTCGGTGATCCATGGATAGAAATGAAGCTAAAATGGTAAGCCCGGTGGCAAACCCTCGTAGGTTCTTCTAGCAGAAATCATGGCAAACAAATGTATTGTCAAACCTGGAAGTCGTGGTTGTAAAACCATGGGTTGTTGTTTTAGTTTTTAGAGTCGATGTAATAGCTGGTATTTATATCGGGTTTGAGTTCAGGGTTTTGATGTTGGCAACGATCCATTGTTTTTTATTTGGGTTTCAGACTCTGTTGAAGTGATAATAAATTAGCCTTTTGTAGAACTTATATGGCCATGATTACTTTCGTGTTTAAGTGTTGGGGATTGGGCCATGTTTGAAACTTATCACTTGTTGATTTGATAAATGGAAATAAGTCGTGTTTAAACAGTCTTTTGTAAACTGATAATGTGTATGCAAACTAGGTTTGACTTGTACCTCTGCTAATGTGCTTCGTTCTCGACTGTAAGCTTAAGAATGTTTAAAAAGGAATCGTTTTACAAAAATGTGGATGAAGAAATTGCTACTACTGTTTATTAAGTCAATGTTTATGTGTTGAAATATGTGATAGGCTTCAGCCAAATGCCTCGTCTTCAACTGTGTGAATATTTTAAGTAGTTCAAGTACAAACCTGTCAGGGTTCAGGGTTTTTGGTTAAGTTTAGAATGTATGGCATGATAATAATTAATGATATGTTCGGCATCAAATGAAATTTGTGTGTTTTGTTTGACTTTTGCTCCTACAGTCATTGAAATGTCTTAAACTTTGAATTGATAATTGAAATTAATAAGTTCGATCTACAGTAATGATTTGTGATGTGAGAATATACTTGATTTGTCTATTGTGAGTAAAAACAAGAAAATGACAGAGAGCTTATTTATCTAGCTCGATTCTGCAACCGCATTGAACTTGTGTTTTTATGGTTATATGTGTATGTAAAAGAAAAAACATTAAAAACTAGCTCTATGATAAGAGACTTTGTTTATTTAACTATTCTGTATGTACAGTAATAGAAATACTAGTAATAATAGTAAATTTTGAAAAGAATTTAAATGTAAAATTACAAACCCTAAGTTGGTAATGTGATGCTTCTTATTTGTCTAATTGACCTATATGTACAATAATGATAACAACAACAAACTATAGTTATTGTTTTGAAACTAAACATTGGAAAAATAAAATGAAAATAAAAAGAAGAACTAGATACTTTGTTTGATATAAACTCTGTTATTTCTATAAAATAGATTTACTGTCTTTATGGAAAGAATTGAAATAAGAATAGTACTGTGAGTAAAATACAGTAGATAATGGTAATTAATAACAACAAATAAATTAAACAAAATATATAAAATAGTACTTCCATCACCATGGCAGTTTGCCTATCATATCTTATCTATCTTAATCTGTTTATGTACTGGAGTACGATGTTGTTCCTTTTTGCATGGGGAAAAATACAGAAACCATTTTATTCAATCATTTCATAATTATACAGAATTATTAACTTATACAAGAAACTGAAATAACTCATAAATTAAATAGTGAAAGTTTAATAAACAACAGAACTGTAATATGCAAAGTAGATAACAGAACTTAAAAATAAACAGATAAGACAATAGAACCTGTAACTGATGATAGGGCCGACAAACACCAAAGGAGGCCTGTTCCTCCCAACTGCTTCAGAAGAAGAAGCTCAACTGCTGACTTCTAATGAACCCCCGAGCCTGCTTACTGATCCAGTAAGTGGGTGGAATCTTTGTAGAAGCAAGGCACTCAACAATACCTTCTCCAACCGATATCAACCTCCTGAAAAATTCCTTCTCCACTCAGCATCAACCTCCTGAACTCAATAAGAGTTTGGCAGACTCACAACATGATCAATAACAACATATCCCCTCATCAAATCTCTTGGGTGCAAACAAAGCAAAACCCCAAGGTAAATTTCCTCGTCAGGAAAAGTGATGAACCTCAGTTTAATATTTGATGGCTATTATATAGACTGCTGTCATGTCCCAAATTTGGCATTGGGTCACAATGGCCTAATCACATTGGCCCTATTCATTAGAGTTTTTCAAATTGATGCTAAAGGTCAAATAATTGCCAAGGAGGAAAATTACTAGTTTCCTAGGTTTGGGGTGGAAGCTTTGGGATTTGGAATAATGGGGATAATAAATGATGTTTGAACATTAGAATGGAATAAATATTTAATAAAGGAGCTAAATAAATATATACAAGTGAAAATCAAAGTGGCATTTCATCATGAAGACACATGGAGGAAGTGGGACCCAGATATGGCTAGATTTCCCCACTACACTTGGCATCATTCTCTCACCAATTCAAATTCAAGGTGAATGGTAACATACTTGGGGGAGTCCAAAAGGTATTATTCATTGCATGACTCATCCAAGGTCGAAATATAGAGGAAGAGTAACTCCCATGGAAGATGAAGAGGCAATTTGGAGCTAGTGAGGCACTTGGGCTAGATTCCCTAGCTCTATGACAACAATGATGAAGATGCTATGACACCTATGACACAAATCAGACCTGAATGATGACATATGACATATATGACATGTCAGGGCTAAAAATAGACTCCAAGAGGGCGCTCAAGGGTGTTAGGGAATCTAAGATGATTCCACATGTGATTTGGTGGAAGTGGGAGACTAGGAATTGTTGTACAAGTGGCGTTCTTTGGAATCTCTTCCCAACTTGAGTTGGCATGAATCTCTTGGAATGAATTAGACCCATGGAGGACATTAGAAATTTATAAATATCAATAACAAATAATGAAACCAGCTTTTGATCATTTGTAGAATTTGCAATTGTATTTGTGAAGAGGGAGAGCTGGTGGATGACTAGTTTCTTGCCTTAGCCAATTTCGAGGGTGAAAGATTCCCATCCAAGTTGGTAATTGGAAAGGCCATCATACCTTTCATTTGGATATTAAATGGAGTCTTTATTTGTAGGTGTAAGCTACAGGGCAGCTCATGGTTTCTTCTATTGTAGCTCACTCCTTCAACCATTTCCAGTTTTGATGGCATATTCTTGATCCTTGAGGGAGGGCATTTTTGGTGAGCTATTGTACTCTTTGGGGAAGATTTTAATGCCCCATTTATTTTTTAATATGAATTAAATACTATTTTCTTCATCTCCAAAAAGTTTCAGGTCGAAATTCCAAGTAGAAATGTATAAATCTCATTTGTAATGGAAGAACAATGTCATTTCCCCACTACCTTGTTGTGAGCCAATGTATTGATGATGATTTCGAATGAATGGATGATTATCTGATATATTTGTGATAAATATACTGCCATGGATGTCTTCTACAAGTTTCATGTACTATACTTGATAATTTGAAGCATTTTTACTCAGTTTAGTTGTATTGGGAGGTGAAATAGTGTCATTTCCCCAAGGGTCGAATCATAGATTTTTGCAGTTGAATGGGAGAGGGTGAGAACAGTTGTAATAATCATTAATGGTGCATATCATAATTTAATGAAATACTTAACACATTACATACCTCTGTTCATAAATTTGAGTGGGTTTGGAGGCATTTGGGAAGCCATTTTCAGTACTTACCTCATGGGGATTTGAACCCCAAATTACTAGTAAAATTGCATACATGGTCCAGAATCTTAAGAGAGTTTGAAGAGGTTTTTTGGTGACCATATTTCATCCCTAAAAATCATATTCAAGTACTAATATCATTCATACACCTTCCTTGAAGATTTGAAGGGATTTGGAGTCAATTTGAGACCTAGAGACCAATACTAGTCAAAGGGAAATCACTAGTAAAGTTACCTACATTGACCAGAATTGAAAGAGGATCTGTAGAAATATTTTAAAGGTCCAAAGGAATCCATGAAACACATATTTATGTTCTAATATCATTCATATACTTTCTCACAAGATTTGGGATCATTTGGGGCAAATTTGGGACCTAGAGATCAAAACTAGTCAAAGGTCTAACTAAGGAAAAAAGTGAAAAATTGCCATTTTGATAAAATTCCTAACAAGGGACATTACAGTGGTATCAGAGCATGATATTGGAACTTGATGTGGTATAATATTCATGAGGACAAGAATTCAGGTACCACCATTAAATATTGAAACCAAAAGGGCTTTTGTTGAAGAGGAAAAAAAAAAAGTAGGAGAAGAAGAGCAAATATTTTTAGGAAACTATGACTAGGGATGAAAAGGGAGCCTCATATGATGGTGAGGAGCATATAAAAATTATGAAAACAATATTTGAAGATATGACCAAGCAACTTAAGGAAGGATTCGAATTGTTTTCTATCAAACTTGTGGAAAAAATTATTGATTTTAAGAAAACCAAGGGGCAAAATGCATCAGCTTGCTTGAAGGAGCAAAAGGAAGAGACATCACAAGATCATGAAGAAGATTCTATTGAAAATATGGAAGATCATTTCGAGACACCTTCTAGCTTATACATGAACCAAAGAGCATCTACTGATGGATGCTTAAACTATGAAAGAGTACCTACTGATGGGTGCTCACACCTCTATGTTGGTGACATAGAGATCACTTTTGAAAGTGTTGCTGCAAGCCCAAGTTCCATTAAGCATGATAATGAAGACCTTGCAGCAGTTGAAGAAGAACCAAGATCAACTTCCCCATCACCACTTGAGCTTCATGAAGTTGGTCCAAGAAAAAATGAAGATGTTGGAGAGAACTTCCGCAGCATTTAGGAAGCTGCTAATTTTGGGAAGGATAACTAATTTTGGAGAGAAAGTACCAATTTTGGCGGTAAGACAAAGATATCGCCGTAGCACAAATTCCGGCGGGAATCACGGCGATAGGTACAGAAAAGTCAAGCATGTGGTACAAAGAAGAGGCCGAAGGGAGAGTTCAACCACCGCAATAAAGGCGCCGGAGATGAAGAGAGGGTTCAGCTACCCTCATTAAAGAAGAAGGACCACAGTCAGCGTTGCTTGAACCAAGAAGAAGCGACGGGCCGATGCATTAAAGACTAAGGACTGCAGGAAGCGGCGACGAGACAGAAGGCGGCCATGGAAGTACAGCCAGTTGAATGTAAGTGGTTAGGGTTGAGTCACTGTTGGGATAAGGCCCACAGTTTTGTAACTGCGATGAGACCTTCGGGCCATCTATATATAGTAGTCTTTTTATAGGATAAGGGGTTGGCCACATAGCGATAGAGACATCAGGTAGATGCTAGTCAAGTCTTTTGTTGTTGCAAGCCTGAACATCCCTGAGACGACAAGGGCCGACCTGTTGAGAGAGTGCAATCCGCAGGGATTGCGAGAGGAAGAGAGTGCACTGTAGATGCAAGAAGAGAAAAGAGGTCTATAGAGAAGGGCTCCCACTGAGGTGGAGTTTCCCAGAAGACCCCTGTTGTAAAGAGTGGAACGGAGCTGTGTTTATTCCCCGAGTTGTAAGCAAGAACCGCAGTTCCCCTGGGCGTAGTCTCTGCCCTGGGAGTATCAAGGTGCTTATCTAAGTAGCACTATTGTAATTGTGTAGCCATTAATCTCATTCATGTGTTTGTGCTATATATATGAATGCTTCAAATCTGTTATAAGTAATGTACATGGTCGTCAGTTAGCTTCTGAATGATGTATAACAATTGCGATAATCATAGCTAACCTCTTTGCGAACTAGATAAGTGTTAAACAGAGGTTAATGTGCGAGTAAGAACTGAATATGAGGCATGAATGGTTTATTTAGACATTGCGCAAAGTAATGTTCTACCTAGTTACGTGTTGCGAGATATCAAGGGTCGAGTTCATTAGCGAGGGCTAGGCTTGTAGGCTGAATGTTGTTGCTAACTGCAGTACCAGGATAAGGGTAGCTAAGACCACCTATTAACCCAGGAAGCGGTCAAAGTTCGCTTGCCGCAGGAACTAGAAGGGGAAGATATCGCACCTACGATATCTTGGGTATCGCTAGACGGTTTCACATAGGGAAAGACTTATCGCATTCCCTGCATACCGCGATAAGACAGAGGCGTAGCCGGAGTAATGGAATGAGATAGACAGCTTCTGTGAAAGGGGTTAAGGAGGGTTTAACCACCCTGGATGCCTCGGAACTTGGCTGAGGACACTTGAGTCTTCTGCCTCCCATTAGAATCACTTCGGGTGAGACTTCAGGTTGCTTCTGCGACCTGTTGCCGAAAGGGCCAGTGAGCTAAGGGTTCTGTTGGTCTAAAAGAGTACCGCCAGCCCGGGTCTGTCCAGAGACGACAAGGATAAAAGATCAACAGAAGAATATGAGGAGGTTCATTTGCAAGAGCCTCATTTTCTTGAAGGGTCCTTAAAGATGAATGAAAAGAAGATCCAAGAGTCCCTCAGCATTCTCCATGAAACTCAAGCATTGGTGTCAAATTCTTGTTGGAGAGCTACTTCATTGGAGGAAACATCCTTCCTTGAAGACATGGAGAAGATGCAAAGAGCAATGTGCCACATCGAAGGTAATTTCATGTCTTTGCTTTTTGATACAAACCATTTGTTTGAGCTTAATGAATTGTTACATGATGCATACTTGAAGAATAATGAGGATAATCATAAGCTCACAATTCAAAATGAGCAACTTCTTGAAAAGTTGCAAGATACTTGTTTTTCCTCCTATGTTTCTGATTGTCAAATGGTAGATTGTTTGGAGGATTCTCATGACATGGTGGATCATGAGAAATGTGGAAATTTGAATGTTATTGATGTGTTTGAAGATGAACTTGAAGAGATCCAAACACTTGATGTGGTGGAAGAGGAACTTGAATTGTCTCTTGATGAAGGTTATGCAATTTTTAAAGAAGAGCATGATTCCTCTACATTGGAACCAAACTATGACAAAGAGTTCATACTTTTGAAGGAGCTGCATGATACTACCCCTATGGATCCTTCCCATGATGAAACTTCTTCACTTTTTTATCATTTGGGTGAGTTAGTTCATTCTCCTACATCCTACAATTCCATGTTTTGCAACATTAGTCTCAATGAAGTATGGGTGAAAGGGTTCTTTTTGATGGTGCCACATGAGTATGGAACTCCTAGATTTAACTTTTATGATGACATGGTTGGAGTACATTCTTATTCACATTTGCAGTAGCATCATTTGTCACTTTATGATGATTCACATCTACATGGATGCACCTATGATATGTATTTGAGTAACTTGAAGACTCATGGTTTTTCTTGCTCAACACTGGGTTCATTTGATGTTAGAGGAACTTCATCCAACACTTGGGTGAATAGATTTATGATGGGAGAACATTTTTGTTGGAAGCCACATACTTTGTTACATCTTTATTATTCTCACATTCATGGATGTATGGGTGAGACTTCTTTGAGTCATTTGAAGTCTCCTTGTTTTTTCTGCTCATTATTTGGTTCAGATTTTAGTGGAGATTCTTTATTCACTTCTTGGATGAAAGAATACATGGTTGAATATTTTGATGCATATCACATCCTTTTGGAGAAGCATTATAGGACATGGGATCCTCACCTATGTCATTGGATCAGATTTGATTGGTCACTTGAAGCTTGTATGCACTTGGAAAATGGTGGTCTACTTGCTTGGATGTATAAGCACTTTCAGGATTATTTGATGAAGCACCTCCTTGATGTACATTTTCATTATGTAGTTATGTACTTTGATGATATATATTTTGTACTCATGATGCTTGGAAGAATGCATACAAGAAAATGGAATCCAGGAATCATCTTATCTGATGGTATGGGTTGCAGAGCACTCTTCATTGTTGGGGTGCAATACAAGCAATGGGACCCTGGAATAATTTTTATCTCATTGGTTTCAAATTTTTTGGGGAAACAAGCAGTATGGGAGATGGATTTCCCACTTAATAAAATGATTTTTATCAGAGTAGTATAGCAGCAAGCATGGTGGTTCCTCTCTAAAATCTTCATGGAAACTCAAAGACTCAAGGTTGGGCAATTCAATGGCAACTTCAAAGAATTATACAGAAAGCAGGTTCTTCAACACCCATGTTTAAAATTGCTTGAGGACAAGCAATATTGGGAAGGGAGGATTTTTCATGTCCCAAATTTGGCATTGGGTCACAATGGCCTAATCACATTGTCCCTATTCATTAGAGTTTGTCAAATTGATGCTAAAGGTCAAATAATTGCCAAGGAGGAAAATTACTAGTTTCCTAGGTTTGAGATGGAAGCTTTGGGATTTGGAATAATGAGGATAATAAATGATGTTTGAACATTATAATGTAATAAATATTTAATAAAGGAGCTAAATAAATATATACAAGTGAAAATCAAAGTGGCATTTCATCATGAAGACACATGGAGGAAGTGGGACCCACATATGGCTAGATTTCCCCACTACACTTGGCATCATTCTCTCACCAATTCGAATTCAAGGTGAATGGTAACATACTTGGGGGAGTCCAAAAGGTATTATTCATTGCATGACTCATCCAAGGTCGAAATATAGAGGAAGAGTAACTCCCATGGAAGAGGAAGAGGCAATTTGGAGCTAGTGAGACACTTGGGCTAGATTCCCTAGCTCTATGACAACAATGATGAAGATGCTATGACACCTATGACACAAATCAGACCTGAATGCTGACATATGACATATATGACATGTTAGGGCTAAAAATATACTCCAAGAGGGCGCTCAAGGGTGTTAGGGCAGCTGAGATGATTCCACATTTGATTTGGTGGAAGTGGGAGACTAGGAATTGTTGTACAAGTGGCGTTCTTTGGAATCTCTTCCCAACTTGAGTTGGCATGAGTCTCTTGGAAGGAATTCGACCCATGGAGGACATTAGAAGTTTATAAATATCAATAAAAAATATTGAAACCAGCTTTTGATCATTTGTAGAATTTGCAATTGCATTTGTGAAGAGGGAGAGCTAGTGGATGACTAGTTTCTTGCCTTAGCCAATTTCGAGGGTGAAAGATTCCCATCCAAGTTGGTAATTGGAAAGGCCATTCAGACCTTTCATTTGGAGCTTTAATGGATTCTTTATTTGCAGGTGTAAGCTACAGAGCAGCTCATGGTTTCTTCTATTGCAGCTCACTCCTTCAACCATTTCCAGTTTTGATGGCATATTCTTGATCCTTGAGGGAGGGCGTTTTTGGTGAGCTATTGTACTCTTTGGGGAAGCTTTTAATGCCCCATTTATTTTGTAATATGAATTAAGTACTATTTTCTTCATCTCCAAAAAGTTTCAGGTCGAAATTCCAATTAGAAATGTATAAATCTCATTTTTAATGGAAGAACAATGTCATTTCCCCACTACCTTGTTGTGGGCCAATGTATTGATGATGATTTCGAATGAATGGATGATTCTATGATATATTTGTGATAAATATACTGCCATGGATGTCTTATACAAGTTTCATGTACTGTACTTGAGAATTTGAAGCATTTTTACTTAGTTTAGTTGTATTGGGAGGTGAAATAGTGTCATTTCCCCAAGGGTCGAATCAGAGATTTTTGCAGTTGAATGGGAGAGGGTGAGAACAGTTGTAATAATAATTTAATGGCGCATATCAGAATTTAATAAAATACTTAACAAATTACATACCTCTGTTCATAAATTTGAGTGGGTTTGGAGGCAGTTGGGAAGCCATTTTCAGTACTTACCTCAGGGGGATTTGAACCCCAAATTACTAGTAAAATTGCATACTTGGTCCAGAATATTAAGAGAGTTTGCAGAGGTATTTTGGTGACCATATGTCATCCCTAAACATCATATTCAAGTAATAATATCATTCATACACCTTACTTGAATATTTGAAGGGATTTGGAGTCAATTTGAGACCTAGAGACCAATACTAGTCAAAGGGAAATCACTAGTAAAGTTACCTACATAAACCAGAATTGAAAGAGGATTTGAAGAAGTATTTTAAAGGTCCAAAGGAATCCCTGAAACACATATTTATGTTCTAATATCATTCATATACCTTCTCAGAAGATTTGGGATCATTTGGGGCAAATTTGGGACCTAGAGATCAAAACTAGTCAAAGGTCTAACTAGGGAAAAAAGTGAAAAATTGCCATTTTGATAAAATTCCTAACAAGGGACATTACAACTGCCTAGTTATTGTAGTGGTCAATTTGGAATAAATGAGCCTCAAGCTCCAGTCCCATGTTTCAGGGCACTATGACCACATTTCAAGGGAGTTGTCCCATACCAACATCTAGTTAGTTGCATCATGATGTTGCCACTTGTCCATTTCCTTCTACCCTAGAATCCATTCCACCTAGTGGATCAGTAACCACTCTTTCAATAGTCCTCTTAGGTGTTTGTCTCCTATTTTATTTATTAAATAATAATATATTGTGCAAATTACAGTCATCCTTGGACACCTATCCAATATAAACTTTACAATAAAAGTTATCATAATGTTTCTTAACTCAAAAATGTTTTCCAGCGTAAAGGGTATGTTACAAATGGATTCTCTGAGAGAGACTTATTCCAAGTGTCGTAACGTGACTTGTTTATGGGATAAAACAGAAGATCAAACTTGTACAGAGTTCCGCGTGTCACTAGTTTAGTTTCGGCCTCTGAAAATGCTACCTGAGAAAGTACAGTCTGTGCACTACTTGTCAGTTTTTATGAAATTTCATTTGGATCTTCCTAGCCCAAGTTATGACCTTTTTTCCAAGGTCACCTGTTTATGATAGAGATCTGGAAGAGGTAGAAACCCTATATTGTACAAATCATAAATCACAAAGTACAATGAATTAGAGGTTTTCCTTTGGACACAAGGTACATGGGGATCTTATCTTCGCCCTGTATGATTTTTATCCCCTGAAACCTCGCTGAAGTGTATTTATAGCGAAATTTCTACGATGACTGGTTTTTGCTCTATCAAGCCCTAGCTTCGCAAGTGCAACAAGTGTCATACATGCCATACCATGCCTTCTTTCAGGCTAGCTCTGATACCATGTTAATTTTTCAGAATTTACTTCAATCTGATATAGGATATTAACTAATAGAACAACATGTACATCATATCTACAGCATATCAATCATGGAGACAATAATGGAAGCACACAAGAGACACAGAGTTTACTTGGGGAAAACCATAAAGGTGAAAAACCCCAATAACTTCCACAGAGATAGATAGAGTGATGATACAACCTAAGAATAAGAGATAGACATCTCCTAGCAGCAACTTCTCCTCCTCCAAAATTCCGCCACTCTCCCGAGAGTGTGTGTGAGAATAGAAATGATAAAATAGAGTGCCTCCCGCACTCTATTTATCCTTGACTTGACTTGCCTAATAACCTTTACTAGGTCGGCCTTAACTTAACCACATAACATAATGCTGACTGGGCTGACACCCAATAGGGTGGTCTAATAACCCTTTGACCCACATGGCCGACCCCCAATAGAGTGGTTTAATAACCCTTCGAGCCACATGACTTATACAGGGCCAACCCCAACAAAGTGGTCTAATAACCCATCAAGTATAAGTTAAAACACTTACAATATAAATGACGACACTTCCATATAGAGGAATAATAACATCTCTATAGGAATACAAACACTTCTATATAGAGGAATAATACCATCTCTATAGGAGTACAATATACATATATGAAATGCATTCCGAAGTTACATACACATCAACACCACTCTCTAAATAAAAAAACCAAAAAAGTAAAGTATGAAATGGATAAATGATGCAGGATGGTCCTCACATGGAGGAAGAGAGAGCATGAAACCATGGATAGGAATTCCATGGGGGATCCACTTAGGTTGAATGTGCTACGAAGATGTGGTATTCTTAAATTTTTCTGAACAACAAGTATGCATACACAAACGCATTTGCTCTGAATGCTCATCAACTACTGGGATGCTAATCAAGGGATGTTCGATATCTAAGGGGATATGCTTGATATCACGATAGATGATATATACTTCATCACCGGCTTATCCCGAAGAGGTGAGGGAGTTAACATCAAAGGAACATTTTGAGGGGTAGCTGCACTATCAATCGAATATTACATCAACGCCTACTGCTTTCCTGGAACTAAGAAGAGCAGTATCCAAGTTCCAATTGGGTCTATTGTGAGCTTCCCCCTAAAGGTGATATTGAGCACTTTTAACAAGATTGGAGGGAGTGTCATGCAACATTTGGCCTCTCGAAACTATATGCAGATATGGGTTGAGTGTCTCCGTGGTGTGATATTTGATTGGTGTTTGGGCCTACTGGTGAACATGAGACACCAGTTGACAAAGTGCAAAACTAGGCTTCGGATACGAGAGTATCTTATATATCTTTGAGATAGAGAGTCCCCGCTCTGAGCCTGGGGATGGCTCTACGAGTACTAGATGCTCACAATCCATGGATGACTCAGTGGGGAGATATATTCTTGTGTGAAGAAGGTGGCGAGGCTAGCCTCTCTTATGATGATGCATATTATCTCGCATGGTGGAGCCTCCAAGTGCCAACATTCGAGTAGTTCCCATATACAGGGATGGATTTAATAAGAGATCTAGAGCTCATGCTTCCTTGAGGATCGACCTAGAGAGAGATCGGTGAAAAGTGATTATGCTTTTGAAAATTTATTTCATTTTTATGCTTTATATATATATAATTTCTATGATGAGTATGAGGGTTGATAGTGTGATTTATGCAGATGTAGGACTTGTGAGACCTGCCAGACACCCTCGGATATTTATTAGACCAACTGAGCCAACTGCAGGAGATGTCATGCTAGTGAACCTCAAGGGGAAGATGATTCATTTGACTCATGATATCTTGACGTACAAGATCGAGCAAATGCTGCTCGAAATAAAGGAGCATGTAGTAGGAGTGCCCCCAACATCGATTTGGCTACTTAGAAAATTACCTAGGCTAGTCATATGCTACATAGAGGCTATGGAAAAGTTAGAAGAGGCACCTCCCTCTCCATAGGGAGAGAGAAATACTATATTTTTTAGGCCTTTGAGACCATTTTTGTATATTATGACACTGCGACATCCTATGACTTGAACTCATATTTTTTGATCCTGATATATATAGTATGGTTTATATATATACATGTGTTTGTATTTATGTGTGTGACTGTTTAATGTGATTGTGTATGGTGCAGATGCCAATCTAATACGTAGTTTTCTTATGAATAAACTAATGAATTTAAATTCCTTGAAATGGTGTTGATATGTGATAAATCAAATTTCATTTCAAGCAATATAACACGCAAAAAGTGACGAAGCAAAGAAGGATCCCTAACCTTGTATTCACCCATCAACTAAAGTACTACTAGCTACGAGTCAAATCTTACCTCCAAACATGAAATGCCATGATGGATAGCATCTCGAAGTAACTCAATGACTGCATGGTACTCAGCTACATTGTTCATTGTGGGGCCCAAACAAGCCCCTCCTGAAGACACAAGTTGGCCAGACGGTGAGTAACTAACCCAATCTACTGATTCCAACTGATGGGTGTGGAGACTAGTGCCATCAATGAATCCTATAAAGCACTCAGTTGTCATCTGAAACCACAATCTAGAAGACACATAAGATGCACACAAAGAAATCAAAAGAAAATAATAACTCTACAAACATGTACAGTTATAATACAAGAAAAAGCATATGAGCCTAAGCGTAATACGGTTTCAGGTAGAGCCCATTTCTAGGCTCATGTGACCAAAGGGTCAAAGCCTAGCTTCTTCTTGTAAGACCAGGTGTAAGTGTCGCAGAATCCCTTTAATGAAATGGTATACAAAGTGATCTTTGACCAACCCATAGACTGTCCAATCGTCCATATAGATGGCAAGAAATTTATGAATGTAATCTTTGAACCCTGAAACTTCTAATCTTGAAAAAATTGTTGGTGCATTCTTTAGTCCAAATGGCATCACTATATACTAAAAGCATACCCATTCTGTCATGAATGTAGTCTTATGTTGATACTCCTTCGTGATTTTGATCTGGTGATAACTCGAAAACCCATCCGTAAAGGAGTTTATTTCCTAACCTCCCACTCCTTCGAGCACCTCATCCATGAATGGTATCGGGAACGTATCGTGTAGGAAAGCATCATTCAGTTTCCTTAAGTCGACACAGATCTTGATTTCACCGATTTTCTTATCGTGGACCACCATCGATCTTATCCATTCTTATTCCTCTACTGATTCTATAATTCCCTCTTTCAACATTATTTCAATCTTATCTTGCACTGATTTCTTGTACCTTGGATTCAACTGGTAGGGCCGCTGCTTGACTAGCTTCGCATCGAGTTGCAAGGGGATCTTCATTTTTCCTAGGTCCCTAGAAATTCCTTTCATCTCTGAGAATTTCATTGTGAAAAAATGATTTAACTCATGCAATAGATTAGTCATCTTCATAATAGTTGATTCATCGCAATAATCTCCAATACTTGCGAACTTCAGATACTCCTCTGACCCAATGTTCACTTTCTTGATTTTCAACGGTTTCTAAAACCTATCAGAAGGTATTCCTGGGTGGCTCGACACTGCAACTTCCCTATGAATCCGGAACATATATGGCCCTCAGGTCATCCTCATCATTCCGTTATCCTGTGATATTGTAGCACTCTATCAACATTTCCGGTGTCGCAGTCCACCGAAGATCCAATGGTTGCTCTGTCAGTATTGCTTAAAATATCTTCTCGCGAATCACCTGTAACGCACTATGGGTGAAGGGTTTCTCATTTGAGAAACAAAATGTTTGGTTGAATCCAATTGTCATCTTTTCCCAAGAGGTTGTCCCACGTTGTAGTTCTGCTGCGAGATACCAACTACGTGGTACTTCATCCAATGTGAGAACAAATGCATGGACCCATTCATGTTTTTGCTGTGAGCGCCATTGGTGTTGACATGAATTCACATGTTCCTTAGGATCTCCTCTACCATCATATTTCCTTCTATCATATCTTGTAGAATCGCCAAAACCTAAAATCCATGACGTGTCTACATAGTGGCCAGTTTGGGATACTAGACTTGTGCGCCGCCCACCAATGTGCGGGAGTCCCCTTCAAGGCTTTCTCCAAGGCCAATAGACGTTGTGGTTCCGCCAATTTTTCCTCAAATTAAGTGAGAAACATAGTCAGGTTAGGCAATCCCCCATATTTCGACAGTGCACACTCCTCTATGGCTACCCATCGCAGCGACTATGTGATCTGTGCACACCTCCTGAACAATACTTCGTGTAGCTGATTCTGCCAATTCTCAAGCACCTCGTCTGAGACTGACGATGCTGAACTGACACTGCACCATCCCAATTCTCCATCTACGGTGGGATTAATGTAATATTCATATATTTTGTATATGTTATCCCATCCCTCAGTAAATTAATCTCTTGCTGGATCAACATATCGCTGCCATTCTATAGGATCAAGAGGTGCAACCACCCTCATCGTGCGATTTTCAAACAACGTAGTTCGCTTCTTGAAGTTGATGATGGCCTCATTTTCCATCGCCCATTCTATCCCTAACAACACTATATAGGGGCTTGCGTTATCAACAATCTCTATTACATCAAAGTGTGTGTATGTCTTGAGTCCCTCAATTTCAACTGGAAGTTGGAACACCCGACCAAGTGGATAACCTTACTCTGATTTTCAAAGCACAGCTATACTGATGACCAGGCCAACTGTGGTTTTCCCATTGTTTCCTAGGTCTTCTTCATCAGAGTGTTTACATCATACCCTAGGTCCAAAATGATTGAGTCGACATCAAATGCTCCAATTTGTGCCGACATCTGCATCAATCTTCCCGTCTTCCTCTTGTGTATTTGATTGACTATTCGCTCCTGGCGTGCACTCTCTCGTCGATGCAATAGACTGGACATTTCTTCCAACACATCATGATCCTTTTCAAACTCCAGGAAACTCTCCAAGAAGGCTCTTAAGGTGTTAGAATTCCTTTGCGACTTCATCATGTCGAACATCGTTGGCATATCATAGGTAACTTCTTCATGAGGAGGTAATTGCCTCCTCTGTCTTATCACTTCCTATGCTTTCAAGAAAACATCCCTTTTGACTTCTGCATCAAAGGTGACGTGATTCCATGTTGTTGGTCAGATGGTATCCTGCGACCTATCGAATCCTATCACAACTCCTCCTCGTGTCACTAATCCAACAGTCGCAGTGTGACTTCTGACCTCCACTGATATCTTTTGCACTATCGGTGGCGTATTCTGATTCTGATTTTGTGGAGGTGGTGTCAGGTTCTTGGTCTACCATTTTTCAATGAGCTGAGGATAGTCTTCAACGTTGTGGTCCATAGTGCTGCAATAAGTGCACTATGGTGCTGGATTTAGGCGATCCCTTTGATAGTTCCCCTGCTGCACACAATTGTAACATATAATTGGTCCTTGTACTTGTCCTTGTCCAGCAGCTCCTCCAGGTTCTGCGTCGACACCTCAACCTCCTTGGAATCCTCCTCTAAAAGCTCCAAGTGGTGGCCCATATGGTGAGTACTGCAGTTGTCCATACTGCGACTGTTGATATGGTGGCTTCCCATACTGTTGTGGCAGATACTACGGTTTCCCATACTGCTACGACTTGTTAAAATGAGGTTGTTGTTTGGTATACTGTAGTTGCTGCTGCACCGCTAGTTTCTCTTCCCCTTTCATAAAGTATGTGTCAGCAGTCTGGTCTTGGAGTAGGTCATAGGCCCTGAAAATGTTTTCATCATCGCCAACCAAACGATAAGATTTGCAATATAGATTTACTAGCTTAAACACCATCTTTTGCAAG
Source organism: Larix kaempferi (assembly GCA_027924585.1). Classification (NCBI taxonomy): domain Eukaryota; kingdom Viridiplantae; phylum Streptophyta; class Pinopsida; order Pinales; family Pinaceae; genus Larix; species Larix kaempferi. Next base: position 979,044 of record BSBM01000665.1, on the reverse strand, counting down.
TACACACATTCTTCCGATCGATGCCCTCTAGTTTGACAGACGTGACACCAAGGCATCCCTCCCTGACTGAGGGGATTCAGTGCACCTTATTGCAAATATTCTTCAAACCCTAGGAAATTATCTTTATGGTGTCCTTCTTTTTTACACATGGTGCACCCTATGTCTTTGTGGGTTTCTTTCCCCTTCTTTATATCTTGCAATTAGAGTGTCATATTGGAAAATTATGCTTGTATCCTATCCATTGCTATACTAGCTTCGTCGATTGGTGAATCCTCCAGCTTCATCGCAATCTCCAACGCTTTGGCCTGTGTTGCTACCTTCTGTTGCATTAGTGGTCCATGGATGTGTGGCACCAATCCTACAATAAACCACTCCATGTGTTGCATGTCGTTTATTCTGAAACTCACCTTCGTTATCAACGTCTTATACCATTGATCAATTTCCCATACCGGCTCATTCGGGTATTGCTTGATTTCTTTGAGCTCGGTGACATACTGCGACTCCGAATTTGGTTTTATAAACTCATCGACTATTCTTGCTTTGATCTGCGCCAATGTCATTCCTAGTGTTCCTATTGGAACCTTTGTAAACTTCATAAACCAATCTAGCGCACGGTCCCTAAGGGTCATTGCTAGCTGTACTTTTTTAATATCTTCATCCTAGACCTACTTCACAGTCCATACTACTTCACACAGGAACCAATACTACTCGGGATCCTCAGTCCCATTCCCTTGGAAAGTGGGCATTTTTGTGTCGTCCTCCATTCTAACTTTCCTACTGTTGTTGTTTACTAATGCACTACTTCTACCATTGCACGTAGGATAGCTCTACGAATAAATTGTGTTTCTTCCTGTGAAATTCCAAGTAGTGCGGGGGTTTGAAGGTATGTTGTAACTTACGATCCGTCCCTCTTCTACTTCTAGGGTGTTTTGGTCACCATCTCCTTCATCGTAATAAGGTAGCTCTGTCCCTTGTGGTATTGTTTCACAATATTCCGTTCTGGTTCCTTCAGGAGACTCTCTCTCAGTCCTCCTCTTCTCAGGTAGTCAGAATATCTCCCCACTCCTCAAGGTACCACAATCTTCCTTAGCTTCCCTTAGAAACTCATTGTCGCTCATGTCCATCTACCCCACATTTTTCTATCGGATCCACATTCACGCGATACCCACAACCTCCGCACACTGATCTTTCTACTCTTTGGAAGTCATCCTCAATATGCCCTTCTCACATACGAGCATCTTAATTCACATCTTTAGCAACAATAAGAATCTTCCCCTCAGTCCCTTGAAAAAGTTCCTTTCCGCGTCGCTGTATGATTTAATTGTGTCTACTGCGAACTCAGCAATGTATCCCTCTAGGATACTATCTACCCAGAAATAATCATCCCTTTATACCTTATTGTCGACTTGTTGTAGCTATTGGATCAGTTCTTGAGTCCAATGGTCAAGCTCATTCTTTTCGCAATGATTTTTCTGAAACGTCAGCTGTGCTAGCCACTCGTTCAGCAACACCGAGAATTCATAGAACACTACGTGTATATTTGAATAAATATTCTTCTACAACTAACTACTTGTTGTCTGTCCAGGGTTTTGATTTTCACCTTCTACGAATTCCTCTGCCTTCTTGTCAAACCACTCTTGAATCTTCGGTCTCGTCGGGTGCCACAACATATCCTCTTCACCGTCTTGGAAATAGAACCATTTGTTGACATATCATCTATGGACAGGGGTTCACTTCACACTGTCGTCGACAAACATCGACCAAACTCCCTCAAACACACACTACAATCACAGAAACCAGAGATTATACCTTCGCATTATGCTAACAATTCATCATTCTCATATTCACAATTCGTAGATTCAATATCTTATGGAAATTTGCATCAACATAATCAAACTACTCATTTGCGTGAACAACAATTATCAAACCATAGAGTATCAAACATTTCAGAAACACATGTATTCATCATTTACCCAAAACATAGATGAAATATATAACAATAACCGGACATCTTCATGCATTCATCAAAACCTACGGAATAACCTTCGTAGAAACAGTCAAAATATCTTATCGCAGAAACAAAACAGTTCAGAATTCTCTAGCTATGTCGATATCAAAATCAAGGATAAACAATAGATTAAAAGGTTCCCTTTGTCTTCCAATCATACTCCTAATTATATGAAACTAAGTGGTTACAAAATGGTCCAAATGACCAATTCTAACTAACTTTAATTAATCTTGTGCTTCCTCATTCCCCGCGAATGACCCTTCTTTCGCGGATTATCTCTCTTCACAGCTGTGGGATTCCGCATTTCATGTGAACTAACTCCATGCCAACAGTTTAGGACAAAATGTACCTTATTTCGAAGGTCGATCAAAGATGTTCTCCCTTTGTTCTCTTATGCAAACAACCTGCAAAACAAACATAAAACCTTTCTCACATGTATTTGACCACAAATAAAATATTGATATTAATAAGACAACATAACATCAACATGTAATCAAATAAAAATAGATATAAGCAATCTATATTGGAAAGGGAAGAATGTCCAAATCTTTATTGACAAATGCAGAAAGTACATAAAGCTAAACCTCTCCTGCACCGGCACTGTCGTAACCAGACCCTGGGCTCCTTCTCCTCTCTCTTAGCTATGAATTTATCCAACATAACTTTCTCCAGTGATCATAAGGCCCTTTCCCAAGCCCCTCCCCTTGTTGATGTATTTGTAGCTTCGGCAGATATTCACTTGTATATTGTATGTATTACATTTGTACTTTATTGTATCCCAACGGAGATGTATTATTCCTCCGATTGGAAGTGTCGTCATGTGTACTTGCAAGTGTCGCAACTTATATTGTAAGTGTCGTAACTTATACTTTATGGGTTATTAGACCACCTTGTTTGGGTTAGCCCTGTATGATTCATGTGGGTCAAAGGGTTATTAGACCACCCTATTGCGGGTCAGCCTAGTTAGCATTATGTTATGTGGTTAAGTTAGGGCCAACCTAGTTGAGTAAAGGTCAAGTAAAAGTTAGTGTATAAATAGAGAGTGTCTCTCTCTCATTTTACACATTCTATTGTTCACTCACTTCGCATTAGTGAGAGAAGAGGAGGATGAGCACAAGTGGAGGAGGAGCATACTGCTGTAGATATCTATCTCTTGGGTTTGATCGTGGTGATCATTGCATTGATGCTTATTCTATCTCTGAGGAAGTTGTGAGGCTTTTCACCTTCTTGGTTTTCCGCAGTGAAATGTTTTCTGTCTCTTGTCTCTTATCTCTTATGCTTGATATGATTTACATGTTGTTCTTTCAGTTAATATCCTAGATCAAAATGTATTAAACTCTGAAAAACTAACATGGTATCAGAGCTAGCCTAAAGGAAGGCATGCTATGGCATTTATTACACTTGTTGCACTTGCGAAGCTAGGGCTTGATATAGCAAAAACCAGGCATCATAACACTTTCTCTATAAATCCATTTTCATGAAGTTTCAGGATTGGAAAATATTACAGGTCGAAGATAAGATCCCCATGTACCTTATGTCCCAAGGGGAGACTCTAATTCATTGTACTTTCAGATTTATGATCTGTACAATAGGGTTTTTTCCTCTTCCAAATCTCATTCATAAATAGGTGACCTAGGAAAAAAGGTGACAGCTTGGTCTAGGAAGAACCAAATGAATTTTTGTAAATAGTTCCAGGTAGGGCATGGACTGTACTTTCACATGTTTGATTTTCAGAGGCCGAAATTGAACCAGTGACACGTGGCACTCCATACAAGTTGGCTCTCGTGTTTTATCTCATAAACAGGTCACATTGTGATATTTGGCACATCTCTCTCTCAGAGAATCCATTTGAGGTCAGACCTATGGGGTTGGAAATATAACAGGTAAGGATACCACAGGCCAAGTATTTAGAACCTATAGATCTGGAAATTCATAGTTACACCAGAAACAATCAAGTGCATATTTCTGTCAAAACAGAATTGGACTTTGAGCACCTTCATTCATGGCTCCGGGAATTTAGGGTTTCAGAGAATGTTGGAATTTTTGAATCGGAGACCACGGCTAGATGCTCCTCATCAAAATCGAAATTTAGAGACCAAGATAAAAAAATTTAGTTGGGCAGAAGGTCGGGCTTGATCAAACCCTAGTTCGAGACATTGATTGGAAAAGTGGAAAATTAGGGCTTCTACAAAAGTTGGAATTTTTTAATTCTGTAACCATGGCTAGAAGCTCCTCAAGATAATTGAATTTTAGAGCTTTGGATCAAATCTTTTTGTTGGGTGAAGATCTGGGAATCTCAAACCCTAATTTAGGGTCCTCCCTAGTGAATCTGGAAATCTAAAAGGCAATTTTGAGGGGTGAAACTTTGTAGTTTTCAAATTCTGAGTAAACGAGCTTGACCAGCTCAGAAAGGCGCATCTTTCTATCCTTTCAAAAGTTTGAAATTCAAAGTTTGAAGTTTTGGGGTTTCTCTGACAAACCCTAATCCAAATCCAGATCCAGTTTCAACAAATCAAAGTGGATTGGGTTAATCCTAGAAGAGAATGGATTGGTCACCTTCATAAGTGAATAAGTTCTTGTTTTAGAGGGTGACGAGGCTAAGGCCTTACATAAGAATATTACAAGCAATCTTGACAGGTATGACTTACAGGTATGTTTTCAAATATGTTCATGATTAAGTTTATGATATGTTTGTCTTCATGTTATTAAGTTTAGTAACATTATTGACTAACTTTAGACCTGTCTTATCACCCTAGTAAAAGTCTGAATGCATGATAGAAGATATTCATTAATTAGGGTTATAACACTTATGATTGTACTAATGCATTGTGTTGTTGTATGAGGATGATGTTGTCCGCTAATATGAAAGGTACATATAGAAAGATAAATCAAGTTCTAGATCAAGAACATATGACCATGGTGACATGAAGACAAAGATACATCCATTGTCATGGATCACATAGAAGCTCCACTTATGAGGTATGTATAATTTGGTTCCACAATGGTTAACTTATGAGATATGCAGGTCACTAGCACAAGTCATTGAAGAAAATAAGAATAAATCACGTGGGCATGTTGGACATAACTAGCTAACACATTAATCCAGGTATGTTTTTCCTATATCAAGTTAGAATCCTACCCTATGTTAGAATCTTATACTTTTGTACATGATTATTCATGAAGTTATAAGTTTGAGTAATCATGAGCTTATGCATATTATGTTTCTTCCTTTAATCGATGATATGATTAACCAGAAGAGTCCTATGGTCAAATAAGAATTTGTATGAGTAAAGGAAGTACTACCTGAAACCTTGAATACTAATGCTTGTGATAAATTATTTGTGTTTAAGATTACTTAGAATCATAATGTTTTATAGTATTGAGATTATATTAATGAATGTATGATTGTGTATGAGACCTCGAGGATAACACAATGATGATACTAGTAAGTATGTATAATGATCGAGGATGGATATAAGTTCAAGGACAGGTAATCCAGGAAGCAAAGATCAAGAGGCAGCACACTCAAGTAGTTCCTGCAAGGAAGCAAATATTGAGAGGGAGTCCACCCTACAACCAAACAAAGATAAGTATTTGAATTTTCATTCCTTGCATACTTGTTTGTTTAAATAATATTGTTCAATGATGTATATGCTTATGTTCCTAGACTTAAGGTGTGTATTATGCATATTAGAATAATTGCATTAATGGGAAGTATACTACTAATATGCATGTGATAGGTAAGTGGCCTATGGAACTGTACAACATTCCATTGCTACTTATCTAGAATGAAACCTCTTTGCTGACATGTTGGGGGTTGTCCACACTCTTAACAATGTTCTGGTAGAGATTGGAAGCCATCTAGAAAGTTATGGGATATGGGTAAATGTTTTATTGAAGCATTGGCTAAAATAATTGCATGACTGTATGACATATTTCTTTATCTGTAAGAATTTGTTCTGAAAACTATGAGATGTTTCTAATCATGCAATCTAACTTGCTTTCTAGGAAAGATTGTAAGCCATCAGTTACAAAAGAATGACTACAACATTTGTTCCAGCAACAAAGCTATCTATTGAAGATATTGAAGTTCATAGGATCCGAGATGAAGTATTGGAAGAATATCATGATTCGTCGATTATGAAGAAATATTTTGGGATGTGGTCCCAAGACGAGATTGGAAGTCTGTTGTGACTTCCAAAGATCAAGCATGCTGTATATGGCAGCATAGAGAAATACAAAGTGATATTTGTAGCTCGTGGCTTCTCCCAGAAAAAGGGAATAGACTATGAAGAGACTTTTGCTCTTGTTGCCACATACACATCCATCAGATCAGTACTTGCTCTGGCTACAGTGATGAAATGGATGATACACCAAATAGATTTCAAGACAGCTTTCTTGAATGGTGTAGTCGAGGAGGAAGTGTATGTGTAGCAGCCACTTGGTTTCGAGACACATGACAAAGAGTCAAATGTGTGCAGGTTGAAGAAAGCCTTGCATGGCTTGAAGAAAGCTTCTAAGACTTGGTATGGTAGGATAGACAACTTTCTATCCAGTTTGGGATTTACTAAGAGTAAAGCAAATTCCAACCTTTACTACAAGGTTGAGGAAGGTAATCCAGTGATACTACTATTGCATGTGGATGACCTGTTTGTTACAGGTGAGGATAGATTGATTGCCGATACGAAGAGGAATCTTGCTTCCAGGTTCGAGATGAATGACTTGGGTATGATGCACTACTTTCTAAGCATGGAGGTGTTGCAGAGTGTGGGTGGAATCTTCCTTGGACAAGGGAAGTATGCAGTAGAGATCTTGAAGAGGTTTGGGATGATGGACTGCAAGGCCATGGCCACACCTATGGCATCGAAACTGGAGCTTGTGTGTGATGCTTCATCTGAGCTGGTTGATGCCACAATGTATCGTCAGATGATTGGGTCCTTGATGTACCTGAGAAATACACGACCAGACATTTGCTTTGCGGTGAACACCTTGAGCCAGTATTTGACAGATCTGAGACATGTTCACCTGATAGTTCCAAAGCATATTTTGAGGTACCTGAAGGGTACAATTGACTATGGGCTCAAGTATGAGGCGAATCAAAATTTTAACCTGGAGGGTTATGTTGATTCGTATTGGGCAAGAAGTGCCATTGATCGGAAGAGAACTTTGGGGTGCTTCTTCAGTATGGGATCCGGTATGATCTATTGGTTTAGCAGGAAGCAGTCCTATGTGGCACTAAGTAAAACTCAAGTAGAGTATGTTGCAGCTTGTTCGGCTAGTTGTGAGGTAGTATGGATGAGGAAGCTACTGTCTGAGTTATTTTCTCACCCGTTGGATGGTACCGGTATCTTTTGTGACAACCAGAGTTGTGTGAAGTTGTCTGAGAACCCTGTCTTCCATGATAGGTCAAGCACATTGAGATCAAATATCACTATATTAGGGATATGGTGCAGAGAGGAGCAGTGAAGCTCTTGTATGTTGCGACGAACGAGTGGATAGCCGATGTGTTGACCAAGCTGCTGGCCAGAGTGAAGTTTGAGTACTTCAGAGAGAAGCTTGGTGTACTTCAGATCAAGATTCCTTCCAAGGGGAAGTGATGAGTCCAGAGACACAAATGCACATGAGCCATTCTCACATGGTGGTAGGTGTGTCCTCCCATGGTGTAGATATAAGGGTTGGGGCCATTCTGGCATGGTTGAAGTGTGTCTTCCCATGGTCGTTGATGTAAGAGCTGTGCCATTCGAGCATGGTTGAAGTGTGTCTTCCCATGGTTGTGATATAAGTGTTGTGCCATTCGAGCATGGTTGAAGTGTGTCTTCCCATGGCTGCGATATAAGTGTCATTCCATTCGAGCATGGTTGAAGTGTGTCTTCCCATGGCTGCGATATAAGTGTTGTGCCATTCGAGCATGGTTGAAGTGTGTCTTCCCATGGCTGCGATATAAGTGTTGTGCCATTCTCACATGGTTGAAGTGTGTCTTCCCATGGCGTAGATATAAGTGCTGATCCTTTCAAGGATGGTTGAAGTGTGTCTTCCCATGCCAGTGAGTGTAAGTGCTGTGTGATGTGCATATGGGTTGTGCTCCGTGGATGATGAGGTGATCTGAAGACGATGAGGTGACAATATGGTACACAGGTCTTGCAGAGGCATATAATCAGTCCTGAGATGCTCTTGCATGTTTTGCAAAGGCAGTGTAATCAGTCTTGAGGTGTACCTACTTGATGGCTTTGATCCAGGTGGATATCAATCGTGGCCCACCTCTTCCAACTGGCTCAAAACAGTCTTCTGGCAATTTTGGTAAATTACTATTTTTGGCAGTTTTTCGGGTCCTGAACTTCCGGGGCCATTTTGAGGCCCTAAACGACCTTTTTTGGAAATTTGGGGGGCCAAATGGTTGCCTTTGGCATGCATTTGGCCCCAGTCGAAAGTTGTAAATCTCGGATAGACCTTTCCAATGGGCTACCGAGTGCCCCAAACGGAGATCGTATGCAAAAATTATGACCCCGGGAAGTTGATGTACTAACTTACCCAAATGGGGCCCACATGACTTTTGGCGCTTCATCTCCTAGGGTTAGGTTTTTGGATGTTTGGGATTCTTTCCCTCATGCTTATGATAAATAGGCCCTTTCGGCCTCTCTTTGTATTCATCTTGGCACGAATGAGCATAGCGGCCAGATCTCTTCTCAGAGATAGCTACCACCATTCTAGCTATTGTATTTTATAGTCTGTTCTATTTCCGCTATTTAATAGAATATGTGTTTACTGTATCACTGTGTTATTTGCAATATATCTCTGTATACGATTCTGTATATGCTATCTTTTGTTTCGTTCTCACATAAATCCGGATCAGTGGTATCAGAGCGGTCTGCTATTTGATTGTTTCTCGGTGCATGTCCCCGACGAGGTCAGGATACAGAGAGTTGGGTCTCGAACTAGTTTCACTTGGGGAAGACCACTCTCGCCGCCCCAAACGGCCTCCCATGGCGGAAGAAAAGAGAGACGACGGAGCAGTAGATCCTATCAAGTTGTTGCTCGAGGAAGCCCTCGCGCGACAGAGGAACAAGATGATGGATAATTTTTCCCAGATCCTTCAACGCATGCCAACAGTGGCAAATGCACCCTCAACGAGCAGCCATTTCGGAGATACGACTCCCTTCAAGGTACAAGTTAATTTTGATATCCCTTTATTTGAAGGCCAAATCGATGCTGATGCCCTAGATAAATGGTTGAATCTACTAGAAGGGTATTTCTCTGTCCACCAATTTTCCGACAGGGAAAAGATCATCTTTGCGCTCCTTAAGGCCGTCCCCCATGTCAAAAATTGGTGGAAAACTTATTATGAGCAAAACTCATCAGACGAGTCTGGATTGTTTGAATATTCCAATCCCACTTGGGCCTCTTTTATAGATGTCGTCAAGGAACAATATTACCCTGTTGGAAACTATGATGACCAGTACACAAAATGGACCATTATGCATCAAGAGAGGGACCAAACGGTGTGAGAGTACACCAACAAATTCCATACCTTGCGCACAAAGCTAGGTATCAAGGACTTCGAGCGGCACCTAGTACTGAAATATCGCAGTGGCCTACACCGGTACATCTGAGCAGAGATGGATTTCCTGGAAATCTCTTCACTCGGATCCGCCTATCGATATGCTGTCAAAATTGAGCAGAAATTTCAGCAAAAGAACAAGCGTGACTTCGGACCTGCGCAGAAGCAGGGCAAGGGAAACTCTGGCTCGCAGAACACGGGGCAGGAAAAGGACAACCAGTCCCAACCACAGGTGAAGAAGGGTAAAGAAAAGACAAAGAAGGACACAGGGAAGTGGTGCGAGTTCCACAAAAGCCCCTGGCACAACACTGATGATTGTCGCTCAAAACAGTCATTGGTGGCTGAGATCAAAGCTTCGGAATCAGATCCCAATTCCGATTCTGACTTGGAACCTGATTTTACATCCGCGCGAAAAGGGAAGCAGATCATTGATGCAGAACCCAGTGCCGTTGTTGCCACCACATAGATTCAGCCAGAGGAGCCTGAAGAGTCGGAGGCAGAGGAGCGCCTTTTCCACTCACAGATGTGGGTGAAGGGAATTCCCCTACACTTTGTTGTGGACAGCGGCAGCCATAAGAACCTGATCTCAGAAGAAGTCATCAAGAGATTGGAGCTACCAATAACGCCACACCCAGAACCATACACCATTGGATGGCTAAGCCAAGGACGAAGGATCCGTGTCAGTCACCAATGTCGCCTACCATATGGAATCAAGCCCTTCAAAGATGAGGTATTGTGTGATGTGGCCCCGCTTGAAGTATGTGATGCTCTTTTAGGACAACCATATATGTGGAAGTGTCATGCTGTATATGAATCACGACCTCGCAGTTTCATTGTCACTTTGGGAGGACAACTCTATCGGATACCAGAGATAGTTGCACCTACCCCAAACGAGCAGGGAAGGAAGATAATCTCCCACACTGAGAAATTTTCCCTATTCGCAATTGCCACTAAAGGTGAACATCAGATCGCAGAGACATCCACAACCTCTGCAGATTATCCTTCTACTCAGCAAAAACAAGAAAAACACAAAGTTAGTGCATCATCGCCTATTCGGGTACCTCTACAGTGCAAGGCCACACATTCAAGGGGCCCATCCAAAAAGAAACCATCCACACCGGTGCATACCAAGGATACCACAACAACCAAAACTGTTGAACAGCTCCAACACATCCATCAACAACAATTACAACCCTCTGAAGTTGTCAAAGTAAGGCAACCTTTCCACTTCAACAAATGTCGCACCAAGAGCTCAACTCGACACACAGCTCGACATATGATAAGGGATTTAACGCAATGGAGACCATTGCTTCCTAAGGAGGGAGGATTGATCCAGGTGGATATCGGTGGCAACCTACCTCTTCCAACTGGCTCAAAACAGTCTTCTGGCAATTTTGGTAAATTACTATTTTTGGCAGTTTTTCGGGTCCTGAACTTTCGGGGCCATTTGGAGGCCATAAACGACCTTTTTTGGAAATTTGGGGGGCCAAATGGTTGCCTTTGGCATGCATTTGGCCCTAGTCGAAAGTTGTAAATCTCGGATAGACCTTTCCAATGGGCTACCGAGCGCCCCAAACGGAGATCGTATGCAAAAGTTACGACCCCGGGAAGTTGATGTACTAACTTACCCAAACGGGGCCCACATGACTTTTGGTGCTTCATCTCTTAAGGTTAGCTTTTTGGATGTTTGGGATTCTTTCCCTCATGCTTATGATAAATAGGCCCTTCCGGCCTCTCTTTGTATTCATCTTGGCATGAATGAGCATAGCCGCCAGATCTCTTCTCAGAGATAGCTACCACCATTCTAGCTATTGTATTTTACAGTCTGTTCTATTTCCGCTATTTAATAGAATATGTGTTTACTGTATCACTGTGTTATTTGCAATATATCTCTGTATACGATTCTGTATATGCTATCTTTTGTTTCGTTCCCACATCAATTCGGATCAGGCTTGCTCGCTGAGATGACATGATCAGTATGATCATGAGTATCTAGATGATACTCTATGGCCATGGATAGGTTGCGTAGTTGCATGTAAAAGATCCTCGGAGATCCGATAGGTTGAGCTGTGTGCTCGTAATCAGTCCTCTGATGCTTTTTCAAGGTTTTTCCATGACCACATGTAATATTGCCCTGGGAGATTCTACAGGTTGAGATGTGTGCTCGTAATCAGTCCTAGAATGCCCTTTCGAGGTTTTGTGGAGGTCACATATAATATTTCCCTCGGAGATCCGATAGGTTGACCAATGAGCTCATAAAAGTCCTGGGATGCTCTTTCGAGGTTTTGTTGATGCACATAATAAGTCCTGAGGATTCCATAGTATGGCTAGTGATGATGAAGACCTATAGGTGGTGGGCCTACATCTAGCATGAAAAAGGGCTTCCTCTATAGAACTTCCTATGATGAGAAGAATTATGAGATAGCACTAGTGATTGTGACGACGAGTACAGCAGTAGTGACGATGATGCTCCATGATCCAGTGATGATGATCCAACTCCAGTATTGAAGACTTGTGCCTATATGTATTGAGGACTTGTGTCAAGAGAATACCTCCCTAGTTAAGAGGGAGTGTTGATGTATTTGTAACTTCAGCAGATATTCACTTGTATATTGTATGTATTACATTTGTACTTTATTGTATCCCAACGGAGATGTATTATTCCTCCGATTGGAAGTGTCGTCATGTGTACTTGCAAGTGTTGCAACTTATATTGTAAGTGTCGTAACTTATACTTGATGGGTTATTAGACCACCTTGTTTGGGTAGGCCCTGTATGAGTCATGTGGGTCAAAGGGTTATTAGACCACCCTATTGGGGGTCGGCCCAGTTAGCATTATGTTATGTGGTTAAGTTAGGGCCGACCTAGTTGAGTAAAGGTCAAGTGAAAGTTAGTGTATAAATAAAGAGTGTGTCTCTCTCATTTTACACATTGTATTGTTCACTCAGTTCGCATTAGTGAGAGAAGAGGAGGATGCACACAAGTGGAGGAGGAGCATGCTACTGTAGATATCTATCTCTTGGGTTTGATCATGGTAATCATTGTATTGATTCTTATTCTATCTCTGAGGAAGTTGTGGGGTTTTCCACCTTCTTGGTTTTCCCCGATGAAATGTTTAGTGTCTCTTGTCTCTTATGCTTGATATGTTGTACATGTTGTTCTTTCAGTTAAGATCCTAGATCAGAATGTATTAAATTTTGAAAAACTAACACCCCTTATATTTATAAAAAGGAAAGGAGCGTCAGTTCAAAAGGTGGTTGAATTACGAAGTTGGGGATGTTTGGGTATCTATCCCAACTAATCCCAATTTTTGTTTCTAATTATTTTTTTAACTTTTCTTAATACACCCACGACTCTGATATAGGACAACTAGTGAGTGACTCATGAGTGTCCTAACTTGCATCTAGCGGGTGCAGGTTTTTATTGACACCCGCGGGTTGTCAGTAGAGATACACGCAGTTGACGCGCGGGCTAAAAAGTATAAGGGTTGCGGTTATGTATAAAAATAGGAAGAGAAATATTCTTCTGAGGGAATGATTTCAAGGTTCAACTCCAGGTCATATAGGGTCAAGGTAAGCTCTTCCATCCATATTGTCATTTTGTGTGACCGACAAGGCAATTTGGTCATGGATGAAGAAGTGCTAATTTGACCAATAATAGATTCCCCATAATGTGTGAGTTTAGAGGGAAATGATGGACGAAATACATTACAATCCAAGGAGATGGGGAGCAAAGAGGCCGCGGGATGAGGTCACAAACAATACCTGAAACATAAACAAAGTCAGCGAGCACTTTACAATCTTGACATCAAGAGATGTTCCGAATGGTAGAACATAATCTCCAATACATAATTGAAAGATGTATATAGCATGGCCACTGAAATACAAGCGTGGATCCATGTCAAATAGGAGATCATAACCATAACAACAAACTTGATCTATGTCTCATCAAGAGAAAAAAATGGGTGTGGCTCATTCTTATGCATCTTGGGAAATAACAAAATATGATGATGCAATTGTAGGCCCAAGGTCTGCATCCAAACCATCTCAAGGTATGCGACCTAATCATGTGAATACGGGAGTTGAATTTGAACATGAAGGACATTGTTTTATTACCAGCCAATGATGTGGATCATTAACAAACATGAGGGTTACCCACCAATAATGAAAATGGGGCCAAAGGTACCTAGTACATTCTAAAAAGTGTGAATAATGGGTCTTGAATTCGAACACTTGATCCATCAAGTAGGAGACATTGATGTATTCCCACTTCTCAATAGTGAGGGAAATTGCCAATGATGACTGCAATCCCCAAGGTACTACCAAAAACTCTAAACTTCCTTCCGAGAGAAAGATGAGCTAAAGTCAATGGGAATAAGTCCACTGGAAGGGATGCCTAATTAAGGCATCCTCCATCATCCAACACAAGATAAAATCAAAAGGTTAATTTGATCTGGATTATGACTGAGTACATGATGAAACAGACTGACACTAAGGAATGGCCAACGCATGAGGTCAAGGTAACTGCAGAATGGCCAACACAAAGGGTGTCCTTGAACACTGAGCATGACACAAGAGTGGCTTAGGCAACTTTGAAGACAAAGAGACCAATTTATAAATTTGCAATGTATGGGACATTAACATATTCTCCATATGAGTGGAAGAGTATCCAATTGGAGGGGTACAAACTCTGAGATCAGGTTCATCCTACGGAAAAAACTGAAACCCAACTTTGTTTGAAAGACTCAAAAAGGTGTTGTGTTCAAGGACATAATAGACTTGCTTCCTTTATACTAAAAGATACTTGATATTATTCCCTTCCCTTTTCTCTTTTTATTAAAGAATATCCTTCTTGTTAGTTTTAATGAGTCAAAGAAAGAAAACTCAATAGTCTAAAGAAATCCTTTTTATTAAAGAATATCCTTCATTTTTTAAAACAAGCTCTAGTAAGAAAGAGGGAGAAGATTGCTTGATATAAGTACAACCATGTGTAATTTAAGGAGTCCATCAGAGGGAAACTCAAGACCTTCTTCATGTTTTAACGAGTTCGAATACGAGATAGACTAATACTCGATAGTATTGATCCATGGATTTTAATATCGAGCCTGGATCTATTCATTCTCGCTGGTGTTTTCAATTTTAAGGAGTCTGAAAACTTAAACAATAACTCCATACACCCACTCGTGGATTGTAATATCTAGACCGAGTTGGTATGTGCTCGCTAGTGTTTTCATATTTAAGGAGTCTCAAAAACTTAAACAATAAATCCATATACCTACTTGTGGATTTTACATCGATCCCAAGTTGGTAAATGCTCGTTGGTGTTTTCGTGTTTTGAGAGTCTGAAAACCCTAAAGAAGACTCTGAAAGGTCCTTTTTCGTAAAGTTAGTCTCCTCACCCAAAAAAGTGTAAGACAATGTGAGAGAGAAGTCTTCTAGCTAAGTATGACTAGAGTATACCTTTTTCGTAATTAATCCACAATTGTCTCGAAAAGGGGTAAACTTATACCTAAGTGGATGATTGCTTAAGTCCTTTAACGAGTTTGAACAAGACAAGTGCGCTCAAAAATCTTGTTATATTTAAAGAGTCTGACAAGAGAGTGAAAGAACTCTATATGGTACAGGGAACTTAATATTATGTAAAATGATATACAATGTATAAGTTCCTTGCTATGTCAAATGACGAGAAGGTTGTAGATAGCACGAAGACCACCAGATTAGTATAAAATGAGATAAACATGATCAAAAGAGATGTCAAAATGACATAAACGACAAGATGTACTGAAACTAGCCTAGCATGTCATAAAGGAGATCAAACCTTTATATGATCATCGTTACGAAAGTAGTAATAAATGCATTTTAGAACTTGCAACAACCCTCATATACGAATATAAAGAATATTTAATATAATAAATAAAATGTAGGATAAAATAAAGTAAGATAATCATATAATTGGGAATATGAAAGAAAATAAGCGAAAACAAATTGCATTAAATAAGAAATTAAGAAATTGGGAGAAGGAGGAGATAAAAGGAGGAGAAGAAGTGAAGAGAGGGATCTTTTTGTCTTTTGGGCATTTGGAAGAGGAGCTCTTGAGGAGAGGAAAGCAAGATAGTACTGGAATAGGGTTAATTGTTGGGGGCTCGGGGGCCTCAGCCTTTGGGTGCGGGTTGGTTGGGTGGAGAGTCGTCCCTCCACCTTTAGTTGCACTTTTGGAGCTATCAAGGTAATGGTAGCTTCTAGGTCATCTAACTAGGTATGGATCTTTAATTTTCATAGCATATTTTCTGTTAATATTGATTAGATCCACTTTATTTGTCAGATCTTCTATGCATGTTGTTCTTATTTGTTTCTGTATTTTATAAGATTTTTACATGTATCAGATTCTTGTACTGGTTCATAGATTTGCATGCATATATAATATTATTTTGGTATTTAATAGGTTTTATGAGTTTTATGGTTCTTACATTTGGTATCAGAGCAATTGGTTCAAACAGTGGTGCTTAACGGCTCTTAAATTAAATCCATAAGGTTTGCGTTGTAGATCCTTTATTTGAATCTGTATTAATTTGTTTTTACTAGCTTTGATATCACCCCGACAGCGAAGTTGTTTATGAAACCTTGCAATTATCCATGTAAAGATTCGTATTAATCTATGCATGATGCATTAAATCATATCCTACTATTTTTTTATTTCCTGCACTAAATCGAAAGAAAAATGGTAAACTCTGTGGAGTATATATGAACCGTAATAAACCTATTCATGTACATTAAAAAAAAATTCATTGCATATGTGCATGTGTACCAAGTAAGGATGATAGGAGACGACTGAATGAATATAGTCTGATTCTAATTAACAATTACAGTTGAACTATCTCGGATTCGGTGATCTCTCCCGTGATCATTTTAAAGAGGTAATCTCTTTATCTGTAATCTCTTATTCCCATCTACTAGTCATAGTTGTGCTTGGAATCCCTTAGCCACTCAAGAATTTCTATGTCAAAATCGAGTCCAAATTTGTAAAAAAATAAAAATACAAATGCCATTTGCATACCCTATTGCATCCAAAACCCTAAAACACTGCTATATTGTGGTATTGGCTATGTTACGAGAAGAGGTTTAGTTGTTTTTTTGGGGGTAGCCAATTGTGCGAGGCGTGCTTATAATATGAGTCTTTACCATTCTTCTTTATCTCCCTACCTCCCTATTCATTATCGAAACTCAGTATTCCCTTGCGTGCTGCTTGGCCGGTTCCGAGATGTTTTCAACAACAAAAAAAAAAACATAGTCTCGTCTAACGACAGACACCCTAAATTCGATTACTTGGATCCAATCTCTCGAAATTTCATCAGTGACGAGAACAATCATGATCCCATACATCAGCCATCCTTTCTAACAAATAATAACGTTTTCCAAATGATAATATTAGCCTGGATCATTTTCCAAAAACAAATGACGGATCATTATAAATGAATGGGCATTTAATTTGATTACCATCTCGAGATTATTAATCTCATCTTGCTTCTATTAAGTAATAGTTAGTGAAACACTTCGTTTGGCGAAGAAGGGAGAGCATGTCAAGGAAATGGAGTGATCTCTGAGACAATGGTTTCTGCTTGTGAATTGGAAGGCGCATCCTCCTTGCATCTTAATTCTCTTGAAAGGGGGTGATACTGAATAAACAAAGAATGTTCTGAAGACAATGCGCATATTTTATATTTTCTTTACTTTGTATATGACGATTACATATAATATTTTGTGAAAAGTGCATTTTATATTACATTTATGCACATACAAGAGTACATCAATGAGTTGGGATATGTTTCTCCATACTACAGAATGCGCCTCCCTACATAGGGAAGATGTGCAAGCATATCGACCTTAGCTCTAATTTTAAGAGACTCTACATTCTTACAGCTCAATGGTTACAGCTTCCCCATTACAGCTCAATGATGGAGTCAAAGTAAGTGCCTTCAATGGAAGCCCCAGCGTTAAATTTGTGGAGAAAACGCTCCATGCACAGGAATCTTAATCGATCATAAAAAAATTGGGGGTCTCTCATTACATGCCTCGGGTTTGGCAGGAAGTAAAATAATAGATGGCTTTCAGTAAAAGCTTCCTCCAAAATGGCACATGCATCATGCATTAAGATGAATACCACCTATCTGCATACACTTTACAAATTATACACCTGTATTGATTGCCAACCGTTTTTAGTGGTTTCCACCATCACAACTTCAAGATGTTTAGCAGTTGGTAGGGAGTGTGGGACACTTGTAGTGGGTTCCATTTTCAGGGCTTCGAAATGTTCAACGCTTGGCAAGAAGGGTGGGACACAAGGGCAAAGAAATGTATTGGAAATCAGTTTCTTGTCTAAACGAATATCACATTAGCTAGGGACCACTTCTATATGATCCTAAAAATAAAAGAAATAGTAGGAAGAACAAAATAAAATGTGAAGGTAGCCATCATAAGCCGTTGAGTTTTTTTTTTACGTTATTTCCAATATGGAGAAACCACAGGACGCCAATAAGGCCGGATAAGACTATATTGGTCAATATCTAATGTAGGACAACAGACTTCTCCTCTGATATTCCCTTTTTTTTAAGCTAATTCAGCAGTATCCAAAACCTAGATTGCTTTAAATTTTTCTTTATAGGCATCAAAGCAAACAAGCACAAAATCCTTACAACTACTTAATTTAAAAGCATAACTATAGCTCATTCACCTCGTAGATGAATTTCATCCAAGAACAGAAAACATTTCGTATCTTCCTGTCAACAATCATTAGCCATCATATGGAGGATATCTCCTCTTCGCACTAGCTCCAACAAAATGTAACAAACCAAAAATCAAGAATAAATTGTGAATTTCATTCAATAACAATGGAGCTTGCATTTTTGTTTTACTTCATCTAGATAAGAATTGTTGTTATGACTTTGTTGAGCTGGGCATAGCCATTGCTCTAACTTTGATGTTTGCAATTGAATGGAAGCAAATAGATTATTCTCTTTTCATTCCACGAGTTAATTTTGTTTTTACTGTTACACGATAAATATTTTCTATGAACCATCCCATCTGGTCTACATTAATAACCTAAATTACATGTGGGAATTAGCTATACATATTACAAAGAACTTAGTCATTACATCTAACCAAGATCCAGAGTTGAAAGTCATAGATTGTCCACGATATTTTGCAATCCTAGTGTTTTTCAGCAATACAATTTGAACAAATAAATCTGAAGGTAGACATTTATTGAAGACAAAGCAAGGAACGAGTAACGATACCATACATTGTTGAAGCATGAGGATCTCGTGATTTGTTTCCAAGGAAGTATATGTTCATCTAACTGTGTTGCAGCTATTATTTAGGTACAAGAATCAGCTAGGCATCCCTATTGAGAGCAATCTACCTTCATCCCATCGGAAAAATAACAGGTTAAAATGTTGAATGGCAGACTCTATGCATCAAAGCGACCCACAAGCTTCTCCTGACTTCTAAATAAGCCCTCCAGTAATTCACCAGGTTCTTGAACGATTGGTTTCTAACTTGGAACTACGCCCCTTTCCAATGCTCTTGCATAGAGTTTATATGCATCTTGAATCTGGCCTTGATTGGGAAATTCTTTAGAGTTGTCCAAACTGAAGTTGACCTTCCAGGGATGGAATAAAGGTTGAGATATGGCATAAGGTAGGGCTAGAGCCAATCATGTAACCTGAACTTTTATTTTCATTCCCCAACTCTATGAGTCAACTTCAAGTCTATAACTAGTAAATTAATTCAAAGTAAATCACCCTCTACATCCTTCTATGTCTAGGATTCATTATGCACAGCAGGAAATGTACTTCCTCTCTCTGGTCTCTAAACTGATTTGAATAGACAACCAACAATTAATTCATTAAATTAATCTCAGGTAGTTTCAATTCTCATTTTTGCCAAAGGTTGGGTGTTTTATGAAGCGAACAATCCATTCCTTCACACAAATAATTCACCAAAAGACTTGGTAAACTAGATAAGCCATCATAATAATATATTTGTATTGATGATATGATAAAAGATGATATGTTACAATGATGGCCCTACCTTAAATATGGCTTGGGCATTTGATGTTGAGGAGATGCATCATTTTATAACCTAACTTTAGTTAACCTAATTATTAATTATTTAAGTATTATCTTATTTTATGTCCGTAACATTGCCACTCTCTTAGAAAGGCTTTGTCCTGTCCGTAACATTGCCACTCTCTTAGAAAGGCTTTGTCCTCAAAGCCTTATAATTTTGTCGCATTGTTCTTTGCGATGTCATGGCTCACAAAACATGTCGATACGAACTGCTAAGTGTAGAGCATAACTTCCAATATGTGGATGGGTCAATCCATACCAAATTGATTTGTTGCTGACTGTTGGGATTCCCCATTGATCTGTCGTCAAGATCTTTGATCACATTAGTACCATCGTCTTTCGACATTTCCTACTTTTCAGAATATCGGTTTTTATGGTTGCGGTGTCAATAGGGAATTTTGACAATGTCATTTTCTTTTACGAGTGTTGTCTTTTGAGCATTGATATGAGTTGGAAGTTGTATTTTCATCCCTTGAGGTTTTAAGGTTTCATTCTGTATTTTTTCCAACTTGTTTTCTAACTGCATGTTATCATATTGAAACTTCTTAATCATTTCTACTTCTGATTTTCTGTCATTTTCATACTTCTTAAGTTATTCCTTAAGATCTTTATTATGACTTCTAATGCAACTATTTTCTTCTTGCTTCTCTAGAAGTTTCCCTTCAATGTCATCCATAAATTGTTCTATCTTCCAGCTATTTTTCAACTTCTTAATTTTTGTGACTAGTATCTTGTTATGATTTCTTAGTCTAAAAATTTCTTCAGCATTGTTGGATAATGATTTATTACTCTTCGTGATATTTGACTTATGTGTCTTTTTAGAATCGTGATTTTGTTGTTGAAGAACATTTATCTGTTGTCGACATTGGTCGTTCTCTCTGATTCTTGACTTTCTAATTTATGTCATATCTGCGTTAGTTCATCATCTTTGTCGCTAACGATTTTGTTCAAGCGTATTATTTCTGCTTCGTAATTATTTATTTCCTTCTTTATATCTTGATTTCTTAACCTCTGATTGAATTCATTTTCGGCTTTTAATTCATCAATTTGCACATACAATTTTTCTATACACCTTTCCTGGTCAAAGATTTTTATTTCATTGCACCTTTCTTGTAATTCAATTCTTATTTTTGAATTGTTATTTATGTCACGCAATTCTTCATTGCCTTTTCGAAAACTTTTTAACGTGGCTTCTAATTCCTCTATTTGTAGTCGCAGACCAGATTCCATGATCTTGACTTCTTCAGTGAACGATGATCTTTCTTTGATTTCTTCAACGATAGATAGTCCTCGACTTTTTTGATGATAGGGAGTCTTTGACTTCTTTAACTGGTCTTCTTTTAACTTTTTCTTGATTTAGTCTTCTTTGATCTTATTATCTTTTTATCTATTCAAAATATCAATATATATTTGCCTATTAATGGCTTATTCTATTTACCAGGTCTTTTGGTAATTATTATTGTATGAGCAAATAGTTTTTCGCTTCATTAACGGTAAGAATCCGTTTACTGGAACTTCTCGAACTTCCACTTTCGAAAATACAAATAATCCATGAATATATAGATAAGAGTTGATAAAATAGATGTATTGATGTTGATATATTTTATCATATCATCAATACAAAAATATTATTATTATGGTTTATCTTGTTTACCAAGTCTTTTGGTGAATTATTTGTGTGAAGGAACTATTGTTCGCTTCATTTGGTATGAGAGCCCTTCACTGGGCACCGGGCATCAGATTCAGCATTTTAGCCATTTAGTAGAGTTTCTCTACATTGTTGGTCTTTGACCAGACGTAAGGCCTTTGGCCATCCCATGCCATTCTTCTTCCCCATTCTTATTCCCCACGCGCCTCCTGCACACTCCCACATGACCTCCATACTCGGCCCATACCATAATCCTGGGCCATTTCCTTCCGTGTCCGCCAACTCCCAGTGTCATGCCCATGCCTGCATATGCCACACCATCCCACGACTCCACTCCTACACTACCCTAGCAGTCCCTTCTGTCTCCTCCTCCCCCATGCTCGACCTCTCCTCAACCCACGTCGTCCAACGCCCCACCCACGTGTCCGCTCCATCCCTCATCCCACCCATGCCCCCGCTCCATCCCTCGCCCCATCTACATCCATGCCCTCCGCATCTCTGCCTCCCTGATTCTTGTGCCTCCTTCACATCACATGCTGCCCCCTCCATCTCCCTACACATCTAACCTGCATGAAACCCTTCCCTTTGATGCTACTACTCTCGTGCTCCTCTAAGAAGCTTCCTCCCAACACATGGCAACCTCCACGCCCCACCTCCTCCTCCCACCCAAAGCTCACATCGTCCTTTCCTCCTACTCGCCACCCAACCCACTCCTCCTTGTGTCCATCTAGTCCACACCATCACATTGCAAATTCTAGCGCACCACCCCATTCCCTCGTTCAAACCCTAATTCAAATCCAAAAAATATACAAATTTTAATTAAACAAAAATTATTATAAATTAAATATTATTATATAATATTTAATATTATTACCATTTTGTTTTATTAAAATTTCTATTATCAAAAGTTTACAATAAAACTAAAATTATATAATTATAATAATAATCATATTATTATTATACTATATATATTTTTACTTCATTCACCCTTATTAAGTAGTTGTAAATTATTACAATTACAGAAAGGCTCAAAGGAAAGAAAAAAAAAGCCCCCCCCCCTCAAAAAAAAAAAAAAGATAGTGAAAAAAGTCACAACAAAAAAAATTATTATTATTATTATTTTATTAAAATAATAATTATTTAAAAAAAAAGAAAAAGATAAGAAAGATCAAAGAAGACAAAATCAAGAAAAAGTGAAAGGAAGACCAGTTAAAGAAGTGAAAGACTCCCTATCATCAAAAAAGTGGAGGACTATCTATGGCAAGAAAATCATGTCAAGTGGGATCTGTTTCATTATTCAATGGAAACCAATGGATGAGTCATTCCTCGATTTGAAGATCAGTTTATAAATGTATGAAACTTGTCACATGTTCCTTAAATAAATCCTACGAAGGTACGTGGTTGTCTCTTAGTTATAATGCCACTTAGGTTTTATAATATAGTGCACCACACCCAATAACAAAATTTAGTGATTCCCATGAAAAGTCCTTAACAAAAATTAATAGTAAAATGCAATCAAGTGAGGTGACAATGTAGTATTGGGCACATTTTGAAAGCGTAATGTGTAGTGGTCTATTATTAGTTGTATGTTCAATCTTTACAATTAGTATTTGATCATGTGTGTGATTTATTTATCGGAACGGCCCAAAGCTTTATCAGCTCTGAGTACAGACAACAATCAACTGGAAACATGTACTAAATAAATTGTCCTTAAAATGGATCTGCGATGGGTATGTAGAAAAATTAGATTCCTAATTGGACATCGACTACATATAACATTTTTAAACAAAACCAGAAATGCAGCTACAATTATCCAAATATTTTTAAACAAAACAAGAAACGCAGCTACAATTATCCAAGGTAAGCTGAATTCAGATATAAAATCAAATAAAACTTTCTTGAAATTAATACTAGTCCACTGTGAATATTTTGAATGGGTTGGCCCTAATATTTGTTGGGATAGGTCATCCCTAGTGTTTTGTATATTTGAGGTTGGCCTCATGATATGAAGGATTAATTTCTATATTGATTCCTTGATCGATCTAGGGTTGTTATGGAGATTTTTGCACCACCCAACATCATACCTCTCAGTCCTATTTTCCCTATTCGCCTAATGCTATCTCTAGCAGAATGATTAGTAGTTGTAGGGTTGCGAAAAACACAACCAACACTGTGTTGGCTGATTGGTTGAGTTTTATTTCTTCTACTCATGGTGAGCACTAGCACAAATGAGAATATGGACTATATAAAGGATTTCATTTTAGAAGATAATCATATAATCCTATGTTCAATTCTCTATGAAATATTTTGGAATTTCATGTGTGCCCACTATAGATAATGTGGATAAAACCTCAAGTCGAATTGACTAGGGCAAGATGAAAGTTATTAGAAACTAGATTACCTACATTATATTTCTCACATCCAAAATATGATTAATATTTTAGTTACAATTTGGATATACTATCAAAACAAATTTCTTAATAAAATCAAGTTCTGGAGGTTAGAAAAAGGCACATCAACCATCAAATAAATAACTCGGAATATTGATGTATATGAGATCAATACCTAGAGGAATTTTATAGTTGAAGATAGAAGCTACAGTGTTGATTAATTTGGTGAGGGTGTTAAAATTGACTTCGATCATGATGATAATTTTGTGGTTTCAAGCTTGTAGGGTAATGACTTTGATTAGGGCAATGAGTTATTTATCCAATGAAAGAAAAGAGTGGCGATGAACTGAATTAAATCAATTTTTACAGATGATGGGATCCAAAGTATATTAAGTATTCCTATGACACCCCACTAAAGTAAATATATAATAGATAATTTATGAAGGCCAAATCAGTCAAACTTAATTTTCCACATCTACAAAATGCGAACGCATTTGCACAAAGAAACACCACAATTTCCTTGATCAAAACATTTGCAGAATGAATATCGTGGACACAAGATACCAAACCTTCATAAAAGAGAAGCATAGGGTAGCTATCTAGCTAATTCAATGCATTCAAAATACAACGATTTAGGATCTATCGTTCTGCATAATCTAGATCCATGAAGAATCCGTTGTCTTAGAAAAACTATACTTCTTCTTGTTGTTATAATTTAAATTTTAAGCATAGATCGTAGAGTATGCTGATATATATATGCTACCTAGCGAAATTAGACAAGTTCCCAATGACTATATGCCATATTAATTAACTATTTTGTTTAGCATTCATTGTTGAAATCACAAATAATTAATTGATTAAATATCTTTGCTTAACATTCATTATGTGCTATAGTTGGGCACTCATTGCTTCCTAAGTAATCATTACTTGCCCTTCTATAGGACTACAAGTTGTATGACACACATGTCCCAACATTCTCTGACTTGACATATACCATGCAAGAATCTAAGTGATAATGCATCAAACTATGAACTAATTACTAGGATCTTACTCAAATTGTGAGCTAATTACTAGGGGGAAAAAGGCTCATATACTTATAGTACCATTTGAGTTTACTCATGCTCACCAGTTTGGTCAAAACATCTACAACATTTTGCAAAGGTCAATGTGAAGAACCTGCAACAATTAATTGACAAAAATACACAATATATCAGATCACAAAATACTTTATTTATCGCAGACCACTTCAAGGGGGCAACCTCCTTTGAGCAAGCTCAATACAAAATAACTTCACAATGCCTTCATAGGCCTCAACACACACTTATATACTAAGTGTAGGTTCCAATACTATGGGTCAAAACCATGGGCCACTACAAACTATGGATCAACAATACTACAGGCGACTTACAAAGCATATGCGCCAACAACAATAACACAAACTATGGATCAACAAATACTACGGGACAACTTACAAAGCATATGCGTCCAACAACAATATACTAACAAAGTAAAGACATGGGTTCCTAACATCCCCTGCCCCTTAAAAAAATCATTGTCCTCAAAGCTTTAGATGTGGAAATTGTTGTTGAATCTGAAGAAGTGGTTGCCAGGTAGCATTCTTTGGTTGTATGCCATGCCACTGAATTAAGACCTCTGTGATAGAACGAGAGAGAAGCTGTCGAGTGCACCGATTGAGGATGGCCTCCGGCTCCAAAAGGATGGATCCTTCATTATCCAGTTCGGGTAAATTAGTTTGTCCATTGATGTTGGTGCCAAGAACTTTCTTTAGACAAGAGACATGAAATACTGAATGAATGCGGGAAGAAGGAGGAAGTTCCAATTTATAAGCAATAGACCCAATCTCCTGAAGAATTTGATATGGCCCATAGAACTTTGGAGTGAGCTTATGACGCCCTTTGAGTTTCAGGGAGGATTGCTTGTACGGATGGAGACGAAGAAAAACCATATCGCTTTCTTGAAAAGTGCACTTAGAACGGTGCTGATCAGCTTGTTGCTTCATGCGATTTCTTTCCATGTGAAGATTGTCCCACAAAATGCGAAGAATCTGATTGCGGTTTCGAAGGACCGTGTCAACTTCCTGAACTGGTGAACTACTGGGGGTGTATGGAAGAAGAACTGGAGGTGCCTGACCATAGAATACTTCATATGGGGTCATTTTAGAGGCAGTGTGGTAAGAGGTATTGTACCACCATTCAATGAGAGGGAGCCACTTTTCCCATTGATGTTGTTGTTCAGAGGTGAAGCAACGAAGATAATTTTCCAAGCATTTATTGATAATATCATTCTGACCATCTGTTTGTGGGTGATACCCTGAACTCATCTTCAGTTTGGTGCCAGTGTGGAAAAACAGTTCTGTCCAAAAATGACTGGTGAAAGTCGCATCACGATCCGAGACAACGAAAGAAGGGATGCCATGAAAATGAAAGATCTGGTCCATGAAAATTTGATCGACTGAGGAGGCTGTATAGGGATGGCTGAGAGCACAAAAATGACTATATTTGGAGAGGCGATCAACCACAACAAGAATCACTGTCTTCTCTCCATATTTAGGGATCCCTTCAATGAAATCCATAGAAATATCTGTCCAAATCCGTGTAGGTATGGGAAAGGATTCGAGCAATCCTGGAAGGAGTGTCGTTCCACCCTTATTGCGCTAGCAAGTATCACATTCAACCACCATCTCTTAAATTGTCCTTTTCATGCCCTACCAAAAGAAGTTATGCCGTGCCCATTCATATCGTTTGAGGAACCCAGAGTGCCCTACCGATGGAGAAGAATGGAGTTCATAGAAGACAACCTGTTGAAGATCTGTGCTCTAGGGAAGCACCAGACGACCCTTATATCTTAGGGAAGCACCATCTGAAGAGCAATGTGGTACAACATAAGGGTTGTTGGGAAAGCATTGGATGATTTTAGATAAGGAAGAGTCATTGACATAACCCTGTTGAACAGATTGCAACCAATTTGGAACAGGCATAGAAATAGCTGAAAGAGAACCTTGGGCATCAAATGTGCAAGAAAGAGCATCTGCCACAATATTGCCCTTACCCTTCTTGTAAGTGATCTTATAGTAATAACCCATGAGTTTTCTAACCCAATTATGTTGTGCTGGAGAGGAGACATGTTGTCCCAAGAAATATTTTAGACTCTGGTGATCAGTCTTGATGTAGAAATGATTCCCTAATAGGTATGGTCGCCACTTCTGTACTGCATGCAAAATAGCCATCATTTCCTTCTCATATGTAGAGGCAGCTAAATTCTTACCTGGAGGGGCTTTGCTAGTGAATGCAATGGGGAGTTCATCTTGAAGGATAATAGCACCAATCCATTGCCGCAAGCATCACTCTCAATGGTGAAGGGCTCGGAAAAATCAGGCATAGCTAGAATAGGCGTAGTACACATAGCTTGTTTCAATTTGTCAAATGCACATTGAGTAGCATGTATCCATGTAAAAGAATCCTTTTTCAATAGAGCAGTTAATGGAGCTGCAATCTTCCCATAATCCTTGACAAACTTGCGGTATTAGCCAGTCAACCCCAAAAAACCACGAAGGCTCTTGAGTGTCTGAGGATGTAGCCAATTGTTCATGGCATTAATTTTGGCAGGATCCAAGCGAACCCCTTGTGCTGAGATAATGTGCCCGAGATACTCAACTTTCTTCTATCCAAAAAGACATTTAGACCGTTTGGCGTGGAGAGGATGGTCAGAGAAAAGTTGCATGACAAGATCCAGATGCTGGATATGTTTAGCCCATGTATTACTGTAGATGAGGATATCATAAAATAATACCAGAATGAATTTCTGCAAGTAGGGCCAAAATATTTCATTCATTAAGGCCTAAAATGTGGAAGGAGCATTAGTTAGGCCAAAGGGCATGACTAAATACTCATAGTGGCCATCATGTGTGTCGAAAGCTATTTTAGGGATATCATCCTCATGAACCCGAATTTGATGATACCCAGAACGAATATCCAACTTGGAGAAAAATTGAGCCCCATGAAGCTCATCAACAACATGAATTGGAAACTTATCCTTGATGGTGAGGTGATTAAGTGCTCGGAAGTCAACGCAAAGGCACCATGACCCATATTTTTTTGCGGACAAGAAGAACTGGAGAATAAAAGGAACTAGCGCTTGGGAAAATAATACCTTGCTTCAATAAGTCCCGAACGAGCATTTCAATCTCTGTTTTTTGGTGAAATGGGTAGTGATAGGGCCTGATATTGGGAGGAACGTTGCCAGGAAGGAGATGAATATGATGGTCTTCTGTCCTTGAAGGTGGCATTCCCACTGGTTCAGCAAAGACACATGTATATCGATCCAGAATTTGTTGTCGATCCAAAGGAGTAGTGGAGACCGCTGATGGTTGCATCTGAATGGAATGGATTTGAGCGATCACACCATGTGAATACTTCTTGAGGAGTTTTTCCATGCGATGTGAACTGATGATGTTGAGAGATGCTGGTTGTAATCCTGTCAATGTGTGTTTTTGTCCATTGATGGAAAACTGCATCCAAAGTTCAACAAAATCCCATAAGATAGGACCAAGTGTGCGTAGCCATTGAGCGCCCAAAACCACATCACATCCACCTAAGGTCAATGCAGACTTGTCATAGTGCAAGGTATAATCTCCCATAAAGATACGCACATTTCGACACTTCCCTTTGTAAGGTAAGGTGCCCCCATTGGCAACCATGACTTCAAAGTTGGAGCAAGGATGGATAAAACAATCAACTTGTTTGCCGATCTGAGGGTCAATGAAATTATGAGTGCTACCAGAACCAATGAGTATTGTAAGAGGAAGCTTCTTGAAGTAACCCATGACCCGCATTGTTTGGGGGGTGGTAATTCCAACTAAGGTATGGAGAGATATCTCTGGATGGTCATCCTGAGACAAAGGGTCAGTAGGTGGTTCTTGAATGTCGGCCTGAGCATCCATTGTATCTAGATCTTCATCACCAATTTCAGAGGTAGGTGCAAAACCCACATCCAAGAGATAGAGATTTTGTTGAACTCATCTATGTCCCCGAGTGAATTTCTCATCACAATTATAGCAAAGTCCCTTTTCTCTACTTCCTTGCATCTCTGTTTCAGACAAATGCTTGATAGGATTTGGTCGAGGAGCCTGCGGTATGGGTGGTCATTGAGAACCCATATTTCAGAAGGGAACAAAAGTGGTCTTGGAGTGCTGTTGGGTTGCAATCTTGTCTTTTGCCAGCTTAGCTCACCCCAGGGCTTTGATCACTGTGTTGGCATAGAACATTTTGACCTCAGAGCGGATGGCATCCTTTAGACCACTCATAAAACAACTCTGGTAAACGTCATCAGACAATCCTTCAGTGTGGTTGGCTAGTTTCTCAAATTCAGTTTGATACTCTCTCACAGTGTTAATTTGGCAAAGTTTAGTGAGGGATCCTGTGAAGTCATCAAAAGCACTAGGACCAAATCATTGCAAAAGGAGTTGGCAAAAGTTTGGCCATTTTGGCACTTCATGAGCCTTGATGTACCAATAGTACCATTGAAGAGCTTCCTGTTCCAAATGAAAGGATGCAAGCGAAACTTTGTTGACATCAAAAGTATTATGTAGACTGAAATACTGTTCAGCACGATAGATCCATCCAGTTGGATACCATTGAAGCGAGGAAAATCAAGCTTCGGACCATGGAAATTGCTGGAAGAAGAGAACCCATTGTTTGATGAAGACGTGGACTGTCGTTTGTTGTTCATGGCTGAATGTTCAATATGGAGGCCAAGAATTTTTTCATCTAGATCCTGGAGTTTGGCTTGGATGGCTGCAAGTGCTTCTTCCATGGTTTTTTCTCCTGCGTGGGTGACAACCAAAACAAAGAGGTTTTTTCTTTTTTCCATAATGGAGCAGCTATGGCTCTGAAGGGATCTGAAACAGATAGATCTGCAATGGCCCGGAAGTGAGCGGAAATAGAGGGATCTGAAATAGCGTTGAATGGATCGAAAACGGTGGGATCCAAAATAGATTTGAAATGGCTGGATCTGGAACGGCTTTCAGAATGGATCTGAACGGATGGATCTGAAATGGTTGGATCTGAAATGGTTGGATCTGGAATGACTTTCAGAATGGATCAGAATGGATGGATCTGAAACAACGCAACAATGATCAACAACAGTTCAGTTGAAAATAGATATGGACCCTAGGTATGTGCGGCTTCCTAACAGTTTAGGGGTTTCACTCGGCAACCAATGTTGTCTGACGGATTGCGTATTGGGGCAGTACCGCTCACTCCATGGATTAGGTAAAACTGATAACCGCTTTGCAATAAACGACACCTCTTGGTTTACCTCACGGGTGGGAACTAGTCAATCAGGTAGGGGTAGTTGCCATTTTCGCTGGTAGGTCCTCTCAATGGGCCAGCTACTTCAGGGTTCCTTTGGTACTCCTCACAATGAGTTTTAGGGCTTATGCCCAAGTAGTTCCCACAGTTAAGCGGATAGGTAATATTCCCAAATCTGAATCTGCAACAGATGCGAAAAAGTTTTTGGCAAAAATTTCACCCAGCAAGCCCAAGAAAGTGCTCTGATACCAAATGTGAAGAACTTGCAACAATTAATTGACGAAAATACACAATATATTAGATCACATAATACTTTTATTTATCGCAGGCCACTTCGAGGGGGAAACCTCCTTTGAGCAAGCTCAATACAAAATAACTTCACAGTGCCTTCATAGGCCTCAACACACACTTACATACTAAGTCTAGGCGCCAATACTATGGGTCAAAACCATGGGCCACTACAAACTATGGATCAACAATACTACGAGCGACTTACAAAGCATATGCGCCAACAAGAATAACACAAACCATGGATCAACAAATACTACGGGACGACTTACAAAGCATATGTGTCCAACAACAATATACTAGCAAAGTAAAGACATGGGTTCCTAATAATCAACGCATAGTGCAAAGTGTCAACCTTCTCCAATATCACCTTACCATCCCCTAATATGTCCTAAACAAAATGTTATTGATTTGTTTTCACATGAAAGGTATATATCTTGCCTCTACAATGGACAGGTGACTATAACCTCCCCCTTGCTCACTCAAGTTAGAGGACATATGTTGCATATTTCATGATGATACTCAGTTTTTCATGTCGCTACATAGTTTTCATGATGCATATTTCATGTGGATACTCAGTTTATTATGGTTTCCAGATGTAAAGGACATGAAGTACATGATGTGTTGAGTGTTGATATTCAATTGGTAATTTATAGTTTTATTTTGGCATGTAAGTTATGTTGTTTCTTAGAATGATGCCTTATAAACATGTGATTCATGGACATGCATTATTCATGCAAAATTTGATGATTGTTAATTCTAGCCATGAGATTTATAGCGAGGGGTTGTGTATATGATACTTCTTGATGTTATTTCATGACATTATGGTGCTTTATAAGATAGATGATGTATGTAACATCAACTGATATTATAGCTTATCATTGCATCTAGAGATAAATGGAATTTGGCACATATATGGTATGAAAACATGTTGTGATATAATGATGGATTATGTGGGTTGTCAGAATACATATTTGATATGATGATGGATAATGTGAATTGTTACTCCATGTTGATAGTACTAATGTTGAAATATGGTAGCTTATCATGGCATGTTAATGAGATGCTTAGTGAAATTATGAAAGTATCATGACTAGTTAGGTTATAATGGTAGCACAGAGCACCTAAATGCATTAGATGTTAAACTGGGCATGACTTATCGTGACAATGGATTATGATGCTATGTAATGCAATATGAATTGGTGGCTAGAAATTCTTGTTAGCACATGATTCAAGGTTGATCCATGACATATTATTATCAGAAATGGTTACTAATGGTTATTCATTATGGCAAGTGCCAGTTGTTCCAGGTGATCCACTCAAGTACCCTAATGAGGCTACGTATTGTATGATTTCGTGGGAGCCTGTAACCACGAATGAGAATGGATAGTATAAATATATTATGGGCAGGGGGTCAAGCCTAACAATTAGCTCTATGCCAGCAGCACTTGACTTTTGTACCATAAGTTGGGAAGGTGGCAATGCCACAGATACTTCCCGGAGAACTTCTGATGTGACCAGAGTCCACGGTTGGAGACATACTCACTGGGAGGGAGGTTTATGGAGAAGGAATTTTGATGCCTGGGGCTAGTTCCTTGAGGGTGCTGTGGAGGATGTTTAGGCTAGCCTTCCGAGATGCCTGGGGTATAATGATCCTGATATGCATGGTGGAAGCATGGTGGGCCCATAACCCATAGGTTACAGGATCAGGGTACCAAGAACCAGATGTCGGTTAATACCGATGAGGCTGTACTATTACCAGAAGTTGGGAAGGTGGAAAATGCTGCGGTAACTTCCCGAATAACTTCTGATGACTACGATATGATGATGCCTGTGGTATAATGATCCTGATATGAGTAATGGAAGCGTGGTGTGCCCATAATCCATAGGTTCTAGGATCGGGGTACCGGGAACCAGATGTCGGTTAATACCGATGAGGCCATATTATTACCAAAAGTTGGGAAGGTGGCAATTTTGTGGTAACTACCTAGGGAACTTTTGATGCCTACTGTATGATCTGCGGATAGGTTACAGTAGAGAGATAGTGCCATGGCGAGCGAGACCATTCGGAGTTGAAGGGGAGGTTTATGGAGGTGGTGGATGGTATGATTTTCAGGGAGAGGGTGAGCAAGGAAAGAAGAAGTAAACAAATACATAGCTGTTAATTATTAATTAATTATCTAATGCTTTTGTATGTATGATGCATAAATGTTGTTCTGGTTGCATACTAGACTCATAGGGAATTACTTAAGAGCATGTTGTAACTTAGGGCGTTTGATTTTATTAGTGTGGTTTGGAGACTTCTATGTGGTGGCCACACATATAAATCTCTTAGCTTCACAAAAGTACTAGCTACCTATATATTCTAGTATTTACTTGATTGATTGATTGAATAAGTATTGTACTTATTGCTTGAATATTATAACTTCGAGACGAAGTTTCTTGAAGGGGGAGAGTATGTAACAACCCTCATATATGAATATAGAGAATATTTAATATAATAAATAAAATGTAATATAAAATAATGTAAGATAATAATATAATTGGGAATATGAAAGAAAATAAGGGAAAACAAATAACATTAAATAAGAAATTAAGAAATTGTGAGAAGGAGGAGAAGAAGTGAAGAGAGGGATCTTTTTGTCTTTTGGACATTTGGAAGAAGAGCTCTTGAAGAGAGGAAAGCAAGATAGAACTGGAATAGCGTTAATTGTTGGGGGCTCCGGGGCCTCAGCCTTTGGCTGGTGGTTGGTTGGGTGGAGAGTCGTCCCCCCACCTTCAGTTGCACTATTGCAGCTGTCAAGGTAATGGTAGCTGCTAGGCCATCTAACTAGGTATGGCTCCTTAATTTTCATAGCATATTTTCTGTTAATATTGGTTAGATCCACTTTCTTTGTTAGATCTTCTATGCATGTTGTTCTTGTTTGTTTCTGGATTTTATAAGATTTTTACATGTATCACATTCTTGTACTGGTTCATAGATCTGCATGCATATATAATATTATTTTGTTATTTAGTAGGTTTTATGAGTTTTATGGTTCTTACAGAACTTCACCTAATCAAGACAAATTTGAAAAAGTGATTAGTATTAAATAAAGTTAAAAAATAATTTTGGAACTATATGAATATTGGTAAAAGTGGGTAAAATTTTAAAGTAATTTTTATAAACAGTGACAAAATTTCCACATAACTCACAAAGTCATTTTGTTGGAGCAAAAGAGAAAAAGAACCCCCTTACTTCAACCGCTTATAGCACTCAAACCAGGTCACCAAATCAACTTCTGACAGTTGCAAGTAAGTAATGTCTTCCTTTCTCATCAACTGAATCCATGCAATTAAAACTTTAATGGTGTTTTTTTATCTTTATAAGGTTTCAAAATCTAAGGATTCACACCCACGAGTCTAGATATGCTCAAATCACAGTTACATGAAACGTACATGGGTTGAGAATAAGAAGACCCGCAGGTACCCACCTCTATAGCAGAGGTGAAGCCATGGGTTCCACTGTTTAAATAAAAAAAAAAACTAAAGTATGAAATGGATGAATGATGCAAGATGGTCCTCACGTGGAGGGAGAGAGAGCATGAAACCATGGATAGGGATTCCATGGGGGATCCAATTACATTGAATACACTACATAGATGTGGTCTTCTTATGTTTTTCCGAACAACAAGTATGCGTACACAAACACATTCGCTCCAAATGCTCGTCAACTATTGGGATGTAGATCAAGTGATGTTCGATCTCCAAGGAGAGATGCTTGATATCACGATAAATGATATATACTTCATCATCGGCTTATCCCAAAGAGGTGAGGGATTTAACCTCAAAGGAACATTTCAAGGGGTAGGTGCACTATCAATCCAATGTTACATCAATGCCTATTGCTTTCCTAGCAGCAAGAAGAGCGGTAGACAAGTTCCAATTGGGTTTATTGTGAGCTTCCCCTTGAAGGTGATATTGAGAACTCTTAATAGGATCGGAGGGAGTTCCTCACAACATTTGGCCTCTTGAAACTATATGCAGTTAGGGGTTGAGTGTCTGCATGGTGTGATATTTGATTGGTATTCGGGCCTACTGGTGAGTATGAAACACCAGTTGACAGAGTGCAAGATCGGGAAGAAAAAGGACTTTAGATACGGGAGTATCTTATGTACCTTCGAGAGAGAGAGTCCCTGCTCTAAGCTCGGGGATGGCTCTACCAGTACTAGACCCTCGCGAGCCATGGATGAATTGGTGGAGAGATATATTCTTGTGCCACGATGGTGGCGAGGCTAGCCTCTCTTATGTTGACAAAGATTATCTTGCATGTTGGAGCAGCCAAGTTCTAGCACTAGAGCAGTTCACATATGCAGGGATGGATTTCAAAGGAGATATAGAGCTCATGCTTCCTCCAGGATCGGCCTGGAGAGAAATCAGTAAAAAGTGCTTATGATTTTTAAAATTTACTTCATTTTTATGCTTCATATATATATATAATTATTATGATGAGTATTAGTGCTGATAGTGTGATTTATGCAGATGTGGGACCTGTGACACCTGCTGGACACCCTCAGATATTTATTAGACCAACTGAGCCAACTACAGGAGATGACATGCTAGTGAACCTTGAGGGGAAGATGATTCGTTTCTCTCATGATATCCCGACATACAATATCAAACATATGTCACTCGAAATGCAAGAGCATGTAGTAGGCGTGCCCCCAGCATGGATCCAAATACATAGAAAAGTGGCTAGGCTAGTCATATGTTACATAGAGACTGTGGCGGAGTTAGAAGAGGCACCTCCCTCTCCATAGGGAGAGAGACATATTATATTTTTTAGGCCTTCGAGCCCATTTTTGTATATTATGACACTGCGACATCCTATGACTCGTACTCATACTCTTTTATCTTGATATATACAGTATGGTTTATATATACTTAAACGCTGGTAAGACTCCATGTGAATCTCAAACGCTGGTAAGACTCCGTGTGGACGACAAGACTTTCTATCAAATGCGGTAAGTAGTGTGATGAAAGGGGATAACTTCAGAGAACCCAAGGCTTTCCAACATGATATAGACATTACGCATGTCGACGTGCCTTCATATACGACTATTCTTCAAATAATCATCAAACCATGGGCTACTTCAATCTGGAAAGCAACGTGATATGGAAACTGGGGTTTGATATTGGACATATAAAACCTAGCTAGCATACTAGATGAGTCCATACATCATATTTCCTCCAGAAATGCATTCCGTTGCGAAGGGAAGCTTTGCAAGACTTCCAGTGTAGACATGGCACGTGGTGTTTGGGATACGTCTTCCACAACATAGTAGTTGGGAGGATCCCGCACATTAGGGTTGTGCACAACCCATTTGTAGACACCCTTTGGTATCTTCGGCATAGGCTCTATAGGCCTCTCGATGTGGAGAGGAACAAAAGTTTCAAGAATCTCCTTATATTTCTGCTGCATTTCTGGGTTATAATTCCTGGCTCTTGTTTGCAACAAGGTGTTAGATTTAACCATATTTATGTATGATTGATTAGCTGATGTGGCACAATGAGCGCCCCTAGCATTAGAGCTGCCACAAGTTGAACCTTGACCTTTTGGAAAAAGGATCCTTCAGGACAACTAGTTTCTTTTCTTTCAACAACTTTTGGGCTTCTTCGATTAGAGGGAATTGATGAGTAAGGTGGTTGTCCTTACAAATATTGCAAGGAAACTTGACCTTCTTTTTGTCTCTCTTTCCCTCCTCAACATTCTCAATGTTTTTGGGATTTTGATTTCCCTCCCCTGCCTTACCCTTATTTTTATTTTTGGGTTTCCGAGGACCCTTTTGATTTGTCTACACCTGTTGTATAGATTCAATTGTTGAATGGGATCCTACAACCATAGTTGCTTCAGTAGCAGACTGCTTCACAAAGAGTGCATGAACTTGTTTTGTTAAAGCTTCAAGTGCTACTAAATCTGTTGAACCAACAATGCCATCAACATGCAGTCCAGTCTTAGGATTGCCAAGATCTATATTAGACCTCGGTGCGTCTAGAATGATCACATAGAGGATCCCAGATTGGGTGTAAACTAAGTCAATTTGTTGGGTCCTCGGGATTTCTTCTTCCTCAGAAGTTACCCAGAGGTTGCAACATCCTTAGAAATATAAGGAAGGAGTGACTTCAAATAACACTCTAAAAGGAACTCTGGGGGGATCTCATCCTTGATGAGTCGCTTCCGTCTTCACCACTCCTGAATGTGATAAGAAGAGTGAGTGGCTTTGTTCTTCCTAAAAGTATACAGAAGATCAGTACCGACATCATACTGGACAGGAAGATAGAATTGATTTAGGAAGACTGTTGCTAGGTCGCAAAAGTTATTGTATGTTGCAGCAGGTAGTTCAATGTACCACTTGTATGCAACACTAGTTAAGGTCCTTTGGAAGAGCCTCAACAGAATGGAATCATTGTTTAGTTAGTTGGAAGAGAACCATAGGTGAAAGGTCTTAACATGGTCTCTAGGGTCTTTCCCAGTCCTACCTTCGAACTTTAGAATGTCCTAGGGAAGCTTGGTTGGGACCCGTGGCCATGCAGGGTTGTGTCGCACCGGATCGTTGGTTAGTTTCGAAAGATCTGGCAAGTTTAAGGTTGTCAGAAAAGGAAAATGGGGTCTCTCTGATGAAATTTGATTGAGAGGAGTTTGGTAGGGGGAACAACCCGAAACTGGGTTCCTGCAGTGTTGGTTGGAGTTTCCCCCGACCATCGGTTGTGAAGAAAATGCATTATGGAATTTTCTCCAGTCATAAGCTAAGGGATTGCTTCCTTTTGGACTCATCCATTGCGGTTGGGTATTGGCACCCCTGAAATGTGGATTGACATAACTATTACTGCCCCCTCCACCAAATAGTGAAAAGGGAGTAATCCCTATAGGTGTACTAGAAGTTTGCACATTAAATCCTGTGAAGGGGTTGAACCCTGGTGTAGATGCAATGTAATAAGTAGGCATTGAGCCTACAAAAGGTTCTAAAGGGGATTGATGTAACTATTACTGCCCCCTCCACCAAATAGTGAAAAGGGAGTAATCCCTACAGGTGTATTAGAAGTTTGCACATTAAATCCTGTGAAGGGGTTGAACCCTGATGTAGATGCAACGTAATAAGTAGGCATTGAGCCTACAAAAGGTGCTGAAGGGGCGATTTGTCCTCTGAACAAAGTAAATCCTTTACTAAAAGGAGAAGAATGAGGGTTAACCTGGAATTGATGTACAAAATGGGAATATGTGAAAGAAAGCGAAGATATCCCTGAAAAATGGGACACTCGATCGACCAATGGTAGAAGCAAAAGGACTATATGCAGTCGTAGCTTGATAGCTAGACAAACCTAAGGATCTATCATTGAAAATAAATGAAGTGCTCAGAGCAGAAGTAGCTTGCAATGAGCTTGGTATCGATGTGTGTACATATGGAGGGGAAAAACCTCTTGATATGATAGCTGCTCTAGGAGTATGTGGAACTCCTGACACATCCCTTATGTTATCAATAAAAGACTCAGGTGTAAACCGATATATACTTAACTCTCGAAGAGGGATAACAGTTACCAGTTAAACATCTTCCAGTAACAGTTACTTATAATGCATTGGTCTAAATATATCACTGAATTGATTGAGAACTTGGTACAAGTCAAATTCTTGTTGATGAATATCTGAAGAATGTCTCTTCAATTACCTTAGTTTCTACATCTTTTGATCCAATATTTCAAGAACAAGTATTCAATCATTTCAAAGTATTTGGATATCTTGAATGGGCACACATTCTTTCCAATAGAAGAAGGTGTTCAAAAAATATTGTAGACATATTCAATAAGTCCTTCATTGAGAAGTAGTTCACACTATTGCAAGATTCCTTGAGATTAAAGGCTCCTTTAGAGTAGAATTCTTAGCCTACTCATTTGCATTCTATTTTCCTGGGGGGGTTGTGTTTCCCATGAGGTTTTACCTCTTTCCTCATTTATTAATATAATATTTTATGTAAATGGGTATCCATTTACATAAAATATTATGCAAATGGGTACCCATTTACGTAAAAGATGATGTAAATGGGTATAGATTTACATAAAATATTTAGGGCGGCTTAGATGGCCATTAGATGGGATTTGGACTACTGGAATCATTATACCACCATCTTAGCTCCTTGGTGGAATCATGATACCGTCATATTATCTCATGATACTTTCTTCTTGCTACTTTTGTCTGGTTCAAAAATTGAAAGCTTCTTATGATTGGTGAGTCTTGTGTTCTTTCAGGACTTTCTTCCTAATTCAATCATTCCTTGTTCCAAGCTGCTTGCACACTTTTGAACCTTGTCCAATCATCTCTTTGGCTTTCTTGTGCACTCCTAAATTTTTTCCTAGCCAACTCTTTGGATTTTACCTTGAAGGAGTATGATTGGGTGGACTTGAGACCTATACCTATACCACATTTATTTAGGATGGATGCAATTCTTGATATACTTCTTCATTTTGGAATACATAAACTTCTTTAAAGTATCTTTCATATACTTATTTAAACTGGCACATAAATATATTTCTTCAAAGTGGCTTTCATGTATTTCTTCAAACTAGCATAGGAATATTGAATCCTCTTTGACATCAGTTAGCATCAATGATAACCAAAAGTTAAACAAAGAGAAATATGGATTGGATGCCAGCCAAAATAGAAATCCACAGTTCATGGAATGATATGTAGTGTAGGGAAAATGATTGGTTGCAAATGTAGACAAACTAACCTATTAAATTCAATGCAAGATGAGGTGTAGGAGAAACGGGATGAAAAATGCAATGTAGATAATAGGAGAGTGGACAGTAAGGTAGAGTATAAAAAAATAGGCATAATACTAAGTGAGTGTTATCTTCCACCATAAAGGTCAAAATCAAATGTCTACTCTAATTCCTTTAGTCAAAAGTTGTCTATTTTGTAGAGGGTGGTGAGGTAGACTTTACTTGTCACAAACTTTAGTTGAGGTTGTTTATTGAAATACAAAGTTTGGAGTTATGAACAAGGATACAATATATTTTTGGGAGGGTAAGGATAATAGAATAGGCGGTAACATCCCATGTGTTGTGTTGAAATTCATGAATGATATACTATGTAAATGATTTATCAATATTAAATTTAGGAAATAATGAACATATGGAATTAATACATAAAGGTGAGATGCAAGGGTTAAGAGAAGGTCTTTATGGATCTATGTTAGCTAATAACTCATCATATATATATGAAATAAAATTCAACATGCTGAGCAAGTGCAATGGAAAAGTTAACATCATGTGGAGGATGGAAACATCCATTATGGGTATGATGACAAGTAGGAGTAGAGTATTAGGGTTTCCATGGTGTGAACTTAAAGCTAGGATAAACACCATAAATAAGAGCATGATACCATGAGAACTTGTAAATGAATAAACTAAGAAGTAAAGGACATCAAAAGACTAAGCCGGCGGAGAAGAGAAGGATTGTTACACATCTAGATTTGTGTTGATGCATGCACGACATAAATGATATGATTTTTTCATTACACTTAACAATTTTTAAAATCTACTATATTAACTATAAATCCATCCAATACTGCAATTTTTTGTCTTAATTATCAATGGTTAGGAGAAACTTGAGTTAAGAGTGCATATTCAATGTTGAAAGGGTGCATAAGGTATCTAACCCTAGAAAGATCATGTCTCCATGTTTAAATAACAATAACATAACCCAATCAATCAAATGAAGTACCTATATGAACTTGTACTATATTTTTATTTTACTTTTCCACTATCTAGATGTTCATCTACATTTAATGATCATGGGGAAAATGGAAAGATAACACTACTCAATTGGAATCTTATTGATATCTATGGCTATAGGAATCAACTGTCATTTTCTTCTATCTAAAATGTCATTCTATAAGGAATAGTGAAAATGTGTCATTGAGGTGTCACTATGTTACTACTAAGTTGTTTGTTTGAGACAGGGTGTACTACAATACACTATATTATCACTACATATGTTTATTCGAATAAATGATATGTATTGGGCTCATGTTTGTAGGGAGGGACATTGGAGAGAAACATTT
Source organism: Larix kaempferi (assembly GCA_027924585.1). NCBI lineage: Eukaryota > Viridiplantae > Streptophyta > Pinopsida > Pinales > Pinaceae > Larix > Larix kaempferi. The sequence continues at coordinate 938,606 of BSBM01000665.1, read as the reverse complement.
GACTTCTCAAAGTTTCTTGTAGGACACAAGATTATTGGGTAGGTTAAATCAACATAGTCCAAGAACTAAATATTAAGAGTGCATGCCAAGATACAATGGTGTAGGGATTGGCATGAGAGCATGGGGGATAGGTGAGATAGAATACAAAACTAATATAAATATAGCATGGCATGGTAATTATATCAAGGATTGTGATGAGGTCAAGTAATCAAATCATGTATGAATATATGTATCCACTTTTGGGGACACAATAGTTAAAGAACTATATAAAATAGTAAAAGTTTGAGCTAATACCCATCAATACTATATTAACACCATAGCCTATGTTAGTCTCAACATAGTCCTATATTAGATCATCAATCCCTCTCCATATATAGTAACCCCACAAGTAGGACTCGCATCACATGGTAAAGTAGCAAGTACACGTATGCATCCAGTATTGGATAATAAAATTTTCTCTCTTTGATAAGAACATTACAAGGTTATTTACACTAGATTTATTATTCATATGCATATAAATGTTTGGAATGTAAAATCAAAATGTCAAATTTTGCATGGATCTCAAATGTTTGGAATTTTTAAATAAAAACATGTAAAATTTGATCATATAATGAGTTGATAGTGTTGTGTAAATGTAGACATTTTATCAAATGGAAAGAGAGGGGTCTTCCAAGCAAATGCATACAAGGTCTACTAGGACAACTGCATCTGATAACGGGAGGTCATCAAGGTCATTGGGAATTGGTGTCTCGACTGATAATCAAAGGTTGTCATATTCACCCAAGATTCAAGCTTGTTGTATAGCTCACATTCATCTGATCACAAGTCAGGACAAATGGGCACATATGATTCCCCCGTATCTTCTATGGGAGAAAAACAATCTCTACCTTTTGTTGGTATAAATGTTTCTGTTAATATGTATCATTGTAATTTTTCACGTGTTTAAAGTTTTTGTATATTTACACAATTTTTTTTTTGTCTTTGAAGCATAGCAAGGTTCAAAAGAGGGTTGTAATTCTGCTCAAAGGGGTGAAGGTTGAGCAAGGAGGGTTTATGTTAAAATAATTGTGGGTTGTACACCCATAACAAATTATCCATTTGATATACCTAAGGATATTCCATGGGAAAGTCGTCTGCAACAAATAACCCTTGAAGGTTGTAGATATCATATGACAAGCTACAACATCATCTTTCTAGTTCAAATCTCCCTCTAGAGAGTAAACAAAGTCTAAATATTGTTTTTCATTCAATGCAAAAATTAATTGAGGTGTATCAGGGTCTTGGACCAACAATGGATCATTAATTGACTTGATGCAGAGGAGAAGGGAATAATTGAAGGGTTCCAACAAGTGATCTACTACGAAGGAAAGAGTGATGAAAGAACATGCCAATTCAATGCTTAACTTCAAAGAAGGCTTAAAGTGAAAAATGTTGAAAGTGAATTATTTCAAGCACATTGAACTTGCACATTTTTTATATGATTAGCTCCTTGAAACCTATGTTAGGTTTCAATGGAAAGATGAGGTAAATAATTATTTTTCCATATTTGTTTGTGCAACGTTTTTTGAGAATATGAAGCCAAACTATACCAATAATCCTTCCACCTTTTTTGGAGTTGGAAGGGGATGAATATATGATAAAAAAGGTGCTCTTAAAGATCCCACAAATCCTCGACCTCAATCCCCTTTGATATATATCCCACCTAGATTTGTGACTTTAAGATCATAGATGGATACCACATCCCAAGTTGGGAGAGCTGCAAGGGATGTTGTAGCCGAAGGTTTAATATCGATATTTGTAGGAGTTGATGTGGGATAGGGATCAAGCTACTTTTTGTCAAAGTTTTTTTTATAGAACCAATGATGAGGTTGACTCAATGAGCACTGAATCTCATAGGACCTATACAAAGTAATGTTGTGATATAGCCTCTAATTTACTATCCCATGAGAGAACGAGCAGAGGAGAGGTTTGTGTTTATATACATACAATCTATAATTGTTTTATTCATTTTGAATTTAAATTCTCTTTGGTATACATACCGAGATCTATAATTGTTTGTTCCCATTATCGCAACTAATTATTGCATCGAATTTTGTGCCCACTTTTCCTCGAAATTTGTCCCCAGAATCTTCCTCTTAAATCATGCCAACAACTATATGATTTAAGAATTAATTGTAGCTATAATATACCTCGAATTGTGTGCCAGAAATTTGGAAAATAATAATCTGTCTCTCTCTATTTGTGTGCTCATTAATTGTTGTGGTAGCTTCCTTGGTAAGCATGCCCAGACGCTTCTCTCTCTCATTGCAGCGTCCTCCTCCTCTTCTCGAGAATTCGACTTGCTCCAATTATCTTGGATTTCATGCCTCACCAAAAGCTCTCTTTTTGGATGTGTAACAATGCTATAGGGAATGCCTTTAAATTAAAATTTCTTGTCTTTTGGTTTGCCTCTCAAGGGAAGTTGAACGATCATCTAATCCAAGGGCCCACATTGGTTTAGATATATGGATGAGAATAAATGCTCATAGTTCTCTCCATAAATTAATTTTATTCACCTACCACTTAAATAAATCAAAATTCACTTTATAACATAATGTTAGAACATTATTACACCTTAGGATCTTATTTATATATCATTTTATTGATTAATTGGTCCAAAATAGGTTAATAATTACAATCCAAGGTTGTTAGAAGTTAGTTAGGGAAAATGATGGCTTATCCACCAAAGTATGGGCCAAAATTGATCAAATATAGTTGTCGGCGCCCTATTTATGGCCACCTCCAGCACTTATTACCACTATCTCAGCTAAGGATCCCTATTTCCTTATTTTAAGGAAACAATCTTTGACTTAGGTTCCCATGCATTGAATCTAGTCATTTTTCCGCTTTCTTAGATGTTTTAGCCACTCCATGGATACCTAACTTCCACGCAATCATCTCCTTCACATGTGTGAGCCTCATTGGTGTCTTCTCATGCCTATCCAATGTTCACATGGACAATTTCTACTCATTTGGTTAGATTTGGGAGCCTATTGGTCAAGCTAGGAGGGATTGAGGTCCAATGTAAGCTAGTCACTTGTAGTGCCTCCAAAGGAAATCGAATTCTTCCAAATGTTATATAAGGAAGATCAAAACTCATTATTGATTAATGGACAGTTAATAAATTCTGGTATTCGATCATTTCTTTCTCTCGCTTTTTTATCATTTATATTATTGGTTTTTTATCATTTATGACTGGTTTTTGATCATTTGTTTTCCAGAACTTTTTTTTTGCACTAATATCTTGTATACTTAGTAATTTATTTCAATTGTGAGGTAATATATAGATGCTATATCCTACTATAATATATGTTTCACATGGTATCAGAGCTCCTGGAGCTTCTATTCGATCCAAGACCATTTTATAAGTGCACCAGAAGGATTGGAGAAACCACAAGAAATCCCAGGGGCTATTTCCTTAAACCCATTGGAGAAATTCTTTTGAGTGTACCCAGGGTGTGATGCTCTCCTGAATTTGCCTTCTATCAAGCAGGGTTCGAATCTGTTAGTGTATATCCCCTCCTGAGTGTTGAGAGTTTTATTGTAGGTACAAGAATTTCTACATGGATTCGAAAGTTCATCTTCTTACTCCATTAAGTTATGTTGAGTGGAAGACTAAAATGTGTGCATATATCAGGAGACAAGATCTCTATGATGTGTCCATTGGTGCTGAGAGTGAACCAGATTCTTATGAAGAAAAAAATCATTGTCTAAATTATTCTGTCAGAGCATTTGGAGCTATGTGTCTAACCATGTCTCCAAGTATGCACTACTTGATTGATTCTGCAGACTATCCATTTGAGCTATGGTCCAACTTGGACAAGGCTCTTTATAAGAAGAATATTGGTGCATTGAGTGAGCCTATGGACACCTCTCATCATGTGCTCACCCTCCTATTTTTTCGTCCTCTACTCTCTTCGATGGAGTTGTTCAAGAAGATCAAATGGAAAAATCTTCAGCACAAGTTCCTGTTGGTACAAGTCTCTTTGATTCAAATGCTTCCTCTACATATTATGAAATATAATGTGAAGAGACATCATCTATTGCACAATATTTTGTTGCTAATGATGAAGATACAACAAATGGATGAGCCATTGTTGAAGAAGAATTATCTTTCCAGTCATTGTTCTCCCATCATACTTCTTCTAGACAGGATTCTCTATCAGTTTTTTCTCTAGAAGATAAGCATTCTTCATATGAGTTTGATGATGTGCAAACTTGTGGTTCCATGGATATTTTGGAGTCTATATCAGATTATGGAGTTCATGCATTCGCACTCCTTGGTCCCATGCCACCTCTCACTTCCTACATGGCCACATGCACACTTCCTCAAGGTTTTGTTGAATATAGATACAACACGCATTTGCTTGGGTTTAAGCCTCAAGCACATCAAGCTTCATATGGTTCAAAGTTCAAGCATTTGGAGTTGATCTCCAAACCCATTTGTTCTCTCATGATTTTTCACATTCGAATTCTGAGGATTATCAGTCAGTTGTTACAGCTCACTTTCAGTATGGAGTTGATGCATTCACTCTCACTGTCATGCTTCCTATCCACTGTATGATTGGCACTTGTTCTTAGAGTTACAAGGAAGATTGAGGACATTACTATTCACTTGGGATTGATTCTCAAGTTCATCAAGTCTCATTTTGATTTGTTTTTTCCACTTTTGGTATGATGATCAAGTCTAAAGAGTATCTACTTGTCTTTGCTTCCACAGTTGCAGAGATAAAGCATTTGATCCAATCATGGGAGCAACATCCACTTCCTCCAAATAAGAAGCTTCCTCCACACATCTGATCAAGTTCACACCTACTTGAGTTTTGGAGTAGTTTATTTTGGTGTATTTCATGTCCACTTTAGAGGGGAGGTTTTATTTCCCATGTGGTTTTCCTCCTTACCTTGGCTACATGGACAGATAAAAATTGATGTTGTAAAAGGCGACTTGAGCCTTAGTTGCCAAGGCCTTATTTTTTATTATCTACCAAATTCTAGCTTATGGGGGGGTGCTAGAACATTATTACACCTTAGGACCTTAGTCATATATCCTTTTATTAATTAATTGGTCGAAAACATGTTAATAATTACAATCCAAGGTTGTTAGAAGGTTGTTAGAAGTTAGTTAGGGAAAATGATGGCTTATCCACCAAAGTGTGGGCCAAAATTGGTCAAATATAGCTATTGGCACCCTATATATGGCCACCTCCATCATTTATTACCACTATCTAATCTAAGGCTCCCTATTTCCTTGTTTTAAGGAAACAGTCTTTGACTTAGGCTCCCATGCATTGAATCTATTCATTTTCTCCCTTTCTTAGTTGTTTTAGCCACTCCTTGGATACCTAAATTCCACCCAATCCTCTCCTTCATAGGTGTGAGCCTCATTGATGTCTTTTCATGCCTATCCAACATTCACATGAACATTTCGTACTTGTTTGGTTAGATTTGGGATCCTTTTGGTCAACCTAGGGGGGATTGAGGTCCAAAGTAAGCTAGCCACTTGTAGTGCCTCCAAAGGAAATAGAATATTCCAAATTTTATATAAGGAAGATAAAAAATCATTGTTGAATAATGAACAGTTAATAAAATATGATATTTGATCATTTGTTTCTCTGGTTTTTTATAATTTATATTATTGGTTTTTTATCATTTATGACTGTTTTTTATCATTTGTTTTTCAGAACAGTTTTTGCACTAATATATTGCATACTTAGTGATTTATTTCAATTGTGAGGTAATCTATAGATTCTATATCCTACTGTGATACCGATTTCACACATAAAAGTGAATTAATTGCTCATCTCAAGCAATTAATAAAAGGGTCAAGTCCCCTTTTTCCTCATTAATTACTGAGGCATAAAATGACTGGGAGAACACTTCCTAGGTACAATTTCAACACACTATATTTTAGAAAATCTTGTAAATCTTTGCAATGTTTAGAAATTATCATTTGCGGGAGTTGGTGGTAAAGATGGTGGAGTCCGTACTTTGTACAAATCCTTGGAATATGAAACATGTTGCAAAAGGAATCTTTGATGATTGAAATTTTCACTAAAATATTTATCCTGAAATCTACATGTTGAAGATTATGGATGGAAATTTTATCGTTGGAACCTTTGAGAACTATGACCTTGAAATTAAAGAATTCAATACTAAACATTATTTCCTAACTGGGAAGAAGAAAAAAGCACTTGTGCTTATAACCATAGATTGATTTTTTCAATCTGGGATCATGTATGGATAAAAATCTCTAGAATGAAAATGAGGTCTAGATTTGATCCCTACAACATGTTAGAAAAATAAACCTTCAATGTCGAAATCAAAATAAAAAACATTGGTATTCTAGATGTGGTTACATGATATTGTAAGTCCTATAGTTATAGAAAATGCTGGAAAGATTGATTATACTTGAAATTTTTCCAATAAATATTGTGGTCTTCAATCAAAGTTCATGTTCAATTGTGCAAGAAGCTTTAATTTGACAAATGAACATGATTTTTCTCTTCACTATTTACATTTATTTCTTCTCTTCTTTTCTTTTTGTTCTCATTTTGTTCTTTTTTTCTACTTATTTTATTTTCAAATAAAGGAAATAAAAATTAAATTGAGGAAGGAGAGAAAGGGAGATTCCCCTTACAACTACCATTTCATGTTTTTGCAAAAATGTTTGAAGCTAATTTATCGATATTTATGCACATGAGGACCATATAGGCCCACACTTCCTATCAAAGCTAGTCTACCCAATCTTGGTGGTGGATTTGCACTATCTTGGTCAATATAGTTCTCAAAAAATTGTTGGTAGATTCCACCTACACATTGTCTTGTGGATGGTATGCATAATATTTCCAATGTTTGATGTTGTATTGTTGTGTGATAGAATAAACAAACTTTGATGTAAACTATTAATCTTGTGTAGTAATAATTTCCCTAGTTGTACCAAAGTGATTGAAAATATCTTCAAATAAAAAGTGAACTATTGCTTGTTGATTTGATTATAGGAGAGTGAACTAGATTCTACCCATTTAGTAATGTAATATGTACAAACCAAGCCATACCTATTCTTTCTTCACATTGGAGTGATCGACACCACAATGTCTAGGGACTATTTTTCAAAAAGCTCTTTGAGAACATGAGGCTCCAAAGGAATCTCATATGCTTTATTGGTCTACCCATACATTGACAACTTTCACAACTTCCCATGTACTTCTTGGCATATTTGAAAAGATTGTGCCAATAATACCCTAGTTGCGGGAAATTATAAGTATTTTTGTTATCAACAAAGTGACCTCCACATGGCTTGTCATGACATCCTTTAAATATATTAAACACCTCATATTCTCGTACACATTGTCGGATAATCATATATGGTCTTGTATTGAATATATATCCTTCATTCCATGAATATGTGGCACTTAGTCACACAAGCTTCTACTTCTCCAAAGGTGAGTTATGTTGTAGCAATTTTAATCTATCCATGTAGTTAGTAATATCAAGAAACCAAAGAGAGTTAGTAGCTATTGCAAGCAAATGTTCACCTTCATATCAAATATGGAAAGAAAATATGCAAGTGAATTTTCTTGTCTTACTATCTAAAATAGTGATATTGATTTCCTATAGGAACAAGAGAAACCTAGTTATTTATCCCATTTGTAATGGGTTTATTCATAATATACATGATGGAAGAGTGGCTAGTGTTGATCAAAATGTCAAAACAAGTAATGTAGTGCTTAAATTTATTTATAGCAAGTAAAACTTCCAAAAACTCATTTTCCATGACTGTGTAGTTCATTTTAGTAGGGATATTGTTTTACTAACAAAACATATGGAATACATTGGAACATTATCGTTTTGTCCTAAGACTGCACCAAGAGTAGTATTGAAAGTATCGATTGATATATGAAAAGGAAGAGAACAACTTGGTCCCCTTAACATTGGTGTTGCATAATTTGTTTCCTTAGTGTTTCAAAAGCAAATACATAGGAGAATACCAAAAGAAATCAACATCTTTTGTAAGCAATTTAACAAAGGTGAAACTATTTGTTTTCTATGAAACATCTATAACAGTTTGTTCCGAAAAGACTTCTTACATAGTTTGGAGTATTTGGAATTCGAAGCTTCAAGAGGACTTCAGTCTTCACTAGGTAAACTTTAATTCCTACAAAAGGGATATGATTACCAATAACAATAACATTAGTTAGAAACATAAAACACTTTCCCTTAGTTAACACAAGGTTGGTTTCTTGGCATTTGATCAAAACCTTCTAAATATTCTGGAGTGCTTCATAAAAAATGTTACTATAAATAATAATTATATAAATGTACAACTCAACACAATCATGAATCAAATGAGAAAGAATACCCAATACTACACTTTGAAATGTAGTAATCCAAAAGGTAGCACCCTATAAGATAATGTACCCCATGGACATGTAAATGCAATTTTATGTTGACCTTGAGGTGTTATTCTTACCTAATTATATCCACTGAAACCATCAAGAAAATAATCATTTTTTGAGCTAGGGTATCTTGGAATTGATCAATGTAAGGGAGAGGGAAGTAATGTTTCAAAGTGACTTTATTTAATCTTTGGAAATCAATAAAATACACGAGTTTCTATTCCTTTTGGCAACTATGAAAGGGTACCATTATTTTCGAGAACTATGACTAGGGGTGAAACCCAATGACTATTTGAATTTGGGTAGATGAATTTTTCATTATATAACTTCTACAACTCTTCATAATTTATTTATGAGCTATATTCATGGGGAATTACGGTTTCCTAATAGGTCAAGCATTCTCATAAATATAAATGTGATGAATACAAGTATAAATGTGATGAATAGATTTGTCAACATGAATACCTTTCATGTCATTATACTTCAATGTGAAATTTGAAACTTGGTATTTGTAACTATCTCTCTGATGATTGGAATGCGAATTATGTTAGTTTTTCAAAATTTACTTTAATCTGATCTAGGATCTTAACTGAGAGAACAACATGTACAACATATCTAGAGAATATCAATCATGGACATAATAATGCAAGCACACAAGAGGCAATAAACACATAGAGTTTCACTGAGGAAAACCATAAAGGTGAAAAACTCCACAACTTCTTCAGAGATAGATAGAGCAATGATACAACCCAAGCATAAGAGATAGTCTTCTCTTAGCAGCAGCTTCTCCTCCTCCACAAGTGTGCCACTCTCCAATGAGAGTATGTGTGAGAAAGTGAAAGAGAAAATAGAGTTGTAATACCCCATTTAGACCCTTATGATATATTAGCTTTTAATGTAAATATTGTATACATGTGATGTATGTTTTCCTATCGTGGAGCTCAAGGCCAAGGCCGCGCTAGTGGATGCTCGAATTTTATTTAAAAGGTGCAAGTATTAGATATTATGTTACCCATGTGCTATTTAGCCATGGAACATTGTAAAAATGATATAAATAAACATCATGTAATAAAATACCAAAACTGACTATGGAAGCAACGAATGAGAAGGGGACATGTGTATCCACTAGGGAGTGGTGACGGGGCTGTGGGGATGAACCATATGCTTCCAAATGTCATTGTGAGAACCCATTTGACTTTTCTTGATGACATTTATTTTTGTTGTAAGGAAGTAGTTGAAGATTTCAGTCCATGGCTTCAATGGAGCATGGGCAGCCTAGAAATTCGTATGGCAGAGTATGGGCTCTGTTTTCTTGTACTACAAGTCACTCTACCTCATGGGGATTGCTTCTTCCTCATTCCCATCCCATTTTGAAAGAACCCAGCATCAATTTTCATCCAAAAATGAATTCCCAGTAGTGAGAAAAACCAAAAATCGCAACTGTGAAAGAACCCACCTTTTGAAGAGCCATAAACGCCTAGAATTGGTATTTGATAGTGAAATCTAATGGGGGATCCATAGGTATGAACCTTGGGGAGAATTTGAGAGCATTAGCTACCCCGAAATCCATTAGAAAACCCAGTTTTTACAGCCCAGAAATCCAGTGACGGGATTGAGTTATTTGTTGACATAAATGGGAGAAAATCCAAGTGTTGATGTTTGAACAGAGGATTGGATTGCTTGAGTTTAGCTTGAGATGTCTATAGCTCTATGGTTGATCTCATTGGCTTACCATCCTCATCCTTTCCTTATTGCATGCTTAATAAACCCAGCTGTGTGCTGGCTTAGCATGATCGTTTGAGTGAATCCATGGCTGTGAGTGAGCCTGTCTAGTTCCTCCTTAGTAGATACACAGCCCAACTCGGGGGTGATCTCTTAGCTGAAAGAATACAGGCTGGACAGAGATCTATGGTTGGGTGGAACGTTTCTCTCACATAGCCAATTGTTTGGACGTTTGCATTTCAAGATAAGTATTCTTTGTGTATTAATTTATATGCATTATGTGTTCTGCAATGTGTTAACTCTGAATGTAATTGTTCATGTTGATGAGATGAAATGAATATCTTAATATGGTGGATATGAAGCTTGTGCATAGCATGATAATGAGACTGACCTCTCTGCATGTTGATTCATCATCTTCCTGGGTCAAATAAGCTGATGCATTACTGTTTGTCTGTGTGCAATTATGTTTATTTCCGTTGTGTTTATGTTGATTATGTATTCGCACAGAGAAGTTTTTAATTGCTATCAATTTATTAGTAATGACTGGGGCAGAGATTGCCAATAAGCCCGGTATGTCAATCATGTTTCCCTCCCTTGCACCGGATTGATGGAAGGGGACGTGACAGAGTAGTATCATAGCCTAGCTTGCAGCACTGGGGCTACTTTGGCCAAAACTTTGAGTTACAGGCAAGTGACAGAATGTTTTAATGCAGTATTGGTGAAGTTAGGGCGGCATTTTTTATTGGAAAAATGGTATGGTAAGATTTCTCAGGTGTGGAAGAGGATCATACAGGTGCATATATCTCTCCAATAGCTTTCGAATGGTACAAAACTCGCCTCATTTGGCCAAGGGATGAAGGAGTTATGAACCCCGGAAGTTGCAGGGACGAAGGTGTTCCACGAGTTTTGGGTTTCGAGTTTTGGGAACGCGAATTTGGAAAATTGTATTCTAGATTTCCAAAATCCCAAACCCGCAATTTTGGCTTTTGGGATGTCGGGTTTCAGGTTGCGGGTTGCAGGGATGCAGAATTTTGAAAAGTTGTGTTCCAGTTTCCGCAATCCCGATCCGACATTTCGGGTTTCGGGTTGCGAGTTGCGGGTACATAGAAGTTTGAACAGTTGCATTCCAGTTTCCACAATCCCTATCCCACATTTTGAGTTTTGGGTTGCAGGTTGCAGGGACGCAGAAGTTTGAAAAGTTGGGTTCTGGTTTCTGCAATCCTGATCCCGCATTTCGGGTTTCGGGTTGTGGGTTGCGGGGACGTAGAAGTTCAAAAAGTTGTGTTCCGGTTTCCGCAATCTCGATCTCGCATTTCAGGTTTTGGGTTGCGGCCTATGTGTGGCGGGATATTAAAAAAAAAATGAGCATAGAGCCCGAAATTTGATTTTTGGATTACAGGAGCTTGCAAGGTCGGAATTTGATGAGTTCAGGGGCATTCTAAGGCCATTGACGGAGGCCATGAGTTCTCTGCATGTTGATTCATCATCTGCTTGGGTCAAATAAGCCGATGCATTACTGTTTGTCTGTGTGCAATTGTGTTTATTTCTGCTATGTTTACGTTGATTATGTATTCGCACACAGAAGTTTTTAATTGTTATCAATTTATTAGTAATGACTGGGGCTGAGATTGCCAATAATCCTGGTATGTCAATCATGTTTCCCTCCCTTGCACCATATTGATGGAAGGGGATGTGACAAGAGTTCCTCCCGCACTCTATTTATAATTGACATGACTTGCCTAATGAGCTTTACTAGGTCGGCCTTAACTTAACCACATAACATAATGATGATAGGGCCGACCCCCAATAGGGTGATCTAATAACCCTTTGACCAACATGACTTATACGGGGCCGACTCCACCAAAGTGGTCTAATAACCCATCAAGTATAAGTTACGACACTTACAATATAAATGACGACAATTTCGTATAAAGGAATAATAACATCTCTATAGGAATACAAATACTTCCGTATGGAGGAATAATAACATCTCCATAGGAATACAATATACATATATGAAATACATTCCGAAGTTACAAATACATCAACACTCCCTCTTAACTAGGAAGGTATTTCTCGATATAGGACTTCTAGCACAAGTCTTCTTCTCTGGATCATCGTAACTAGATCATCGTCATCGTCACTGCTGCTACCATCTCAATCAATCTCTGATCTACTTGTCATAGGAATTTCTATAGAGCCAGTCCCTTTTCATACTGCATGTAAGCCCACCACCTGCAGGTCTTCATCACTAGCCATACTGTGGAATCCTCAGGACTTATTACGTGCATCAACAAAACCTCGAAAGAGCATCCCAGGCATTTTACGAGCACACAGCTCAACCTATCGGATCTCCCAGGATCTTTTACATGTGACTGTCATAAAACCTTAAAAGAGTGTCTTGCCAAGCAAGATCTCTAAATAGCATCTGAGCCCTTTTCAATCCTATCCAGATCTCCAGGACTTATTACATGTGACCCCTACCACAAAACTTTAAAAGAGTGTCTTTCCAAGTAATATCTCTAAATAGCATCTGAGGCCTTTTTCATCCTGTCCAGATCTCTAGGACTTATTACATGTGGTCCCCACAAAACCTTAAAAGAGTGTCTTGCCAAGCAAGATCTCTAAAGAGCATTTGATGCCTTTTTCATCCTGTCCATATCTCCAGGACTTATTACTTGTGGTTGTTACACCCAAAATCTACTCATCATAAGATTCAGTGTATACATCCCTGAAGATATCTTGACTAAGTGATCAATCAGAGAGGATTTGTACCCAATTGTGCTAGGTTTTGAAAGTTCATCGCAGGCTGAACATGAGCAACATGCGACGTCGCACCTTGCCCCACTACAGGGTGTAACGAAGTCAGTTAGATGGAAAAAATAGCTTCTTCGAGGTCCTTCTCAAAGCTTGCTGACTTGGGACCCTATCCTTAACCTCTTGGAGGAGCTGGAACTCAGTTCCTAATACTTTGGAGAGATCCCTTAAGCCTCTCCTACCATCTCTCAGCCTATCCTGTCCATACCCTATCCACTTAGTCCTATATGAATGAATCTCGCTCCCATCCTAAGGGGAGGAAGTCTATGGTATCTACATGCTTGTGAAATCACCCTTGGAAGATCTCCACTCACCTATTGGAGAACTCATACTTCCTTGGAAGGATATGGGAATCGGCTTTGTCGAAGAAGGGTTGCAACGTTAAGCCTTGGTTGTAGTTCTATATCTCTATTATGTACTTCCCTTTTTTTGCAGTAATACAAATTCTTTCCACCAATATTGTTCATGTGTATAATGATATTGAGTAGTTTACCTGCTTAACTGTTTACTTAGATCTCTTATTGTATAGATGCCTTTTACCTGTTTCTCTTGTTTTTTGTCTTGACAGGTCTTGCATCTTGGATCTGACGACCGTGAGACGTGGAGCAACATTCATGAGGAAGGATTGCGAAGTGAATGGTAAGACATCTAATACTCGATCCTTAAGTAGATCTAGGGAATGCATTAGTAGTCTGTTTTATTTGTTCTAGACTCACTTTGAGCTAGGGAGATCCTGTTCGCGTCTGCTCGAGTGGATTGTCCGATAACAAATATGGCGACCATACTGGGGAGTACAGTCTTATTAAGTACTTGTCAATCTGAGAGTCATTTTCAGTTGATTGCTTGACACCAAGCCTTTTCTTTTTTGCTATACTTCTTGAAGTTGATTTCACTATCAGATCTTCATATTGAAGACCCTGATCTACTTCCTCTGAGTTTATATGACTCATTCCCAAACCATTCCATGGTTCATTGCTGAGAGATCTGATTCATTTTTGAATTTAGACTTCGCTTGTCGCACCGGGGCAGCGGGAACAGAGCGACAGTGTGTAATTTTTTCGTCTCTGTTCTTTACCTATTAGTCACTCGTCGCATCCTGTTCATTGGTAGATTGCGATGCCATCGCACTTCCCGCATTGGTGAACTGTGACGTCGCACTGTGTATAAGCACAGAGTGTGTCAATTTGTCAAAATTTGGCATACAAGCATCTCCTTTCCATTTGACAATCTGGACTTTGGTTTGCTATATGAACTCCCTCTGTGCTGCAAGATCCAGCCAAGGACCCCACCTATGATTTGTGTTTTGAGTGTTTGGTTTTTATTGGATTAATTTTGGGTTCCGTTTTGGACAAAGTTCGAAGACCGATAGTGGTGGATACTCTTGTCTCCTTCGCCTTCATCCCCTCACCCTTGCATTCCCTTCCTTCCATGCCTGATTTGATCATTACATTAGATCAACTTCCAGACCTCGTTTTCATCATTGTTTGAGCTTTGCTTGCTTGGTTTGCTTGTTGCTACTTGATTTTGAGTTAAGTGTGTCCTTTAGCTTGATCAAGTGCTTGTCTTTTCTCGAGTTTTCTCAGTATACTGAGTGCTGTAAGTAGTGTTTTCTTTCTACTCATTTAGATCTGAAAGCTCAATTGGTATCAAGTTTATTCTATGATGTATCCATTGAAAAGTTAAAAAGTGCTTCTTTCCCACCATTTCTTGAGCATTATTGAAGAAAATTGTTGTGCATTGGAACGTTTTCATTTGTGTTTTCGAAAAATTGAATGAACATATGATCTATTGTGTTTTTCTCGAACTATGAATCGCTCACTTTCTTGAAAGACTCAAAGTATGCTTCAATTTTTTGCAAAATTGATTCCATGCTAAGGAAATATAGATGCATTTTTAATTTTTGTTGCTTTTAGACCATTGAAAGTAAAATCGAAAAACTTACATATTCCGTTTTAGAATCCTCTCTTTTCATTACCTAGTGTCGTTTTGCATTGAAAAGAAAAATAAAAGGAAAAATGTTTTGATTTGGATAGTAGTGTTGTGATTTTTTGTGTTTCATTGAAAAAGGAAAAGAATGTTCTCATTGTCATATTTGTTTGAATTGGGAATTAGGTTGCATTGAGTTTGTTTCGGCAATACTATTGGAAACTTTTTTCTCCTTCCCATAGCTAGAATTCATTGAAAGAAAAGGATATTTCGTGCATGGAGTTAGGACTTGCATTATGCTTCCGATTATGTACTCACCTCATGCATTCACCTAACCATCCAAGATAAAATTAACGGTAGAACTAGGTAAAAATTTTAGCAACTTGTATGTAAGCTAGAGACGTGTTCCGACATCGTTAAGCGTGACAGCTATCGTTATTTGTCAACACTGTATCTCGGGGGTGTTGTAGTCTTCGACATACTTATCGGTATATCGAGCTCCTTCACGTACCAACTAAGTACCATAATCCGTACTTGGTGTATATCGAAGGGTGTATCATGTACTCGGTAGTATATCAAAAGGTCTCTTGCCAAATGGTTGTGCGTTAGACAGCACCACTACGGATTTGAGCTCCCACGTACCTTGCATATATCGAGAGACACCACTAGGATTCCTGAAACCAACTGAGTTAACCATTTGGCCATATTGGCAAAGCAATACAATGAGAATAGTACTCGGGGAGATTAGCACGCACGTACAGTCTAGGTAATCGGGTATGCAGGAAAGGGTACGGTCCCAATCCTCCTTGTCATGTCATATTGTTGGACCCTGCAATATATCGCGGTTTGCGATGCCTTGATAATCCCGTGAGGTTCCAGAATTTTGAATCCACTCTGTCACATAAGTTTGCTTGTTGCCTTAGTTTGAGTAGGTTTTTTTGGACTAATTTTCTTTTAGGATACCCTTAGGAGAAACATTGTTTCAGCCTTCCTGACTGATTTTCCTAATGCTCTGGCAGATTTTCCCTGGAGAAGATCCTGTAGGATCTTAAACTTATCACCCGAATATCCCCTTAATACAGAGGTTATTTTGAGGGTAAGAACTGACCAGTGTAACACAGTCGTATTTACTGAAGTAGAAAACGCCACCCTAAATGTTGGAGGACTGTTGTTTCCACAAACTCCTCTGGATTCACCTGCCTCTCATCCCCCACAGGATGAAGGAGCAAAAATCCCTGCTTCACCAAACCTTTCTCCTATCATCCCGGGAGAACCTGGATCATTGGAATGGATAAACTGACCCTAGGATGACCCTACTATAGCTGTTGGTCCTTTAGTAGCTTACTAGACATCTTCTACAGACCAACCAGTGGCTCATTTTTCCATCTCATCCCCACCTAGTGGGACTACTCCGGACGACACTTTAGCCTACTTTCATGGCTAATTAACTCACTTTCCTTCCATGGCTGAAGAGTTTTGGTAGTCAAGTCTCCAACGACGGGTTCAAGACCCATCGTTACCCCCTTACCGAGCCATCCCAGATCGTCCGATATCTTTTGGATCACCGGAACAATCTCACCACGAGACCATTAATAAGACTGGTCAACCCTCGCAAGACTCCAGTCCTGCACCTCAAGCAAATCAACTGGTGGAAGGACAACAGTCCAACACACCCATCACTACCACAGTTACTTTACCAATTCCTCCTCCACCTCAAAATTCAAGGGGAGGATATTCCATTCCCCCGGATTATCTTATAGGTAATGTTATTACTGCGGTATCTATTCAACAACCTACGTTGGTTCAACCTATGAATAGTGGTCAACGTATTGTGGATGGGGGGCAATGAGCATTTCCTAACCAGAAAATAGGCAGTGGAATCCCCAACGGACCTTTCCAACCCGCTAGACCATCTACCATGGGATTATCTCATGTTGGGGGCCCATCCAATGTAACTCAACCCTCATGGAGTCAAGCGTATCTAGGTTCCGTTAACCCTGTGCCAGGCCAATCTATTCTTGTAAACGCACCATACAGGATACCTTATCCCGAGAATCCACATACCCTATGGGGGGAAAATCCCGTGTTGCATCACGGACCCGAACCAACTATCCCTCAAATAACACCACCCCTGATCGGTCCTCCCCTACCTCCTGCTGGAGGCGCAAGGCCCCCATCTAACCTTGGTGGAGGCCCACCTCATTTTTCCAACAATATCTCTCACCCTTCCGGTGGTGGTGGGAATGGTCCACCATTCCCTCTAGGCAGAGGTGGAGAGGGACCACCCTATTATTGTGGAGGAGGACACTTCCCTTCGGGTGGTGGAGGTGGTCCACCACCCCCTCCAGGCGTAGGCAGTGGAGGACCTAATTACTATGGTGGTGGCAGTGGTGGTAGAGACCCTCATCCTTCTGGCGGCAGAGGTGGTGGGGACCCCCATCCTTTCGGTGGAGGTGGTCCACCACCCTCTCCATGCGGAGGCAGTGGTGGGCCGCCTTATTATGGTTATTGACCCCCACCTCCTCCCGGTGGTGGTGGCGGACCTCCACCCCCTCCCGGTGGCGGAGGTGGACCCCCACCTTATTGGAATGGACCACCTTATGGTGGCGAACCTTCTTACGGTCTAGGTGACACACCCCCCAATGGCCAGTTTCCTCTCGGTACACCTTACGGTCAGTTTGGTCCATACGCCTTATCCGTATTATAAATATGCACAGCCTAACCCACAGCTTCCTTTCCTGGCTACTTTGGACCTTCCTGGCCTATCTCGTTTACCCAACAATCCTATTTACCATGGATCTAACTGGCCACCAATTCCGGTGAAACTTCCATTTGATATCCCCAAATTTGACGGCAAGCTGGGTGAAGACCCTAAAAACCACATGATGACATACCACTTATGGTGTTCATCTAATTCCTTAATGGACGATTCAATTTGCTTTAGATTGTTTCAGAGGACTCTCATCGGTTTCGCTGCCAAGTGGTACATTGAGTTGCCACCCCACTCTTTTCCTGATTTTGGTTCTCTTGCCATGAACTTTTTGACACATTTCCAGCTGCCCATAGGGTATGAAAAAGGTACCGAGCTTTTAACCTCGCTCCGTCAGAATACCGCCACTCATATTTTGGATCATATCCACGAGTGGCGAAGGAGACGATGTCTCATTAAAGCTCCTATTCCAGATCATCTCCTAGTAGACTAGTTCACAAAATACCTCATCCCTACCATAGCAAGAGATGTTTCCATGCAATGTGTTGTCACTGAAGAACAAGCCATCGCAAGTGCCCATGTACTAAACCTAGTCTACACTCAATCTAACGCTTTGTTTGATATTCTGCCTAACGCACCCCGTGACGTTAATGACCCTGTGAAACCATGAAAGGGACTCCAAACTAATGGAATCATTGGATCCCTTAACACCCAGCTTACTTCTATCACTGTTGGATCATCCAACCCCCACGGTTCTTCTCCATTACCAACTCAGGCTGGTAAGAGCACCACCAAATCCACCACTCCTGCTCTAACTGAAGAGGTGAATTCTGTCCAATCAGCTTCATCTCAGAAGTCGAGTGGCAAAAAGAAGAACAAGGGGAAACCCAAAAATTCTTCTACCCAGTAGGAACAAAAGAGCACTCCTGATGATACCAAGCAGAAATGGAAGCTAAAGTATCCTTGTTTACTGTGTGGAGATGACCACTTCTCCAAATAATTCCCCCATAGAGACGAAGTTCACTGAAGTTTCTTAGGTGTAAACCAATTCCCGCAGCCCTCAATGATCCGTTTCCTACTCAGAACTAGCAGATGATTGCTCAACCCCCCCCAGCCCAGGGGGAACCATCCAATACCGTGCATGTTCTCATGGTGCGCAATGAGATGATCAATTTGAACACTTGCTCACGATCTTACGAACCAGTACCTTTGAAGGAATCCGCTGGAATTAATACTGAAAAAGCTTTCGACTCCTTAACTGATGTCACTGTACCATCAACTTCTCCCACCATTGAGAATCCATCCTTAGACTCAATATTACGACTGCCCAAGAGTACGATTCAAAAAGTTGTTTTCAATCCTAATGCTTGGGCAACACAAAATTACAATATCGTAGAAGACTTCGCACAAGCTCCTTGCGCCATGTATACCCTGGAAGTTTTGTAGAATTGTCCTAATCAACGCAAAACTCTCCTTGCAGCCATCGGTGCAGTCAACCCCGATTCCTCGAATACCATCATGTTCTGACTTGACCACTTCAAAGCCGAGGCTCTCCCACCAGCTCGCATTCCAAGTTTTTGTGAACATTGCTGGGAAGATTGTCCATCATACCCTTTTAGATGAAGGCGCCTCCACTTTTGTCATGTCGATCACCTATTGGAGAGCCATTGGCTCCCCTGAATTTAATTGTTCTCCCACCACGTCAAAATTACTCGACGGGCGTGGCTTTCAACCTCATGGGCTCTTACAAGATCTTGCAGTTGAGTTGGGTGGAAAGACTGTAACCGTTAATGTGGAAGTGGTCTCGGCCCCAATAGATTATAACCTCTTTCTTGGTCGCAATTGGTTTTAAACCATGCAGGTAGTAGCCTCTTCAGTCTTCCGCATAGCACAATTCCCCCACCAAGGACGAATTGTTACTATCGACCAATTAGATTTTTGCACACCATATGCGACTAGTCATCCTGGTGACCATGTTCCTTCCATTGGACAAATGTCAAAATAGTATGAGAGTATAGGGGTTGGCCTTTTGAAAGATTCATCTCTCATGGGAATTTTTTCGGCAACGGACCCCCCTAATCATGTCGCTACGGTGAACATGAACTCCACAAAAAAAATTCTCACTCTACCGACACTTGGCTTGTACCGGATGAAGCCACAACACACCTGCTTGGAGATATAATGTTTCCTTCACCCGCTGAACGTATTTATGTTAGTTTTTCAAAATTTACTTAAATCTAATCTAGGATCTTAACTGAGAGAACAACATGTACAGCATATCTACAGCATATCAATCATGGACACAATAATGCAAGCACACAAGAGACACAGAGTTTACTTGGGGAAAACCATAAAGGTGAAAAACCCCAATAACTTCCTCAGAGATAGATAGAGCAACGATACAACCCAAGCATAAGAGAGAGACATCTCCTAGCAGCAGCTTCTCCTCCTCCACAAGTGTGCCACTCTCCAAAGAGTGTGAGAGAGAATAATGAGTGATAAAATAGAGTGCCTCCTGCACTCTATTTGTACTTGACTTGAGTTTCCTAATAACCTTTGCTAGGTCAGCCTTAACTTAACCACATAATATAATGTTGACTGGATGACACCCAATAGGGTGGTCTAATAACCCTTTGACCCACATGGCCGACTCCCAATAGGGTGGTCTAATAACCCTTCAACCCACATGACTTATATAGGGCCGACCCCAACAAGGTGGTCTAATAACCCATCAAGTATAAGTTACGGTACTTACAATATAAATGACGACACTTCCGTATAGAGGAATAATAACATCTATATAGGAATAAAAACACTTCTGTATAGAGGAATAATACCATCTCTATAGGAGTACAATTTACATATATGAAATACATTCCGAAGTTATATATACATCAACAGTCCCTCTTAACTAGGAAGGTATTTCTCGACACAGGTATTCTAGCACAAGTCATCTTCTCTGGATCATCGTCACTGGATAATCGTCATTGAGTCATCATCATCGTGACTACTGCTTCTATCTCAATCAATCTCCAATCTACTCGTCATAGGAAGTTCTATAGAGCCAATCCTTTTTCATACTGGATGTAGGCCCACCATCTGTAGGTCTTCATCATCACTGGCCATACTTTGGAATCCTCAGGACTTATTACTATAAAATTAGTCACAACGGATCTAATGAACAAGTAAATCAATGACAATAGATGAAACTCATAAAATATGGTTTAAACTGTGCAAGAACATGCATCAGTGCTCAATATCCTAGTAAGGGTGGAAATACAATACAATAATGTCACAATGAGTGAGCAATTTGAATTTCCTAAGGAGGTCATTCGAATTAACTGAATGGCATAGCTTGGATCCAACTAGGAGTCCTCGTCATCAATCATTGGTGGTCATCAATGCAGAAGTCACTGTCAAACAGGTGTCAAACTGAGTCTAACTGAGTGTAATAAGTGTAACTGATGGTAAGTGGCACTAATATAGGGATGGAGGCTCAATGGAGGGTCCATGAGGGCTTAACTGCACTTAGAACTGTCAGTCATGTATCATCGGAGGTCAATCAGAGTGATAACATCAATTATGGGTCAATCAGAAGTAAATCAGAGTGATAACTGAAGTGTAACTGGACTGGTAGGTGAGAAAGTTGCCCTTCTTCAGTGGTAGGTGAGAACTGGGTGCATTAAAATCTAGGAGGGATTAAATTGAGTAGAAAGTAGCTCCTGAGTGCTGGGAGACTAAGAACTAGGTGTTGGAGGTACCATATTGATGACTGAGCAGCATGTGGGTGCATGCAGTGCATGCAGAATGCATGCATGCATGCAAAGTACAAAATTGAATGATGAGATATCCTAACACCCCCCCTCAAGCTATACTATGATGTAAAAAAATAAAATGTAGGGCCCTGGTTACTAAGACCAAAGGTCACCCCAATACAATAATAATCCAAATAAAGAACCGTCAATAAACCGAGGAAATGGATAAAACCTCATGGGAAAAATACCCCCCCTCAAAATAGACTGTAGCACACCAAAAGATTTAACTGCTCCAAAATCAAGTAGATATGTCTGGAGGTATCTTACTCTTGGGAGTAAATGGATCATGCTCCAAAAACATGTGCTTGAATTCTCCATCAGTGGATGCAAGTGAATGTGGAGACTTTATGAACTTGCTTTTCATACCGAAAATGGTGAGAACAAATCTGACAATATGAGGATGATCCTGGAACATGTGATTCAAACCAAGTGAGATAGGAATAGCTCTAATCGGATCAAATAGATCTTGAAAGTTGAACTTCTTATCAGTGGAAGTTAAATCAGCTCCAATATTTGACAAATGGTTTCTTGAGAGCTCCTTTGAACCTACAACGGTGAGATCAAAACCAAAATCAACAAAAAATGCATGAGAATTGAACTCAATCGAATGGTAGCGCTCTTCATCTTCAGTAAAACTCTGAGAAACTGTGCAAATGATAGAACAAAATCTTATAAAAGGCATGCAATCAAGGAGGACGAATGCTTCACCTCCAAAATATCAAGTAGATCATTATTCTGCATGCCAACAAACTCATGTGAAAGAGAGGATTCAAGGACCTCTTCAGAATATAGAGTATGAGCTGGTTTATCTTGCTCAAAATTCAAAATAGAAGACTTTGCGAGAATGAGTGTTGAATCTACAGTTTCTTCTTCATCTTGAACAATGGATGAGGCCAAGACATAATCGGAGAGAGCACATAAGGAGATCTCACTAGGCTTGTTCTCCAATAGTCTATCATGATCCTCTTCTTCCTACTTTCCAAATTCTGTATTGATTTCGGCCCATAGATCTCTTGGATTTTCAGCAGTAGTACTGAGGTAGCGCATACAAGGAGACATAGCAAGACATATTGTCCCAAAATCTCTATCACAATCATTAAGACAATCATTCTCCTCTTCATCGGAATCAAAATCTCTTGTATTACCAATGCACATATCAAAAAGACACTGTCTCTTCAAGAATGCAATCATCTTTGGTTTCCATTCATCATAGTTGAATGGAGTAAGAATATTTTGCGAAGAAGAAGTCTCCATCTCTGCATTAGCGAATGCAAATGGAGGAAGTAAGAAACCTGCGAATCACACATAAACAATAACCATTAGGTCAAACAATCCACCCTTTTAGAGTTGCATCACACCTGGGATTGGAGATCAAGCAAGCTTGAATGGATCCAATGTATCAAATCCAGGAATTATGTGGAAAACTCAAGCTTCTGGAGTGGATTGGAGTGTATTTTATGCTTTGCATGCACATGAGTGATGCACATGAGATTTTGCATGCCAAAACTTCTGTAATTTTGAGCAAATTCACTCAATTCTTCATCTAGAACACCTATAGGAGAGAGATCCTGTCCCCGCAATGGCTCTGATACCATGTAAAATTAGTCATAGAAGATCCAATGAACAAGTAAATCAATCACAATAGATGAAACTCAGAAAATATGGTGTAAACTGTGCAAGAACATGCATCAGTGCTCAATATCCAAGTAAGGGTGAAAATACAATACAATAATGTCACAATGAGTGAGAAATTCGAATTTCCTAAGGAGGTCATTCGAATTAACTGAATGGCATAGCTTGGCTCCAACTAGGAGTCCTCGTCATCAATCAGTGGTGGTCATCAATGCACAAGTCACTGTCAAACAAGTGTAAAACCGAGTCTAACTGAGTGTAATAAGTGTAACTAATGGTAAGTGGCACTAATATAGGGATGGAGGCTCAGTGGAGGGTGCATGAGGGCTTAACTGCACTTAGAACCATCATTCATGTCTCATCGGAGGTCAATCGGAGTGATCACATCAGTTATGGGTCAATCAGAAGTAAATCAGAATGATAACTGAAGTGTAACTGGACTGGTAGGTGAGAAAGGCGCCCTTCTTCAGTGGTAGGTGAGAACTGGGTGCATGATAGGCTAGGAGGGATAAAACTAAGTGGAAAGTAGCTCCCAAGTGCTAGGAGACTAAGAACTAGGTGATGTAGGTACCATACTGATGACTGAGCAACATGCGGGTGCATGCAGTGCATGCAAAGTACAAAAGTGAATGATGAGATATCCTAACAATTACGTGCGTCACAAAACCTAGTTGAAGCATCCCAGGCTGTTACGAGCACTCAGCTCTACCTTTCAGATATTCCAGGAGCACATTACATGTGATCTCACCACAAAATTTGGGTGAAGCATCCCATGCTATTACGAGCACGCAGCTCTACCTGTCGAATCTCCTACGAGAACATTACATGTGGTCCACCACAAAACCTGGCTGAAGCATCTGAGGCCTTTTTCATCTTGTCTGAATCTCCTAGGATAAGATTACATGTGGTCATGGAAAAACCTTGGAAGAGCATCCCAAGCTGTTACGAGCACACAGCTCTACCTGTCGGATCTCTCAAGGACACATTACATGCCATAAGACAAAACCTCACAAGAGCATTTTCTAGATCTCCCAGGGAGCTATTGTATGTCAGTGGAAAAACCTAGCAAGAGCATATACAAATATCCCAGGGCACTATTATATATCCTCCCAGAGCAATGCCTCAAAAGAGCATCTGAGGCCTTTTTCATCCTGTCCAGATATCCTAGGTCTACTTACATGTTCATCTGCACAACCTTTCCACGACCACAGAGCATCCACCTGATACTCACCATACATCATCCTGATGTACACATGATCATCCTGATCATCATCACTGCATCGTCCTGATGCATGTCATCTGGAGAAGCTCATCATCCATGATCATCCTGATCATACAATGAATCTAATTGATGCATACCAAGTATCTATCTGATACATATCACCATACATGATCCACCTGATACATATATAGATACATGATCCACACAATGTATCCACTTGATATATATCAACATAAATGATCATACACAGTATCCACCTGATACATATACAGATGCATGGTCCAAGCATCCAACATGATGCGTATACAGAGCAGTAATTGGAGCATTGTTTTGATGCTCATCATCCAGTGCTTACATCCATAGCCATGTGAAGGATCCTCCTTCCAACATGCTTGGAATGGCTTCAACAAATTTCTCCATCACTTCTTCCTCGAAGTGCCATCGATTTGAAGGACACCAAGCCTCTCTCTAAAGTACTCGAACTTCACTCTAGCTAGTGGCTTCGTCAACACATATGCAATCTGCTCATCTGTTGTAACATACATGAGCTTCACTGCTCTTCTCTGCACCATATTCCCAATATATTGATATTTGATCTCTATTTTTTTCGACCTAGCGTGGAACACCGTGTTCTCAGATAGCTTCACACAACTCTGGTTGTCACAAAATATACCAATAGCCTCCAACGGTAGATCAAATAACTCAGACAGTAGCTTCCTCAACCATACTACCTCACAACTAACCGAACATGCTGCAACATACTCTGCTTTGGCTCTACTCAGTGCTATGCAGGATTGCTTCCTGCTAAACCAAGAGATCACACCTGATCCCATACTGAAACAACACCCAGAAGTGCTCTTCCTATCTGCAGCACTGCCTTCCTAGTCTGAATCAACATAACCCCGCAGGTTAAACTTTTGATTCGCATCATACTTGAGCCCATAATCAATCCCTTCTTTCTGGGAGAAGCCACGAGCTACAAATCTTGCTTTATATTTCTCCATGCTACCATTTGCAGCATGTTTGATCTTATAGATCCATTTGGAAGTCACAGTAGACTTCCCTTTAGGTATTGGGATTGCATCCCAAACATCATTCTTCATGATCGGCTAGTACTCCTCAATCATGGCATTCTTCTCAAATCCTGTGAACTTCAATATATTCAATATCGTCAATAGATAACTTTGTTGCTGAAACAAATGTTGTAGTCCTTCTTTTGTAGTTGCTCGTATACGATCTTTCTTACAAAACAAGTTAAATTGCATGATTAGAAACATCTCATAGTTTTCAGAACAAATTCTTACACATAAAGAAATATGATTGCAGTCATGCAATTATCTTAGCCAATGCTTCAATACAACATTTATACATATCCCGTAACTTTCTAGATGCCTTTCAATCTCTACCAGAACATTGTTAAGAGTGTGCACAGCTCCCAACATGTCAGCAAAGAGGTTTCATTCTAGATAAGTAGCAATGGAATGTTGTACAGTGCCATAGGCCACTTACCCATGTATATTAGTAGTATACTATTTATCAATACAACTACTCTAATATGCATAATACACAACCTAATTCTAGGAACATGAGTAAATACATTATTGAACAGTATTATTTAAACAATAAAATATGCAAGGAATGATAAATCAAATACTTATCTTTGTTTGTTTGTTGGGTTGACTCCCTCTTAGTCTTTGCTTCTTTTTTGCAACGCCATTCTGATGTGGATTGTGAGAAGTGGTCAACTCCCTCTGAATATTTGCATCCTTGCAGAAACAACTGAAGTGTGCTCCTTGTTGATCTTTCCTTCCTTGCAGGAACAACTAGAGTGTGCTCCCTCTTGATCTTTGCTTCCTTGCTGGAACAACTGGAGTGTGCTCCCTCTTGATCTTTGCTTCCTAGATTACATGTTCTTGAACTTATATCCATCACTATGCATGCTTATTAGTATCATCATTGTGTTATCCTCGAGGTCTCATATATAATCACACATTCATTAGTATAATTTTAAAACTATCAAAACAAAATAATCTTAAACATGTATCGTCATGATCATTTCAAACATAGATAATAAACATTAGTATTCAAGGTTTCATGGAAGTCTTCTTTTACTCATGCATATTCTTATTTTATCATAGGACTCTTCTGGTTCGTCAAATCATCAATCAAGATAAGAGACATAAAATGCATAAACCCTTGATTACTTACATTTCTAACTTTATGAATAAACATAGCCAATCATACCAAGTATACTTATATAAGGGATCCTAACACAAGGTAGGATTCTAACTTGATATAGGAAAAACATACCTGGATTGGTATGTTAGCTAGTTATTTCTAACATACCCACATGATGTTGTATTGTTCTCTTCAATGACTTGTGCTAGTAACCATCATATCTCATAGGTTAACCATTATAGAACCAAGTTATACATACTTCGCAAATAGATCTTCTAAGTGATTCATGACAATGGATGAATCTTGGTCCTCATGTCATCATGATCATATGTTCTTGAACTAGAACATGATTTGTCTTTCTTGGTGTACCTTTCATGTTAGCGGACAACATAAACCTCATAAAACACCATAATGCATTAGTATGTAATCATAAGTGTCAACACCCTAATCAATGAATATCTTCTATCATGCATTCATAATTTTACTAAGGTGATACGACAAGTCTAAATTTAATCAAGATTGTACTAACCGTAATAACATGAAGACAAACATACCATAAACTTAATCATGAAAAAATCTCAAAATATACCAGGATAAGTCATACCTGTCGAGATTGCTTGTAATCTTCTTATGTAAGGCCTTAACCTCATTTCCCTCTGAAACAGGAACTTCTTCACTTATGCACGTGATCAATCCATTCTCTTCTATTATTAACCCAATCCACTTGATTTGCAGGAACTCGATTTGGAGCTAGATTAGGGTTCGTGAGAGAAACCCTAAAAATTCAAACTTTGAATTTCAAACTTTTGAAAAGATAGAAATATGCACCTTGATGAGCTGATCAAGCTGGTATACTCATAATTTGAAAACTGCAAAGTTTCACCCCTCAAATTTGCCTTTGCAACTTTCGGATTCACTGGACATGACCCTGAAATAGGGTTTAATAAAGCCCACCCTTCTGCCCAATAAAAAGGTTCGATCCAAAGCTATAAGCTTCTATTTTTCTGAGGAGCTTCCAGCCGTGGTCACAGATTTAAAAAATTTCCATTTTTGCAGAAGCCCTAATTTTCCACTTTTCCAATCAAAGTCCTGAACTAGGGTCTGATCAATCCTACCCTTCTGCCCAACCAAAAATTTTGATCTTGGTCTCTAAATTTCGATTTTGATGAGTAGTATTTAGCCGTAGTCTCCAATTAAAAAAATTCCAACTTTCTCAGAAACCCTAAACTCTAGAAGCCATGAATGAAGGTGCTCAAAAATAATTATGTTTTGACATAAATATGTACATGATTGTTTCTTGTTTAACTCCAAAATTTTCGATCCATAGGGTCTAAGAAATTTTCTTGTGATATCCCATCCTGTCATCTTTCCAACCCCATAGGTCTAACCTCAAATGGATTCTCTGAGAGATAGTTATTCCAAGTGTCGCAATGTGACCTGTTTATGGGATAAAAAAGGAGATCGAACTTGTAAGGTGTTCCACGTGTCACTAGTTCAGTTTCGGCCTCTTAAAAAGTTACGTGAGAAAGTATAGTCCATGCACTACCTGTCACATTTTACTAAATTTCATTTGGAGCTTCCTAGCCCACGTTATGACCTTTTTTCCAACGTCACCTGTTTATGAATGAACTTAGGAGAGGCAGAAACCCTATATTGTACAGATCATAAATAAGAAAGTACAACGAATTAAATGATGTCCTTCGGACACAAGGTACATGGGGATTTTAGCTTCACCTTGTATGATTTTCAGACCCTGAAACCTCGCCAAAATTTATTTATAGAGAAAGTTATAGGATGACTGGTTTTTGCTATATCAAGCCCTAGCTTCGCAATTGCAACAAGTGTCATACATGCCACACCATGCCTTCTTTCAGGCTAGCTCTGATACCATGTTATTTTTTCAGAATTTACTTTAATCTAATCTAGGATCTTAACTAAGAGAACAACATGTACAACATATCTATAGCATATCAATCATGGACACAATAATGCAAGCACACAAGAGACACAGAGTTTACTTGGGGAAAACCATAAAGGTGAAAAACCCCAATAATTTCCTCAGAGATAGATAGAGTAATGATACAACCCAAGCATAAGAGAGAGACATCTCCTAGAAGCAGCTTCTCCTCCTCCACAAGTGTGCCACTCTCCAAAGAGTGTGAGAGAGAATACTGAGTGATAAAATAGAGTGCTTCTCACACTCTATTTATACTTGACTTGAGTTGCCTAATAACCTTTACTCTGTCAGCCTTAACTTAACCACATAACATAATGCTGACTGGGCCGACACCCAATAGGGTGGTAGAATAACCCTTTGACCCACATGGCCGACCCCCAATAGGGTGGTCTAATAACCCTTCGACCCACATGACTTATACAGGGCCGATCCGAACAAGGTGGTTTGATAACCCATCAAGTATAAGTTACGACACTTACAATATAAATGATGACACTTATGTATAGAGGAATAATAACATCTCTATAGGAATACAAACACTTCCGTATAGAGGAATAATACCATCTCTACAATAGTACAATATACATATATGAAATACATTCTGAAGTTACATATACATCGACAATTTATGAGGCTATCCAATCAGCACCGGAGGACCATTTAACCGTGGCCTCTCCATCCTATTCTCTACAGCGGACGTCATCTCTATCTAATCTCTTACTTTGGACTTTTCATTCAGATAAGTCCATCATGGAAGTTATGAATGTTGACGACGGTCCGTGGGATGATCTCCACCATAGGTCATCTTTTCTTCCTCCTTTGGAGTACATAGAGAACAATATCCACGCCCTCTTCTCACTAGACATCTACCCATTCCCTCATTCCCCCATACTTACATGTCTTACGGACACGGAGGGAAACTTGGCCAACATTGAGCCAACCACCCCAATAGACATCTCAGTGAAACCTGGTATAGTGGAACACATTTGCATAGGCCAGAAGTGTTCCCCTGAAGAAATAGTTGCTTGTACGGCCTTATTCAAGCAATTTCGAGACGTATTTGCTTGGTCCTATGAGGAGATTACTGGGATAGACCCTGCGATTGTTTCTCATGAAATACAAACCTATCCCAACATCAAACCTGTACGCCAAAAATTGTGACCGGTACACCCCCGGAAGATGGCAACAATCAAGGCAGAGATTGAAAATCTCTTAAAGGATGGTTTTATTTATCCTATCCCATTGACGGATTGGGTCTCAAACATCATCCCTGTGAACGAAAAGAAGGGTACCATTCGTGTCTGTGTCTATTATCGGGACCTTAACCGGGCTTGTCCAAAAGACAACTACCTGACCCCCTTCATCGACTAGATTATCGACAATTGTGCCGGAAGCGTCATCTTCTCATTTATGGATGGTTTTTCTGGTTACAACCAGATTGAGATCAACTTCGCCAACCAACACAAGATGGCTTTCATCTTCCCGTGCGGAACGTTTGCATATCGTAAAATCCCGTTTGGCCTTCAAATGCTGGTGCCATGTTTCAGCGGGCTATGTCGTATGCCTTCCATGACATTAAGGACTTTGTGGAACCTTA
Organism: Larix kaempferi; assembly: GCA_027924585.1. Lineage (NCBI taxonomy): Eukaryota > Viridiplantae > Streptophyta > Pinopsida > Pinales > Pinaceae > Larix > Larix kaempferi. Next base: position 908,595 of record BSBM01000665.1, on the reverse strand, counting down.
CTTGGACGATCTCCCTGCTCACTCAAAGCAGCGCGAGTTCCATATTGATCATCTGATGGCTATTTTCCTCAGATGCAGATGGTACAATATCCGTCTGAATCCTCATAAGTCTATCTTTTGCGTTGAGTTCAAACACATCTTAGGATTTATCATTTCGAAGGATGGGATCTGCATTGATCCCTTAAAGGTGGACGCCATCATCAACCTACCACCCCCGACTGATGTGACAGAACTTCAAAGCCTTCAAGGGAAGGTGACTTATTTAAGACGTTTTGTTTGCAATTTTGCGGAGAAGACTCAGGGGTGTATGAGACTTCTGAAGAAGGACATCCCATTCATTTGGGACGACCAAGCTCAAAAGTCCTTCGACAGTATCAAACATGCCATCACGCATGCCCTTGTGCTCCAACTGCCCAATTATTATCGAGATTATATCTTATATCTCGCCGCCTCTGCTACCAATATCGCCATAGTTTTGGTACAGGAGGATCAAAACGCCCTGGAACATGTAATATACTATGCAAGTAAGGGTCTCACTGACACTGAAAATAGATATTCACATGTAGAAAAACTCACATTCACGGTGGTCATCGCCGTCCAAAAGTTTCGTCACTATATCTTGCTTCGCACCACCACCATCATCGCAGACTTGAACCCCATGTACCATGTCCTGACATGATAGGTACTTGGGGGCAAGTATTCATGCTAGATCATGATACTGCAAGAATTTGATCTTCTCTTCGAGAAATCCAAGTCAAAATAGTCTTTGGTGTTTGCTGAGCTGATTTGTGACCATCCCCATCTTGATGCAGAAATTGAGCACAATGACTCTTTTCCAGACAAATCGTTGTTTCTCATCAGTACAACTGATCCATGGTATGGAGATATCTCATTATATCTTCAAACCCAACGCTTCAACCTTCAACTATCTCGCAACAACCGTCGTAAGATACGTCACCATGTGAAGTATTATTTAATCATCAATGATACTTTGTATCACCATGGCATTGATTCAATTCTTCGACATTGTCTAACTGTTGATCGAATCGCGACCTCAGAGTCGAAAGGGGTTTAGCAACTATCGACACATACTACAGTCTCCGTGGGCACCGGCCCGGGTAGGTTTGAATCCCACCCAGCAACACCCGCCGAGCGGATGAGGTCTCACGTGAGGCATCTAGGAAGAGTAGAAAGAACCATGTTTTCGCCGAGCGAGGAGGCGAGTTGCGGAAATATGATACTAACATCAATTATAAATATTCATCATGAAGTTCTAGCACATCACTTTAATCGCCACATTTAACATTACCATAGACAGAGATCGCATATTACTTTAATCGCGGCATTTCCATATTACAATAAACAGATATCTATAACACATTATTGTAGTATTCACATCATAGCGACAAAAACAGATAATTGCATTAAGAAAAGGCAATAACATAAGTATCGAGTGGCATTACACATAGATTGCACCAAATCCTCATCCTTATATTACTATGGAAAACCAAAAGCAGTACATAGATCTCTGCGCAACTCCCGCATTATCTCTCATATAGCTCTATTTCTATCTTCTATCCATCGACTTACTCTAACACTTACAATTCTCCTCTATTTATAGGCTTCCGCTAATTACAATACTTGTCCACTTTTCTAACTCACACTTATGGACAATTGACTAACTGACTTGGTCTAATGACCCAAAAACCCGCATACCGCGGTATACTTGACTCGATATTACAAAATACATGACCCAAGTGACCAAAAACTCGCCAACTGCGGTAAAATTGACTCAATATTACAAAATACATGGTCCAAATGACCTAAAACCCGCCAACTGCGGTATCCTTTGTCACAAAGTGCTCCTTTCTTTTTTTTATTCGATGTGTCACGGTATCAGCAATATCGCGATCTTTCCTCATCAAACCGCCTTCCAACACTAACCCATGATGAAGCCGAACCCGTTCTGAATGACTGTCACGCTGGGGCATGTGGTCGTCGCCTATTTTGCGCGTAGGATATTATTGGCCTACCATCTTCAAAGATTGTATTGAGGCCGTAAAAAAATGTCCTCCTTCCCAACACTTCCATACGAAGAAGCGCACCCACCCCGTCCCATTACACCCAGTTATTGTCATCAGCCCCTTCGCAAAATGGGGCATTGACTTTATGCATTGTAAGCCTACCTCGGCCAGGGAGCATAGTTACATCATTGTAGTTGTGGATTACTTTACAAAGTGGGCCGAGGCTATGCCTACATACCAGAACGACGGCAAAACCATTGCACTCTTCATGTTCAATCATGTAATAGTGTGGTTCGGAGTTCCTCAAGTAATTGTTACCGATCATGGTTCCCATTTTCAGAACCATATGGTTGATGAACTGAGTAATAGGTTGGGTTTTCACCATGAAAAATCAACACCCTACTACCCGCAATCCAATGGACAAGTCGAGGCCATTAACAAAGTCTTGAAAACCATGGCCCAAAGGATGGTAGGTACGCAGAAATCCAATTGGCATAACATGCTCTTTTCAAGGTTATGGGCCTACAGAACCTCCGTTAAAACTAGAACAGGTTACACTCCTTTCCAACTAGTCTATGGATTGGAGGTTGTCCTACCTATAGAGTGCGAAATTCTGTCTCTACAACTCACTGTCGAACTTCTTCCTAATGCTACTGCCGAAGAAGAACGTCTCCTACACTTAGCAAAACTTGACGAGTCCCGCCGAGATGCCGCTCTTGATAATGAAGCGCACAAGAAACACATCAAATCCCTATACAACAAGTTAGTTGAACCTCATATCTTTAATGAGGGTGAACTGGGCCTCACTTATGACTAGAAGCACGAAAAACTAGTAGCAAGAAAGTTTGAATCCATGTTGCATGGACCTTACATTGTCAAATGTGTTTTGGAAAAGGGAGCTTACGAGCATGCAGACTACGACGGAATCTCTCTGGGTGAACCCCACAATGGGATTTACCTGAATAGATACTATGCCTAAACTCGTCAGGCTTAGAATTTCTTGTATATACTGTACATGGTGTGTTTTTTTTTGTGTGTGCAGTGACACTTTTATTTTTTAGTGTCTTTAGATCTTGTTTCCGCTCATTATGCCATGTTCTGTCTGCGAGTGCAGATGGAAACATGCTATGGATTCGCGGATGGCTCCAGCCGGCATACCCATAAACTTGCTTTGGCAACCTGGGTACTATATTCCCCAATAGGTGAGCTCATTAGCTCAAGAGGAAGTTTCCTAGGGTGTGCGACCAACAACGCTACAGAATATCACGCAGTAATCGGAACCCTAGCTAATGCCATTTCCTTGGGCATGAACCGCATTGTCATCCACATGAATTCTCAATTAGTGGTTTCCCATCTTAACCAGGTTTACGCCATCCGTGATCCCACCTTACTCCGTCTCTTCAGACGAGTATGTCTCCTGGAAAGGTCATTTGAATCCATTTAGTACCTACATATTCCACGAGAGTTAAACACAGTTGCTGACTCGATGGTCAACTTCATTTTGGATTTGTACATCACACACACATAATATTCATAATATGTAAAAGCATTCACAACATGTAAATAATGCAATGTATAAAAGAAAACACGTAAACAAGGTCACATCACTCATCATTTTAAAACACGTAATGTATAAATCGTCGGCAACATCTATATATATATCATTCAAAAGTAGTGCTGGTACAAAATATGAACCTCGTATCTTTCAGTAGTACAAAATTTGAGGTCTCTAAGCTCTCAGTACAAGTATAATAGTATCATCAGGCCTGATGCCTGACCCGTACACCACCCCTAGCACGGACAACCCACTGTCATTGAGTAAGGAAGCAATCCACAGTCCTCGCTACCTTAAGAGTAGGGCACTGAAGCATACGGATGCTCCAACCCCAAACCTTTGCATAGGTCTCGGCAGGTCATCTATCGTTGGCTCAGGAACCTCTACTGTCAACTGGGACAAGTTCCTCTATACCTTCTCCATCTCCTCAATGGAAGCCTAAGCACCTGGGGGCACAACTGCTTCCCCACCTCTGTCTCTCCTTGCCAGAAGGGAAAGTCTTACCGGCTCTATGGGTCCCACATCTGCACACATATGTTACAGACTTGTCAGTACTGCATCAAAAAAATGATAAATATGCAAAACTAAAAGTACAACAGTTTTTTTGTTCTCACCTATGTCACCCCATGCTGCACCCTCGGCTAGCACTAAGTCAGGATCCTCTCTGAAATCCGTACTGCCATATAGGAAGTCCTCAACCATGAGTAACTGGCCTTCCATCCAGCTAAAGAAATCAGGACCAAAGCCAATGATAGGTACTCCACCATGATGGGTCATCACCTCAGCCCATCTGAGCATGTGGGGATCTCTAAGCTCCCTGTCATCTAGTACTAGATGTGGACGCAAGAGAGGGATCCACTCCAAGAGCAACGATACCACAATCGATCCAGAACCAAATAGCTTGAGCTCTCCCCACCGACACTTGGTCAGCTGAGCTCAGAGGTTTGAGAGGAGACCTTCGCACCATTTGAAAACCCCAGGGGACATACAGTCTTCCGCATAAAGCATCTGAGTCCAAGTATTCATGTGTGGGGCTTGGATTCCCGCCACTCTAGTAATAGTAAACAGTATGGTACACAGTGGGTGGCTCACCACATCCCTAATAAGAATCTTCCCACTGGACGATCGAGCAAGAGAGGTACAATGTTGTGACACCATGTCATCGATTGTGCGGTCACTGGCCCGTGTTCCAATAAGAGATACAAGGTCCCCTCTCCGGGACAAGCCTATGAGAAAATAGAAGTCCTCAACATCTATTGTGAGGATGTGCTCACCAATCACGAAATGTTGTTGGGTCGCATTCCAACTCTAGAGCATGTGTGATAGCAACGGGATTTGGGATCTCATCCCTTGAATCTCAAAGAACTTGAGAAAAATGTAGTTCCTCAAAGCATCCACGCATTGTGGATCGTTGGTAGCTTGTACATCTTCTACTTTGTGTTCTCTTTCCCGCAACTCTAAAACCATGTTGGCTTTCTAGCAACCTGCCAAAAGGGACATTTAAACACTATTAGATCCTACTTCAACCACAACAAGTTCTTTTTTTTTAGTTTATTTTGATGTTTGGGAACTGCATCTCCATTGTCGCACTGCACTTTTGCAAATAGTGCAATTTCGTCGCACTTCACTCATTCGGGACTTGCGCCGAGTCGGTCTCATCACAGTTCCCGAAAGGGCCAACTGTGATGAGCCGAGAGCATAATAGCCCTCCATGAATTCATCAAAAAACCCAAAAATTGAACCTAAAAACAAAATCTAATCCACTGGAAAGTTGCTGGATGAAGTTTAGGCTTACCTTCTCCTGACGGTGGGTGAAATGGTCGATCGTAGCTCCCGGAATCGACAAAAGAAATTTTGGCTCCAAATTGGTATTTCTCCTCCCAAATTGGAAAATGAAACAATGAAAACTATTTTTGGTCCCATTTTTCTATTTATAAATAGAATAGAATATTTCTTTTTCAAATATTTTGATGCTCTTAGGCCATTTATCATAGTTTTTGACCATTTTTGTCGTATTTGGGGCTATTTGACACATTTTCTAGTGTGCAGGAGTTGTACGTAGTCTTTTGTGTCATTTCTCGTATCACAACTGTCATCACAGGTATGAACACTCCCTTGAACGTTTTGTCATTATTTTTGCAACGGTTAGTTTTTAATTATTGCATGATGATGAGTTTACTCTTTGTTTGTTCTCCTACTCATGAAACTATGAGAACAAGTACTGAGTTATGATTTATCACTTTTTTGGGCTCGTTAAACTTCCACGGAAAAGGACACCCCCCGGAGTCTACCGTTAACCTATTTTCAGGCTCTTGAAAAATGAAAACGATTGCCAAGCGAACTTGTCATGTTCACGCTTGTTAAAGTATTTGAATGGTCGTCTTCCTGGTGATAGTTTACCCCTTATTCTGACCAGGAGGCACTAATTACGAAAAAGGTATACTCCATCCAATCATGACTGGAAGAGTCCTCTCCCGCAATTTTTTACCCTTTTTCGGACAATGAGGCTAACTTTACGAAAAAGGACTGTTGGAGTCTTCTTTAGTTCTTTTCAGACTCTCTAAACATGAAATGACAACTGACTTTACCTTCTATGGACTCGTTAAAATTCTCAAATTGAAGGACTTGTCATGGGATGAACCCCTCCTATCCCAGGTTCGGAAAATATTTTGGATTGGACTCATCTATGAGATGAGCTATACCGAGCATCTGGTTACCCTCATCAAGATCGTAAAAAACACATGAGGCATTCATCATTCATGATGGGGAAAAAGGAAAGCATTTTTGTTACATACCTTATTAGTGGCAGTATGTAGTCATTCTTGAACATGGCACTCATTTGCATTTGCATACAGCACTTGGATCATCTGTTTTCCCTCGAGTTCCACTTATTTCCTGAGTCTCGTTACTCCTTTGAATCATTCAAAGAAAAGTTGCCATCATCAGTCGCTTTGAGAATTTGTGTCGCACTCGTCGTGTCAATACTGCCAAGTCATGCCATGCCCATGTTCAAGAATGTGTCTATCATTTATCATCTGTAGTCAGTACACCCGCCATCATGTCAATCTACTATGAGTCAGTCTTGCATGTTACCATACCATCTGATCTACCCTATACATTTTGTTGTGTTTCATGTCGATTGATGAGGGATTTATCATGGCCCTCCTTCGACGGATTCATCCTTGTCGACTTCAACACATCATCCAAGGATTGAATCTAGAAACCAATCAAGTACCTTGGCCCTGTATGCCTCAATGGCAGGTTACCTCACTTTCATCATGATTTTACATCATTGACTCTTGATCGAAAGATTTCATCTTGCATTTGACTTCAACTCATTTATTCACACTTGATGATATGTACTGTGATACCTTAGGAATCATTGACATCAATGGTGATCTCCCTCATACTTGTTAACGGTTTACATCAATGGTCGATAATCAAGTGGTTTCTACCATGTTTGACATTAAGACATTTGTAATCACATGGATAGATTCGTATCATTGCGGGTTTAGCTTGAAGACCCTGGGGAGTCATGTTTTACTCAGGTTGCGATGGAGTTTGTATTGAGTTATATCACGCAGATCCACATTTGTATTGGTCGTGGCTGTGATTATCATCTCATCATGGATCTACGCTTGAGTCTAGTAGCCATGATTGTGTTCAGTCGGTCATTACTACCATGGATCTGCACTGTATTGGTCGGCAGCCATGTTTCACTTTATATGAGGTTTTCAGTTCAGAGTCAGTTGTACTGCAGTAGTGTCCTTCGTCCGACAAGTCTAATGCCATTACTTCTATCAAGGCACTTCACCTATCTGTCTTCAACAACTTCATGCTTTGGGGGGCATTTTGTTACACCCAAAATGTACTCATCATAAGATTCAATGTATACACCCCTGAAGATATCTTTACTAAGTGATGAACCAAAGAGGATTTGTACCGAATTGTGCTAGGTTTTGAAAGGTCGTCGCAGGATGCACATGAGCAATATGCGACGTCGCACCTTGCCCCATTACAGGGTGTAACGAATTTAGTTAGATGGAAAAAATTACTTCTTCTAGGTCCTTCTCGAAGCTTGCTGACTTGGGACCCTATCCTTGACCTCTTGGAGGAGATGGAACTTGGTTCCTAAACTTTGGAGAGATCCCTTAAGCCTCTCCTACCATCTCTCAACCTATCCTATCCATACCCTATCCACTTAGTCCTATATGAATGAAGCTCACTCCCATCCCAAAGGGAGGAAGTCTACGGTATCTACATACTGGTGAAATCACCCTTGGAACATCTCCACTCACCTATTGGAGAACTCAAACTTCCTTGGAAGGATATGGCAATCATCTTTGTCGGAGAAAGGCTGCAGCATTAAGCCTTGGTTCTAGTTCTATATCTCTATTATGTACTTCCCTTTTTTTATAGTAATACAAATGCTTTCCACCAATATTGTTCATGTATATAATGATATTGAGTAGTTTACCTTCTTAACTGTTTACTTAGATCTCTTATTGTATAGATGGCTTTTACTTGTTTCTTTTGTTTCTTGTCTTGATAGGTCTTGCAGCTTGGATTTGACGGCCGTGAGACATGGAGCAGCATTCAGGAGGAAGGATTGCAAAGTGAAAGGTAAGACATCTAATACTCGATCCTTAAGTAGATCTAGGGAATGCATTAGTAGTCCGTTCTATTTTTTCTAGACTCATTTTGAGCTAGGGATATCCTGCTCGCATCCGCTCGAGTGGATTGTCCAATCACAGTGGTCTAGCAAAAACTTCAAAGAGTGTCTTGCTAAGAAAGATCTCTAAAGAGCATTTGAGGCATTTTTCATCCTGTCCAGATCTCCAGGACTTATTACATGTTTCCCTTGTACAACCTGTCCACGGCCACAAAGTATCAACCTGATACTCACCATACATCGTCCTAATGTACATGATAATCCTGATCATCATCACTGCATTGTCCTGATGCATGTCATCTGGAGCAACATCCTGAAGCTCATCATCTATGATCATCCTGATCATACAATGCATCCACCTGATGCATACCAAGTATCTACCTGATACATATCATCATACATGATCTACCTGATCATACAATCGTATCCACCTAATACATATACAGATACATGGTCCAAGCATCCAACATGATGCATATACATATACATGATCCAACTGATCATAACAAGCATCCATCATGATGCATATACATATACATGATCCAACTCATCATAACAAGCATCCAAAATGATGCATATACATATACATGATCCAACTGATCATAACAAGCATCCAACATGATGCATATACAGAGCAGTAACTAGAGAATCGTCCTAATGCTCATCCTCCAGTGCTTACATCCACAGCCATGGGAAGGATCCTCCTCTCACCATGCTTGGAATGGCTCCTGCAAATGTGTCCATCACTTTTTCCTCGAAATTTCGTCAATCTGAAGAACACCAAGACTCTCAATGAAGTACTCAAACTTCACTCTGGCTAGTGGTTTCGTCAACACATCTGCAACCTGCTCATCCGTTGCAACATACAAGAGCTTCACTGCTCCTCTCTACAACATATCCCTGATATAGTGATATTTGATCTCAATGTGCTTTGACCTGTCGTGGAACACTGGGTTCTTAGACAGCTTAACACAACTCTAGTTGTCACAAAAGGTACTAGTAGCCTCCAAAGGGAGATCAAATAGCTCAGACAGTAGCTTCCGGAGCCATACTATCTCACAACTAGCTGAACAAGCTACAACATACTCTGCTTCGGCTGTACTCAGTGCTACACAGGACTGCTTCCTGCTAAACCAAGAGATCACACCTGATCCGATACTGAAGCAACACCTAGATGTGCTCTTCCTATCTGTAGCACCGCCTTCCCATCTAAATCAACATAACCATACAGGTTAAATTTTTGACTCGCATCATACTTGAGCCCATAATCAATTGTACCCTTTAGGTAACTCAGAATATGCTTTACAATAACTAGGTGAACACCTCTCGGATCCGTTAGTAACTAGCTCAATGTGTTCAATGCAAAGCAAATATCTAGTCTCGTATTCGTCAGGTACATCAAGGACCCAATCATCTGATGATACATTGTGACATCAACCAGATCAAATGAAGCATCACACAGAAGCTTCAGGTTCGATGCCATAGGTGTGGCCATGGCCTTGCAGTCCATCATCCTGAACCTCTTCAAGATCTCTACTGCATACTTCCCTTGTCCAAGGATGATTCCATCTACACTCTACCACACCTCCATGCCTAGAAATTATTGCATCATACCCAAGTCCTTCATCTTGAACTCGGCAGCAAGCTTCCTCTTGGTATCGACAATCAATCTATCCTCACTTGTTAGAAACGGGTCATCCACATACAACAGTAGTATCTCTGGATTTCCTTCCTCAACGTTGTAGTAAAGATTGGAATCCGCTTTACTCTTGGTAAAGCCCAAATTGGATAGGAAGCCATCTATCCTGCCATACCAGGTCCTGGGTGCCTGTTTCAAACCATACATGGCTTTCTTCAGTTTGCACACATGTGACTCTCGTTCATGTGTCTCAAAGACGAGTGGCTACTCCACATACAATTCCTCTTAAACTAAACCATTCAAGAAAGTTGTCTTGAAATCCATCTAGTGTACCTTTCATTTCATCACTGCATCTAGAGCTAGTATTGATCTAATGGAAGTGAATCTGGCTACAGGTGCAAAAGTCTCTTCACAGTCAATTCTTCTTTCTGGGAGGAGCCACAAGCTACAACCTCGCTTTGTATTTCTCCATGCTACCATCTTCATCATGCTTGATCTCATAGATCCAATTGGAAGTCACAACAAACTTCCCTTCAGGTCTTGAGACCACATCCCAAACATGATCGATTGGTACTTCTCAACCATGGCATCCTTTTACTGTATTCCATATCCTAGGAACTTCAGATTCTTCAGTATCTTCAATAGATAGTTTGAACTTCATTGTTGGAACAAATGTTGTAGTTCTTCTTTTGTAGGTGATGGTATACGATCTTTCCTACAAAACAAGTCAAATTGCATGATTAGAAAACATCTCATAGTTTTCAGAACAAATTCTTACACATAAAGAAATATGTCATACATTAATGCAAATATTTTAGCCAATGCTCAATACAACATTTATCCATATCCCGTCACTTTCTAGATGCCTTCTAATCTCTACCAGAACATTGTTAAGAGTTTGCACAACTCCCAACATGTCAGCAAATAGGTTTCATTCTAGATAAGTAGCAATGGAATGTTGTACAGTGCCATGGTCCACTTACCCATCACATGCATATTAGTAGTATACTGTTCATTAATGTAATTTTTCTAATATGCATAATACACATCCTAAGTTTAGGAACATAAGCATATATATCATTGAGCAATATTATTTAAACAAACAAATATGCAAGAAATGACAATTCAAATACTTATCTTTGTTTTGTTTGTAGGGTGGACTCCCTCTCAATATTTGCTTCCTTACAGCAACTACTAGAGTGTGCTCCCTCTTGATCTTTGCTTCCTGGATTACCTGTCCTTGAACTTATATCCATCCTCGATCACTTATGCATAATTATTAGTATCATCATTGTGTTACCCTCGAGATATCATACATAATCATACATTCATTAGTATAATCTCAATACTATCAAAACACAATAATCTTAAACATGTATATTCATGATCATTTCAAACACAAATAATACGCATTAGCATTCAAAGTTTCAGGGAAGACTTCTCTTACTCGTGCATATTCATATTTGACCATAGAACTCTTTTGGTTAGTCATATCATCAATCAAGGTAAGAGACATAATATGCATAAACCCTTGATTACTTACATTTCTAACTTCATGAATAATCATTATCAACCATACAATAGTATAAGATCCTAACACAAGGTAGGATTCTAACTTGATATAGGAAAAACATACCTCGTTATCATATTTTCTACTTATGTCTAGCAATGTCTTCTTGTTCTCTTCAATGACTTGTGTTAGTAACCTGCATATCTCATAGGTTAAGCATTGTAGAACCAAATTATACATACCTCATAAGTAGAGCTTCAATGTGATCGATGACAATGGATGAATCTTTGTCTTCATGTCACCATGGTCATATGTTCTTGAACTAGAACATGATTTGTCTTTCTTGATGTACCTTTCATGTTAGCAGACAACATCAACCTCATACAACACCATAATGCATTAGTACAATCATAAGTGTCAAAACCCTAATCAATGGATATTTTCTATCATCCATTCATAATTTTATTAAGGTGATATGACAAGTCTAAAGTTAATCAACATTGTACTAACCTTAATGAAGACAAACATACCATAAACTTAATCATGAACAGATTTCGAAACATACATGTAAGTCATACCTATCAAGATTGCTTGTAATCTTCTTATGTAAGGCCTTAGCCTCATCTACCTCTAAAACATGAACTTCCTCACTTATGGAGGTGACCAATCGATTCTCTTCTAGGATTAACCCAATCCACTCGATTTGCAGAAACTAGATCTCGAGCTCGATTTGGGTTTGTCACAGAAACCCTAGAAATTCAAACTTTGAATTTCAAACTTCTGAAAGGATAGAAAGATGCCCCTTTCTAAGCTAGTCAAGGTGGTATACCCATAATTTAAAAAGTACAAAGTTTCACCCTTCAAAATTGCCCTTTAGATTTCTCGATTCACTCGGAAGGACCCTGAATTAGGGTTTGAGTTTCCCGAAGCTTCAACCAACCAAATAGTTTGATCCAAATCTCTAAACTTCGATTTTTCCAAGGAGCTTCCAGCTATGGTCACAAATTCAAAAAATTCCCATTTTTGTATAAACCCTAATTTTTCACTTTTACGATCAAAGTCTCGAACTAGGGTTAAATCATGCCTGACCTTCTACCCAACCAAAAAAATTGATCTTGGTCTCTAAATTTCGATTTTGATGAGTATCATTCAACCGTGGTCTCTCATTACAAAAATAGCAACTTTCTCCGAAAACCTAATTCCCGGAGCCATGAATGAAGGTGCTCAAAATCTAATTTTGTTTTGACAGAAAAATGCACCTGATTGTTACTAGTGTAACTCCACATTACGAATCCACAGGGTCTGAAACTTTGACCTGTGGTATCCCTATGTGTCATATTTCCAACCCCATAGGTTTGACCTCAATTCGATTCTCTGAGAGAGAGTTATTCCAAGTGTCGCAACGTGACCTATTTATGGGATAAAATAGGAGAGCGAACTTGTACAGCGTGCCATGTCTTACTGGTTCAACTTTGGCCTATGAAAGCCTTACCTGAGAAACTGCAGTCCGTTCCCTACCTATCACATTTTATGAAATTTCATTTGGACCTTCCTAGCCCAAGTTGGGACCTTTTTTCGTGGGTCACTTGTTTATGATTGAGATCTGGAAGAGGCAGAAACCCTAGATTGTACAGATCATAAAACACAAACTACAACGAATTAAAAGTTGTGCTTCGGATACAAGGTACATGGGGCTCTTACCTTCGGCCTGTAAGAGTTTCAGATCTTGTAACCTTGCCGAAATGGATTTATAGTGAAAGGACTACGATGTCTAGTTTTTGCTATATCAAGCCCTAGCTTCGCAAGTGCAACAAGTGTCATAAATGCCATACCATGCCTTCTTTTAGGCTAGCTCTGATACCATGTTAGTTTTTCAGAATTTACTTTAATATGATCTAGGATCTTAACTGAGAGAACAACATGTACCACATATCTACACCATATCAATCATGGACATAATAATGCAAGCACACAAGAGACAATAGACACGTAGAGTTTCACTCGAGAAAACCATAGAGGTGAAAAACCCCACAACTTCCTCAGAGATAGATAGAGCAATGATACAACCCAAGCATAAGAGATAGTCTTCTCCTAGCAATAGCTTCTCCTCGTCCACAATTGTGCCACTCCCCAATGAGAGTATGAGTGAGAAACTGAATGAGCAAATAGAGTGCCTCCCGCACTCTATTTATACTTGACTTGACTTTCCTAATGACCTTTACTAGGTCGGCCTTAACTTAACCACATAGCATAATACTGACAGGGTCGAACCCCAATAGGGTGGTCTAATAACCCTTTGACCCACATGACTTATACAGGGCCGACCCCACCAAGGTGGTCTAATAAGCCATCAAGTACAAGTTACGACACTTACAATATAAATAACGACACTTCCATATAGAGGAATAATAACATCTCTATAGGAATACAAATACTTCCATATGGACGAATAATAACATCTCCATAGGAATACAATATACATATATGAAATACATTCCGAAGTTACAAATACATCAACAAATTAGCTCAGTAAGAAATTAATCTCTTCTTCATTAATGCCTTTAATTTGATAGTTGTGTGTGTGTGCATTTTGATATTTTTTTTTTAATAATTAGTGGGTTTTATTTGATGGATGTAATGAGTAGTTTCTAGATTCGCCTTTAATTGTGGTTAACTCCATCATTAATAACTTTAATTTAATTTGATCTTTGAATCAGTAGGGTTGGAATTTGTAGTCATCTTAGCCCGTCATACAATTTTTTTTTATGTTTTGTATTCTTGTAGTCCCCATCGAAGAAGGTTGTGTCCAATATTTTGGCCTTCAACATTAAATTTTTTATGAGAAAGTAAAACTTCAATCATGAAGTTTTAATTGAAATATTATCCTTCCATAATTAAGTTTTAAGTTAAAAACTACTACCTAAAAATTCAATCTCCAAACACCTAAACACTCAATTTTGAGACACCTAACCCTTATCCAATCTAATAGGACCCCTTTTAAAAGGGATTGGTCTTCCTTTAAAGAATAGGTTCTAACACTTAGTTCCTTTAATTCTAATCACATTAGCATTAATTTGGGAAGAGTGATGGCACTCATTTGAGTGTGGGGTTAAAATCTTATATAGTAGTGACCTACAAAATAGCTCACAAGGAGCAAATTCATGAATTGATTTTTAGAAGATCGATGGAAGCATACAACTTTACAAATTACAAATTACAATGCATCTCACTAAACTATTTCTCACATGAACTTTGAGGAAAATTAACTTCACATACCTTATTTTATTTGATTCATTCTTTTAAACGCTCCGAGTACGAGGAGGATATTTAACATAATTGTACCAAATTATTATGTCCTCTAGTGAAGGGAAAAGCATGGTCCATGTTTAAATTAAAAAATATAAATAATTTACATATATTTCTTATTTTCAATTCCAATCAGATTTATACAAAATGGACCTGTCAACAGTTTAATTATATATTTTTTATTTTTAAATTATGATGAGATATATGTTAAAATGGATCCATGCAAAAAATTAGAGGTGAGACAAGAAAGTTTATTTGGTTTGCTAACTATAGTTGAATCCTCAATCCATAAGCTAGGTTGCACTCTCAACTCTCAATTATAAAAGCGCAATGGGTCAAATCCTCTCGCGAGCAAGGAACCTCGCTTGAGCATGATTAGCAACAATTCAGTTAATAATTATGGTACTATGGATAGATTTGGGTTGAGTATTTGTAGTTAAAAGAAAACTAGAGAATGATGTTCGAATTTAAGTTTTTGAGAAACTCGATCACCAAATGATCTAAACGAGCATAGATCCATCTAAAACTCAGATCTATGAGGGATCCAATTTCTTGAGGTGTATTTTTTTGTTTAATTTATACATCCAGGTTTAAGTTTTAAGTTTTTGTTTTATAAACAAAGATCCATTTTTTTATTAGTTTTCATAATTTTTTATTTTATAAGTAAACATGGATTTTTTTATTTCTTTTTTATTAATGGCCTACGTTACAATATTTTAATTTTATTATTTGGTTATTATTTTGTTACTCGACAAACACTCCACTCAGAAGATCTCCCTCATACTCTAAAGATCTCTCTCTCGACCCAATGACCATTTTTCCTCCTTAGAAAAAAACAAACTTGATATTTGGAAGGTTTGAATGGAGTGCCGATCACGAATAAAAAAAAGTAGAAGAAACTTATAGATGGTAGGTTGTTTCAGATGCAAAAGTTAAAGAGGAAAAATGCAAACAGGATGAGGATAGATGAGAGATGAATTCAAAATATCAAGACAAAGGTTCCACCAAAGAAGAAATACCTGAATTTAAGGAAAATTTAATGAACAATGAAAAAACAAATGAGAGATTAAGTAATTTTGAAAAACTAGCAGAAAAGGAATCCCTATTTAACATAATTATAGAAAACAAAATAAGAAAAGAGGAATTCTTTTTTAATATAATTAGAAAAAAGAAAACATTCTCTACGTTTCATATATCGGAACAAAATTGAAGTTCGACATTTTCCACATCAAGCTTTTGCTATCTATGTTTCAGTAGTATGCACTATGTTCATACAATGTTTTAAACTTCTATAATGTACTTGAATTAGAGTTCCATGTTCATACAATGATTTAAACTATTGTAATGTGCTTCGAACAAAATTGAAGTTCGACATTTTCCACATCACACTTTTGTTATCTATGTTTCAGTAGTATGCACTATGTTTATATAATGTTTTAAACTTCTATAATGTGCTTGAATTAGAGTTGGATGTTCATACAATGATTTAAACTTCTGTAATATACTTGAATTAGAGTTGGATCTTAGCTATTATAATAACATAACCATAACCTTAATGTATTGGTGGATCGAAATAATGGTGAGATAAAAGAATTTTAGCATAGTAACTACAAATACAAAAACTATTGTATGTGAATCTAATAAGGTTTATAATTTTGATTAATTAGATTAATTAATTGAATACAAAATAAAATTTCACCCCTTTTATAAATTGCAGAAACTAAGCATCCCTCTTCTTTCCTGGATTTTAGTATTTATTTAGTTTGGATAACATAAAACATAAAAGCTACCAACAAGATGATATCTCAACTGAATTCACTTCATGGTGAAAATTAATAAGAGGCATTTCTGTCATTTTGCACCAATCGAAATAAACTCCTTATTTATTATTCACTCTAACTATAAAGGGTTCCATGTTTAGTTAGTTTGAACAGAATTTGCCCTTAATTTCATGATCTACATTAACGGAAATTCTAGTGACGGAAATATGAGCAGGCGAGCAGCTAACTCCATCGAAATCTCTCAACCTATAAACTTGAAAGAAAACTAAGATGGGAGAACCTGGTTCCATGCAAATAGCATATAAAATAATATTACAATAAGTAAACCAAATAAAATCATAGTAAAACGTAGGAATTGCAATTCACTAAATATTTGAATTGCACTTCCAAAAGCTTTTGACATTTTGCATCCTTAAGATTTTGAAGGCAAAGTCTCCAGATTTCAATATTTCAAATTTGGGTTGATATATTTTGTAGCGAGCCTGCCATTGAGCTCATGCTACTTCAGCTATTTTGAAGGCCATCCATGGTGCCCACTTCCCAATCATTTACCCACTTCAAATTGGTAGGATTTTCAAATCTCTCAGTTAAAATTGGTCTTGCGCTTCCCAGTAATTGAAGGTTCGAATTCAATATTTTGTTGCAGAGACAGAGAAAATTAAGACTTACCAGCGGAGCCTGGAGATCACCATGGCAATGGCAATGGCAGCTGCAGCAGGCAAGTCGGTGGCACTGGCAGCGGCAGCGTTGCTGCAGCTTGCAAGTCGTGGCAGCGTTGCTACAGCTTGCAAGTCGGTGGCATTTCAGGCAACGGCGTTCTTCTTCTGAGTCCCGAGTCCCTGACTTTTAGAGTTTCAGGGACTAAAAAAAATCCAAGTTACAAATACCATCCTCTCTAAACCGGGGTGCAGTTTGCCTTCATAATGGTTTCATTAAAGAGCGCATACTCTAGACTCTAGAGTCTACCACTAGGTTTAGTCGTAGGGATTTGGTAACAAAGATCTACCCTCAGCTGTAACATCATAATTCGAAAGTGAATGGTTCACTCAGCCAGCTCCACATTACCTCAGCGAGCTTCACCCTTGTGGCTGTAAAGCCCGAAATTGAAAATAATGAAGTTTTATACAAATTATTAGAGATCAAAAAAAAAATATTTTCAATAATTCATTGCCGGTTTAGGTAGAAGGGTACATAACAATTTTGGCTGTATTTGACGGGCAAAATGCCCTGTGACAGCCAAAATGCCTGTCAGAATGTGTTTGCGTTTTAATTAACTTATTTTATAATGTCTTCCATTTGATGGCTGGAATCCGTATTTGCTTATGATAGGTTTTCCCTTAAATGTCATAAAGGACTGAAATCCGCGTTTGCTTCGCATGGATTTACCTTTAAATGTCGTTAAGGTTAAATTTGCTCTAAATATTTTGTTTCAATCTTCTTATATACCGAATCGCTGGAGTCCGTGTAAGAATTTACACTATTTTCTCTCTAATTCTATTTTCTCTATATTTCTATATGAATTTCTTTACATACCAAAATTTATGAATTCGTGTTTGCATTTACAGTTTGCTTTGCGCTTCCATTTACAATCTCGTTATATAACAAATTGCTCAGTAAGTTGTTAGATCATATTTCAGTTAATGGAATCGATGTCCGCATTTGCTAGAGTCAGCTTTAAATTCTGTTATGCTAAAGGTTTCACTTGGCACTTGAATAAGAAAAAGACGGTCATTCATACCCAAAACTATTCCAGCAAAAGTCCGCAAAGTCTCATTCAAAATAATCGCATCATCATCAAAAAACTGATAAAATTTCATTATGGCGGAACCCTGGAACACCGACAAATTGTCAAGTGCAAACATTACAAAATGAACACTGCTTACTGCTTCCAAACACTAGAACACTGCTTATTGCTTCCCAACATTGCAACACTGAACACTAGAAAACTGAACACTAGAACACTAAACAAAGCTTCCAAACGTTACCTACCAGGTTTTACTAAACTAATGCCAGATTTTACTCAACATTTACCGTGCCAACTATAACCGCGACCGGGCCGCGCGCTATCATGCTTTCAACTATTCCTGCCACGAATAACAGCGTCTTGTGGGAATGCTCTAGTCAGTGATACAATTTGAAATACACGTGTTTTATCCATTAGGTGCCATGCGATATATATAAGACTTCAATTGATATTCATTAATAGACATTTCTACCTTACAACATTTCCATATCCAAGACAATAATTTGGTTCCTTGGAATTGCTAGTTGAAAGTCAGATGTACGGTAGACATAGTAGGGAATGAATGAAACAATTTAATTAACAACACCTTCCTCTTTGGTGGGTTGTATAGTTGAATCCTGACATGGATGGGAACTATTTATCCTTTGGAAATGTCATGTGAAACAATGAAGGAAATGACCATTTTTTGTAGATTACAATGTAGGCATGCTTGACTAGAAATGTGCAACCTCGATGGAGCAAGCTCCAATTATGATCCCACTTATTTAGAGTTATGTGGCATGTAGAGGCTTAGTTTCACTTTATATTGTCTCCATAACTCACATTTTATATAATAGAGGAATGTTCAACAATCCTTTAATTCATTCATCCATTCATCATCATGTCTAGACAAGTGAGGAGTGTTGTGTACTAAGCTCTCTTTCACTTACTCTTCATTGAAGAACTATCACTCCCTATCTTGTCATGCCACGTTATTTGATGAACTATAACACTTTTGTAACATTAGGGTTTCACCATAAATGAGGAGAGAAATATATGCTTTGCAATAAACCCTAGAGGATAAATATTTAGTCTTCCATATCTCTTGTCACAAATTAATACTAGGGTTTTAGAAACCATAATACTATTGGCTATGCTTGATTTGAGAGGAGAAGATAAGGGGACATATTTGACACTTCTCATAGAATATGATGTAACAAATTTACTTTTATGTGTAGTACATGTTTGGAAAGCATCCCCTAAGGGATATAGCTTGTCTTCATTGAAGTACACATTTTCCTACTATGTTGATAGCACCATTTTTCTCTCACTTTTTCACGAGCATAAGGATCTTTGTATGTCAATGTAAAAATAGCTATCTCTATTAGATCATAATAAACTTCTCGATATAATTAATCTCACCTAGGAACTTAAATTATGTTGTCAGAATTCCTATGGTCCAAATCCTATTGAATCTAACCATTTGAGCCACCCTAGATTTTCCTCCCAAGCTCCAATGGGAAAAATTTCAATTTATTGGTGAACTTCCATTTCTAGGCCATCATTGAGATCCTAACCATATATTTTTTCATATGAGGGTGCATTCCGTTAATTAGGGAACATTTTACATTATTTAGGGTTGCACACTACAAGTTATAGTAGTGGACTGAATTCAGGGAGTTCAGGACACCAAACACTACTCTGTCTTTCTATTATGAGATGTCGGTAGTTCCCTCATTAAGAATTTGTCGGAAGATATATCAAATGCATGACTTAATCATTTAGTTTTCCCTTTCCTTTTTGTGTGTGAGTTGACTTAGGTCAGCTATGAGGTTGCTAAATCACCTATGAGAATTTGCATGGCTACCACAAGGAAATTAATCTCTTGTTAAGAATAGACTAGGTTTTCATCCACTCCAATTCAAATTGCCTCTCTCACCAATCCAAATTTCATGTATGTAATCAGTCATTCTTGTGTACTTGATGGAATGCAATAGTTTAATGTGTTAGTGAAGGATCATTTGCATCTCTTTCTTGTGTTTATAATTAATGACATGATTTTGTCACTTATTTAATTTCTTGCAAACTATATTACTATTTTGTTTAGAATCTAGATCTCGTTGTCCAAAAATATTTCGTATTTATATTGAAGAACACATTGCACATTGAAGGCGTTCAAATATTGTAACTTCTAAGAATATTTTATTTGTACTTTATATGGAGATGTTTCGTTCCTTCATCACGACATTATTATTATATCCGTAGATGTTTAATCCTCCGTCGGAATGTTGTAAATTGAGTTATTAGACTTCCCTAGTGGGGTCGATCCAATGTCAGTTGTAATGGGGTGTTTAAGTCCCCTAGTGGGGTCAGCCCAATCAGCATTGGGTTATATCTATTGGGGTCGATCTAGTTAGCTATTTTGTCGAGAGAGAGGTAAAGTATAAACAGAGGAGGTGTGTTCCTCATTTAACACACATAATCACTCATTCACTCACTTGTGAATTGCGCATAGGAGAGAGAGAGATATATATGCATAGGAGGAGAAGGAGCTCTTGTTTGGGGATTACATCTTTGTACTTGTTGGTCATCTATATTGAGGAAGATTTGCTAGATTTTCTACCCCATGAGGGTTTCCCAGGATAAATTGTGTCTCTTGTGTTTATGCTATGCTTGTTGTTCTTTGAGTGATCCTGTATATGCTATTGTTTTGAAATTGAATGTAATATTGATGTTATCTATCTTATCATATTGAATCTTAACATGGTAATATAACTATCCTAAAGGAAGGAAATGTATGGCACTTGCGACACTTGTTTCACTTGTGACAATTTGAAAGTTAGGGTTTTGTATAGCAAAACGTACTCATCGTGTAACTTTCGCTATAAATCCATTCTAGAGAATGTTCAGGATCTGCAACTTGGATAGGCCGAAGATGAAATTTTGTTGTAGCTTGTGTCCGAGTTTCAGCCTCATATTCATTGTACTTTTTTATATATGATATGTACAAGTTAGGGTTTCTGCCTCTTTCAAAATGCAGTCCTAAACAAGTGACCTAGGTAAAAAGGTCATATCTCAAGATAGGAAGCACCAAATGGAATTCTGTAAACAGTGATAGTTAGGGAACAGACTCTAGTTTCACGGGTCCTAGTTTCAGAGGTCTAAGTTGAAACAGTGACACATGGCACTCTGTACAATCTCGCTGTGTTATTTCATCCCTTGAACAAGTCATGTTGGGAAACATAGTATATCTCTCTAATGGAGAATCCAATCAAGCTCAAACCTGTGGGGTTGAAAATATGATAGGTTAGGTTACCACAGACCGATGCTTCAGACTCTTCAAATCTGAAATTTAAGAAATAAACTAGAAATAATACCGCACATGTGAAATGGCTCAACAGAGGAAATCAAGGAAGAGGAGGAAGAAGCTCTCACTTAGGGTTTTCATTTTTTAGGTATGGAAGGACTTCATACAATGTTGGAGACACCTGATGCAACATTGGAAACTTTGATAATGGATTTGGAATCCATTCATCATAAATATTAATCCTCTCTCAAAATTTTGTGGGAGGAAGGAGATTTAAAATTAGGGTTTCCACGTAAGAGGAAACCATAATTGGGAGACTCATAGGGAAGCAATGAACGAGGTTTAAATGGTACTGATATTATATCATCCTAGCACCATGAACCTATATAAGATGTTTGCAAGTGATCTACCTTGGATGGTTAGGGTTTTACCCTTATGGAGAAGACTACAAGCAATCTTGACATGTATGACTTGAGGAGATACACGTATGTTTTGAAATCCATTTGGCTTCATATTATTGAGGTTAGTAAAATTAGTTTTAGATTGTCTCATAACGTTAGTAAAATTATGAATGCATGTGAATAATAGAAGACATTCATCAATTTGGGTTATATGATTGTACTAATGCACTTGGGGTGTTGTATGAGGATAATGTTATCTGCTAACATGAAAGGTACTTTAAGAAAGACAAATCCATATGACCATCATGACATGAAGACAAAGACTCATCCATAGTCATTGATCACATAGAAGCTCTGCTTACAAGGTATGTATAATTTGGTTATACAATGCTTAACTTATGAGATATGCAAGCTTAGTAGCACAAGGTCTCTAAATAATTGAAAAGAACAAAGAAAACATTGTTTGGGTATGTTAGACATAACTAGCAAGCATGATAATCCATGTATGTTTTCCTATATCAAGTTAGAATTCTACTTTGTGTTAGGATCTTAGATAAGTATACCTGTGTATGAAATGATCATGACCATACATGCTTAAGATTATCATAGTATTAATATTATACTAATGAATGTATGATTATGTATGAGATCTTGAGGAAAGACACAACGATGAAACTAGTACACACTTAAGCATGCATAGTGGTACAGAATGGATAGAAGTTCAAAGACATATAATCATGATGCTATCATAAAGAGAAAATAGAGATCAAGCGGGAGGAAACCACGCAAACATAAAAGATAAGTATTTGAGTTGTTATTTGAATCTCTGAATAGTTAATGATATTGCTCGTAATAGTTGTATGCATATTTGTATTCCGAGAATATATCATGCATAGTGTAAGCATTCATATAGCATTGAATAGCATACTACTAATATGCATATGATGGGTAAGCTGGAAAAAAATTCTATTTTTGCTTGTCTAGAATGAAACCTCTTTGCTAACATGCTGAGAGCTGTGCACACTCTTGATAGTATGTTCTGGTAGAGATGGAAGACATCTAAATAGCCACTGTATGCATACGGGATATCGAAAAGTGTTGTGCCAAATTATTGTTCAAGATAGTAACATAACTATGTGAATCATATCAGTATGCATAATACTTTATCATGTCAACATGATTTGAAGATTATGAAGTATTACTAATCATGTAATTAACTTGATTTGTAGGAAAGATCATGTGATATGATCCACAAAAGAAGGATGATGAACACCTCTTCCAAAGAACAAGTGATGGATGTTCAATAAGAAGACTTAAAAATCAAACGTACTATAGAAGGATCATGGCTAGAGGATTCTCTTAGAAAGAGGGAGAGGATCATGATGAGATGTTTGCTCCAAGTGACTAGACACACCCATGGATGACAAGACCATTCTCTTAATGGTGTAATTGAAGAAGAAGCGCGAATTGAGCAAACTCCCAGGATTCGATAGAGAATCACATGATTGAAGAAATCTTTTTACGGCTTCAACAGGTACCCAAGATTGATAGTCATTTGATGAGTTTGATGATCACCACGGGTGATACAGATTTCAACCTTTGTTACAAGGTTGAAGATGGTTTCTATATACAAATCACATTCTTCTCTTAGATGGATGCAAGAATGAACTCACCATAGATTTTGAATGATCTTCAGGCTCATATCAGTAGACCCATGTGACGGGAGATGGCATGGATAGATATACAGAAGATCACACAATGTAGAGTGTGAATGATGTTCAGTCACAGAGGGAGAATTGATAGCTTCTTGACAAGCTTGGGCATTACAAAAAGTAAACATAACCCCAACCTTTACCTTAAGTTTATGAATGATGAACCTGTCATACTATTACTGTATGTGGATGATCTCTTTCTGACAGGGAATGATAAAAAAATCATGGAAAGAAAGAAGAAGATAGCTACATAATTTGAGATGAAAGATCTCAGATTGATGCATTACTTCCTAGGTCTGGAAATATGGCAAGGCCGAGAAGGAATCTTTCCCAAGAAGGGAAAGTATGTTGTGGAAATCCTGAAAAGTTTTGATATGTTGGAATGGAAAAACATGACCACCTTCATGGATTCCAACTTGAAATTCTTGGGTGATGAATCGTCAGAATTGGTTGATGTAAATCAGTACAGACAAATTATTGGTTCATTGATGTATCTAACAAATACCAAGCCAGATATATGCTTTGTTGTGAACACCTTGAGTCAGTATCCAGTGGAAACTAGACGTTTTCACATGATAGCTGCAAAGCATGTGATGAGGTACCTAAAAGGAACGATAGACTTTGGACTGTATTTTCTTTAGACCATGACTTCAGATTGTATGCTTATACAGATGCAGATTGGGATGGAAGTGTCTCAGACATAAAGAGCACATTGGGTGGATGTTATTGTCTGGGATCTGCTATGATCTCGTGGTTTAGTAGGAAGCATTCCAGTGTGGCTCTCAGCATGGCTGAAGTGGAATACATAGCAGCTTGCTCTACTAGTTATGAAGCCATATGGCTTCGGAAGAGTGTTATCAGGATTAGTTGACTTAGATATGGACTCCACTGTGATCCTGTGTGACAACCAGAGTTGTATCAATATGACAAAGAATCCAGTGTTCCATGATAAGTCAAAGCACACAGAGATTTGATATTTTGATATATGGGATATGGTGCAAAAAGGAGCGATAAGGCTCGCATATATGAACACTGACGAACAAGTTGCTAATGTATTAACCAAACCTCTGTCTCGAGTAAAGTTCGTGTATTTATGAGACAAGCTTGGTGTAGTTCAAAAGGACCCTCCTCGAAAGGGGGCGTGCTATGGTCGATAATGATACTCGAATACTGGTATCGATATGGATACATGTATCAATGATGAGATTTCCTATACAGATGGTAAGGTTGATGATGAGGATGCCTGTATTGATGATGAGGATACTTGTATCGATGATGAGGATACTTGTATTGATGATGTGGATACTTGTATCGATGATGAGTTTTAACACCCAAATTGACCCCAAGGTCATAAGAAAGCGTAATTCGGGGTAACCACTAACCAATCTTTGGACTGATGTTACTGACCCAACACAGTTTGAGAGGGCTCTCTCAATAAACTAATGAAAAACTGGAAATAATCAAGGTCGTCAATCATGAAAAAGGACATGAGCATTCATTCCTCAAGATGTTCTATTTAAACATATGCAGAAGGTCAGATTTCTGTAAGACAAATTTTACTCTTGTAAACCATTGGTTGGAGAACAACAGGGATCTATATTGGGCAATGGAGTTGATTCAAGTATAACATAAACATTATCATCAAATGATTAGCATATACATTCACATAGAGGAAAGATAGCAACCAGCTAGTAGTCAAAGTGATTTAATTGGTGAAAAAGAAGAAAGATGAACAATCCATTGATATAAGGCATACACAGATGAATCCTATACCAACTTTAGCAGAAATAATTTGTGAAATACCTGGTAAGAAATGAATAAGGCATAATCTATATGAATCTCATTCAAATGTTACACTGAACCAAGTATGAAGGAATGTTAACAATATGGATTAACAAAGGAAAGAAACCCATATCACATAGAAAAGGAAAAACAGACTACCAGACCAATTACACAAGAATCTCTGAAAAACGCATGTAAGCTTCCGACAATTTTATTCAAGGAATCCCTCAAAATAACAACAGTGGACAAAATATGTAGAGCTTCAAAAGTTCTCCCCCCCTTTTCCATTTTGAAATTACATGGAACTTATAGTGGCATGGAGCCTCATACTCGGCCCATTTGAAACAGAAATTAGTTACAAATTCAGGGACACCTCATCACAGTTCAGATGTCACTATCATAAAACATAAAATATAAGAAGATAAGCTCAATCGCTTTCTTGCATTTTCCAATATGTTGTTAAAACAATATAAAAAATATTAAAGTATATGTCCAATGGTGAAACTTCATTACATAATGGGAAACCCACTGCCACGTCCTGGAAAATCAAAATCCTAGATATATCCTAAGCTTTTCTATTAAAAAAAATGGTATTTAAACATGCACAGATCTGAGATTTAAGGGATAGCATTCGCCAGTGGAGCATGATAGGTATATTTCATCTTCCCGTATTTCTCCATAGGTGCCAAAATTTCAGGTGCCGAGATGTTATAACTTGTCATCTCTTTCTCCAAGACTCTAATGTTAAGTTGATCAACAGAAGACATAGGTGGAATCCCTTCTCCAATAGAAATCAATCTGTACAGCATCTCGAAATCTTCGTCTAGATTGTCTATTAGGATTTTCCGTGAAAGCGTCCGGCTCAGATGTTTGAACTTGGAATGATCCATCCGCTTGCTAGTCATCAACCTTTTATGCTCACTGTGGGGAATTAGCTTTTGCTTTTCATCCCAAAATGCAGAAAATCCCTTTTCTACTAGTCCTTCAAACTATCCTTTGAATTCTGTCAACTGTTCGTTCATTTCACTGGCTTTGGTTTCCACATATTCGACCAATGCGTATTTCCCTAAGATCCGTTTTTCTGCTGCAATGGTTGTGATCATGTCCTTGATGTTCAAATCTATGACGTCTTTATCTGTTAAACTATTTAAAAAACTTATAGCATTATACGCAGTCTCTTTTGGTATTTTGTGCAGTTTTTCCTTCATAGCAGTGCAACTCTTAAAGACATCAGTGACTATTTTATCCTTTGTTCTCATGAGATCCAGATAAGGTTTGAATCTCTCCACCTCCTGGATAATTAAATCCCAAATCAAATGCTTGCATCCCTGCATAGCTTCTCTCCCTGTAATCTGTTGAGAAAACCTATTGTTGATTGCCACTAATTGCTTATACTTTTGCTGTAGTTCATTTGTCCCTTTTTCCCTTACCTCATTTTCTTCTTTCAATATTTGAATTTCCTCTTTTAGCTCTCGTATCTCACCATCCTTTAGGTTGATCTGGGGCATGGCATACCCAATGTTGTCTATACTATCTTTCTCTTTATTTGGGCCTTCGCTTGCCTGTTGTGAACATATGTTTGACAAACTGCTTTTTAACTCTTCGATCTGACTTTTCAAACTCATCCTTTCTTTCTCCCATCCTCCTTCTTTCTCTGCGAACCTTAGCAATTCTACTTTATTATTGCTGATCTTCCTGCTTAAATCTTCTTTTTCTTGCATTAGCTTTGTCTCTTCGGGAGATTGTATTAACTGGGTGTTGGGAATATTAATTTTCTTCTGTAGGGTCTGGATCAAATTGTCTTTATCCTTTAATAGCTTATGGCTTGCTTTGCCTCCACCATCATTTTCAATTAAATCAAACTGTAGCTTTTTGATATGCTGCTGAAGTGCTTTATTCTCTGACCTTTCATGTTTTAACTGGGCATCCATCTTATTTAGAGTGACCTCCAAATTAGAAATCTTCAAGGCTGCTTCCACTAGATCGTCATATAGACCTTCTCTGATTTTCCTATGAAATTGAATCCTATCTAGCAAAGGTATCTTCTTCTAGTCTATCTTTGCTTCCGTCATTTTGTCTTTATTAGATATCGTGAGATTGAAAGTGTGTGTTTGGATATCTCTACTCGTTATCGAAGACATTCCTGTTTTAGACAAATTCCTTACAGTGGGCATTAGTTCAAAACGTTTCTGTGCAGAGGCCTGCTTATTTTTCCCATGATAATTAAACATGTCTTCTTGGGATTTAAATATGTCATTCTCATTCCCTCCTGTTGCATCTTGGAATTGGTATTCATGGATTTGGATAAGTGGGGCTGATGGCCCTTCTTCCTGTTCATCCATATCACTTATCTGGACGGTTAACTCATCTGGTGTTTCCAATTTGAGTCTTTTCTTTTCAATTTCTTCCTCTTCTTATGTTTCAATAACTTCTTGTGAATCTCTTTTCCCGCATATTTCTTTAGTATTAAACAACTGGTCTATTTCCATAGGGTCATCAGCAGTGACTAGAGCTTGTATTTGTAAATCTATATCTTCAACCTCTTCGGGCTCATACTGTAATGAATTTTGCCCCTTCGGCAGCACTTCAGCTTCTTGGAGTTCCCATGCCTTCAGACCACTTTTATTCGTTCTTTCAGCTTGATATGCAGAGGATCATATGTGATGGTTATATCCTTTCTGAACCCCATATTTCTCAATAACATTTCCACATTGCTAATAGCTTCTTTAAACTTTACAATGAAAGGGCCGACTTGCCAAGGGAGCTTTATATCAGAACCTTTCTTATACTGCCCAAACTGCTCTTCTTCTACAATCAACCTTTGCCAGATGAACTCAAGGGAAAAAACTCTCAAGGTAAAAAATGCTGGCAAAAAGAATGGTTCATGTACAAAGCCGTACACCCTTATCACTGTAGCATCTTTCAGCAAGAACCAGTCACCAACGACTAGTTCATCCTTGAACTGCATCAGGGTTTGCATATCTGGTAGTACTCTGGGTAGTTCTTCTTCAAACATAACATCATACATAGCAGATAGAATGCAATTCATGTAATTGAAAGCATTATTCTCCAAATTCACTGTAAAGAGTATCTGAGAGAACCTTAACTCTTATGTACTGCTATACACAATCATTTTGTTCAAATATGACTGGAACTGAAAAAATATGGTATTTTCAAAACAACTTAACTGTGCATGTATTTTTTCTGCCAAAAATTCCTCAAACTTGAGGGACGGTACTGACTCACTTCCTGCCTCCGGGGAACTAACACTAATACTGAATAGTAGGCTTAGTTGTACTTCAGTTATCCATAAGTCCGAGTCTAAACCTAAAAACTGAGCTATCAAAGAGAAAACCAACTGGGTGTTGTCATTAAAAAGGTTGACATCCAGTGGGTAGGGAGTGTCTGCAATTTCTACATCGGGTTTTAAACAGGTATCAAGGAAAACTTTACGGATTTCAGGGGAAATTTTCTTGTACAGGGTAACGACTGATTCTTCGAAGGAAATTTCAGGGGCTAGGGCTGGGGACTCTGGTACGGCAAGGGTATTTTGGATGATGGCAGTGTCGATACTATAGATGATTTTGGACTTCTTGGCGTTCATTATCACTCATTGGGGTTCTGAATAATTCAATGAACACCATGACATGAACTCTGGGAAAGGAATTATCTGTTTCAAGCAGAAAAAGATGAAAAGGGACTGGTGGACTCTATGGACATCTACCCCTTGTTCGAATATGGCTTTTAGCCTTCTTTTAACCTCCGATATAGGAAGCCGAAGGTTTGGGTCAAACACATCATAGTCCTTGTCTTCTAGGGTTATTCTGACCTTAGAACTAGTAGAAACCTATTCGTCTTCCATTCTATGATTATAAAACACACTGCATGCTGTAAACAAAGGAGTTTGGGACCCTACCTATCACAGGAAGCTTGAGAGCGACCTTTCACCTATCGTCCTTTTCGGATTCTACACTTCCAGAAGCTTCCAACTCCGACAGGTCCAAGAAAGAAATGTTTATTTTCCACATGTCGTGTTATATATATAAAACTTTTATGAATAACTTCTGCTCACCTTCGCTAGCTGTCCCTCTTTTCCGTCTGTTGATTTGCTGGGCATTGCTTCTAGTCCATTGATATGATTCTTTATCTAACCCTTTTGATTTGACATCTTTTCTTCTCCACTTTAGGATCTTCTACGAGCTTTAAATCTTAGCCATCCATCTTACTTAGCCACATATAAAGATACAGTGGTATCGCGACCTGACTTCGGGTTTTGGGTTACCACTTAATCCCCCTCGCGAGGTGTTTAGGTGGTGACACATGTCAGATGGTACATACTCTCGCAACCACCTTCTCTGTTTATCTAGGGTGATCCTTTACCTTGCGACGATCGAAGAGGAGCGTTGATCTCGACGTTAGCATATCTACAGCAGGGAGCTATCCAGGTGTCTAGTTTTCAGAACTCTCGCGGGTGGAGCCCATTATGTTATCAACCTTGCATCTCCTGCATCCACCAGTCGTAGATCTGATATCTTTTTTTGTGAGCCATTGATCTCCCCTGATCCCCATGCTGATGTGAATGAATCTTCCGCATCGTCAGATTTCTGACTGTGCAACCCATGCCGTCGATCTTGTACCCTGCCTTTTTGCTGTGGTGGCATTGCAAGCTTTCTGGCGGTTTCTACTTATCGTCGAAATGCTCATGCGAGGTCTCCTCCGACTGCCACCTATCTCGGCAGTTTATCTCTCATGACCACCTTCTTATGTTTCCTTTCACGCAACTTCATTATGCGAGGGAGATTGGTGGGCCGTGGATCTCTTTCGCGCACTGGATCAATGGTGGGAATCAGTTCGAGCTTTATCTATCATTTTATTTCCCTTTGGACTATAGACTATTGGTCTTTTTATCCATTTTTATCATTCGGGCTACTTCTTTATGCCTAAGGTGTCCAAACTCTCCATATTTCTCATTATTTCTTTTCCAACTGAGCTCCTTTCTTAACTTTAGCAGCCTAGACATGATTAGGGTGGGGGTTTTAGCCATTTCTTCCAGGAGTTCATCAGTGGAATCAATCCTTTTCTTAGGACTTGTGCAAAAATTTATGGGTGCCAACAATGAGGATACCTATATTGATGATGTGGATATTTGTATCGATGATGAGGATACATGTAACGATGATGAGGTTACCTATTCTGACGATGAGGTCGATGATGAGGATACATGTATCGATGATGAGGTTGATGAAGTCGTCCTTAGACTTTGTCTAAGAGGACAAGAGGATTGCATCATCCTTGGACTGATGTCCTAAAATTATAGGGATTTATCACCCCGTAAGTGGATCAGGATTGCATCATCCTTGGAATTATGCCTTAAAGTGATAGGGATGATCATCCCGTAAGTGGATAAGGATTGCATCATCCTTGGAGTTATGTACTAAAGTGATAGGGATTGATCATCCCGTAAATGGATCAGGATTGCATTGTCCTTGGACTTATGTCCTAAAGTGATAAGGATTGATCATCCTGTAAGTAGATTTGGATTGAATTGTCCTAGATATGTTGAGGTGTCTTAAATTGATAAGGATTGATCATCCTGTAAGTAGATCTGGATTGCATCATCCCTAGACATGTTGTGGTGTCTTAAATTGATAAGGATTGATCATCCTATAATAGATCGATATTGCATCGTCCCTACACATGTTGAGGTGTCTTAAATTGATAAGGATTGATCATCATGTAAGTATATCGAGATTGCATCATCCCTAGACATGTTGAGGTGTCTTAAATTGATAAGGATTGATCATCCCGTAAATAGATTTGGATTGCATCATCCTTAGACATGTTGAGGTGTCTTAAATTGATATGGATTGATCATCCCGCAAGTAGATCAGGATTGTATCATCCTTGGAATTATGTCCTAAAGTGAGAGGGATTGATCATCTCATAATTGGATCATGTGTGTTGCATATTATGATGTCATTGATCAAGAGATCCAGATGATAATGTTGATCAGGAGATCCAGACGATGAGGTTGTTGATTGAGATATCCAGATGATGTTGTTGATCGGGAGATATAGACGATGAGGTTGTTGATCAAGAGATCCAGACGATGAGGCTGTTGATCGAGAGATCTAGAGGATGTTGGTGATCGGAAGATCCAGATGATGATTCTGCTATAGCTGATCAAGTGCTGTAGAAGATGAAGACTCGGTACTGAAAATGTTGATGTTCCAGTATTGAAGACTTGAAGATGTTTCGGTAACTATTTGAGTTACTGATGATGATTAAAGAAAGCTTCCAATGATTTGTAGATGTATCATTTATGATGTTGATGACTCCTTGCTTCTGCGGATGTTGTTAGAATATCCTTGTCGTTAAGGGGGAGTGTTGAAATATTGCAAATTCTAAGAATATTCTATTGTACTTTATCTGGATATGTTTCATTCCTTCCTCACGACATTATTATTATATCCGAAAATGTTTATTCCTCCATCGGAATGTTGTAACTTGGGTTATTAGACTTCCCTAGTGGGGTCGGCCCAAAGTCAGTTGTAATGGGGTGTTTAAGTCCCCTAGTGGGGTCGGCCGATTCAGCATTGGGTTATATCTATTGGGGCTGACCTAGTTAGTTATTTTTTCTAGTGAGAGGTAAAGTATAAATAGAGGAGGTATGTTCCCCATATAACACACATACTCACTCATTCACTCACTTGTGAATTGTGCATAGGAGAGAGAGAGAGAGATCTGCATAGGAGGAGAAGGAACTCTTGTTTGGGGATTACATCTTTGTACTTGTTGGTCATCTATATTGAGGAAGCTTTGTTGGGTTTCCTCCCGCATGAGGGTTTCCCAGGATAAATTGTGTCTCTTGTGTTTATGTTGTGCTTTTCGTTCTTTCAGTTATCATGTATATTCTATTGTTGTGAAATTGTATGTAATATTGATGTTATCTATCTTAGCATATTGAATCTTAACAGAAGACATGACTAGAAGTGAATTAGCTGAAATGGAGATATATCCCCAACAAATCCTTATTCCCTTAAATAACTTTCAGTGGAAATAAAAAATTGAATATCTATATCGAATGAAGGGACTCCATACAATATCTATGGGAACAAAAGTAGAGCATAATTTAGTTGTAGGGAAGTCAAAGTCACTAAACAGAATTGATGAAGCATTTAGATTACTACATAACTAGGTATCTCCAGATCTCCTATATCACATCGAAGTAGACAAATCTCCAAATTACATATGGGCCACGTTTTCTTATATCCTTGATGCATGAAGCGAGGAAGTTTATCTGATGTGTAAAGACACAATTGCTACACAGTGAAGGATGCACATTATGATTAGGATGATCTAATACCAGTGCATTAAACAAAATGGATGAATCATGCACAAATGGTTGAATATTGTCTAAATATTGTTGCACGAAGACAGAACGAACACATTTCAGAAGTTGCACAGACATGTCTTATACTAATGCGGAAATTCAGATCAAGAATTCATTACTAGATGCACAATATTAGTTGAAGTGTAGTAGTGCATAAAAATAAAAGCATACAAAACCTAAGTGGAGACTATATAATAAGATGAAGCAACACATATTTTGTGAAGTTTGAAGTCAATTGTAACGTTGTGATATGTTCAAGTGAAAATTGCAACATAGAATAGTGATTGCAATGTATCAAGGTTGCAAAAGGTGTGGACAACATAATGAACAACAATTAATATGAACAATGCTCGGATAAAAATTTAAGCAAAACAATATCTTATTATTTTATATCAAGGTGGTAGGACGAGGCAAGGAGTAGGGTGTTGTAGCCTCCCACTTGGGTGTAAAAATCGGTGTGTTCTTTGTACTGTGCTTATGTGGTGTTGAATGTTTTATTTATGGTGGTTGCATTATTAAAGTTCAATATTAAGCAGATAAGAAGTTAAAAACAATGCATAACTATGCTAAAACTGATTCACCCCCTCTCTCAATATTAATTAGATTCCAAAATCTTATGTCCATAATGTACGAAGGGGCCACATAGATAACATGATTGCAAATATATGAGGTTCAATGATGAAGCAAAAGAGGAGAAGCACAACAAGGTAGTTGGCACACCACATAATGACATATGTGATCCTCTTGCAACAACTTCTACTTCAAATACATCCTCATGGATCCTAGACTTGAATCTTTCAAACACATGGAATAGAAGGACATGTTTACGTCCATTGATCCATGCACAAACCCTACCACTTTGGGAGATGCTCTAGTTCATAGAATCTATTCAGATAAGGAATATCCTTCTATCTGTCTAGATCAAGAGATAGTCAAAATATTTTTAATTTGTATTGGAGAACTTGTTATAGATAGAGATGTTAATGTTGTTAGGAAATTACTCTTATAGTTGGGGAAGACCACCAACGTACTAGGGGTTATCAGATAGAAATATAAGGCTTTGCAAACATTGTTATTAACCAAATAGGATAGGGTTTAGGAGAGAATCTACCTTGTTTCGAAGGTCGATCTAATATTTTCTCCCTTTGTTCTCTTATGCAAACAACCTGCAAAACAAACATAAAACCTTTCTCAAACGTATTTGAACACAAATAAAATATTGATATTAATAAGACAACATAACATCAACATGTAATCAAATAACAATAGATACAAGAAAATCTATATTGGAGAAAGAAGAATGTCCAAATATTTATTGAAAAATGAAGAAAGGACATAAAGCTATACCTGTCCTGCACTAGCACTCTTGTAACCATACCTCGGGATCATGCTCCTCCACTAGTACAAAATGAGAGATAAGTGGCCAAAAAAATGACCAAAATCCACATATAAATGAGCATTTTTGAGTTGCTGACCACTCGTAGCAAATTAGTGGCCATTTATCACATGACCAAAAATGTGGTCATATTTAGCTTGGTCATTTATAGCTTATCTTGTGGTCATATATTTGGTCGTATATTTGGTCATTAATTTGGTAATATATTTGGTCATTAATGGTCATGTGATAAATGACCGCTAATTTGCTACCAGCGATCGCCAACTCAAAATTGGTCATTTATATGCATATTTTGGTCATTTTTTTGGTCACTTATCTCTCATGTTGTAATGGTGGTTGTTTATATGTGAATTTTGGTCATTTTTTAGTCATTTATGTAACAAACCTAAAATATATAAATTAATAATATTAACAATGTAACAACAAAATAATAATAAATTAATATTAAATATTAATATTAATTTATTAATTAAACAATTATCAATAGTCATGACCTTTTGTTGAAAAGGTACATGACGGGCCTATAAAAGCCCCAGACGCTCAAAATCAAACACCAACAGAAGGAGCCAATACAAAGTCAATCAACGTTCAAGTTCAGAAGAATGCGTATAGTGACAAATCACTAACATCAGAAGAAGATGGTTCCGAAAAACAATCACAAAAGGTTAAGATGTCTTATTGTCACCCAAATCATATGAGTCATTTTGACCAACAACAACGTCAAGAGAAAAATAAACAATACTCTATTCACAGACAACGCAACTACAACATTAAGAAAGAAAACAAACAAAATCGACAACTTGCATGGAAGCCTAAACTGAGAAGTTCTATCCGAACAGTTAATTATCAAATAGTTCCAATGAAGATAGATTTTGGGTGGATCACTCCCGAAAAGATGCAACACATAAGTTCAGGAATTCGGAAGTTATATCGTCTCGTTTCTTCAAGTGTCATAGTTACAAGCACCAAAGATCTTGAGAAGACATTACGAACGAGAATAAGAGTTAAAGAAAAGTCTTTTCCAAATTATGCTTTGAGGACAAAGCATTCTTAAGGGGAAGGCAATGTAACAAACCTCAAATATATAAATTAATAATATTAACAATGTAACAAAAAAATAATAATAAATTAATATTAAATATTAATATTAATTTATTAATTAAACAATTATCAATAGTCATGACCTTTTGTCGAAAAGGTACATGACGGGCCTATAAAAGCCCCAAAACTATGTAACCATTATCATCCATCATATTATTCATCTTTTACTTTACTACAAGTCATTTATGGATTTTTTACGTTACTTGTACTGGTTATTTACTTAGTAAGGAATTCTTGTTCCTTCAATTTATCTCTTTTTAGTGTTTTTAGAATATAAATAGGGCACGGTGGAATCGAAACACCAACCTCCTACCTCTAAGGAAAGTGCTCTACCATTGAGCTAGCACCCTTAAATAGAACACAAGAGCTTGAAAGATGACCATTTGTTTCCGTGTTGTGGACAGCTTCTTGCACTTGTATCATGTACCATGAAAAATACCTCATGTTAGTTTAAAAGATAATAAAATTATAATTATAATACAAACACCACATTACTTTCCCAATATCTATCACACCTTTCATACTGTGTTTGGTAGCAAGGAATAACAAATTCATTGTTTGTCAATTCTTATATCCATATACTGGCTTTCCCAGAGCCATCGACATTTACAACAGGTTAAAAAATGCCTACTAAACAAATGTGAGACCCTTCAATAGGAAAATATTTTGATAATTTTCATTGGGCGCATAAAAAAAACGACTGATAAAACATGTATGCATCTATCAATGTAGAACAAATATTTGGCATTTTGGAGAATTAGAGAAACATAAAAGGGAGGTGAGTCCGTGGCTCTACAATTGCCACCACTTTAAGAGTTTATAGTGCAAATATGTAGCAGTGTCCAAGGTGGAACTGTAGTGCAAGCTTGAGTAGCAATATCAGCAATGTTGTGAAGCCAAAAGGAGCATCATATGGGGCATCCTCAATGCCCTTCAGGGACTCTCAAAGAGAGGAGTTATAGGTGAGGGGGGGAGATATCCTTCTTCCAGTGTTTGCAGTAAAACAAGAAAATATGGGGAAGGGGTGTCTTGTTTGAATGCAGGCTCTGTTATGTGATTTAAACAATTTCTTGAGCTCATGATGCAATTAAAGCATTCCAAATACTATGTGCAAATAATAAGTAGGAGAGCACTTATTGGCAAATTATTTGGCATTTTTCTAAAATAAAATAATAATAAAAAAATGTGTGAAACCTGAGCTAAAGTAACTAAAGCCTGCAGATAAAAGGCGAGATCTCCACTTCCCTATGAGAGGTTTTGTATAGTTATTTCACTACAGGTATTTTCAACAATGACCTACACTTCATGCGTGAAATTGGGTTAAATTTAAGATATTGGTCCCACAACCATAATAATATTTAACTCCACTATAAATCAAATTGCCTTTCCCTCAGATAAGATATTCAACCATACTTAGAATATTAGGGAATATTTTGGGATCTTCTTTCAAGATGGAAGATACCATAGTGGACAAGAAAAATATATCAACATATGCCAAAAAGGTGAGGTGACTTGAATAAACAAATCTTATGTATATTGCATTTTAACCACTCTCTTGTAATATGTGGGTTGGTGCGGATTAAACAGAAAGCGCACTGCAGAAGATGAAAAATAGTGACCAATCAATCAAATTATCTAGAAGGAACCATATATACAGACTTAACTCCACCCCGATGAACCTCATCCAGTTGTACCACAATGACATGATTCCATCAGGTCACCATCATACTCACAATAATAATAAGAATATAGTCAATATACTTGCTTCTAGCTACAATCACAATTTATATCATGGGCTAGGAAAAATTAAAGAAGTAAAAGACATATCTGAAATAAAAAATTAAATTCTTCCCTGTATAGAACAAATAGTTTACAATATTTTTAATCTTAACTTGGGTGGTTTCTTGCAAGATATCGATAGAAACTGCCTGATATCTCTATCTTCAAGCCACGAGACTTTGAAACAAAATTGTTGATGAATTATAGCAATTTTGTATTCCATACACTTGTGTGTGTGGAGAGGTTGTGTTTATATCCAATGAAAAAAATGAATCTAAATGATGGAAGAAAGACAGACTATATAACTTGGATTGTGATAAACCAGTTAATACATTCTTGGCAATCATCGAGATAAAATCATTCCAAACATGTAAGTTCAGAGAATAAAATATGAATCTTACAAAAAGCTAGAAGAAAATGATGTCTGTGTAGCTTGGAAAAGGAAGACAGGGCCTTGAATCTCGTTATTATGGTTGCCTGTCATATTGTTCTGCATAAAGGATAAGCCATAGAATGGTATCATATCTTTCAGATTAAAAAAAAACATATTTTTTTATCAAGAAAGCACATTTTCCAATCAAATAATTTGATCCTCACCATTTCAAGCTTACGTGGAAACACCCACAAAGTTAAATGCCATCTGTAGCACAGATCATGAACTAAACTGCTAAACTTTGTAGTACCTATGCACCAAGACAAGAAGGAGATAAAGATAAGTTCAAATGAGGTACTGCATAAAACTATGGATGTAACAAAAAATTGAGATGCAGATATCATTACCAAGCAGACTAGCTGGAAAGATATCTATTCCACACACATAATACTTGCCTAAATAATTATATAGCTTGATTGATACATAGATAGATAGTTAACAAAGAATGATCATACTTACCAATATAGTCCATAGGATGAGCATCTAACAACCACAAAAGTGTCGGATGTGGTATAAATTCTAGAGGTGATCTCGATGTTCACTGTAGACCAAAGGAAATCAGCCTACTCAAAGCCTCAGCCATGTGAAAAGTAACCTCAGCCATGTTCAAAGTAACATGATGTTATTAAATGACAAGTTAGAAGTTTCACCAGATAAGATAAAATAGAAAAAAATGAGGTTGGTTGATTCAGCAATTAAGAATACGAACCCACGAACTCACAATTTCCTCACCTAGCAGTTAATTCACTTATAAATTAAACTAATTGAAATACAAAATATTAGTAACAATGGGCAAAAAAACCGAAAAATGTCATTTCTTCTTTGATGGCAGCAAATATTTGTACAGTTTAAAACTATCAAGTAATGGCTTTTTTTGTACAATTATTTTTATTAGCAAGAAACAAGAATGATAGAGTTCTTTGTAGCCATGTTAAGTTACAGACAACTCACTTGATGCCGATCCTTGGTATATGGAAGAAGTCTTTCTGAGAGTGATTTAAGCAATACCAAGTCCAGACACAAACTCTTATTGTCTGATAATGGGAGAATTCTGAACCCAAAAATCAAGAGCTGAAGAGGAAAAAAAAATATCAGGTGGAAAACAATTATCCAAATTATTTGAAGAACATTTGCAGGAACTTGTCAGCATTATAGATCCCTAGATACTTGGATATAACATTGACTTAGATGTATGTTTATTTCCAAGTAATTTTTTTTCCACCTCAAACCTTTCTGAAAGCATGTGCAAAATGTTAAATATGTCAATAACCCAAATATGAATCTAAACAAAAGAATTTTTTCCATGACTCTGACTAAAGTTAAAATAATAAGATTTTTTCCTTGAGAAGGAAGATAAGAAGCTTGCCTTATATATATCTTTGCATTCATTAGCTGCTTTGTGGGACTGATTAGTAGTACCCTCATAATCCAAAGACAAAGCCATGGTTATTCCTGGAATTCAAGGTTAAAAAGGATTAATAATATAACTAAATACCTAGACAACAAAAATTACATACAATTAATGTAAAAGAAATAATAAAATCCCTAGTAATAAGCAGTTTGTGAGGTGTTTTTAAGCCAATAACATATGGTGTTCCTTCAAGACGTTAAGTCTGTCGGCTTTGAATTAAAATTTAAGATGTCATAAGAATGGTCCATTTTGGGCTACAGATCATGAGCAAGGGGGAGGAGTTGTAGTTCTAGCTATCTCTCACTCTCTTCAGAGATTTGCAGTGGATCATGAGTTAGACCTTAATAATAGCTGCATAAAATATATTTAGTGACAAGCCTATTGGATTGCATTATTGTGACAGTCGTGACATTCATACTCTGAAGCTCCTCCTTTGTTTTAGCATTTAAGTACCTGACCAATACTTGAGCTTTCTGAAGCTTATCCTCCCTGAGAATGGGTTTCACAGATGCATTAACTTTAACACCTTGCTTCCCATGATGCAACAACAGGATTAGTGTGAACAATTTATCATTGGTACAGTTATGTTCTCCAGTAACATACCTTGAACCTCAGAATTATAAGATTAAAATAATGTATTTATAGACCCTGTAACTAAAATAGAATTTTGAGTACTAAGACTGAATTCAACCAATCAGAATTTGTGAAAAATGTTGGGTTTGTTGAATGTTACATGATTTCATATTAGCAAATACCTATAGGAGCAGACAATGTTATTCCAGAATCCCTATTTGATATTCACAGGTCAAGGTATGTTTCTTTATTATTTCAATTCATATAACTCTTAGCATGCATAAATGAAATTTGCAGTTTGTTGAACCAGCATTTCCTGACAATGGAACTAACATGTCAGTCCAAAGCAAACACACAAACCACACTCTATAGATGAATTATAATATAATGCAATTGCATCTCTCAAATAAATAGTTCTACAAAATTTAATTTCCCGATGATTCGAAAATGACTCGAATGCACAGCTCAGCTAAGGTCAAGAACCATCTTGTAAATGTTTCAATCATATCTATACAAAACTCTATTTAAAAGGTAATTTGTATTCTCTTTTCAGATGAAGGATAAGTTTGTACAGAGAAAAAATAATGTCATCTCCACTTACATTTTCTCAAAATAGAGACAAGCTTGAGCTACTTACAGACAAACAATAAATAAAGGCCACGGTCCCACAATTAAATCGAGACATATGACAAATGAAATTTGAATAAGAATCAGTGCCCAATCAATAAAGGATACCAAAGATTTCTTCAATGGAATTTTATTTGGGGTTTCTGATACCTACGCCGGGAAGAGTTTCTATACATACAGTGACTTCATTACTGCAGCCAATGTCTTCTTTGGCTTTGGCACAACTTGGACCTCTGATGACCAAAAGAGAGAAATTGTTGCTTTCTTTGCCAACGTCGCTCACGAGACTGGTAGTGCGTTTCAAATAATTCATGTTTCTATAAACATATGTTGAATATGATCTCTAAATCTTTAGAATTGATGATTTCATTTCCGAATTTGTAGATCTAGGTAATTGATTGTTTATCTATTTTGACAAATATAATGATGGAATCATAGGTGTGTGTTACATCGAGGAGATAAACAAAAGCGATTACTATGATTCCAGTAATACGCAATATCCCTACGCATCTGGAAAACAGTACTACGGGCGTGGTCCCATACAACTGTCATGGTATGTATATTTCTATATATTTCTGTCTATGTTAAGAATTTTCTTTTCATGGTATATATTGAAATTGAATTGAATGTTTGGTAATGGGGACCAACTATTTGCTTGCTGTCTGTTTGCTCTCACATAGTCCGCAAAAATTTTACAACATAGCCAAGCCAAGCAATCAATCAAGGGGTATCCATTATGCCAAAATTTCCAGGGAATTTCCACTCAGCCTCTTCCTTTATCCCATGCTATTAGTTTGGGGAAGACCATAGTGGAAACCTATTGGACAGCTTCAAACTCTGTTGCCTTGGATTCTCACCAGTGAACCAAGAACCTGGTGACATTATCATGTTTTTATGTCTACATGCAAATGCCACATGGATAATTTGACTAATGTCCTACAAACTTTCTTATGCTTTTAAAGAATCTGATCTATAAAGTGCTCAAGTCATTAGTTATAGATTCAATTACACATATCCCCACTTCATCTACACATATTGAATCTACAAATAATGAATTTGGTTTAGCTTTTGCAGAGATGAATTTGGTTCCAATATGTTTTCATAAACTTTTGACTGAAATTGCAGTGTATTAAGAAACTATTTTGAATGCAACCTAGTAGTACTGGAGCAGCATTAACAACAAAACTAAAGGGCATGATAACTTATTCCACTCCCCTTTGACCGGTTCTCTTTCAAGGAGACAGATATATATTATTTTTGAAGGAAGGAGAGAACAACGCATTAATTCATCAAGTTACCCGTAAATTCGAGTTCTGAAACCCATAGATTTATATACGTTTTCATATGGATGGAATGATGGTCATGGATACAAAATGTACGCTGATAAAAAGCCCGAACCTGCATGATCAAAGCTATCCCTATTACAGTTCCTATTAGAAGTAAATGGCACCAAAATAGGAAAACCAGTGCCCACGAGGTTAGTTGCAATTTCAACTGGAAATACATGGTCATGTACTTTATGCTTTACAATTTAATGTCCTTGGTATAAAGATAACCAAAGATTTGGAAATGTGCAACTAGATCAGGCTTTGATGGGTACAAGTAGTACTTTACAGAGTGATCGGGCTTAGAATTCCTGTGCATCAAGATGAGACTTTGATGGGTACAACACAGTAGTTTACAGAGTGATCATTGCCTGTGCAAGATTCAGATAACAAGAGTTTTGTAGATAGTTTACAGCCTTCAACACCACATAATGGAGGAATCTCTCGCCAAATCATTGATTAAATCATGTTTTTTCAACTAGATTGCCCAGGTCAACTAGGGTATCACTCTCCCTATAACCCATGCTTTAGTCTGAATGTGAGAGGGTTTTATCCATCAGATTCAAAAACTTGCATGGAAGAGACTGTCTCAGGAGACACAAAATCATAGGTTGCGAGAAGATCACAGTTTGTTGAAGAGCATATCGCACAAGTGAAATGCAAAAAACTTAAATATGAATATTCAAATGGCATGGGAATTACACCATGTGTGTGAAGAGTTTGTTGCACCAGATCTAAGGAAACTTGCTAAGAAAATGCTACACTCAGCAGATTACGGAGATCCTGGACTGAAGGGTTTAAAGAAAGATTGAATTCAACTTGATCATTGCAACTGAGATGAAATCTGAGGAAGAGATCGTTGGGAAGAGATTGATTACTACACTAGGTATACACCAATATTCTTTGAAGGTTGAAAACACTGCATATTAAGTTAAACCTACAGCTCTTCACAAAAATCTAGATTTGTAGAGAAAGATCATAGATAGATAAATTAAATGTTGGTACCAGTGCTGCTAAATATTGATCTGGAACCTATCAAACAACAACTAGATATGGAACCACTGAGCTGCTTTCTTCCTCTGTAACTGCTCTACCCAGTCAACCTAAACACCCTAGAGCCCATAAAAACGAAATACAAATGTAGAAAAGAATGAATGCGAAGCATTGAAATTGCACTTACAAGTTGTATAGATAACTTAGAGAGTACTTGGAAGGGTCCAATTGAGTCAATGAGGAAGATGTCTCCAATGGATTTTCTTTCTCATGGATGTCTTTTATCCTCGTCTCCCTGCAGGGCTATCAAAACCCCATCCCTCTATTACTTTTGATGATATGGGGGAATAATAGTTTCTCTATTTGGTAGTTAAAATACCGAGTAACAACTTTATTTTATTTATATATACACAATTTTGGTGGTTCATAAAAGATATTTTAACAAAACTATATTTTTATTTTTAAATGAGTTTCTTTAATGATTTAATTTCGAATTAAAAACAAATAAAAAATTGTATTTATATTTTTTTTCTCTATTTGGTAGTTAAAATACCCGGTAACAACATTATTTTATTTATATATACACAATTCTGGTGATTCATAAAAGATATTTTAAAAAAATTATATTTTTATTCTTAAATGGGTTTCTTTAATGATTTAATTTTGAATTAAAAATAAATAAAAAATTGTTTTTATGTTTTATTTTATTTTATATAAATATGTAATAATAACTTGTATTAAAAGTGGGTTGAAATCTTTACAATATTTTAAAAAAAAATTATAATTTTATAGAATTATATTGTATACAAAATATTCATAAATTTTTTATAACTATAGTGTATGATTGGGGTGGAGCAAGAGTAATTAGGGATATTGTCACTCGGATGATTAGTGCTTTAACATAGAGGCTTGTGCTTCACATTTGTTAGTATTGTTAAATACATATTTTTTGTCTTATGGTATGTAAGATCACTTATTATGTATTTTTTAAGGCTATATTTATAATGGTATTTATTAAAGGCTTAGATCTTGGGTCTCTACTTTAATACAAGCTTGATATTTCCAATAAACACATAATATCATATCTTACGAAGTGAATAATTGATATTGTTGTAAAATTAACATTGCTTGTATTTGTTAGATTAGTTTAATAAAAAAGTCTCTCTTTGTCATGGAAGTCTACATAAACAAGCTTACATCTCCTTAGTTTAAATGAGGAAAAATAAGTTCTTTATTTTCAATAGAACCAAGATTACCTTTACTTATTCTAATAGAGGAAAAATAAGTGCTTCTTGTATATATAGAGATTTTTCCTTCCATGATATTTCATTTATAACAATGTTTTTAACGAAGAATATTCATGGAAAGAAACTATAGGTTCAATTAGAAATGGATTTGCAAGCAATAAAATGCTTATTGCAATCTGTAAATATGTTCTTTCTATGTGGTTTAGTGCTCATATGGAAATGTTTATAGTATGTGGCATTCCTAGCAAATAACTCAAACCTTATGCCATGTGCATGTGCCATGTGCCCCTTGGATCCATTGAACCTGAAAATGACAAAACACCCAATCGTAGCACTCAAAATTTCCGTGCTTAGTTCCCGTATATGCCTATACTTACCAAACAATAGATATTATA
Organism: Larix kaempferi; assembly: GCA_027924585.1. NCBI lineage: Eukaryota > Viridiplantae > Streptophyta > Pinopsida > Pinales > Pinaceae > Larix > Larix kaempferi. The sequence goes on along the minus strand of BSBM01000665.1, from coordinate 864,510 downwards.
GTATATTAATATATTAACTATATAATATATATATATATATTAGCATATTATATATTTACTATAAATTGGTATTCTTTGCAGGGAAGGGACCCAAGGGGAATTTAGAACTTTATGAACTCAAGTGCAAAGGAAACCATGGTGAATGGATGCATATGGAGAATTAATGAAGGTTGTGAAATTGACAATTTTTAGTGAACATGACGCAAAATACATGAACTTACCGAAAATTTAATAGACTGTCGAGAGGTTCAAACAACAACGGTTTTATATTTTACTAAATTTTAACAATGGAAAATTACAATTTTGACAATGCATTTGCATAATTTACTAAATTTTAACACTCCAGATGGATTCAGAGACCCTCTGAATCCATGTGCAGTGTTAAAATTTAGTAAATTATGAAAATTCATTGTCAAAATTGTAATTTTCCATTGTTGGAGTGACACAACTAAAAATGACCAAATAAATGACCAATTGTTGTGTGGTCATTTTTAGCTTAGTTCTTATCCTGTGACCAAATTAGTCATTTATCTTGGTCATTTTTAGTTTAGTTCTTATCCCATGACCAAATTGGTCATTTATCTTGGTCGTTTTTAGTTAACTCACTTAAAATTTCTCAATTTTGGTTATTTATCCCTTGAAAAAACTATGGTGACCAAATTTTTTGGTCACCTGGTCACTTACCTCTCATTTTGTACTAGTGCTCTCTCTTAGCTATGAATTTCTCCAACACAACTTTCTCCAATGATCATAAGGCCCTGTTGATGCCCCGAAATTTGCAACACCAGCAATTAGGGATTCTCCCTAATAAGCAAGCCCAATTAGATTGCTCATCGATTGGTGTGGGGAATCCGTCTAATTAACGACCTAACTACTATGTGTGATTTAAAGTTTGGTTTTATCGGTTGCTGCTCGATCCACCATTTATGTATTTTTAATTAAAGATGAAATGCAAGTGCTCTAATTAAATGCATGTAATCTAATTTAGTCTATCTAATATAACTAAGTTATCTAAACTATCCCTGCATGGAGAAAATCTGAATTGTGAGTAATGAATGGAAATGCACATAAGAGACTCACACATAGTCATTTCAGCATAATAAGCACATTTACAATAGAAAAAAAATATATCAAAGATAACTTTGATATAATTAAAGCATCCTATTACTCATTAAGCACATTAACATTTAGACAGGAAAAGAAATCATTCACAACCATGAATTAATTCAAGATAGTTAGGAACAATCTCACAGTATGCATATGAATGTATGAAGAATTAGTTCCACAATGGCATTCAACATATTACAAGAAAAAATCACTGTGCTAGCTTTCCCCGGGCATCAGATCTTTCTTTTGTGAAACAGGAAACCTGCGTAGATTTTTTGAGCCAACGTTTCGGACTTCATATATTTGAGTCCATCCTCAGGACGATCACTCAAAAAAGTAGTTCTCATACAAAATAGTCCAACTCTATTGTACCTTCCAAAAGTCAAAACATTCTATTCTCTTCTTCTATTTATAGCTCTAGGAATTTGTCTTCTAGTGATTTCTCCTTCTAACGTAGCCCTAAGATTCTCCAAAATTGCCTTTAATTTTTTATACAATAGAAAATACAAAAATAGCTTCTAGCTATCTTTTAATTTTATACAATAGAAAATAAAAAATCAGCTTCCAGTTGGCTTTTCCACCTCAGGGATGTAACTGGTCCACATGACAATTTCTCTTACAATAATGTTACTTCGTACAGGGGTCATCATCTTTAGAGATATCTCATGGGCATACAAATCTTCTTCTATACTTTCAACAACTACTGTTGTTTCTTGCTAGTTGTCCTCCAGAAAGTAGGCATGAATGGAGGCTTGTCCAATGAACTGATGGAGGTCCTCCGCTGTTAGTAGATCTAGCTTATTTATGTAATCCATATTTTTGCTCATCTAGTTCTGCAATTATGCCAAGCGTTGGTCTCTATCAAGAAAATATTCTATGGTCGGAGGAATGAACATCTGACACTTCTTGTGGATTTCACGGATCGTTTGGTAGAAGCCAATACATTGCTCAATGGTTTTAGGGATTCTAATATTTATTCGCATACCAGACTTTCTACATAACTCAATGAGACCTAAATCCAACTGTAAATCTTCCATGGGGTTGAGAGGTAGGTGCCGAGGGAATCCTGACTTCACTTCTCTCCATTCAATTTGTTTCATGATCTCCTCCATGATCTGTATGAACTTCTTCCTGACCTTTAGAGCTTCAACATCGATTTTCTTCATCCTGGAAATCATCACCTTCATCTTGCAGACTTCTTCTATGATAAGTTCCTATGACTTATAAATTTTCTTTTCTATGTCATAGGCCTGCTCATGGAAAGTAGTTAAGTCTTGCTTCCTTATGTTTGCAAGTTATAGTTGTTCCATCATAAGAACCTTACCCTTTTCCACTTCCTCTACTTCAAATTTTAGTTCTTCAACCTGTTAGTTGGAAGTTGACTTTCCAGATTCTAGTTGAGTGACTCGGGCTTCAATGTCATTCTTCTCACCTTCTAATATCATTAGTTGTACAGTTAATGCTTCCTTTTCTTCATCTAAACTTTGGTACTCATTTGTTATTCTTTCTTGCTTTGATAAAAGGGTGTCATATTTATTTTTCCAGTTTACTCCATCTTCCAATTTTTTAACCAGATTAGCTTTTAACTTGCGCACCTTCTGTTTTCCTAGCTCGACATCATTTATCAGTTTTTTAACGTTATCTTCGCTTGCTTGGGCAGCAGCTACGTTGATGGATTCTATAAATTGGGGATGCCTTTGCATACCCTCCATGATGGTGCTTTCGAGCCTAATGACGATGTCTGGTTGGGAGACTATTTTCATCCTTTTTTCTGTCTTTCTTACGATAGATTTTCTCTTACGATCGAAGACGATTGTGTCCAATTGGTCCACAATGTGCTCCTTTGATGGGGTAAAAGGTGTGAGCGCGAGCTCTTCCAAAGGGAAGTGGCCTCTCATGGTTATTTCTTGAGATACTAGGGGTGGGTCTATGTCCATGTTCTGCATGCTTGGACTTCCCATTTCCATAGCCTTATTGGACTTATCTTCTTCCTCTATTTTCCTTTATTGTTCAGCAGTTTCCTTTGCTACATTTTCTTTTATTTCTTGTAGCTTCTCGGCTTCTTCTCTTCTTATTCTTTCAGCCTCCTCTTTTTCGCTTCCTATCGGCTTGTTCCTTCTGAAATCTTTTAGCTACTTCTATTTGAACCCTGTCGTCCTCTTCTCTTTAGGCCTTTTCAGTCTCTTCTTTTAGCCTTTGATCCTCCTTTGCTAGAGCTTCGGATTCGTCCTTTTTCTTCTATAATTATGCCTTCTTAGCAGCTTGGTAAGCAATGCTAGAACTGGATCCGCATTTGGGACGAGAGCATTTGTTGAGCTTAGTCATATTGCTAGCGCTCCTAAAAACTGCTTCGTCTTTGTCAAAGTAATTTGCATATATTCAAAATCTATTTTGATTGCTGCACAATGCTCTGCAACTTTGTCATAGTAGTCGTTTCACTGAAAAATCTTCTCTCCAAAATGGAAATCTTTGAATTCCTGAACATAAGCATTAGCAGTTTTAACCTTGGAGAATTTATATGACCTGATGCAGAAATAAAATGATGGGAATGAGTCCTTTTTCTGATCATGCAAGAAGTCACTAGTCCCATCTATAAAGACCTGGCTCACTGCTTCTTTGTGAACTACATAATCTGCTGCATGTTGGGGCAAGAGAGATGGTGGTTTGGAACCTCCATACATCTTGAGTTATGTTCCCTCCTACAAAAAATTGTAATCCCCATATTGTTCTACAACTACCATGCCATTCTCCAACAAGCAATTTGGCTCTTTGTCTAAGATCAGCTCATACAGAGGCATGATAAGTTCTTCACATATGGTCTTGTAATAACCTTTGTATTTATGGGCCCAAAAAATTTTGTAAGCAACATAGATTGGGGAATCAACCTTGTTCCAAATGCAGCCCAACTTGGGGAAAGGCCGCCTTGATAAAATGCAGTCTAAAAGGTATGAGGACATGTAAAATTCTTCCCTTTTGTGGGTTAGTCCTCCTTTTGCAACTGCTATTGCTGACGACAAACTGTCTAAGATGATGTATTCCCAATTAAAGATTGTACCATTGAAGGCTATGTGGTGAATGAGAGGTATCCAATTCAGTTTATAGATGGTCCCATATGCTTTTCCAAAAATCCTGCTCAGCATTAGGGCTATGATCCTGAAAGGGGGCCTTAGCATTTGGCTTTCATACTCTCCGCTTTCTTTTTTCCTTAGCTGCTTTCCTAGTATTAACAACTTCTTGGCGAACTCGAGGGTGTCCATGTTGAGACTTTCAAGCCAAGCCGAGGTGAGAAGGGTTTGAGCATGTGGTAACTTGTAAGCTGAAGATACATGGGCTTGATGGGACGAGGAAAATGCCTCTCCTTTGTTGTTGCAAAATATCCTTGAGGTGGAGTTAGCTTGCGACAAAATCCAGCCAATGACCTATGAGCAAGGAAAAAGCTCTAGGAGCGTGGATGCTTTTCCAATGCCAGATTTCCTGATCTTCTGATATAGAACCATTTCCTCGAGAATTGCACTAGGGACATTCTAGTCCCTGATCATCTAATATAGTTTCCCCCACTTGAATTCAGGGGCAATCCCTTTCATTGGTTTTGTATCCTCATACACAGTTTCTACTTTGGTTTCCAGAATGATCTCGACATTTAACTCTGGATCAGTTACCTTGGATTTCTTCTAGACTCCTTTCTTAGTCATCGTTTGAATTCTAGTAAACAAAAACATGTATAAGCAAAAAATAATGATAAAATCATGAAACATTTACAGACATATTACTGGTACGCAGAGTTGAACAAAACACCACTATCATGTTTGTTAAGTTTTATGATTTGTGCCACATGGCTTGTCATGATATCCTTTAAATACATTAAACAACTCATATTCTCATACACATTGTCGGATAATCATATATGGTTTTGTATTAAATATATATCCTTCATTCCATGAATATGTGGCACTTAGTCACACAAGCTTCTACTTATCCAAAGGTGATTTATGTTGTAGTAACTTCAATCTAGCCATTTAGTTAGTAATATCGGTAAACCAAGGAGAGGTAGTAGATATTGCAAGCACATGTTCACCTTCATTATGAAATATGGAAAGAAAATATGCAAGTATATTTTCTTGTCTTACTATCTAAAATAGTGATATTGATTTCTTGTAGGAACAATAGAAACCTAGTTATTTATCCCATTTGTAATGGGTTTATTCGTAATATACATGATGGAAGAGTGACTAGTGTTGATCAAAACGTCAAAACCAATAATGTAGTGCTTAAATTTATTTATAGCAAGTAAAACTTCGAAAAACTCATTTTCCATGACTCTGTAGTTCAATTTAGTAGGGATATTTTTTTCCTAACAAAACATATGGAATACTTTGGATCATTATCTTTTTGTCCTAAAACTGCTCCAAGAGCAGTATTGAAAGTATCGATTGATATATGAAAAGGAAGAGACCAATTTTGCCCCCTTAACATTGGTGTTACATAATGTTTTTCCTTTAGTGTTTCAAAATCAAATACCTAGGAAAATACCAAAAGAAATCAACATCTTTTGTAAGCAATTTAACAAAGGTGCAACTATTTTTTTCTATGAAACATCCATAATAGCTTGTTCCGAAAAGACTTCTTACATATTTTGGAGTCTTTGGAACTCGAAGCTTCAAGAGGAATTCAATCTTCACTAGGTAAACTTTGATTCCTACAAAAGGGATATGATGACCAAGAACAATAACTTTAGTTAGAAACATAAAACACTTCCCCTTACTTAACACAAGGTTGGTTTCTTGGGATTTGATCAAAATATTCTAAAAATTCTTCAGTGCTTCATAAAAAAATGTTACTGTATAAACAATAATTTCATGAAAGTACACCTTAACACAATCATGAATCAAATGAGAAAGAACACCCAATACTACACTTTGAAATGTAGTAATCCAAAAGGTAGCACCCGATAAGCTAATGTACCCAATGGACATGTAAATGCAGTCTTATGTTAACCTTGAGGTGCTATTTTTACCTAATTATATCCACTAAAACAATCAAGAAAATGATCATCTTTTGAGCTAGGGTATATTGGACTTGATCAATGTAAGCGAGAGGGAAGTAATGTTTCAAAGCGACTTTATTTAATCTTTGGAAATCCATAAAATACACCAATTACCATTCCTTTTGGCAATTATGACTAGGGTACCATTATTTTCGAGAACTATGACTAGGGGTGAAACCCATTGACTATTTGAAATTGGCTAGATGAAATTTTCATTATATAACTGTTGAGATATTGTAACTTCAAAGAATATTATATTTGTACTTTATTATTCCGGAGATGTTTCATTCCTCCTTGAAGATCTTATTGTATATCCAGAGATGTTTATTCCTCCGTCGGAATGTGGTAACTCGGGTTATTAGACTTCCCTAGTGGGGGTCGGCCCTGTATGTGTTGTGTGGGTCAAAGGGTTATTAGACCACCCTAGAGCGGTCGGCCTAGTCAGTTGTAGTGGGGTATTTAACCCATTGGTTAAATACGATCCTACGTGTACTTGTGTAAAAGATATGTCAGAGTAGTGTATAAATAGAGGAGGTGTGTTCCTCATTTGACACACACACTCACTTGAGAGAGAGGCGCACTTGTGGAGGAGAGGTATGCTATGGTGGAGGAGGAGATCATATCTTTGGTTTGCATCTTTGTATATTGCTGGTCATCTATATTGAGGAAGATTTACTGGGTTTTCTACCCCATGAGGGTTTCCCAGGATAAATTTGTGTCTCTTGTGTTTATGCTATGCTTGTTGTTTCTTTAGTGATCCTGTATATGCTATTATTGTGAAATGGAATGTAATGCTACTATTTTATGTCTTAGCATATTAAATATTAACATGGTATCAGATCTAACCCGAAGGAAGGCAAGGTATGGCACTTACGACACTTGCTTCACTTATGACAATTTGAAGGTTAGGGTTTTACATAGAAAAAACTAGTCATCGTGGAACTTTCACTATAAATCCATTTTGGCGAAGGTTCAGGATCTGAAACCTTTACAGGTCGTAGATAACATCTCCAGGTATCTTGTTTCCAAAGGGAACCCTCATATTCGTTGTACTTTGTAAGCTATGATCAGTACAAGTTAGGGTTTCTGCCTCTTCCAGATCTCAGTAAAAATCAGGTGACCTAGGAAAAAGGTCATAACTTGGGCTAGGAAGCTCCAAATGAAATTTCGTAAAACGTTACAGGTAGTACACAGACTGTACTATCTCAAGAAACGTTTTCAGAGGCCGAATCTGAACCAGTGACACGTGGCATGCCATACAAGTTCACTCTCCTGTTTTATCCCATAAACAGGTCACGTTGCGACATTTGGCATAACTCTCTCTCAGAAAATCCAATTGAGGTCAGACCTGTTAGGATGGAAAGAGGACAGGTTAGGATAGTGCAAAAAACGTTTTCAGACCCTGTGGAACGAAAATTTTGGAGTTATAGCAGAAACAATCAGGTACATATTTCTATCAAAACAGAATTATTTTTGGAGCACCTTTATTCATGGCTTCCGGAATTTAGGGTTTCAGAGAAAGTTAGAATTTTTGGAATCAGAATCCACGGCTGAATGCTACTCAGGAAAATCGAAATTTAGAGACCAAGATCGATTTTTTTGGTTGGGTAGAAGATCGGGCTTGATTAAACCCTAGCTCGGGATTTTGATCGGAAAGATGGAAAATTAGGGCTTTAGCAAAAGTTGGAATTTTTGAAGTCTGTAACCACGGCTGGAATCTCCTCAGAAAAATAAGAGTTTAGAGCCTTGGATCAAACCTTTTGATTGAGCAAAAGGGTGGGATTCATCAAACCCTAGTTCGGGATCCTGTCTAGAAGATCTAGAAATTTCAAAGGCAATTTTGAGGGGTCAAATTTTGGAGATTTCAAAATTGAAGTATGCTAGTTTGATCAGCTCAGCAAGACACATCCTTCCATTCATTTGAAAGTGTGAAAGTCAAAGATTGAATTTTTAGGGTTTCTCTAGCAAACCCTAATCAAGCTCGAGATCAAGTTTCAGGGGGAGTTGAGGCTAAGGCCTTACATAAGAAGACTACAAGAAGTCTCGACAGGTATGACTCAAGGAGGTTCAGGTATGTCTTGAAATCTGATTCCTGATTAAATTCATAATGTGTTTGTCTTCATATTATTTGTTAGTACAATCTTGATTAATGTTAGACTTATCTTATCACCCTAGTAACAGTATGAATGCATGTGAATGATCGAATAGATTCATTGATTAGGGCTATATGATTGTACTAATGCAGTATGGTGTTGTGTGAGGTTGATGTTGTCTGCTAACAAGATTCAGGTACATCACGAAAGACAAATCAAGTTCCACATGAAGACAAAGACTCATCCATAATATTTGTTCTACTTACGAGGTATGTATGACATTAATATATTATGCTTAACCTATGAGACATGCAGGTTCTAGCTCAGGATCTCTAAATCATTGAAGAGATTGTTTAGGTATGTTGTACATAACTAAGCAGGTATACTAATCCAGGTATGTTTTCCTATGTCAAGTTAGAATCTTACCTTGTGTTAGGATCCCCTATATAAGTATACTTGGTATGATTGGTTATGCTTATTAATAAAATTAATCAAGGGTTTATGCACATTATATCTCTTATCTTGATTAACTAACCATAAGAGTACTATGATCAAACAAGAATATGCATGAGTAAAAGAAGACTTCCTTGAAACCCTAAATACTAATGATCATGACTATACATATTCAAGATTATTTAGAATTAGAATGTTTTGAGAATATACTAATGAATGTATGTTTGTGTATGAGATCATGAGGATGACAATAGTGCACACTTGAGCATGCACAGTGGTACAGAATGAATAGAAGTTCAAAAGACATACAGAAGATCAAGCGGGAGGCAACCACACAAACATAAAAGATAAGTATTTGAGTTGTTATTTGAAATAGTAAATGATATTGCCTGTAATAGGTTGTATGATTAGAATATATGATGCTAAGTGTAAACATTCATAGAGCATTGAACAGTATACTACTAATATGCATATGATTGGTAAGTTGGACAAACATTCCATTGTTGCTTGTCTAGAATGAAACTTCTTTGCTGACATGCTGAGAGTTGTGCACACTCTCGATAGTATGTTCTGGTAGAGATGGAAGGCATCTAGATAGCCACTTTATGCATACAGGATATGGGAAAGTGTTGTGCCAAAGTATGGGTCAAGATAGTTGCATAACTATGTAAATGATATCTATATGCATAATAGGTTATCATGTCAACATGATTTCATGATTATGAAGTATTACTAATCATGTACTTAATTTTGTTTTGTGGGAAAGATCATGAAGAATAATGAAAACCGAACAAGTGATGGATGTTCAACAAGAAGATTTACAAATCAAACAAAATATAGAAGGGTCATGGCTAGAAGATTCTCTTAGAAAGAGGAAGAGAATCATAGCAAGATGTTTGCTCCAAGTGGATAGATAAGACCATTCTCTTAATGTTGTAATTAAAGAAGAAGTGTGAATCAGGTTCTGTATGGGTACCCATGATCGATAATCAATTGATGAGCTTAATGATCATCATGGGTGATGTGGATCTCAACCTTTGCTACATGATTGAATATGGCTTCTATGCACAGATGACATGGATACAAGAAGGAACTCACCTCAAAGTTCGAATGATGTCGAGGTTCATATCAGTAGACCCATCTAACGGGAGATCGCACAGATAGATGGCTGCATAAAAGAAAATGAAAGATATTAGATTAATGTATTACTTCCTAGGTCTGGAAGTATGGCAAGGCTCAGAAGGAATCTTTCTCAACCAGCGAAAGCATGCTGAAAAATATTAAAAGGACTTGATGTGTTGGAATGGCCACTCTTGAAGTTGTTATCAGATGACTCATCAGAGTTAGTGGATAGAACTCTGTACAGACAAAATATTGAGTCATTGATGTGTCTAACAAATACTAGGTCAGATATATGCTTTGCTGTGAACACCTTGTGTTAGTATCTAGTGGAAAACCAGATGTGTTCACCTGTTAGTTGCAAAGCATGTGATGAAATACCTAAAGGATACGATAGATTTTGATCTATGTTATCTTAGAGATCATGACTTCAGATGGCTACACAGATGTTGATTGGGCAGAAATTGTATCAGACAGGAAGAGCACATCGAGAGGATGTTACTGTCTGGGATCAGCCATGATCTCATGGTTTAGAAGGAAGCAATATAGTGTGGCTCTTAGCACAAGCAGAATACATGGCTTCTTGCTCTGCTAAGTTATGAAACAGTATGGCTTCAAGATTGTTTGACTTAGAGATAGACCCAACTATGATCCTATGTGAAAAACAGAGTTGTATCAAGATGGCAGAGAATCTAGTGTTCAAAGATATGGTGCAGAAAGGAACCAAAAGTTTGAATTTGTAACAAGTTACTAATGTACTAACCAAACTTCTACCGATCCGATGTACTAACCAAACCTCTACCTCAAATAAATTTTTCCGAGACAAACTTAATATAGTTCAGAAGGACCCTCCTCGAAAGGGGGAGTGATATGATAACTCATGATGAGATTGCCTGCATCGACAGTGAGGTCGATGATGAGGATACCTATATTAGTGATGTCGACAGAGAGGTTTGTGGATGGTACTTAGACAGGGTCAAAGGTGACAAGGGGATTGCATCATCCTTGAACATATGTTCTAAAGAGAGCCGTAGACGTATGTCTTCGAGAATGAAGTCCTTGGTGGACATGATAGGATTGCATCATCCTCAAGAGAGCCGTAGACGTATGTCTTCGAGAATGAAGTTCTTGGTGAACATGTGAGGGGATTGGATCATACCTGGACTTCAGTCCTAAAGAAGAGCCGTAGATGTATGTCTTCGAGAATGAAGTCCTTGGTGGACATGATAGGATTGCATCATCCTCAAGAGAGCCGTAGACATATGTCTTCGAGAATGAAGTTCTTGGTGAACATGTGAGGGGATTGGATCATCCCTGGACTTCAGTCCTAAAGAAGAGCCGTAGACGTATGTCTTCGAGAATGAAGTTCTTGGTGAACATGTGAGGGGATTGGATCATCCCTGGACTTTAGTCCTAAAGAAGATCCATAGACATATGTCTTCGAGAATGAAGTTTTTGGTGAACATGTGAGGGGATTGGATCATCCCTGGACTTCAGTCCTAAAGAAGAGTCGTAGACGTATGTCTTCGAGAATGAAGTCCTTGGTGGACGGTTGAGGATTAAGTCATCCTTGGACGTGGTCCTAAATGTACGGTAAAGGATTAAGTCATCCTTGGACGTGGTCCTAAATGTATGGTTGAGGATTAAGTCATCCTTGGATGTGGTCCTAAATGTACGGTGGAGGATTAAGTCATCCTTGGACATAGTCCTAAATGTACGGTTGAGGATTAAGTCATCCTTGGACGTGGTCCTAAATGTACGGTGGAGGATTAAGTCATCCTTGGACATGGTCCTAAATGTACGGTGGAGGATAAAGTCATCCTTGGACGTAGTCCTAAATGTACGGTGGAGGATTAAGTCATCCTTGGACGTGGTCCTAAATGTACGGTGGAGGATTAAGTCATCCTTGGACGTGGTCCTAAATGTACGGTGGAGGATTAATTCATCCTTGGACGTGGTCCTAAATGTACGGTGGAGGATTAAGTCATCCTTGGACGTGGTCCTAAATGGACGGTTGAGGATTAAGTCATCCTTGGACGCGGTCCTAAATGTACGGTAAGGATTGGATCATCCTTGGACTTTGGTCCTGTGAACTGAGTCGTAGACGTGAGGTCTCCTAGAATTGATAGGACTGGATCGTCCCTGGACTTCGGTTCAAGAGGTACATGTTAGGACTGGATCGTCCCTGGACTTTGGTTCAAAAGGTACATGTTAGGACTGGATCGTCCCTGGACTTCGGTTCAAAAGGTACATGACTGGATTGCATCATCCTTGGACATAGGTCCTAAAGAGAACTGGATTGATCGTGTGATGACGATGTTGTTGATCGTGTGATAATGATGCTGCTGATCGTATTGATCTAGACGACGATGTTGCTGATCGTATTGATCTAGATGATGATGTTGCTCATCGTGTTGATCTAGATGTTGATGATGGTGATTGAGTTGATCTAGATGACGATGATGCTGATCATGTAGATTGAGATGATGATGATGTTGTAGATCGAGATGATCCAGGTGCTGTAGATCATGATGATCCAGATGCTGTAGATCGAGATGATCCCGATGCTAATGATCGTATGATGATGATGCTGACAATCGTGAGGATATAGATGTTGATGTTATTGTAGCTGTTCGAGTGCTACAGAAGATAAAGACTCAGTACTGAAGATGTTGATGTTCTAGTATTGAAGATGTTCCAGTAACTGGTTGAGTTACTGATGATGTTGAGAAAGCTTCCAATGATTTATAGATGTATCATATATGATGTTGATGACTCCTTGCTCGTGCAGATGCTGCTATAATATCCTTTTCGTTAAGGGGGAGTGTTGAGATATTGTAACTTCAAAGAATATTATATTTGTACTTTATTATTCCGGAGATGTTTCATTCTTCCGTGAAGATCTTATTGTATATCCGGAGATGATTATTCCTCCGTCGGAATGTGGTAACTCGGGTTATTAGACTTCCCTAGTGGGGGTCGGCCCTGTATGTGTTGTGTGGGTCAAAGGGTTATTAGACCACCCTAGAGGGGTTGGCCCAGTCAGTTGTAGTGGGGTATTTAACCCATTGGTTAAATACGAGCCTACGTGTACTTGTGTAAAAGATATGTCAAAGTAGTGTATAAATAGAGGAGGTGTGTTCCTCATTTGACACACACACTCACTTGAGAGAGAGGCGCACTTGTGGAGGAGAGGTCTGCTATGGTGGAGGAGGAGATTATATCTTTGGTTTGCATCTTTGTATATTGCTGGTCATCTATATTGAGGAAGCTTTACTGGGTTTTCTACCCCATGAGGGTTTCTGTTGTGGGGAAAATGCACCTATAGTTCAGGGGAGAAACTACCAACTTACGGTGATAAAGATAAACTTACAAGCATTCTGCAAGTACAACAAATAAATGAAGAGATTAGGGTTTAGAGATGCACGCACCTCATTCATAAGGTTGATCCTAGCTTGGCCTCCCTTGCTCTTCAATGCTTATCCAGTGTCGCAATTCCCAGACCTCCAAAACAACTTGATACCTTTCTCAAATACATTTGACTACATATATAATACTGATATCTATAATATAAAGAGACATCAAACTATAATCAAACAGTAATCAAATATGAGACACATTAATAGGTCATATTTGGAAAGAGAAGAACGTGTGATCTTTATTAATGAATGAAAGAAAGTACATAAAGTTATACCTTCTTTCAAGCTTGGCACTTCACGAAACCTAGATTCAAGGTCTCCTGCTTCTGTTCTCCAAGGATCCCAGCCTCTAAGCAATTGTACTAGGGTTTACCAAAACTGAAGCACAAGAGAGGGGGATGAGGGTCTCCATTCCTCCAGCATAACTTTGTAATTGGGTTTATTCCCTTCACATGACCCTTCTACCCTCCTTATATAGTCAATGAGGAAGAGGAAAAGAAGTTATAACCACTCAAGAGGTTTACCAACCAACTTAACTTACTCGAATTTCGAGATTTTGACCAAAACAGGGGTGTACGCTGCTCTATAGTAGACAAAGTCGCGTACACATGGCAATGGGCGCTACTTTGAATGAGGCAAAGTCGCGTACACACGCTACTATTTCAATAGTGGAGTCGCGCTCATATTGAAAAATGGCCAAAAACAGGCTTTTCTGCTCATTTTCAGGAGATGGTTTGGTCTGGAAAAATGTTCCTAAGGGTCATATACATCAAATGCGTCAAGAATGAGGTAATTTCAACCATTTTTAGTGTCCCAAATGACTCCTCCATCCACAAATGTCCTGTTGTGTGACTGAACTTGATCTCAAGAAGTGTCATCATGCGACCAAGGGAAGCAAGTGTCGTCACGGACGGAGAGGTGTCATTTCAAGCTATAACAGTTTCCCAGGATAAATCTGTGTCTCTTGTGTTTATGCTATGCTGGTTGTTTCTTCAGTGATCATGTATATGCTATTATTGTGAAATGGAATGTAATGCTGCTATTTTCTGTTTTAGCATATTAAATCTTAATAATAACTTCTACAACTCTTCATAATTTTTTTATGAGCTATATTCATGGGGAATTGGGGTTTCCTAATAGGTCAAGCATTCTCATAAATATAAATGTGATGAATGGAGGTGTCAACATGAATACCTTTCATGTCATTATACTTGAGTGTGAAATTTGAAACTTGGTATTTGTAACTATCTCCCTTATTATTGCAATGTCAATTAGCTAAGTAAGAAATTAATCTCTTCTTCACTAATGCCTTTAATTTGATAGTTGTCTGTGTTTGCATTTTGATATTTCTTTTTTTAATAATTAATGGCTTTAATTTGATGGATGGAATGAGTAGTTTCTAGATTTTCTTTTAATTGTGGTTAACTCCTTCATTAATAACTTTAATTTAATTTGATCTTTGAATCAGCATGGTTAGAATTTGTATTCATCGTAGCCCGTCAAACAAATTTTTTTCATGTTTTTTATTATTATAGTTCCCATTAAAGAAGGTTTTGTCTAATATTTTGGCCTTCAGCATTAAAGTTTTGATGTGAAATTAAAACTTCAATCATGAAGTTTTAATTGAAACATTATCCTTCCATAATTAAGTTTTAAGTTAAAAACTACTACCTTAAAACTAAATTTCCAAACACCAAAACAATCAATTTTGAGACACCTAAACACCTACCCTAATCCAATCTAATAGGACCCCTTTTAAAATGGATTGGTCTTCCTTTAAAGAATAGGTTCTAACACTCAGTTCCTTTCATTTTAATCACATTAGCATTAATTTGGGAAGAGTGATGGCACTCATTTGAGTGTGGGGTTAAAATTTTATATAGTAGTGACCTACAAAACAGAGCACAAGGAACAAATTCATGAATTGATTTTTAGAAGATCAATGGAAGTGTACAACTTTACAAATTACAATGCATCTCACTAAACTATTTCTCACATAAACATTGAGGAAAATTACCTTCATATGCATTATTTTATTTGATTCATTATTTTTAAGGCTCCAAGTACAAGGAGGATTTTTAAAATAATTGTACCAAATTATTATTTCCTCTAGTGAAGGGAAAAGCATGGTGCATGTTTAAATTAAAAAATATAAATAATTTACATATATTTCTTATTTTTAATTCCAATTAGATTTATACTAAATGGACCTTTCAATAGTTTAACTATATATTTTTTATTTTAGTTATGATGAGCTATATGTTAAAATGGATCCATGCAAAATGTTAGAGGTCACACACGAAAGTTTATTTGGTTTGCTAGCTACAGCTGAATCCTGAGTCCACAAGCTAGGTTGCACTTTGAACCCTGAATTATAAAGTTAAATCCTCTCTCGAGCAAGGAACCTCACTTGAGCATGACTAGCAACAATTCAATTAACAATTATGGTAATATGGATAGATTTGGGTTAAGTATTTGTAGTTAAAAGAGAACTAGAGAATGATGTTTGAATTTAAGTTTTTGACAAACTAGAGCACCAAATGATCTAAATGACCATTTTTCCTTCCTAGAAAAAAACTTGAAGTTCAGAAGGTTTGAATGGAGTAGAGATCACGAATCAAAAAAAGTAGAAGAAAATTATAGATGGCGGGTTGTTTCAGATGCAAAAGACAAAAAAGGAAAAATGCAAAGAGGATGAGGATAAAAGAGAGATGAATTCAAAATATGAAGACGAAGGTTCCAACAAAGAAGGAATACATGAATTTAAGCAAAATCTATTGAACAATGAAAAACATATCAAAGATTAAGTAATTTTGAAAAACTAACAGAAAAGGAATCTCTATTTAACATAATTATAAAAAACAAAATAAGAGAAGAGGAATTCTCGTTTAATATAATTAGAAAAAAAAAAACATTGTCTACCTTTCATATATCCGAACAAAATTGAAGTTCATACAACGTTTTAAACTTCTATAATATGCTTGAATTAGAGTTGGATGTTTATACAATGATTTAAACTTCTATAATGTGCTTGAATTAGAGTTGAATCTTAGCTATTATAGTAACATAACCATAACCTTAATGTATTGGTGAGACGAAATAATCTTGACATAAAAGAATTTTAGCATAGTAACCACAAATACAAAAACTATTGTATCTGAATTTATTAAAGTTTATAAATTAGATTAATTAAATTAATTAATTGAATACAAAATAAAATTTCACCCCACTTTTATAAATTGAAGATACTAAGCAACACACTTCTTTCCTGGATTTTAGTTGTATTTAATTTGGATAATATAAAACATAAAATCTACCAATAAGATGATATCTCAACTGAATTCCTGAATTCACTGCATGGTGAAAATTAATAAGGGCATTTTCTGTCATTTTGCACTAATCGAAATAAACTCCTTATTTATTATTTTTTCTAACTAGGGTTCCATGTCTAGATAATTTAAAAAGAATTTGCCATTCATTTCACGATCTACATTAACGGAAATTCTAGTGACGGAAATATGAGTAGGCGAGCAGCTAACTCCATCGAAATCTCTCAGCCTATAAACTTGGAAGAAAACTAAGATGGGAGAACCTGGTTCTATGCACATAGCAGATAAAATAATATTATAATAAGTAAACCAAATAAAATCATAATAAAACGTAGGAATTGCATTTCACTAAATATTTGAATTGCACTTCCAAAAGCTTTTGACATTTTGCATCCTTAAGATTTTGAAGGCAAGGCTCCAGATTTCAATTTTTCAGATTTGGGTTGATATGTTTTGTAGCGAGCCTAACATTGAGCTTTAGCACTATTTTGAAGGCCATCCATGGTGTCCACTTCAAATTGGTAAGATTTTCAAAATCTCTCAGTTAAAATTGGTCTTGTGCTTCCCAATAATTGAAGGCTTGAATTCAATATTTTGTTGCAGAGACAGCGAAAATTAAGACTTACCAGCGGAGCCTGGAGATCACCATGGCAATGGCAATGGCAATGGCAGCTGCAGCAGGCAAGTCGGTGCCACTGGCAGCTGCAGCGTTGCTGCAGCTTGCAAGTCGTGGAAGCGTTGCTACAACTTGCAAGTCGGTGGCATTTCAGGCAACGGCGTTCTTCTTCTAAGTCCCGAGTGCCTGACTCAGAGTTTCAGGCACTCTAAAAAAATTCCAATTTACAAATACCATCGTCTCTAAACCGGGGTGCAGTTTGCCTTCATAATGGTTTCATTAAAGAACGCATACTCTAGACTCTAGAGTCTACCACTAGGTTTAATCGTAGGGATTTGGTAACAAAGATATACCCTCAGCTGTAACATCATAATTCGAAAGTGAATGGTTCACTCAGCCAGCTTCACAGTTACGTCAGCGAAAAATGCCCCGTGACAGCCAAAATGCCCGTCAGAATGTGTTTGCGTTTTAATTAACTTATTTTATAATGTCTTCCATTTGATGGCTGGAATCGTATTTGCTTATGATAGGTTTGCCTTTAAATGTCATTAATGACTGAAATCCGCGTTTGCTTCGCATAGATTTACCTTTAAATGTCGTTAAGGTTAAATTTGCCCTAAATATTTTGTTTCAATCTTCTTATATACCGAATGGCTGGAGTCCGTGTAAGAATTTACACTATTTTCTCTCTATTTCTTATGAATTTCTTTACATACCAAAATTTATGAATCCGTGTTTGAATTTACAGTTTGCTTTGCGCTTCCATTTACAATCTCGTTATATACCAAATTGCTCAGTAAGTTGTTAGATCATATTTTAGTTAATGGAATCCATGTCCGCATTTGCTAGAGTCAGCTTTAAATTCTGTTATGCTAAAGGTTTCACTTGGCACTTGAATAAGAAAAAGACCGTCATTCATACCCAAAACTATTCCAGCAAAAGTCATGAAAGTCGCATTCAAAATTATCGCATCATCATTAAAAAACTGATAAAATTTCATTATGGCAGAACCCTGGAACACCCACAAATTGTGAAGTGCAAACATTACAAAATGATGCGAACACTGAACACTGCTTACTGCTTCCAAACACTAGAACACTGAACACTGTTATTGCTTCCAAACATTGCACCACTAAAAACTAGAACACTAAACAAAGCTTCCAAACGTTACCTGCCAGATTTTACTAAACATTTACCGTGCCAGCTATAACCGCGACCGGGCCACGCGCTATCATGCTTTCAACTGATCCTGCCACGAAATTACCTTGCTCGTTCACTTTCCATCCCGTACCTCGTCGGGTATCAGCGCCGTGTGGGAATGCTCCAGTCAGTGATACAATTTGAAATACCCGTGTTTTATACACTCTTTCCCGCATAGAGATTGGCTGCCGCAGTATAACGTTTGTGACCTTCCAGCTCCCACTGATAGCGACAGCGACTACTCGAAACTGGGAACTGCGGACGAAGTCGTCGAGCTTAGCTATGACGTCGAAGCCATTGGGGACCTCGATCTCACGGATTCCAGTTGACGGACCCAAGGGAGATCTCACGAGGACCAGTTAACGGACCCTTGGGCTTGTTTTTCGAACCTGGAGGCCTGCCGCGAGGCTTCTGGGTCACCATAGCCCCGCCTTCACCCGGTAGGTCCAGTACAGCTGCGGTCACCATAGCCCCGCTTTCAGCGGGTATGTCTGAGATCTCACGAATACCAGTTAACGGACCCTTGGGCTTGTTTTTCGAACCTGGAGGCCTGCCGCGAGGCCTCTGGGTCACCCCGGCCTTCTGCCCCACCTTCTGCCGAAAGGTGCTCATCGGCCCGCTTGAGCTTGTTCTTTGAACCGGAAGGGTTAGGGGTCACCACAGTCCTATCATCTGCCGGAAGGTCTTCATTGGCCCGCTTGCGCTTATTCTTCGAACTCACCCCAGCGCCACCTTCTGCCCGAAGGTCCTCATCAGCCCGATCAGCGTCAATGTCACTGTCATTGCCCCATCCTCTTTTCGTCGATCCATTGGTCGGACCTGATTCCTCCTGCTCTTTTGCCAATTCCTCCATTAGATTAACACCTTTCAAGAACCTTTCTGCCATAATTGGCATCGTTAGTTTTCACTTCAAACTCTGGCTTATATTCTATGTCGGGGATCAAATTTACAGAGACTGATGCCGTGATGATGGATGATTTTTTTTCCAACTTCCTTCTATATATAGAGTTCTTACAATATATTTGCTTTAGCTAGTGTTTCCCCATTTTCAGTGGGGCGACTTGATCATTATGATTTGCCCATACAAAATATTAGTTTTAGTTAGGGTTTCCCCATTTTCTGTGGGTGACTCTTCATCATTGTGATTTGTTTAGAGAGGTTAGAAGTCAGATTTAAGTAACCAATTTAAAGATATTTCACATTGAATTGGTTAAAGATTTTGTTAATCGCTATTTAATATTGAATACAGTGAATATGGTTATTAATAAATTTCAATATACTCTAATAAATATAACTCAAATTGGATGTTTATATGGTTAAATTTATTATTTATTAAAATAAAGTTTAAAATTAAATATATCAAAAAAAAATTCTCAAATATATATTTATTTGGTTTTTTTTACCTAACTAATTTTTAAAAATGTTATTTTTTTCAAAAACCATGGGCCAAAACCATTTTCAAACCCCTCTCTTCTAGAATCCATCGTTGAAAATCATTTTCAAGGCCTATCTCTCATAGAAACTTGTGGGCTAATAGTTATTAATATATGTTATTTAAATAAATATGAAGCTAATTATTTTTATTTCTTTAAAACTTAGTAGCATATAAAATATTTACCAATTCAATATGTGGGACCCCTAAATTTTCATGTATGGGTGGAATTTCCCCCTTTATTAAACCGGTGAACTAATGAAATGGATATTAATATAAAATTTTGTATTTATTCAATTTATAACCAAAAACTTTATTAGTCTAAATATAAAAAGTTTTGAACTTCTCTTAGTTTTAATTTTTTCAAATCTTGTTGGATCAATTTTTAGGGTGTTGGACCAATTTTTACGATAAAAAGTGGATCCTAAACAACAAAAGGTCATGATGTAGCAAAATATTAGACCGACCGCATTCTTCAACTATTATCTGAAATGGCTCAACGGAGGAAACCAAGGAAGACGAGGAAGAAGCTCTCACTTAGGGTTTTCAGTTTTTAGGTATGGAAGGACATGCCAATGTTGGAGACACCTCATGCAACATTGGAAACTCTCATAATGTATTTAGAATCCATTCATCATAAATATTAATCCTCCATCAAAATGTTGTGGGAGGAAGGAGATTGAAAATTAGCGTTTCCACGTAAGAAGAAACCATAATTGGGAGACTCGTAGGGAAGCAATGAAGGAGGTTTAAATGGTATTGATATTATATCATCCTAGCACCATGAACCTATATAAGATGTTTACAAGTGATGTAGCTTGGATGGTTAGGGTTTTACCCTTATCGAGAAGACTACAAGCAATCTCGACAGGTATGACTTGAGGAGATATAGGTATGTTTTGAAATCCGTTTGGATTCATATTATTGAGGTTAGTAAAATTATTTTTAGATTGTCTGATACCCTTAGTAAAATTATGAATGCATGTCAATAATAGAAGACATTCATCAATTTGGGTTATATGATTGTACTAATGCACTTGTGGTGTTGCATGAGGATAATTTTTTCAGCTAACATGAGAGGTACTTTAAGAAAGACAAATCCATATGACCATGATGACATGAACACAAAGACTCATCCATAGTCATTGATCACATAGAAGCTCTACTTACAAGGTATGTATAATTTGGTTATACAGTGCTTAACTTATGATATATGCAGGCTTACTAGCACAAGGTCTCTAAATCATTGAAAAGAACAAAGAAGACATTGTCTCGGTATGTTAGACATAACTAGCAAGCATGATAATCTAGGTATGTTTTCCTATATCAAGTTAGAATTCTACTTTGTGTTAGGATCATACATAAGTATACATGTGTATGAAATGATCATGAACATACATGCTTAAGATTATCATAGTATTAATATTATACTAATGAATGTATGATTATGTATGAGATCTTGAGGAACGACACAACAATGAAACTAGTACACACTTAAGCATGCATAGTGGTACATAATGGATAGAAGTTCAAAGATATATAATCATGGTGCTATCATAAAGAGAAAATAGAGATCAATCCGGAGGAAACCACACAAACATAAAAGATAAGTATTTGAGTCGTTATTTGAATCTCTAAATAGTTAATGACATGGCTTGTAATAGTTGTATGCATATTTGTATTCCTAGAATATATCATGCATAGTGTAAGCATTCATATAGCATTGAAAAGTATACTACTAATATGCATATGATGGGTAAGTTGGACAAACATTTCATTGTTTCTTGTCTAGAATGAAACCTCTTTGCTGACATGATGGGAGCTGTGCACACTCTTGACAGTATGTTCTGATAGAGTAGGAAGACATCTAAGTAGCCATTGTATGCATACAGGATATCAAAAAGTGTTGTGCCAAAGTATTGTTCAAGATAGTTGCATAACTATGTGAATCATATCACTATGCATAATACGTTATCACGTCAACATGATTTGATGATTATGAAGTATTACAAATCATGTAATTAACTTGATTTGTAGGAAAGATCATGTGATATGATCTACAAAAGAAGGATGATGAACACCTATTCCAAAGAACAAGTGATGGATGTTCAACTAGAAGACTTAAAAATCAAATGTACTATAGGAGGCTCGTGGCTAGAGGATTCTCTTAGAAAGAGGTAGAGGATCATGATGAGATGGTTGCTCCAAGTGACTAGACACACCCATGGATGACAAGACCATTCTCTTAATGGTGTAATTGAAGAAGAAGTGTGAATCGAGCAAACTCCTAGGATTCGATAGAGAATCACATGATTGAAGAAATATTTGTATGGCTTCAACAAGTACCCAAGATTGATAGTCATTTGATGAGTTTGATGATCACCATGGGTGATACAGATTTCAACCTTTGCTACAAGGTTGGAGATGGTTTCTATATACAAATCACATTCTTCTCTTAGATGGATGCAAGAATGAACTCACCATAGAGTTTGAATGATATTGAGGCTCATATCAGTAGATCCATATGACGGGAGATCGCATGGATAGATATGCAGAAGATCACTTAATGTAGAGTGTGAATGATGTTCAATCAGAGAGGGAGAATTGATAGCTTCTTAAAAAGCTTGGGCTTTACAAAAAGTAAAGATAACCCTAACCTTTACCTTAAGGTTCTGAATGATGAACCTGTCATACTATTACTATATGTGGATGATCTCTTTCCAACAGGAAATGATAAACAGATCATGGAAAGAAAGAAGAAACTAGCTACAGAATTTGAGATGAAAGATCTCATATTGATGCATTACTTCCTAGGTCTAGAAGTATGGCAAGGCCCAGAAGGAATATTTCTCAAGAAGGGAAAGTATGTTGGTAGGGGTTTTCCTCAACCATCTGTTGGTAGGGGTTTCCCCCAGCCATTTGTTGTTGTGTGAAAGTGTTGTTGAAATTCCCTCACCCAAATGAAAGTGGATTATTACTCTATATGTTCGTCCACTGTGGCTGGGTGTTAGCCCCTCCATATTGCTGATTAAGGATGTTACCCCCTCCCCCAGAAAATAAAGAAAAAGGGGTGTTTCCTGCAGGTATATTACTTTGATTCATATTGTAACCTGCAAAGGTATTAAAACAAGTGGTAGTCGATGTGGACGGCGCAGTCATGGTACTCATGACAGACATGGTTACAGAGGCATTCATCCCTACAGTGGGTGTGGAAATCCAAGTACTAGGTATATGGTATGACTGTTGAGTTGCATGAGGTGGAACGAGATTCAATGTATTACTCGGTCCAAAAGTAGGGGTAGAGGCGGATGCCAAAGCTGTTGAGCTCGGCATGCCTAATGTACCAGCATTAAAGCTTAAGGACAGAGTCAGAACAGAAGTTGTCTATGCCAAACTCGGTGTAGCAGTGTGAGGAGGATTTACAATTCTTGTAGTCATCCCCATTGTGGGAGTCTATGGGACTCCCTATTCATCTCCTAGGTTAGTCATGGTATGCCCAGGTGTAAAAAAAATGTAATATACTCGGGTTGGTGGAAACCAACCAGTACAAGAAGTGGATCGTCATGTCCAGTAAGGGGAGGGCTAAAAGGAGTGTTAAAATCACCAGAAGCGATATCCTCAACCTCTACAGTATTATGGACTTGTTGATTTGGGGTTCTAGGCTGTGGTTCACCAGGAACCTCTATTTCACCAGTAGCTTCAAAAAGACCACTGGAGTCTATCCTTCATCATTGTGGCAGTGGTAGTGGCTCCACTCTAAGTGGGAGAAGGTTTTGCAACCTTCTAGACCTACGAGGCTATTGGTGTTCCACAATTTCATAAAAATAAAACTAAGTAAAAAACCTAGTGGCCACTAAGACTAGGGGGAAAACATCATACCACTAAAAAAATCCTAAGTAATCAAACCAATCAAACAGATGCGTTCCGGAGAAGAGTGTGGGATGATGAGGGCCCAAAACAGATCAATGAAGGATGAAGAATTGTTACTCGGGGTCCACAATACAATGACTATGGGTGCAAGCGTTGGAATCACCCAACCGCCCTCCCAAAGACCTGCAAGGGATTTCCTCCCACGTCTGTCCTAGGTACAACAGATATACCCTCCGCTATCACCTGTGTATGATCCTGTGGTCAGATACTAAGGCTACCATACATACGAAATATTCTTGGGGGACAGTCGTTAGCCTGGTCAAAACACATGGGCAGGGTAGCAAAGCCCGAAGTCCAAAAGGACCCCCGTATACGAATTGACTTTGGTTTATGGTCCAAAGGAATGTAAGGGAGGTATCCTCAACGATTCTGATCTTCCACGGCCTCGTGCTTAACTCTGGTTTTTGTAGAGCATCCCAGGGTTATTTGATATATATGGGTTTACCTATATGAAAATCTTACTACGATTGTTGGGTAATGAAACTAGTTCCGAGCATTTTAAGGTGTTTTAAGCTCGAAACTCTAGCCTAAGCTAGTTGGTGCTGTGTATTCCTAAAAAAGAAAATTGTTTCTAATTTATTTTATTAAAAAAATCTTTTTAGGGTTACTTTTTACTCAACAGGGTGGTGCATTGTGTGGTGTGGTTGCAACAGAAAGTAAAGTGCATGAAATAAAACAACTTTCAACAACAAAAAGACTCTTTTATTTTTTCGTTTTATATTCTTTCCAAAATGAAGATTAAGCAAACCTTAAAAATGCTTTCTTTTTTCATTTTCTTTTCAAATTCAAAACAAAGTAAACTATGCTACTTTGCAAAGATTATAAGCCTTACTACTCTAAACTACCAAACTTATTTTTCTTTTTTGTTATATATAAACAAAAAAGAACTTGAAAGTGGAAGCAAGTAAGACCTACAAAAGATATGCAAGTAAGGAAAAATGACTCTAAAGTTCACATCAGTAAAATCAATGATTCAACAAAGACTTGTCCTACAAAACTTTTTCAAGGGAAAAAATATTTAAACTTGGAAACAAAGTGGAAAGAAAACAGGGATAAGAAAATCTTATAACCGGAAAGCAAACTTAGAAGATTGCTCCAAAGCACCAAACCCTAAAAAAAACACTAAGCCAAGTAGCAGGTAGGAAAATGAACTAAACACAACCTTACTAACAGAAAGATTCAAAAAGGAAGCAAACTAAGATACTTCAAGCTTACTTGATACTGAAAATGACAGCGAGATCTAGAAGTGTCGGGACTCAAAACACTTTTGAAAACACCCCAAAGACTCCAAAAAATTGGGCCAAAACCTAAATCAAAGGATGAGACACCAACAAAAGCATACTAGTGTCGCAATAGACAACCAATGTTAAACACAAAGGTTTGTATACCTGCAACACACTACTAGGGTATGGATGAGCAGTTATGTTCGCTAAGGAACAATGCATGGTCTTCAAAAAAAAGTAATAAACAAACAAGACACTTCAAAAGTAATCAAGTAACCAAAGGATGACCTAAGGGACTCAAAAAAAGGCTAATGGGACTCAAAGAAGGATTACAAACCTCAAAGACAAGTTAAGAAGGCCAAAAACAAAGTTAGAAACCAAACCAAACAGGCAGAAAACAAAACTCTAAATCAAATAGAGAGTTACATGAGTGTGTATACTGTGCAATAGGCAAACTAGCGCATTCTGTAAGATATTCCCTACTGTTCAGAAGGGAAAGTAGCGCACAAAATCAGGTATGCGCTACTGTATATACAGAGGAGTAGCGCACAAGTCAGAGAGGTTGAAATCAAGATTTGCAGAGGTGTAAAAAGGTTGAGTCAGACAAAGGAAAGCAGGTAGGGGTGACCTACAAGGCCTCTCAGAGGATCAAAGGGATCAAAAGGTACTAGAAAGACAACAAAATAGTTTTCCTAGAGCAGAAAAACAACCGGGTCCCTAGCGGAGTCACCAGTCTGTTGTTCAGGAATTTTACCTTATATCAAGGAAAGAGACACTATCAACTTCTGGGGTGATAGGTAAACACATTTATCATATTACATAAGCATCTATAAAGGTAAAGAGATCAAATTTCTTTAAGATATACCTTATTAACGACGTTTGATCCTAGCTTTGCTCGACCTTGCGTTGAATCTTTAACTTGATCTTCCGCTCAATAGACCTGCAATACAAAGATACCTTCCTCAGCGTATCTTGACTGATATAACAATGATGCAATTGAAATACAATTTAAACATCAAGAACAATCAAGCATTTAACCAAACAAACACATAATCCATTAGGCATTTGATTGGGACAAGAAGGATGTTTCAACCTTTATTGTCAAAAGTAAATAATCAGTACAAATCATACTTGATCATGCAGCATGCTTGTGTAACCAGATGTTGGGCTCCTGCTCTTCTCTAACTTTGGAATTATTTTAGCATAACAACCCTTAATGCAAGTTTCTCCTCTTGTGAATGAGAGTCTCCATATGTCTAACCAATCTCTTCAATCCTCCTTGTATTTATTTGGACAAGGTAGGCAGTTTAGATTGAGAGGTGGTTGAAATGGAAGTTGGGGAAGTTGCAAAACCAACTGTGACTAATCCCAATTCATCAAATTAATATAGTTTTGATCACATTTTAAGATGTGTGTGAGTTTTCCACAATGGAGTAGCGCATAATATGCAACTTCAGTGCTTAACAGCCAGCGTTTGCAGACTTTTTGAAGGTGTGTGCTAGTTTGTTGAAGTAGAGTAGGGCATATTAGGATGTGTGTGCTATTACTGAGCCTATGGAGTAGGGCATGTGTGTTGGTTCGATGAAGTGGAGTAGCGCACTGGTCAAAATGTGAGGTTTTTAGTGTTTCTCCAGTTTGTAGAAGGGTAAGTCAGGTCAAAATATCATCTAAGGTCATCATGCTCTTCAATCCAAGTTGTACTTTTGTGTGATCGACAGCTAAAGGTGATCACAGACGGAGAAGTGCAGATTTGACCTATGACAGCACTTGATTTCTTAAATTGAGATCCTAGCTTTTAGCATTCCAATTCTTAGTATAGATTGACCGTTTTGATAGATTAAGTTATTAAGCTTTCAGCATTCCATTCTTAGTATATATTTACAGTTTTCATAGATTAAGTTTATTATGCTTTCAACAATTTAATTCATAGTATAGATTTACTGTTTTCAGCATGATTAAACTTCTTAACATAGGGAATTGTCATTCATAGATTTACAACCTTTCCAGCTCACCTTCTTCTTGATTAGATAAACATCTGAGTTCTATACCAACACCCCAAACACAACAAAGACTATCCTCTAGAGCACCTATAGTGTTAGCACCTCTTAAGTTTGTATGTCCCCCGAGTTGATAATTAAAGTAGGCTCCTGGTCTTGCTTCCTTCATTAGGCATCCATTCTAAGAGCTCACCACTTTTTGGCGCCATTTACAGGGAGGTGCTTAATCTTTAGGAGACATCTTTGAAAAAAAAAACAACCAGAAAACATAAAATTTTTACCATGAATGCCTAGACGATAGAGAGATAGATTTGGATGCTTCCTACCTACTCGTCCTATGAGCAACAATAGTTTTGATAACTCTCAATTTGAATTCCTTAACTCAGAAGAAGAAACTGATTCTAGCTACGACCCAACCCTAGACAACTTCTTTGCTGGCTCTAGCTCGAACACTACTATGGCAGAAAAAGATGAAGAACCTGGGGAACTCTTCACCTTTACCATCATTATACCTCTTGGGGATGCCAGGATGAAGAACATCAACCCTAACAATCTGCCAAACTTACATGGTCTAACTTCAGAAGACCCGGATACATTCCTATTTGAGTTTGAGGTAGTTTGAAGATCCTTTGATTACACTACTGATGCACAAAAGTTAAGGCTTTTTCCTTCCACACTGAAGGATCTATCACCCAGGTGGTTCATGAGCCTTGAAGGAAATAGTATTTTCAGTTGGGACCAAATGAAACAGGCATCTCTAGAAAAATATAGGGACTACTACAAAGCAAAGGATACAAGAGATGAAATCTTTCAAATGCAACAAGGAGAAGGGGAATTATTAGAAGATTATGCCCAAAGATTTCAACTCAGATACAAAAGAGCTAGTCATTGCACCTTAGATCCTGAATCACTAAAACTTGTCCTTCTTAGAGGTGTAAAAGAATAAAATTTTGAAGTACTAAACCTTCTGGGGGATGGAGATATATTCCAGAAGACTTATGACCAAATCCTACAAAGATTCAAAAACTACTCTAGATCTAGGAGAAGTAAAAATGGGACCAGGGATACACACATATTTACTGGGGGATCAACATCTTTGGGACCAAACCTTACAAAATCTAATTTAGGAAACCTACTAGATGACAGGAATACCGACATCTTACAATCTCTGTCCATGCAACTTGATGCAATTCAAATAAAAAAGAAACAAGACGAAATCAACCAAGCCTTGCCATTCTTTTGTCCGTGTTGTAGAAAAAAACATGAGAAAGGGCAGTGCACACTGAACACCATAGAAATATGTGGTCTCTGCATTGAAAATAACTCCACTGATAAATGCCCTATGTTTCCCTCATGTAAAGCTACTATTCAAGATCCCGCAACTGAAGGTGCAATAGAACATCTATGGTTCGAAGATGATGAAGCATAAAGGAATTTATTTACAAAGCGGTGATATGCATGGCACATACTGGTATAAAATGGGAGTTTTTCGTAGTATTATTATCAATGAAACTTTTGTCTATCCAATTAGAGCATAATTACCTTCAGGAGTTTGTTATCCAAGACAAATTCTATGCAAATGCAAGTGCAAAAGTGTTGGCCTCCCTTAGTTTCAACTACGTAAGAGAACTTTAATGAGAAATCTCAAATAGTTGTAAGGGTTTCTATGTTACACTAGATCATTGACAAATGGGGAAACATGAGCTACACAATTGTTGAAGAGGCATTCTTTAATGGGTTGGAATCTATTTTTTGATGATTTAGATATAGGCTCTATAAGCCCATAAGTAATGGCCTAGAACATCAAGTCTCTAGCTTATTTAGAATGGGATAATAAAACAAATCACCCTCTCCAATAAATAAGAAATGAGATTTGTCCCTATATGTTTGATGTCCAATTTTATTATATCAATTTATCTATTAATCGTATACGGATTGACCATAATCAATTAAAGAGACCAAGCTTCCCTCCAAGGGAATGCAAACATTTCTTATTGGTTTTGAACTCCATATATGTAAGCTAGAGGCATTACACTTCTTCTTCTTAGGGTGACTACATGGGATAATTTTTTACTTTAATGGAGCTAGAATGTATTTAAGGGACAAGTCTACATACATGGGTAAGTTTGATGGATGTGCAACTAGGTAGGTACCCATGAAAATTATGGCCATGATTTAATAACATTGGATGAAGTTTCCTTTATACTAAATGGTTCCTTTGAGGTAGCTTATCTCAATACTGGTAGCATACGAAGTTCCCAAAATGTGATATGAAGCTCATACATAGAATATAATTGGATCCTTAAAGTGACGTAGCTCATGTTGATACCAACTTGTCTTCTCTGTGTTGTCAGTGATTTGGATAGCATTTATCCTTCCTATTGACCTCTTTCATTCATATTCTCACCTTTCCAATACTTCCGCCTTATAATATGTAGGCTATTTTTTATGTTAAGATAAATGTTAAATGAAATATCATCTCCTTTTTGTTTTTTATCTTGTATTTTGTGTTAGTGAACACTAAACAATGTGATCATACAATGCACACTAGATTTAAAGAATTTAAATTCACTTAATGCAACAAATTGAAATGCATCATTACATTTTGTGTGGCCCAAGGAAAGTGTTAGATTTGAGTATTACTTCAAAAGTGTTTAAGTCATGCTTCGGGGTGTTTCATATCATGTGGGATGAATGGTCTTATATTTCCAAAGAATTTCACTTATTCATGTCATTTACTTTCTTAGAAGCTTCCTCCATTGAATAGCCATGTAAGAGATAACATTAGGCTCATTTATTAATTTTTTTCTCCATTATGTTCGATGAGACTATTTGGGGCATGAGCTCCTAATCCATTAGAATTTGTATTATTTTCCTCTTTCAAAAAAAATTACAAATTGATTTTGTATATTTAACCCCACTATACCAATTGTGGCTAGGTAGTAGGATTTCAATACAATGTTAAACCCATTAGGTGCCATGCGATATATATAAGACTTCAATTGATATTCATTAATAAACATTTCTACCTTACAACATTTCCATATCCAATACAATAATTTGGTTCCTTGGAATTGCTACATGAAAGTCAGATGCAGGGTAGACATAGTAGGGAATGAATGAAACAATTTAATTAACAACACCTTCCTCTTTGGTGGGTTGTAGAGTTGAATCCTGACATGGATGGGCACTATTTATCCTTTGTAAATTTTATGTGAAACAATGAAGGAAATGACCATTTTTTGTAGATTACAATGTAGGCATGCTCGACTAGAAATGTAAAAATTTGATTGGAGCAGACTCCAATTGTGATCCCACTTATTTAGAGTTATGCGGCATGTAGAGGCTTAGTTTCACTTTACATTGTCTCCATAACTTACATTTTATATAATAGAGGAATGAAACAATTCTTTAATTCATTCATCCATTCATCATCATGTCTAGAGAAGTGAGGAGTGTGGTGTACTAGGCTCTCTTTCTCTTACTCTTCATTGAACAATTATCCCTATCTATCTTGTCATGCCAGGTTATTTGATGAACTATAACACTTTTGTAACATTAGGGTTTCACCATAAATGAGGAGAGAAATATATGCTTTGGAATAAACCCTAGAGGATAAATATCCAGTCTTCCATATCTCTTGTCACAAATTAATACTAGGGTTTTGGAAACCATTTAATACTATT
Source organism: Larix kaempferi (assembly GCA_027924585.1). Classification (NCBI taxonomy): domain Eukaryota; kingdom Viridiplantae; phylum Streptophyta; class Pinopsida; order Pinales; family Pinaceae; genus Larix; species Larix kaempferi. Next base: position 833,862 of record BSBM01000665.1, on the reverse strand, counting down.
GGCTATGCTTGATTTGAGAGGAGAAGATTTAAGGGAACATATTTGACACTTCTCGTAGAATGTGATGTAACAAATTTAATTTTATGTGTAGTACATGTTTGGAAATCATGCCCTAAGGGATATAACTTGTCGTCATTGAAGTACAGATTTCCCATATATTTTCTCTTGAGTTTCCTACTATGTTGATAACGCAATTTTTCTCTCACTTTTTCACGAGCATAAGCATCTTTGTATGTCATTGTAAAAATAACTATCTCTATTAGATAATAATAAACCTCTCGATATAATTAATCTCACCTAGGAACTTAGATCATGTTGTCTTAATTCCCCTGGTCCAAATCCTAGTGAATCTAACCATTTGAGACACCCTAGATTTTCCTCCCAAGCTCCAATGGGAAAAAATTCAATTTATTGGTCAACTTCCATTTCTAGGACATCATTGAGATCCTAACCATATATTTTTTCATATGAGGGTTTATTCCGTTAATTAGGGAACATTTTCCATTATTTAGGGTTGCACACTACAAGTTATAGTTGTGGACTGAATTCAAGGAGTTTACTCCACTGTTCAGGGACACCAAACACTACTCTTTTTTCTATTATGAGATGTCGGTAGTTCCCTCATTAAGAATTTTTAGGAAGATATATCAAATGCATGAGTTAATCATTTAGTTTTCCCTTTCCTTTTGGTGTATGAGTCGACTTAGGTCAGCTATGAGGTTGCTAACTCACCTATGAGAATTTGCATGGCTACCAGAAGGAAATTAATCTCTTGTTAAGAATAGACTAGGTTTTCATCCACTCCAATTCAAATTGCCTCTCTCACCAATCCAAATTTCCTATATGTAATCAGTCATTCTTGTGTACTTGATGGAATGCAATAGTTTAATGTGTTAGTGAAGGATTATTTGCATCTCTTTCTTGTTTTAATAATTAATGACATGATTTTGCACTTATTTAATTGCTTGCAAACTATATTACTATTTTGTTTAGAATCTAGATCTTGTTCTCCAAAATCCTATCTTCTCCCAAAGCTTTAAGGATTTTAAATGAATTGGTATAAAATATTTCATATTGAAGAACACATTGCAAGTTGAAGATGTTGAAATATTGCAACTTTTAAGAATATTCTATTTGTACTTTATATGGAGATGTTGCGTTCCTCCGTCATGACATTATTACTATATCCGGAGAGGTTTATTCCTCTGTCGGATTGTTGTAACTTGAGTTATTAGACTTCCCTAGTGGGGTCAGCCTAGATTCAAATGTAATGGGGTGTTTATGTCCCCTAGTGGGGTCGACCTAGTCATCATTGGGTTATACCTATTCGGGTCGACCTAGTTTGTTATTTTGTCTAGTGAAAGGTAAAGTATAAATAGAGGAGGTGTGATCCTCATTTAACACACGTAATCACTCATTCACTCGCTTGTGAATTGTGCATAGGAGAGAGAGAGAGAGAGTTATGCATAGGAGGAGAAGGACCTCATGTTTGGGGATTACATCTTTGTACTTGTTGGTCATCTATATTGAGGAAGCTTTGTTGGGTTTTCTACCCCATGAGGGTTTCCCAAAATAAATTGTGTCTCTTGTGTTTATGATGTGCTTGTTGTTCTTTCAGTGATCTTGTATAAGCTATTGTTGTGAAATTGAATGTAATACTGATGTTATCTATCTTATCATATTGAATTTTAACATGGTATCAGAGCTATCTTGAAGGAAGGTAATGTATTCCACTTGCGACACTTGTTTCACTTGCGACAATTTGAAAGTTAGGGTTTTGTATAGAAAAATCTAGTCATTGTGTAACTTTCACTCTAAATATATTTTGGAGAAGGTTCAGGATCTGCAACTTGGACAGCCGAAGATGAAATTTGTTTGTATCTTATGTCTGAGTTTCAGCCTCATATTCGTTGTACTTTCTGAGATATGATATGTACAAGTTAGGGTTTATGCCTCTTCCAGAATGCCGTCCTAAACAAGTGACCTAGGTAAAAAGGTCATATCTCGGGTTAGGAAGTTCCAAATGGAATTCTGTAAATAGTGACAGTTAGGGAACAGACTCTAGTTTCACAGGTCCTAGTATCAGAGGCCTAAGTTGAAACAGTGACACGTGGCCCTCCGTACAATATCACTATGTTGTTTAATCCCTTAAACAGGTCATGTTGGGAAACATAGGATATATCTCTAATGGAGAATCCACTGAAGCTCAAACCCATGGGGTTGGAAATATGACAAGTCAGGTTACCACAGACCGAATTTTTAGACCCTTCAGATCTGGAATTTAAGAGATAAACCAGAAACAACACGGCACATCTGAAATGGCTCAACGGAGGAAATCAAGGAACCCGAGGAAGAAGCTCTCACTTAGGGTTTTCAGATTTTAGGTATGGAAGGACCTAATACAATGTTGGAGACACCTCATGCAACATTGGAAACTCTGATAATGTATTTGGAATCCATTCATCATAAATATTAATCCTCCATCAAAATGTTGTGGGAGGAAGGAGATTGAAAATTAGGGTTTCCACGTAAGAAGAAACCATCATTGGGAGACTTGTAGGGAAGCAATGAAGGAGGTTTAAATGGTACTGATATTATATCATCCTAGCACCATGAACCTATATAAGATGTTTACAAGTGATCTACCTTGGATGGTTAGGGTTTTACCCTTTATGGAGAAGACTACAACCAATATCGACAGGTATGACTTGAGGAGATATAGGTATGTTTTGAAATCCATTTGGATTCATATTATTGAGGATAGTAAAATTATTTTTAGATTTTCTGATACCCTTAGTAAAATTATGAATGCATGTGAATAATAGAAGACATTCATCAATTTTGGTTATATGATTGTACTAAGGCACTTGTGGTGTTGCATGAGGATAATGTTGTCTGCTAACATGAGAGGTACTTTAAGAAAGACAAATCCATATGACCATGATGACATGAACACAAAGACTCATCCATAGTCATTGATCACATAGAAGCTCTACTTACAAGGTATGTATAATTTGGTTATACAATGCTTAACTTATGAGATATGCAGGCTTACTAGCACAAGGTCTCTAAATCATTGAAAAGAAAAAAGAAGACATTGTTTGGGTATGTTAGACATAACTAGCAAGCATGATAATCCAGGTATGTTTTCCTATATCAAGTTAGAATTCTACTTTGTGTTAGGATCATAGATAAGTATACATGTGTATTAAATGATCATGACCATACATGCTTAATATTATCATAGTATTAATATTATACTAATGAATGTATGATTATGTGTGATATCTTGAGGAAAGACACAATGATGAAACTAGTACACACTTAAGCATGCATAGTGGTACATAATGGATAGAAGTTCAAAGATATATAATCATGATGCTATCATAAAAAGAAAATAGAGATCAAGCAGGAGGAAACCACACAAACATAAAAGATAAGTATTTGAGTTGTTATTTGAATCTCTGAATAGTTAATGACATGGCTTGTAATAGTTGTATGCATATTTGTATTCCTAGAATATATCATGCATAGTGTAAGCATTGATATAGCATTGAAAAGTATACTACTAATATGCATATGATGAATAAGTTGGACAAACATTCCTTTGTTGCTTGTCTAGAATGAAACCTCTTTGCTGACATGCTGAGAGCTGTGCAGACTCTTGATAGTATGTTCTGGTAGAGATGGAAGACATCTAAATAGCCATTGTATGCATACAGGATATCAAAAAGTGGTGTACCAAAGTATTGTTCAAGATAGTTGCATAACTATGTGAATCATAACAGTATGCATAAACGTTATCACATCAACATGATTTGATGATTATGAAGTATTACTAATCATGTAATTAACTTGATTTGTAGGAAAGATCATGTGATATGATCTACAAAAGAAGGATGATGAACACCTGTTCCAAAGAACAAGTGATGGATGTTCAACAAGAAGACTTAAAAATCAAACGTACTATAGAAGGCTCATGGCTAGAGGATTCTCTTAGAAAGAGGGAGAGGATCATGACGAGATGTTTGCTGCAAGTGACTAGACACAACCATGTATGACAAGACCGTTCTCTTAATGGTGTAATTGAAGAAGAAGTGTGAATGGAGCAAACTCCCAGGATTCGATAGAGAATCACATGATTGAAGAAATCTTTGTATGGGTTCAACAGGTACCCAAGATTGATAGTCATTTGATGAGTTTGATGATCACCATGGGTGATACAGATTTCAGCCTTTGCTACAAGGTTGAAGATGGTTTCTATATACAAATCACATTATTCTCTTAGATGGATGCAAGAATGAACTCACCATAGAGTTTGAATGATGTTGAGGCTCATATCAGTAGATGCATCTGATGGGAGATGGCATGGATAGATATGCAGAAGATCACTCAATGTAGAGTTTGAATGATGTTCAGTCACAGAGGGAGAATTGATAACTTCTTGAAAAGCTTAGGCTTTACAAAAATTAAAGATAACCCTAAACTTTACCTTAAGGTTACGAATGATGAACCTGTCATACTATTACTATGTGTGGATGATCTCTTTCCGACAGGGAATGAAAAACAGATCATGGAAAGCAAGAAGAAGCTAGATAATGAATTTGAGATGAAATATCTTGGATTGATGCATTACTTCCTAGGTCTGGAAGTATGGCAAGGCCCAAAAGGAATCTTTCTCAAGAAGGGAAAGTATGTTGTGTAAATATTGGAAAGATTTGATATGTTGGAATGTAAAGACATAACCACTCTCATGGATTCCAACTTGAAATTCTTGGCTGATGAATCGTCACATTTGGTTGATGTAAATCAGTACAGACAAATTATTGGTTCATTGATGTATCTAAAAAATACCAAGCCAGTTTTTTTTTTTTTTGCTGTGAACACCTTGAGTCAGTATCTAGTGGAAACTAGACGTGCTCACCTGATAGATGCAAAGCATGTGATGAGGTACCTAAAAGGAATGATAGAATTTGGACTGTATTATCTTTAGAACATGGCTTTAGATTTTATGGTTATACAGATGCAAATTGGGATGGAAGTGTCTCAGGTAGAAAGAGCACATTGGGTGGATGTTATTGCCTGGGATCTGCTATGATCTCGTGGTTTAGCTGGAAGTAGTCCAGTGTGGCTCTCAGCACGGCTGCAGAGGAATACATAGCAGCTTGCTCTGCTAGTTGTGAAGCCATAGGTCTTTAGAAGTTGTTATTAGGATTAGTTGACTTAGAGATGGACTCCACTATGATCCTGTGTGACAACAAGAGTTGTATCAATATGACAGAGAATCCAGTGTTCCATGATAAGTCAAAGCACATAGAGATTCGATATTTTTATATACAGGACATGGTGCAAAAAGGAGCGATAAGAATCAAATATGTGAACACTAACGAACAAGTTACTGATGTATTAACCAAACCTCTGTCTTGAGTAAAGTTCGAGTATTTCCGAGACAAGCTTTGTGTAGTTCAGAAGGACCCTCCTTGAAAGGGGGAGTGATATGATCGATAAAAATACTTGGATACTGGTATCGATATCGATACCTGTATCAATGATGAGATTTCCTATACCGATGGTAAGGTTGATGCCAAGGATACCTGCATTGATGATGAGGATACTTGTATCGATGATGAGGATACCAGTATTGATGATGTGGATACTTGTATCAATGATGAGGATACTTGTATTGATGATGTGGATACTTGTTTTGATGATGAGGATACATGTATCGATGATGAGATTACCTATTCTGATGATAAGGTCAATGATAAGGATAAATGTACTGAGAATGAGGTTGATGAAGTGGTCCTTAGACTTTGTCCAAGAGGACGAGAGTATTGCATCATCCTTGGACTTATGTCCTAAAATGATACGGATTGATCATCCCATAAGTGGATTATGATTGCATCATCCTTGGACTTATGCCCTAAAGTGATCAGGATGATCATCACATAAGTGGATAAGGATTGCATCGTCCTTGGAGTTATGTACTAAAGTGATAGGGATTGATCATCCCGTAAATGGAGAAGGATTGCATCGTCCTTGGAATTATGTCCTAAAGTAATAAGGATTGATCATCCTGTAAGTAGATCTAGATTGAATCGTCCTAGATATGTTGAGGTGTCTTAAATTGATGAGGATTGATCATCCTGTAAGTAGATCTGGATTGCATCATACCTAGACATGTTGTGGTGTCTTAAATTGATAAGGCTTGATCATCCTGTAAGTAGATCGATATAGCATCATCCCTAGACATGTTGAGGTGTCTTAAATTGATGAGGATTGATCATCGTGTAAGTATATCGGGATTGCATCATCCCTAGACATGTTGAGGTGTCTTAAATTGATAAGGATTGATCATCGTGTAAATAGATCTGGATTGCATCGTCCTTAGACATGTTAAGGTGTCTTAAATTGATAGGGATTGATCATCCCACAAGTCGATTAGGATTGTATCATCCTTGGAATTATGTCCTAAAGTGAGAGGGATTGATCATCTCGTAATTGGATCATGTGTGTTGGATATTATGATGTCATTGATCAAGAGATCCAGATGATAATGTTGATCGGGAGATCCAGACAATGAGGTTGTTGATCGAGATATCCAGATGATGTTGTTGATCAGGAGATCCAGATGATGAGGTCGTTGATCAAGAGATCCAGACAATGAGGCTGTTGATCAAGAGACCCAGAGGATGCTGGTGATCGGGAGATCTATATGATGATGCTGCTATAGCTGATTGAGTGCTGCAAAAGATGAAGACTCTATACTGAAAATATTGATGTTCCAGTATTGAAGACTTGAAGATGCTCCAGTAACTGTTTGAGTTACTGGTAATGATTAAAGAAAGCTTCCAATGATTTATAGATGTATCATGTATGATGTTGACTACTCCTTGCTCCTGCAGATGTTTTTAGAATATCCTTCTCATTAAGGGGGAGTGTTTAAATATTGCAACTTCTAAGAATATTCTATTGTACTTTATCCGGAGATGTTTCATTCCTTCGTCAGGACATTATTATTATATACAAAAATGTTTATTCCTCTGTAGGAATGTTTTAACTTGGGTTATTAGACTTCCGTAGTGGGGTTGGCCGAGAGTCAGTTGTAATGGGGTGTTTAAGTCCCCCGTTTGGGTCAGCCCACTAAGCATTGGGTTATATCTATTGGGGCCGACCTAGTTAGTTATTTTGTCTAGTGAGAGGTAAAGTATAAATAGAGGAGGTGTGTTCCTCATATAACACACATACTCACTCATTCACTCACTTGTGAATTGCGCATAGGAGAGAGAGAGAGAGAGATCTGCATAGGAGGAGAAGGGGCCCTTGTTTGAGGATTACATCTTTGTACTTGGTGGTCATCTATATTGAGGAAGCTTTGTTGGGTTTTCTACTGCATGAGGGTTTCCCAGGATAAATTGTGTCTCTTGTGTTTATGTTGTGCTCGATGTTCTTTCGATATAGATATATTCTATTGTTGTGAAATTGAATATAATATTGATGTTATCTATCTTAGCATATTGAATCTTAACAGAACACACCACTAGAAGTGAATTAGTTGAAATGGAGATATATCCCCACCAAATCCTTACTCCCTTAAATTACTTTCAGTGGAAATTGAAAATTGAATATCTATATCGAATGAAGGGACTCCATACAATATCTATGGGAACAAAAGTAGAGCATAATTTATCTGTAGGGAAGTCAAAGTCACTAAACAGAATGGATGAAGCATTTAGATTACTACATAAATAGGTATCTCCAGATCTCCTATATCACATCGAAGTCGAAAAATATCCAAATTACATATGGGCCAAGTTTTCTTATATCCTTGATGCATGAAGTGAGGAAGTTTATCTTATGTGTAAAGACACAATTGCTACACAATGAAGGATGCACATTATGTTTATGATGATCTAATACCAGTGCATTAAACAAAATCGATGAATCATGCACAAATGGTTGAATATTGTCTAAATATTGTTGCACCGAGACAGAATGAACACATTTCAAAAGGTCCACATACATGTCTTATACTAATGCGGAAATTCATAACAACAATTCATTACTAGATGCTCAATATTAGTTGAAGTGTAGTAGCACAGAAACATAAAAGCCTACAAAAACTAAGCGTAGACTACATAATATGATGAAGAAACACATATTTTGTGAAGTTTGAAGTCAATTGTAACGTTGTGATATGTTCAATTGAAGTTTGTAACACAGAACAGTGATTGCAATATATCAAGGTTGAAAATGGCATGGACAACATAATGAACAAAAATTAATATGAAGAGTGCTCGGATAAAAATTTAAGCAAAACAATATTTTATTATTTTATATCAAGGTGGTAGGATGAGGCAAGGAGTAGGGGGTTGTAGCCTCCCAGTTGGGTGTAAAAATCGGTGTGTTCTTTGTACTGTGCTTGTGTGGTGTTGAATGTTTTATTTATGGTGGTTTCATAATTAAAGTTCAATATTAAGCAAATAAGAAGTTAAAAACAATGCATAATTGTGCTAAAATTGATTCACCCCCTCTCTCAGTATTAATTAGATTCCAAAATATTATGCCCATACTATAGGAAGGGACCACATAGATAACATGATTGCAGATATATGAGGTTCAATGATGAAGCAAAAGAGGAGAAGCACAACAAGGTAGTTGGCACACCACATAATGACATATGTGATCCTCTTAAAACAATTTCTACTTCAAATACATCCTCATGGATCCTAGACCTGGAGATTTCAAACACATGGAATATAAGGACATGTTTACTTCCATTGATACATGCACAAACCCTACCACTTTGGGAGATGCTCTGGTTCATATAATCTATTCAGATAAGGAATATCCTTCTATCTATCTAGATCAAGAGAGAGTCAAAATATTTTTAATTTGTAATGGAGAACTTGTTATAGATAGAGATGTTACTGTTGTTAGGAAATTACTCTTACAGTTGGGGAAGACCACCAACGTACTAGGGGTTATCAAATAGAAATATAAGACTTTGCAAACATTGTTATTAACCAAATAGGATAGGGTTTAGGAGAGAATCTACCTTGTTTCAAAGGCCGTTCCAATATTTTCTCCCTTTGTTCTCTTATGCAAACAACCTGCAAAACAAACATAAAACCTTTCTCAAACGTATTTGAACACAAATCAAATATTGATATTAATAAGACAACATAACATCAACATGTAATCAAATAACAATAGATATAAGGAAATCTATATTGGAGAGGGAAGAATGTCCAAATATTTATTGAAAATTGCAGAAAGTACATAAAGCTATACCTGTCCTGCACTGGCACCGTCGTAACCATACCCCGGGCTCATGCTCCTCCACTAGTACAAAATGAGAGATAAGTGACCAAAAAAATGACCAAAATACACATATAAGTGGCCATATATCACGCGACCAAAAATGTGGTCATATTTAGCTTGGTCATTTATAGCTTATCTTGTGGTCATATATGTGGTCGTATATTTGGTCATTAATTTGGTAATATATTTGGTCATTAATGGTCATGTGATAAATGACCGCTAATTTGCTACTAGCGATTGCCAACTCAAAAGTGGTCATTTATATGCATATTTTGGTCATTTTTTTTGTCACTTATCTCTCATGTTGTAATGGTGGTCATTTATATGCAAATTTTGGTCATTTTTTTAGTCATTTATCTCTTTTTAGTGGTTTTAGAATATAAAAAGGGCACGGTGGAATCGAACCACCAACCTTCTACCTATAAGGAAGGTGCTCTACAATTGTGCTAGCACCCTTAAATAGAACACAGGAGCTTGAAAGATGAGCATTTGTTTGCGTGTTGTGGACAACTTCTTGCACTTGTATCATGTACCATGAAAAATACCTCATGTTAGTTTAAAAGATAATAAAATTATAATTATAATAAAAACACCACATTACTTTCCCAATATCTATCACACCTTTCATACTGTGTTTGGTAGAAAAGAATAAAAAATTCATTGTTTGTCAATTCTTATATCCATATACTCACTTTCCCAGAGCCATCGACATTTACAATAGGCTAAAAAATCCCTACTAGAAAAATGTGAGACCCTTCAATAGGAAAATATTTTGAGAATTTTCATTGGGCACATCCAAAAAAACAATTGATAAAATATGTATTCAGGTATCAATGTAGAACAAATATTTGGCATTTTGGAGAATTAGAGAAACAGAAAAGGGAGGTGAGTCTGTGGCTCTACAATTGCCACCACTGTAAGAGTTTATAGTGCAGATATGTACCAGTGCCCAAGGAGGAACTGTAGTGAAAGCTTGAGCAGCAATATCAGCAATGTTGTGAAGCCAAAAGGAGCATGCCTATGGGGCATCGTCAATGCTCTTCAGGGACTCTCAAAGAGAGGAGTTAGAGGTGAGGGGGGGGAGATATCCTTCTTCTAGTGTTTCCAGTAAAACACGAAACTCTGGGGAAGGGGTGATATGTGCAGATAATAAGTAGCATAGCACTTATTGGCAAATTATTTGGCATTTTTCTAAAATAAAATAATAATAAAAAAATGTGTGAAACCTGAGCTAAAGTAACTGAAGGGTGCAGATAAAAGGTGAGATCTCTACTTCCCTGTGAGAGGTTTTGTATAGTTATTTCACTAGAGTAATTTTCAACAATGACCTACACTTCATGCCTGAAATTGGGTTATATTTATGATATTGGTCCCACAACCATAATAACATTTAACTCCACTATAAATCAAATTGCCTTTCCCTCATATAAGATATTCAACCATACTTAGAACAGTAGGGAATATGTTGGTATCTTCTTTCAAGATGGCAGAGACCACAGTGGACAAGAAAAATATAGCAACATATGCCAAAAAAGGTGAGGTGACTTGAATAAACAAATCTTATGTATATTGCATTTTAACGACTCTCTTGTAATATGTGGGCTGGTGCCGCTTAAACAAAAGTGCACTGCAGAAGATGAAAAATAGTGACCACTCAATCAAATTATCTAGAAGGGACCATATATAGAGACTTAACTCCACCCCGATGACCCTCATCCAGTTGTACCACGACATGATTCCATCATGTCACCATCATACTCACAATAATAATAAGAATAGAGTCAATAGACTTGCTTCTAGCTGCAATCACAATTTATATGATGGGCTAGGAAAAATTAAAGAAGTAAAAGACATATCTGAAATCAAAAATCAAAATTTTCCCTGTATAGAACAAATGGTTTACAATATTTGTAATCTTAACTTGGGTGGTTTCTTGCAAGATATCGATAAAAACTGCCTGATATCTCTCTCTTCAAGCCACGAGACTTTGAAACAAAATTTTTGATGAATTATAGCAATTTTGTATTCCATATACTTGTGTGTGTGGAGAGGTTATGTTTATATCCAATGAAAAAAAAGAATCTAAATGATGGAAGAAAGACAGACTATATAACTTGGATTGTGATAAAGTAGTTGATACACTCTTGGAAATCATCCAAATAAAATCACTCCAAACATGTAAGTTCAAAGAATAAAATATGAATCTTACAAAAAGATAGACAAAAATGATGTCTGTGTAGCTTGGAAAAGGAAGACAGGGCCTTGACTCTCTTCATTAAGGTTTCCTGTCATATTGTTCTGCGTAAAGGATAAGCCATAGAATGGTATCAGATCTTTCAGATTAAAAAAAAACATATTTTTTTAATCAAGAAAGCACACTTTCCAATCAAATAATTTGATCCTCACCATTTCAAGCTTGTGTGGCAACACCCACAAAGCTGAATGCCATCTATAGCACAGATCATGAGCTAAACTGCTAAACTTTGTAATACCTATACACCAAGACAAGAAGGATATAAAGATAAGTTCAAATGAGGTACTGCATAAAACTAAGGATGTAACAAAAAATTGAGATGCAGATATCATTACCAATCAGACTAGCTGCAAAGATATCTATTCCACACACATAATACTTGCCTAAATAATTATATAGCTTGATTGATACATAGATAGATAGTTAACAAAGAATGATCATTCTTACCAATATAGTCCATAGGATGAGCATCTAACAACCACAAAAGTGTCTGATGTGGTATAAATTCTAGAGGTGATCTCGATGTTGACTGTAGACCAAAGGAAATCAGCCTACTCAAAGCCTCATCCATGTTCAAAGTAACCTCAGCCATGTTCAAAGTAACATGATGTTATTAAATGACAAGTTAGAAGTTTCACCAGATAAGATAAAATAGAAAAAAATGAGGTTGGTTGATTCAGCAATTAAGAATATGAACCCACGAACTCACAATTTCCTCACCTGGCAGTTAATTCACTGATAAATTAAACTAATTGAAATACAAAATATTAGTAACAATAAGAAAAAAAACCAAAAAATGTCATTTCTTCTTCGATGGCCCCAAATATTTGTACAGTTTAAAACTATCAAGTAATGGCTTTTTTTGTACAATTATTTTTATTAGCAAGAAACAAGAATGACAGAGTTCTTTGTAGCCATGTTAAGTTACAGACAACTCACTTGATGCTGATCCTTGGTATATGGAAGAAGTCTTTCTGAGAGTGATTTAAGCAATACTAAGTCCAGACACAAACTCTTATTGTCTGATAATGGGAGAATTCTGAACCCAAAAATCAAGAGCTGAAGAGGAACAAAAAATCTCAGGTGGAAAACAATTATCCAAATTATTTGAAGAACATTTGCAGGAACTTGTCAGCATTATAGATCCCTAGATACTTGGATATAAAATTGACTTAGATGTAAGTTTATTTCCAAGTAATTTTTTTCCACCTCAAATCTTTCTGAAAGCATGTGCAAAATGTTAAATATGTCAATAACCCAAATATTAATCTAAAAAAAAGAATTTTTTCCATGACTCTGACTAAACTTAAAATAATAAGATTTTTTCCTTGGGAAGGAAGATAAGAAGCTTGCCTTATATATATCTTTGCATTCATTAGTTGCTTTGTGGGTCTGATTAGCAGTACCCTCATAATCCAAAGACAAAGCCATGGTTACTCCTGGAATTCATGGTTAAAAAGGATTAATAATATAACTAAATACCTAGACAACAAAACTTACATACAATTAATGTAAAAGAAATAATAAAATCCCTAGTAATAAGTAGCTTGTGAGGTGTTTCTAAGCCAACAGGATATGGTGTTCCTTCCAGAGGTTAAGTCTGTCGGCTTTGAATTAAAATTTAAGATGTCATAAGAATTCCTGCTGGAATGGTCCATTTTGGGCTACGGATCATGAGCAAGGGGGAGGAGGTGTAGTTCTAGATATCTCTCACTCTCTTTAGATATTTGCAGTGGATCATGCATTAGACCTTAATAATAGCTGCATAAAATATATTTAGTGACAAGCCTATTGGCTTGCATCACTGTGACAGTCCTGACATTCATACTCTGAAGCTCCTCCTTTGTTTTAGAATTTAAGTACCTGACCAATACTTGAGCTTTCTGAAGCTTATCCTCCCTGAGAATGGGTTTCCAAGATGCATTAACTTTAACACCTTGCTTCCCATGATGCAACAACAAGATTAGTGTGAACAATTTATCATTGGTACAGTTATGTTCTCCAGTAACATACCCTGAACCTCAAGGTTATAAGATTAAAATAATGTATTTATAGACCCTATAACTAAAATAGAATTTTGAGTACTAAGACTGAATTCAACCAGTCAGAATTTGTGAAAAATGTTGGGTTTGTTGAATGTTAGATGCTTTCATTTTAGAAAATAACTATAGTAGCAGACAATGTTATTCCAGAATCCCTATTTGATATTCACAGGTCAAGGCATGTTTCTTTATTATTTCAATTCATATAACTCTTACCATGCATAAATGACATTTGCAGTTTGTTGAACCAACATTTCCTGACAATGGAAGTAACATGTAAGTCCAAAGAAAACACACAAACCACACTCTATAGATTAATTATAATATAATGCAATAACATCTCTCAAATAAATAGTTCTACAAAATTTAATTTCCCAATGATTCGAAAATTACTCGAATGCACAGCTCAGCTAAGGTCAAGAACCATCTTGTAAATGTTTCAATTAGATATATACAAAACTCTATTTAAAAGGTAATTCGGGATTCTCTTTTCAGATGAAGGATAAGTTTATACAGAGAAAAAATAATGTCTTCTCCACTTATGTTTTCTCAAAATAGAGACAAGATTGAGCTACTTGCAGACAAACAATAAATAAAGTCCACGGTCCCACAATTAAATCCAGGCATATGACAAATGAAATTTGGAGAAGAATCAATGCCCAATAAATAAAGTCTACAGAAGATTTCTTCAATGGAATTTTATTTGGGGTTTCTGATATGTGCGCCGGTAAGAGTTTCTATACATACAGTGACTTCATTACTGCAGCCAATGCCTTCTCTAGCTTTGGCACAACTGGGACCTCCGATGAATAGAAGAGAGAAATTGCTGCTTTCTTCGCCAACGTCGCTCACGAGACTGGCAGTGCGTTTCAAATACTTCATGTTTCTATAAACATACGCTGAATATGATCTCTAAATCTTTAGAATTGATGATTTCATTTCAGAATTTGTAGATCTTGGTAATTGATTGTTTATCTATTTTGACAAATATAATGACTGAATGACAGGTGTGTGTTACATCGAGGAGATAAACAAAAGTGATTACTGTGATTCCAGTAATACGCAATATCCCTGCGCATCTGGAAAATAGTACTACGGGCGTGGCCCCATACAACTGTCATGGTATGTATATTTCTGTATATATCTGTCTATGTTATGAATTTTCTTTTCATGGTATCTATTGAAATTGAATTGAATTTTTGGTAACGGGGACCAACTGTTTACTTGCTGTCTGTTTTCTCTCACATAGTCCACAAAAAATTTACAACATAGCCAAGCTAAGCAATTAATCAAGGGGTATCTATTATGCCAAAATTTCCAGCGACTTTCCACTCAGCCTCATCCTTTATCCCATGCTAATAGTTTGGGGTAGACCATACTGGAAACCTGTTGGACAGCTTCAAACTCTGTTGCCTTGGACTCTCACCGGTGAACCAAGAACCTGGTGACATTATCATGTTTTTATGTCTACATGCAAATGCCACAAGGATAATTTGACTAATGTCCTACAACCTTTCTTATGCTTTTAAAGAATCTGATCTATAAAGTGCTCGAGTCATTAGTTATAGATTCAATTACACATATCCCCACTTCATCTACACAGATTGAATCTATAAATAATGAATTTGGTTTAGCTTTTGCAGAGATGAATTCGGTGCCAATATGTTTTCATAAACTTTTGACTGAAATTGCAGTGTATTAAAAAACTATTTTGAATGCAACCTAGTAGTACTGGAGCAGCATTAAAAATAGAACTAAAGGGTGTGATAACTCATTTCTCTCCCCTTTGACCAGTCCTCTTTCAAGGAGACGGATATATATTATTTTTGAAGGAAGGAGAGCACAACGCATTAATTCATCAAGGTACCCGTAAATTCGAGTTCTGAAACCCATAGATTTATATATGTTGTCATATGGATGGAATGATGGGCATGGATACAAAATGTAGGATGATAAAAATCCCAAACCTGCATGATCAAATCTATCCCTATTACAGTTCCTATCAGAAGTAAATGGCACCAAAATAGGCAAACCAATGCCCACGAGGTTAGTTGCAATTTCGACTGGAAATACATGGTCATATACTTTTTGCTTTACAATTTAATGTCCTTGGTATACAGATAACCAGAGATTTGGAAATGTGCAACCAGATCAGGCTTTGATGGGTACAACGCAGTAGTTTACAGAGTGATCAGGCTTAGAATTCCTGTGCAACAAGATCAGGCTTTGATGGGTACAATGCAGTAGTTTATAGAGTGATCGCTGCCTATGCAAGATTCATATCACAAGGTTTTCGTAGATAATTTACAACCTTCAACACCACATAATGGAGGAATCTCTCGCCAAATAATTGATTAAATCATGTTTTTTCGACTAGATTGCCCAAGCAACTAGGGTATCGCTCTCCCTATAATCCATGCTTTAGTCTGAATGTGAGAGGGTTTTATCCATCAAATTCAAAAAATTGCATGGAAGAGACTGTCTCAGGAGACAAAAAATCATAGGTTGCGAGCAGATCACAGTTTTTTGAAGAGCATATCGCACAAGTGAAATGCAAAAAACTTAAATATGAATCTTCAAAAGGCATGGGAATTACACCATGTGTGTGAAGAGTTTGTTGCACCAGATCTGAGGAAATTTGCTGAGAAAATGCTACACTCAGCAGATTACTGAGATCATGGACTGAAGGGTTTAAAGAAAGATTGAATTCAACTTGATCATTGCAACTGAAATGAAATCCGAGGAGGAGATCGCTAGGAAGATGTTGATTACTACACCATATCTACACCAATATTCTTTAAAGCTTGAAAACACTGCATATTAAGTTAAACCTACAGCTTTTCACAAAAATTAGATTTTCAGAGAAAGATCATAGATAGATAAATTAAATGTTGGTACCAGTGCTGATAAATATTGATCTAGAACCTATCAAACAACAACTGGATATGGAACCACTGAGCTGCTTTCTTCCTCTGTAACTGCTCTGCCCAGTCAACCTAAAAACCCTAGAGCCCATAAAAACGAAATACAAATGTAGAAAAGAATGAATGCAAAGCATGGAAACTACACTTACATGTTGTATAGATAACATAGAGAGTGCTTGGAAGGATCCAATTGAGTCAACAAGGAAGGTGTCTCCAATGGATTTTCTTTCTCATGGATGTCTTTTATCCTCGGCTCCCTGAGGGCTATCAAAACCCGATCCCTCACTTACTTTTGATGATATTGGAGAATAATATTTTCTCTATTTGGTAGTTAAAATACCCAGTAACAACTTTATTTTATTTATATATACACAATTTTGGTGGGTCATAAAAGATATTTTAACAAACTTATATTTTTATTTTTAAATGGGTTTCTTTAATGATTTAATTTTGAATTAAAAATAAATAAAAAATTGTATTTATATTTTATTTTCTCTATTTGGTAGTTAAAATACTCGGTATAACAACTTTATTTTATTTATATATACACAATTCTGGTTATTCATAAAAATATATTTTAACAAAATTATATTTTTATTTTTAAATGGGTTTGTTTAATGATTTAATTTTGAATAAAAAATAAATAAAAAATTGTATTTATGTTTTATTTTATTTTATATAAATATGTAATAATAAGTTGTATTAAAAGTGGGTGGACATCTTTACAATATTTTTAAAAAAAATTATAATTTTATAGAATTATATTGTATACAAAATATTCATAAATTTTTTATAACTATAGTATATGATTGGGGTGGAGTAAGAGTAATTAGGGATATTGTCACTAGGATGATTAGTGCTTTAACATAGAGGATTGTGCTTCACATTTTTTAGTATTGTTAAATAAATATTTTTTGTCTTATGGTATGTAAGATCACTTATTATGTATTTTTTAAGGCTATATTTATAATGGTATTTATTAAAGGCTTAGATCTTGGGTCTGTACGTTAATACAAGCTTGATCTTTCCAATAAACACATATTATCGTATCTTACGAAGTGAATAATTGATATTGTTGTAAAATTAACATTGCTTGTATTTGTTAGATTAGTTTAATAAAAAAGTCTCTCTTTGTCATGGAAGTCTACATAACCAAGCTTACATCTACTTAGTTTAAAGGAGGAAAAATAAGTTCTTTATTTTCCATAGAACCAAGCTTACCTTTACGTATTCTAATAGAGGAAAAATAAGTGCTTCTTGTATATATAGAGATTTTTCCGTCCATGATATTTCATGTATAACAATGTTTTTAACGAAGAATATTCATGAAAAGAAACTATAGGTTCAATTAGAAATGGATTTGCAAGCAATAAAATGCTTATTGCAATCTGTAAATATGTTCTTTCTATGTAGTTTAGTGCTCATATGGAAATGTTTATAGTATGCGGCATTCCTAGAAAAGAACTCAAACCTTATGCCATGTGCATGTGCCATGTGCCCCTTGGATCCATTGAACCTGAAACTGACAAAACACCCAAGCGTACCACTCAAAATTTTCTTGCTTAGTGTTGATGTATATGTAACTTCGGAATGTATTTCACATATATGTATATTGTATTCCTATAGAGATGGTATTATTCCTCTATAAGGAAGTGTCGTCATTTATATTGTAAGTGTCGTAACTTATACTTGATGGGTTATTAGACCACCTTATTTGGGGTCGGCCTTGTATAAGTCATGTGGGTCAAAGGGTTATTAGACCACCCTATTGGGGGTCGGCCATGTGGGTCAAAGGGTTATTAGACCACCCTATTGGGGGTCGGCCCACTCAGCATTATGTTATGTGGTTAAGTTCGAGCCTACATGAGTTAGGTAAAAAGGCAAGTCAAGTCAAGTATAAATAGAGTGCGGGAGGCACTCTATTTACTCATTCACTTCTCACACATGCTCTCAAGGAGGAGAGGCGCACTTATGGAGGAGGAGGATCTGCTGCTAGGTTATGTCTATCTCTTGGTTGGTTGTATCATTGCTCTATCTATCTCTGAGGAAGTTATTGGGGTTTTTCACCTTTATGGTTTTCCCCAAGTAAATCTTTGTGTCTCTTGTGTGCTTGCATTATTGTCTCCATGATTGATATGCTGTAGATATGCTGTACATGTTGTTCTCTCAGTTAAGATCCTAGATCATATTGAAGTAAATTCTGAAAATTTAACATGGTATCATAGCTAGCCTGAAAGAAGGCATGATATGGCATGTATGACACTTGTTGCACTTACGATGCTAGGGCTTGATATAGCAAAAACCAGTCATTGTAGCACTTTCGCTATAAATCCGTTTTGGAAAATTTTTCGGATCTGAAATTGTTACAGGCCGAAGATAAGATCTCCATGTATCTTGTGTCCAAAGGACAACCTCTAATTCGTTGCACTTTGTGATTTATGATCTGTACAATATAGGGTTTTTGCCTCTTCCAGATCTGAGTCAAAATCAGGTGACCTTGGGAAAAAGGTCATATCTTGGGCTAGGAAGATCCAAATGAAATTTCCTAAAAAGTGACAGGTAGTACACAGTCTTTACTATCTCAGAAAACTTTTTCAGAGGCCGAAGTTGAACCAGTGACACGTGGTACGCCGTACAAGTTCGCTCTGTTGTATTATCCCATAAACAGGTCACGTTGCGACATTTGGCATAACTCTCTCTCAGAGAGTCCAATTGAGGTCAGACCTGTCAGGATGGAAATTTAACAGGCCGAGCTATCTCAGAAAACTTTTTCAGAGGCCGAAGTTAAAACAGTGACACGTGGCATGCCGTACAAGTTCGCTCTCCTGTTTTATCCCAAAACAGGTCACGTTGCGACATTTGGCATAACTCTCTCTCAGAGAATCCAATTGAGGTCAGACCTGTCAGGATGGAAAGATAACAGGCCAAGCTATCTCAGGAAACTTTTTTCAGACCCTGTGGATCAAAAATTTTGGAGTTACACCAGAAACAATCAGGTACATATTTCTGTCAAAATAGAATTATTTTTTGGTACCTTCATTCATGGCTTCCAGAATTTAGGGCTTTGGAGAAAGTTGGAATTTTTGTAATCGGAGACCACGGCTGGATGCTACTCATCAAAATAGAAATTTAGAGACCAAGATCAGAATTTTTGGTTGGGCAGAAGGACGGGCTTGATTAGACCCTAGTTCGGGACTTTGATCAGAAAAGTGGAAAATTAGGGCTTGTGTAAAAATGGGAATTTTTGAAATCTGTGACCACGGCTGGAAGCTCCTCAGAAAAATAGAAGCTTAGAGCTTTGGATCAAACATTTTGATGGGGCAAAAGAGTGGGCTTCATCAAACCCCAGTTCAGGATCACGTCCAGTGAATCCGGGAGTTTCAAAGGCAAAATTGAGGAGTGAAACTTTGCAGTTTTCAAATTCTGAATATACCAGTTTGATCAGCTCATCAAGGCGCATATTTATATCCTTTCGAAAGTTTGAAATTCAAAGCTTGAATTTTTGGGGTTTCTCTGACAAACCCATATCCAGCTCCAGGTCCAGTTCTTGCAAATCAAGTGGATTGGGTTAATCCTAGAAGAAGATGGATTGATCATCTGCATGAGTAAAGAAGTTCCTGTTTCGAAGGGAGATGAGGCTAAGGCCTTACATAAGAATATTACAAGCGATCTCAACAGGTATGACTCATCGAGGTATGTTTCGATATTTGTCCATGATTAAGTTTATGGTATGTTTGTCTTCATGTTATTACGGTCAGTACAATTTTGATTTTAGATTTGTCGTATCACCTTAACAAAATTATGAATGCATGATAGAAGATATTCATTGGTTAGGGTGTTGACACTTATAATTGTACTAATGCATTATGGTGTTGTATGAGGTTTATGTTGTCTACTAACATGAAAGGTACACCAAGAAAGACAAATCATGTTCTGGTCCAAGAACATATGATCATGATAACATGAGGACAAAGATTCATCCATTGTCATGGATCTCATAGAAGATCCATTTACGAGGTATGTATAACTTGGTTTTGTAATAGTTAACCTATGAGATATACAGGTTACTAGCACAAGTCATTAAAGAAGAACAAGAAGACATCATGTGAGTATGTTAGACATAAATAGCTAGCATGCTAATCCAGGTATGTTTTTCCTATATCAAGATAGAATCCTACCTTGTGTTAGGATCTTATACTGTTGTTGATAATGATTATTCATGAAGAGTCATAGGTTTGAATAATCATGATTGTATGCATATTATGTTTCTTACCATAATTGATGATATGACTAACCAGAAGAATCATGATGGTATAGGTTTGAATAATCACGGGTTTTATGCATTTTATATCTCTTATCTTGATTGATGATTCAACTAACCTGAAGAGTCATAGGTTTGAGTAATTACAGGTTTAGACATGTTATGTTTCTTATGATTTGATTAACCATAAGAATACTACATAGACCTTGAATGCTAATACTTATTATTTCTGTTTGAAATGATCATGACTATACATGCTTGAGATTATTGTGTTTTAATAGTATACTAATGAATGTATGATTTTATATGAGATCACAAGGATAACACATTCATGATACTAATAAGCATGCATAGGGACCAAGGATGAATATGAGATTCAAGAATAGGTAATCTAGGAAGCAAAGATCAAGAGGGAGTACACTCTAGTGGTTTATGCAAGGATGCAGATATTCAGAGGGAGTTGACCATCTCTCTACATCCCACAACAGAAAGGTGTAGAAGAAGCTACTTCAGACTCAGAGGGAGTCCACCCAACGAACAAACAAAGATAAGTATTTGAATTGTCATTTCTTAAATAATACTGTTCAATAATGTATATACTGATGTTCCTAGAATTAGGTTGTGTATTATGCATATTAGAATAATTGCATTGATGAACAGTATACTCCTAATATGCATGGGTAAGTGACCTATGGCACTGTATAACATTCCATTGCTACTTATCTAGAATGAAACCTCTTTGCTGACATGTTGGGAGTTGTGCACACTCTTAACAATGTTCTGGTAGAGATTGGAAGGCATCTAGAAAGTTACGGAATATGGATAAATGTTGTATTGAAGCATTGGCTAAGATAATTGCATGACTGTATGGCATATTTCTTTATGTGTAAGAATTTGTTCTGAAAACTATGAGATGTTTTCTAATCATGCAATTTAACTTGTTGTGTAGGAAAGATCATATGCCATCTCCTACAAAAGAAGAACTACAACATTTGTTCAGCAACAAATTTATTGAAGATATTGAAGTTCCCAGGATCTAGGATGAAGAAATGGAATGCCATGATCCATCGATCATGAAGAATGATGTTTGGGATGTAGTCCCAAGATGTGAAGGGAAGTTTGTTATGACTTCCAAATGGAACTATCAGATCAAGCATGTTGCAGATGGCAGCATTGAGAAATATAAAAGTGATGAAATAGAAGATGCACCAGATGGATTTCAAGACAACATGGTGTAGTCATATATATGTGCAGAACTTGGTATGGTAGATAGCTTTCTATCCAGTTTGGGCTTTACCAAGAGTAAAGCAGATTCCAACATTTTCTACAAGGTAGAGGAAGGCAATCCAATGATACTACTTTTGTATGCAGATAACCTGTTTGTTACAGGTGAAGATAGATTGATTGCCGACATGCAGCGGAAGCTTACTACCAAGTTCGAGATGAAGAACTTGGGGATGATGCACTATTTGGTTTTGGCATGGAGGTGTGGCAGAGTGCAGAAGGAATCTTCCTTGGACAAGGGAAGTATGCAGTAGAGATCCTGAAGAGGTTCAGGATGATGGATTGCAAGGCCATGACCACACCTATGGCATCGAATCTGAAGCTTCTTTGTGATGCTTCATCTGAGCCAGTTGATGTTTCTATGTATCGTCAGATTATTGGGTCCTTGATGTACCTGACGAACACGAGACCAGATATTTGCTTTGCTGTGAACACATTGAGCCAGTTCCTGACGGATCCGAGGAGTGTTCACCTGGTTGCTGTAAAGCATGTTCTGAGGTACCTGAAGGGTACAGTGGATTATGGGCTCAGATATGAGGCGAATCAAAAGTTTAACCTGCAGGGTTATGTTGATTCAGATTGGGCTGGCAGTGCTGCAGATAGGAAGAGCACATCTGGGTGTTTCTTTAGTATGGGATCAGGTGTGATCTCTTGGTTTAGCAGGAAGCAATCCTGTGTAGCACTGAGTACAGCTGAGGCAGAGTATGTTGCAGCCTGTTCAGCTAGTTGTGAGGCAGTATGGCTACGGAAGCTACTGTCTGAGTTATTTGATCTCCCGTTGGAAGCTACTGGTATCTTCTGTGATAACCAGAGTTGTGTGAAGCTATCCGAGAACCCTGTGTTTCATGACAGGTCGAAACACATAGAGATCAAATACCACTATATCAGGGATATGGTGCAGAGAGGAGCTGTGAAGCTCCTGTATGTTGCGACGGACGAGCAGATTGCAGATGTGCTGACGAAGCCACTAGCCAGGGTGAAGTTCGAGTACTTTAGAGAGAGGCTTGGCGTTATTCAGATCGAGGACACTTCGAGGAAGAAGTGATGGACACATTTGCTGAAGCCATTCCAAGCATGTTGGAAGGAGGATCCTTCACATGGCTGTGGATGTAAGCGCTGGATGATAAACATCAGGATGATGTTCTAGTTTCTGCTAGATATGATCAGTTGGATCATTTTATGTATGAATGTACGCATCATGTTGGATGCTGGATATGATCAGTTGGATCATTTTATGTATGTATGTATGCATCATGTTGGATGCTTGAACCATGTATCTGTATATGTATCAGGTGGATACATTGTATGATCAGGTGGATCATGTATGGTGATATATATCACATGTTCTGTATATGTATCAGGTGGATACATTGTATGATCAGGTGGATCATGTATGGTGATATATATATATCATATGTTTTGTATTTGTATCAGGTGGATACATTGATGATCAGGATGATCATAGATGACGAGCTTCAGGATGTTGCTCCAGATGACATGCAGCAGGATGTTGCATTGATGATCAGGATGATCATAGATGACGAGCTTCAGGATGTTGCTCCAGATGACATGCAGCAGGATGTTGCAGTGATGATCAGGACGATCATAGATGACAAGCTTCAGGATGTTGCTCCAGATGACATGCAGCAGGATGTTGCAGTGATGATCAGGACGATCATAGATGACGAGCTTCAGGATGTTGCTCCAGATGACATGCAGCAGGATGTTGCATTGATGATCAGGATGATCATAGATGACGAGCTTCAGGATGTTGCTCCAGATGACATGTAGCAGGATGTTGCAGTGATGATCAGGACGATCATAGATGACGAGCTTCAGGATGTTGCTCCAGATGACATGCAGCAGGACGTTGCAGTAATGATGATCAGGATGATCATGGATACATCAGGATGATGTATGGTGAGTATCAGGTTGATACTCTGTGGCCGTGGATCAGGTTGTGCAGATGAGCATGTAATTCGTTGCCCTGGGAGATTTGCAGATGGTCTTGCGAGGTTTTGCCTATGGCATGTAATTCGTTGCCCTGGGACATCTGGCAAATGCTCTTTCGAGGTTTTGCTCTAGGAGGACATGTAATTCGTTGCCCTGGGAGATTTGCAGATAGTCTTGCGAGGTTTTGCCTATGGCATGTAATTCGTTGCCCTGGGATATCTGGCAGATGCTCTTGCGAGGTTTTGTCCTATGGCATGTAATTCGTTTCCCTGGGAGATCCGATAGGTTGGGCTGTGTGCCCGTAATCAGTCCTGGGATGCTCTTGCGAGGTTTTGCCATGACCACATGTAATTCGTTGCCCTGGGAGATCCTATAGGTAGAGCTGTGTGCTCGTAACAGCCTGGGATGCTCTTGCGAGGTTTTGTGGTGAGGTCACATGTAATTCGTTGCCCTGAGAGATCCTATAGGTAAGGCTGTGTGCTCGTAACAGCTTGGGATGCTCTTGCGAGGTTTTGTGACGCACGTAAAAGTCCTGAAGATTCCACAGTATGGCCAGTGATGACGAAGACCTGCAGGTGGTGGGCCTACATCCAGTATGAAAAAGGACTGGATCTGTAGAACTTCCTATGACGAGTAGATTCAGAGATTGATTGAGATAGCAGCAGCAGTGAGGATGATGATGATGACTCGATGACGATTATCCAGTGACGATGATCCAGAGAAGATGACTTGTGCTAGAAGAACTGTGCTGAGAAATACCTTCCTAGTTAAGAGGGAGTGTTGATGTATATGTAACTTCGGAATGTATTTCACATATATGTATATTGTATTCCTATAGAGATGGTATTATTCCTCTATAAGGAAGTGTCGTCATTTATATTGTAAGTGTCGTAACTTATACTTGATGGGTTATTAGACCACCTTATTTGGGGTCGGCCTTGTATAAGTCATGTGGGTCAAAGGGTTATTAGACCACCCTATTGGGGGTCGGCCATGTGGGTCAAAGGGTTATTAGACCACCCTATTGGGGGTCGGCCCACTCAGCATTATGTTATGTGGTTAAGTTCGAGCCTACATGAGTTAGGTAAAAAGGCAAGTCAAGTCAAGTATAAATAGAGTGCGGGAGGCACTCTATTTACTCATTCACTTCTCACACATGCTCTCAAGGAGGAGAGGCGCACTTATGGAGGAGGAGGATCTGCTACTAGGTTATGTCTATCTCTTGGTTGGTTGTATCATTGCTCTATCTATCTCTGAGGAAGTTATTGGGGTTTTTCACCTTTATGGTTTTCCCCAAGTAAATCTTTGTGTCTCTTGTGTGCTTGCATTATTGTCTCCATGATTGATATGCTGTAGATATGCTGTACATGTTGTTCTCTCAGTTAAGATCCTAGATCATATTGAAGTAAATTCTGAAAATTTAACACTTAGTTCCCGCATATGCCTACACTTACCAAACAATAGATATTATAGTATATTAATATATTAACTATATATATATATATATATATATTAGCATATTATATATTTACTATAAATAGGTATTTTTTTTTTTGCAGGGAAGGTACCCAAGGGGAATTTAGAACTTTATGAACTCAAGCTCAAACGAAACCATGATGAATGGATGCATATGGAGAATTAACGAAGGTTGTGAAATTGACAATTTTTAGTGAACATGATGCAAAATACATGAACTTACCGAAAATTTAATAGACTGTTGAGAGGGTCAAACAACTGAATCCATCTGCAGTGTTAAAATTTAGTAAATTATGCAAATTCATTGTCAAAATTGTAATTTTCCATTGTTGGAGTGACACAACTAAAAATGACCAAATAAATGACCAATTGTCGTGTGGTCATTTTTAGTTTAGTTCTTATCCTGTGACCAAATTGGTCATTTATCTTGGTCATTTTTAGTTTAGTTCTTATCCCGTGATGAAATTGGTCATTTACCTTGGTCATTTTTAGTTAACTCACTTAAAATTTCTCAATTTCGGTCATTTATCCCTTGAAAAAACTATGGTGACCAAATTTTTTGGTCACCTTGTCATTTATCTCTCATTTTGTACTAGTGCTCTCTCTTAGCTATGAATTTCTCCAACACAACTTTCTCGAATGATCATAAGGTCCTCTTGATGCCCTGGAATTTGCAACACCAACAGTTAGGGATTCTCCCCGGTAAGCAAGCCCAATTAGATCGCTCACTGATTGGTGTGGGGAATCCGTCCGGTTAACGGCCTGACTACTATGTGTGATTTAAAGTTTGGTTTTGTCTGTTGCGGCCCGATCCACTGTTTATGTATTTTTAATTAAAGATGAAATGCAAGTGCTCTAATTAAATGCATGTAATCTAATTTAATCTATCTAATATACTTAAGTTATCTAAACTATCCCCGCATGGAGAAAATATGAATTATGAGTAATGAATGGAAATGCATATAAGAGCCTCACGGATAGTCATTGCAGCATAATAAGCACATTTACAACATAAAGAAAATATATCAAAGATAACTCTGATATAATTAAAGCATTCTATTACTCATTAAGAACATTAACATTTAGACAGGAAAAGAAATCATTCACAACCATGAATTAATTCAACATAGTTAGGAACAATCTCACAGTATGCATATGAATGTATGAAGAATTAGTTCCACAATGGCATTAAACATATTCCAGGAAAAAATCATTGTGCTAGCTTTCCCCGGGCAATAGATCTTTCTTTTGTGAAACAGGAAACCTGCGTAGATTTTTTGAGCCAATGTTTCGGACTTCGTATATTTGAGTCCATCCTCAGGGCGATCACTCAAAAAGGTAGTTCTCATACAAAATAGTCCAGCTCTATTGTACCTTCCAAAAGTCAAAACATCTATTCTCTTCTTTTATTTATAGCTCTAGGAATTTTTCTTCTAGTGACTTCTCTGTCTAACCTAACCCTAAGATTATCCAAAATTGCTTTCAATTTTTTATACAATAGAAAATAAAAAAATATCTCCCAGCTGTCTTTTAATTTTATACAATAGAAAATACAAAATCAGCTTCTAGTTGGCTTTTCCACCTCAGAGATCTAGCTCGTCCACATGACAATTTCTCTTGCAATAATGTTACTTCGTATAGGGGTCATCATCTTTAGAGATATCTCATGGGCATACAAATCTTCTTCTATACTTTTTAGCACTGTTGTTGTTTCGTGGTAGCTATCCTCTAGAAAGTAGGCATGAATGGAGGCTTGTCCAATGAACTGATGGAGGTCCTCTGCTGTTAGTATATCTAGCTTATTTATGTAATCCATATTTTTGCTCAGCTCGTTCTGCAATTATGCCAAGAGTTGGTCTCTAGCAAGAAAATATTCTATGGTCGGAGGAATGAGCATTTGACATTTCTTGTGTATTTCACGGATCTTCTGGTAGAAGCCGGTACATTGTTGAATGGTTTTATGGATTCTAATATTTATTCACATACCAGACTTTCTATAGAACTCAATGAGACCTAAATCCAGCAGTAAATCTTCCATGGGCTTGAGAGGTAGGTGCCTAGGGAATCGTGACTTCCCTTCTCTCCATTCAATTTGTTTCCTGATCTCTTCCATGATCTGTATGAACTTCTTCCTGAGCCTTAGAGCTTCAACATCGATTTCCTTCATCCTAGAAATCATCACCTTCATCTTGCAGACTTCTTCTATGATATGTTCCTATGACTTATAAATTTTCTTTTGTATGTCACGGGCCTTCTCATGGAAAGGAGTTAAGTCCTGCTTCCTTCTGTTTGCAAGTTCTAGTTGTGCCATCATATGAACCTCGCCCTTTTCCAACTCCTCTACTTCAGCTTTTATTTCTTCAACCTGTTAGTTGGAAGCTGACTCGACAGATTTTAGTTGAGTGACTCGGGCTTCAATGTCATTCTTCTCACCTTCTAATATCATTAGTTGTACAGTTAAAGCTTCCTTTTT
Source organism: Larix kaempferi (assembly GCA_027924585.1). Classification (NCBI taxonomy): domain Eukaryota; kingdom Viridiplantae; phylum Streptophyta; class Pinopsida; order Pinales; family Pinaceae; genus Larix; species Larix kaempferi. Next base: position 805,871 of record BSBM01000665.1, on the reverse strand, counting down.
TTCATCTAAACTTTGGTACTCATTTGTTATTCTTTCTTGCTCTAATCAAAGGGTGTCATATTTGTTTTTCCAGTTTACTCGATCTTCCCATTCCTTAACCATATTAGCTTTTAACTTGCGCATCTTCTGTTTTCCTAGATCGACATCATTTATCAGTTTGTTAACGTTATCTTCACTTGCTTGGGCAAGAGCTACGTTGATGGATTCTATAAACTGGGGATGCCTTTGCATACCCTCCACGATGGTGCTTTCTAGCCTAATGACGATGTCTGGTTGGGAGACCATTTTCATCCTTTTTTCTATCTTCCTTATGATAGCTTTTCTCTTACGATCGAAGATGATAGTGTCCAAATGGGCCACAATGTGCTCCTTTGATGGGGTAAAAGGTGTGAGCATGAGCTCTTCCAAAGGGAAGTGGCCTACCGTGGTTATTTATTAAGATACTAAGGGTGCGTCTATGTCCATGTTCTGCATGCTTGGACTTCCCATTTCCACAACCTTCTTGGACTTATCTTCTTCCTCTGTTTTCCTTTGTTGTTCAGCAGTTTCCTTTGCTGCATTTTCTTTTATTTCTTGTAGCTTCTCGGCTTCTTCTCTTCTTATTCTTTCAGCCTCCTCTTTCTGCTTTCTATCGGCTTGTTCCTACTGAAATATTTCAGCTGCTTCTCTCTAAACCCTATCGACCTCTTCTCTCTGGGCCTTTTCAACCTCTTCTTTTAGCCTTTGATCCTCCTCTGCTAGACCTTCGACTTCATCCTTTTTCCTCTGTAATTCTTCCATCTTAGAAGCTTGGGCAACAATGCTAGAACTAGATCTACTTTTGGGATGAAAGCATTTGTTGAGCTCAGTCATATTGCTAGTGCTCCTAAAAACTCCTTCGTCTTTGTCAAAGTAAATTGCATATATTCAAAATGTACTTTGATTGCTACACAATGCTCTGCAACTTTGTCGTAGTAGTCGTTTCGGTGAAAACGCTTCTCTCCAAAATGGAAATCTTCCAATTCCTGAACAAAAGCATTAGCAATTTTCACCTTGGAGAATTTATATGACCCATTGCAGAAATGAAATGATGGGAATGAGGCCTTTTTCTAATCATGCAAGAGGTCACCAGTCCCATCTATAAAGACCTGCCTCACTACTTCTTGGTGAACTACATAATCTGCTGCATGTTGGGGTAAGAGAGATGGTGGTTTGTAACCTCCATACATACTAAGATACATTCCCTCCTATGAAAAATAATAATCCCCATATTGTTCTATGACTGCCATGCCATTCTCCGACAAGCAATTTGGCTCTTTGTCTAAGATCAGCTCGTACAGAGGCATGATAAGTTCTTCACATATGATCTTGTAATAACCTTTGTATTTACGGGCCCATAAAATATTGTAAGCAACATAGATTGGGGAATCAACCTTGTTCCAGATGCATCCCAACTTGGGGAAAGGTTGCCTTGATAAAATGCAGTCTAAAAGGTATGAGGACATGTAAAATTCTTCCCTTTTGTGGGTTAGTCCTCCTTTTGCAACTACTATTGCTGACGACAAACTGTCTGAGATGATGTCTTCCCAATTAAAGATTGTACCATTGAAGGCTACATGGTGAATGAGAGGTATTCAATTTAGCTTATTGATGGTCCCATATGCTTTGCGCAAAATCTTGCTCAGCATTAGGGCTATGACCCTGAGAGGTGGCCTTAGCATTTGGCTTTCATACTCTGTGCTTTCTTTTTTCCTAAGCTAATTTTCTAGTATTAACAACTTCTTGGTGAGCTCGAGGGTGCCCATGTTGAGACTTTCAAGCCAAGCTGAGGTCAGCAGGGTTTGTAAGCTGCTAATACGTGGGCTTTATGGAACGAGGAAAATGCCTCTCCTTTGTTGTTGGAAAATATCATTGAGGTGGAGTTAGCTTGTGAAAAAATCCACCCAATGACCTATGAGCAAGGAAAAAGCTCTGGGAACGTGGATGCTTTTGCAATGCCATATTTCCTTATCTTCTGATATAGAACCATTTCCTCCAGAACTGCACCAGGGACATTCTGGTCTCATATCATCTAATATAGTTTCCCCCACTTGAATTCAAGGGTAATCCGTGTCATTGGTTTGGTATCCTCATACACAGTTTCTACCTTGGTTTCCAAAATGATCTCGACATCTAACTCCGGATCAGTTACCTTGGATTTGTTTTTGACTCCTTTCTTAGTCATCATTTGAATTCTAGTAAAAAAAAACATGTATAAGCAGAAAATAAACATAAAATCATCAAACATTTACAGACATATTACTCGTATGCAGAGTTGAACAAAACACCACTATCATGTTTGTTAAGTTTTATGCTTTGTGCCAAATGGCTTGTTATGATATCCTTTAAATATATTAAATAGCTCATATTCTCATACACATTGTCGGATAATCATATATGGTCTTATATTGAATATATATCCTTCATTCCATGAATATGTGGCACTTAGTCACACAAGCTTCTACTTCTCCAAAGGTGAGTTATGTTGTAGTAACTTTAATCTATCCATTTAGCTAGTAATATCGGTAAACCAAGGAGAGTTAATAGATATTGAAAGCACATGTTCACCTTCATTCTGAAATATGGAAAGAAAATATGCAAGTATATTTTCTTGTCTTACTATCTAAAATAGTGATATTGATTTCTTGTAGGAACAATAGAAACCTAGTTATTTATCCCACCTGTAATGGGTTTATTTGTAATATACATGATGGAAGAGTGACTAGTGTTGATCAAAACATCAAAACCAGTAATATAGTGCTTAAATTTATTTATAGCAAGTAAAACTTCCAAAAACTCATTTTCCACGACTATGTAGTTCAATTTAGTACGGATATTTTTTTACTAGCAAAACATATGGAATACTTTGGATCATTACCTTTTTGTCCTAAGACTGCTCCAAGAGCAGTATTGAAAGTATCGATTGATATATGAAAAGGAAGAGACCAATTTGGTCCCCTTAACATTGGTGCTGCATAATTTTTTTCCTTTAGTGTTTCAAAATCAAATACCTAGGAAAATACCAAAAGAAATCGACATCTTTTGTAAGCAATTTAACAAAGGTACAACTATTTTTTTTCTATGAATCATCTATAACAGCTTGTTCCGAAAAGACATCTTACATATTTTAGAGTCTTTGGAACTCGAAGCTTCAAGAGGAATTCAATCTTCACTAAGTAAACTTTAATTACTACAAAAGGGATATGATGACCAAGAACAATAACTTTAGTTAGAAACATAAAAAACTTCCCCTTACTTAACACAAGGTTGGTTTCTTGGGATTTGATCAAAACCTTCTAAAGATTCTTCAGTGCTTCATAAAAAAATGTTACTCCACTTTGAAATGTAGTAATCCAAAAGGTAGCACCCTATAAGATAATGTACCCCATGGACATGTAAATGGAGTCTTATGTTGACCTTGAGGTGTTATTTTTACCTAATTATATCCACTGAAACCATCAAGAAAATGATCATCTTTTGAGCTAGGGTATATTGGACTTGATCAATGTAAGCGAGAGGGAAGTAATGTTTCAAAGCGGCTTTATTTAATCTTTGGAAATCAATAAAATACACCAATTACCATTCCTTTTGGCAACTATGACTAGGGTACCATTATTTTCGAGAACCATGACTAGGGGTGAAACCCATTGACTATTTGAAATTGGCTAGATGAAATTTTCATTATATAACTTCTACAACTCTTCATAATTTTTTTATGAGCTATATTCATGGGGAATTGGGGTTTCCTAATACGTCAAGCATTCTCATAAATATAAACGTGACGAATACAAGTATAAATGTGGTGAATAGAGGTGTCAACATGAATACCTTTCATGTCATTATACTTCAATGTGAAATTTGAAACTTGGTATTTGTAACTATCTCCCTTATGATTAAAATGTCAATTAGTTGAGTAAGAAATTAATCTCTTCTTCACTAATGCCTTTAATTTGATAGTTGTCTATGTTTGCATTTTGATATTTCTTTTTTTAATAATTAATGGCTTTAATTTGATCGATGGAATGAGTAGTTTCTAGATTTGCTTTTAATTGTGGTTAACTCCTTCATTAATAACTTTAATTTAATTTGATCTTTGAATGAACATGGTTAGAATTTGTATTCATCTTATCCCATCATACAAATTTTTTTCATGTTTTTTATTCGTATAGTCCCCATCAAAGAAGGTTTTGTCCGATATTTTCGCCTTCAACATTAAAGTTTTGATGTGAAATTAAAACTTCAATCATGAAGTTTGAAGTTTTACTTGAAACATTATCCTTCCATAATTAAGTTTTAAGTTAAAAACTACTACCTTAAAACTGAATCTCCAAACACCTAAACACTCAATTTTGAGACACCTAAACACCTAACCCTAATCCAATCTAATAGGACCCCTTTTAAAAGGGATTGGTCTTCCTTTAAAGAATATGTTATAACACTTAGTTCCTTTCATTCTAATCACATTAGCATTAATTTGGGAAGAGTGATGGCACTCATTTGAGTGTGGGGTTAAAATATTATATCTAGTAGTGACCTACAAAACACCTTAGGAGGAGCAAATTCATGAATTGATTTTTAGAAGATTGATGAAAGTGTACAACTTTACAAATTACAAATTGCAAATTATAATGCATCTCACTAAACTATTTCTCACATGAACATTGAGGAAAATTAGCTTCACATACATTATTTTATTTGATTCATTATTTTAAAGGCTCCGAGTACGAGGAAGATTTTTAAAATAATTGTACCAAATTATTATGTCCCCTAGTGAAGGGAAAAGCATGGTCCATGTTTAAATTAAAAAATATAAATAATTTACATATATTTCTTATTTTTAATTCCAATCAGATTCATACTAAATGGACTTGTCAATAGTTTAATTATATATTTTTAATTTTTAATTATGATGAGCTATATGTTAAAATGGATCCATGCAAAACGTTAGAGGTCACACATGAAAGTTTATTTGGTTTGCTAACTATAGTTGAATCCTGAGTCCACAATCTAGGTTGCCCTCTGAACCCTGAATTATAAAGTCAAATCCTCTCGCGAGCAGGGAACCTCGCTTGAGTATGATTAGCAACAATTCAATTAACAATTATGGTAATATGGATAGATTTGGGTTAAGTATTTGTAGTTAAAAGAAAACTAGAGAATGATGTTTGAATTTAAGTTTTTGAGAAACTAGAGCACCAAATGATCTAAATGACCATTTTACTTTCCTAGAAAAAAACTTGAAATTCAGAAGGTTTGAATGGAGTACCGATCACGAATAAAAAAAACTAGAAAAAAATTATAGATGACCGGTTGTTTCAGATGCAAAAGACAAAAATGGAAAAATGCAAACACAATGAGGATAAATGAGAGATGAATTCAAAATATGAAGATGAAGGTTCCAACAAAGAAGGAATACGTGAATTTAAGCAAAATCTACTTAACAATGAAAAACATATCAAAGATTAAGTAATTTTGAAAAACTATCATAAAAGGAATCTCTATTTAACATAATTATAAAAAAACAAATAAGAGAAGAGGAATTCTGGTTTAATATAATTAGAAAAAAACAAAACATTGTCTACCTTTCATATATCCGAAATAAATTGAAGTTCGACATTTTCCATAGCATGCTTTTACTATCTATGTTTCAGCAGTATGCACTATGTTCATACAACATTTTAAACTTCTATAATGTACTTGAATTAGAGTTGGATGTTCATACAATGATTTAAACTTCTATAATATGCTTGAATTAGAGTTGGATCTTAGTTATTATAATAACATAACCATAACCTTAATGTATTGGTGAGATGAAGTAATCTTGACATAAAAGAATTTTAGCATAGTAACCACAAATACATAAACTATTGTATCTGAATTTAATAAGGTTTATAATTTAGATTAATTAAATTAATTAATTGAATACAAAATAAAATTTCACCCCACTTTTATAAATTGAAAAAACTAAGTTACACACTTCTTTCCTAGATTTTAGTTTTATTTAATTTGGATAATATAAAACATAAAATCTTATCTCGACTGAATTCACTGCATGGTGAAAATTAATAAGGGCATTTTCTGTCATTTTGCACTAATCGAAATAAACTCATTTATTATTCTTTCTAACTAGGGTTCCATGTCTAGATAATTTAAAAAGAATTTGCCATTAATTTCACGATCTGCATTAAACTTGGAAGAAAACTAAGATGGGAGAACCTGTTTCTATGCACATAGTAGATAAAATAATATTACAATAAGTAAACCAAATAAAATCATAATAAAACGTAGGAATTGCATTTCACTAAATATTTGAATTGCACTTCCAAAAGCTTTTGACATTTTGCATCCTTAAGATTTTGAAGGCAAGGCTCCAGATTTCAATATTTCAGATTTGGGTTGATATGTTTTGTAGCGAGCCTGCCATTGAGCTCATGCTAGTTCAGCTATTTTGAAGGCCATCCATGGTGCCCACTTCCCAATCATTTACCCACTTCAAATTAGTAGGATTTTCAAAATCTCTCAGTTAAAATTGGTCTTCTGCTTCCCAATAATTGAAGGCTTGAATTAAATATTTTGTTGCAGAGACAGCGAAAATTAAGACTTACCAGCGGTGCCTGGAGATCACCATGGCAATGGCAATGGCAGCTGCAGCAGGAAATTCAGTGGCACTGGCGGCGGCAGCATTGCTGCAGCTTGCAAGGCGTGACAGCGTTGCTGCAACTTGCAAGTCGGTGGCATTTCAGGAAACGACGTTCTTCTTCTGAGTCCCTGACTCTTAGAGTTTCATTGACTCCAAAAAAATTCCAATTTACAAATACCATCCTCTCTAAACCGGGGTGCAGTTTGCCTTCATAATGGTTTCATTAAAGAGCGCATACTCTAGACTCTAGAGTCTACCACTAGGTTTAGTCGTAGGGATTTGGTAACAAAGATATACCCTCAGCTGTAACATCATAATTGGAAAGTGAATGGTTCACTCTGTTAAATGTAATTCCGCCTCTCACCACCTTCATTGTACCCAGTTATTCAGTGCAGTAAGTAGTTGTCGTTTACAAGGTAACAGATAGGAATTTAATGCAGAGTAGCTAGTTTATTTAATGCATGCAATTACTGCCGGAGACTCGTCTCCTCTCTGACTTAGGTTTTCATCCTATTGTACTTTGTCTTTATGTTATAGCTAATGTGAGAAGAGCCCAAGCAGGTCCTGTTTTGTGTTTTCCTCCGAATACTCTGTTTTGCCCAGCACCTGCACTTGAACACGGTATCAGAGAAAGCGATCTGAAAACAGATTAAACCCTTATGAGAAGTATTGGGTCATGTTTTGAACCTCAACTGGACAGCAGCGTCATCAAAGTGAAGAATAGAGCCGTCAATCGGAGCCGCTACCAGGTTTGGAGCTGTGTGAGAGAGCCAACGAAAAGAGGCATCTCTGTTTCTAATTCCACAAAGCAAAAGGTGGAGCTAATATTTAAAGCCCACTGAAATAACCCTAGCCACCATCAAAGAGCTCGTGAATAAGAAGAAAAACCAGACATGAAGGTATGAGCTAGAAATTCCATTTTATTAAAAGAAATCTCTTTTTTAAAGGAAAAGGCAGATTAGTTTCAAAAGTTAAAAAATTAGAAAAAAAAGAAAAAAAAGTATTTGGGTGAGAAAATTAGTAACTAGTAATATTTTTTTTATTCCAAGTGGAAAGAGGCCCGTGGTTTTGTGTTGGCTGGAAAATCATCCATGTTTTTTTACAAACTACCATTCCAAGGTTGAAGAGCCAAAGAATATAGCCGCATATCATATGCTTGAAGGTTTAGGGTATGCACATCTTGCCAACTGCTGCTGAGTTTGGTGATTGTGGTTTAATTAGGCGGAAAAAGAAAAAAAAAATTATATAAAAGAAATTGCCATGATTTAACAGAAAATTTCCAGATTTAAAGTTTTTTGAGCCGCAGAGTTAGAATTGTTCACTCTGAACAACAAAAATTTCAGATTTAATTAAAAAAGGGGGAGCAAAGTATTTCTATAGGAGAGATTATGGCTGGAAAGAATTGTTCACTCTTAACAACAAAAATTTCAGATTTAATTAAGAAAGGGGGAGCAAAGTATTTCTATAGGAGAGATCAGATTATGGCTCAAAGTCCAATTTTGACAGGAAGAAATTATGAAATGTGGTTAGTAAAAATGTGGAGTTTTCTGACTGTTGGGAACTAGTGGAACATGAATTCATTGAACCGGATGCAAGGGCTCTACAAGCAATGAATAACAATCAGAGAAATGCAATAAGTGAGAACAGAAAAAAGTATTCAAGAGCCTTGTGGTTTCTACACAATGCGGTAAAAGACTCAATTTTTCCAAAAATTGCAGCAGCTAAAAAGGCATATCATGCATGGGAAATTCTTAAAACTGCCTATCAAGGCATAGATAAAGTAAAAAATGCAAAGCTACAAACATTAAGAAAGAGCTTTGAGACTCTTCAGCTGAAGGATATAGATTGCGTTGGCCAGTTCATGATACGAACAATGGACGTTGTAAACAAATTACGAGCACATGGAAAAGATGTCTAAGATCAGAAAGTGGTCGAGAAGGTGATCCGAAGTCTTCCAAAGAAATCTGATATGGTTGTAATAGCCATAGGGGAGAGCAAAAATCTAGCACAACTTTCCATAGACGGGCTAACAGGCTCATTATTAATTCATGAAACAAGATTTAGCAGACATGGTGATTCATTGGAAAATGCATTCCAATCTCAATTCTTCATCAACAACGGTAGAGGACAAGGCAATAAAAGCAGAGGAAGAAGAGGAAGAGGTCATTCTCAGTCACTGAACAGACCAGCAACATCAGAACACTTCGAACAACCACAGTATCCCTTTCAAAACAGAATAGGAAGAGGCTGAAACTACAGTCAACCAAGGAGAATTGACAAATCAAATGTTCAGTGTTATTATTGCAAGAAATATGGTCATTTTGAGAGTGAATGCAGGAAGAAACAATCAGATTTGAACAAAGGTAGAGAAAATGTCACAAATACAGAAGAAGGGACATCAAACTCAATGTTTCTTTCATGCCAAATATCAGAAGAATTCAACAACAAAGATGTATGGTTATTGGATAGGGGATGTAGCAATCACATGACAGGTAACAAAGAAATTTTCTCAAGTTTAGATGATTCTATCAAATCTGAAATCAAACTCGCTAATGATCATATATGCAATGCCTTAGGCAAAGGTATAGTCACTGTTGTAAATAATCAACATGAAAAGATAGATATTCCTAATTTCCATTATGTCCAAGATCTAAAGCATAATCTATTGAGTGTAGGTCAAATGAGTCAAAATGGTTATAAAGTCATATTCAATGGACTCACATGTACAATCTTGGATAAGCCACCAAGCAAAAGAGTCATAGCAAGAATTCAAATGACCCAAAATAGAACGTTTCCTCTAGCCATGAGAAACACAAATCAGCCACAGTCATATGCACAAAATGTTACAAGTTCAGATGAAACTTTGTTATGGCATCTTAGATATGGTCACTTATCCTTTCACAATCTAAATATTTTGCGAAAGAAGTCTATGGTCAAAGGTCTACCGCTGATAGATGTCAACCATAATACTTGTGAGAGTTGCATACTTGCCAAACATCAAAGGGACAGTTTTCCAAATGCTGCCACTTATAGAGCCAAAGAACCCCTTAAGTTAGTCCATACTGATCTTTGTGGTCCAATGCAAACCCAGTCAATAGGAGAAATTTTTTATTTTCTGACATTTATTGATGACTTCAACAGAATGACATGGGTGTTCTTTATCAAGAACAAATCTGAAACATTTGCAAAATTCAAAATATTTAAAGCTATGGCAGAAAAACAAAAACAGAGTGGAAGGTACCTCAAAGTACTAAGATCAGATGGTGGAGGAGAATATGATTCAAAATCTTTTGCAGAATATTGCAAGCAGCAAGGTATTAAAATATAGTTCACAACTAGATATACTCCATAGCAAAATGGAGTTCTAGAAAGAAAGAATCAAACAATCATGAACATGGCAAGAAGTATGTTGAAAGAAAAGAACTTGCCAAATGAATATTGGGCAGAAGCAGTTGCATGCTCAATTTATATTTTGAACAGATCTCCAACCAAGAGTGTAAAAGAAAAAGTTCCCCTTGAAGCATGGAGTGGAATGAAGTCAAGTGTCTCACATCTTAGAATTTTTGGTTGTGTAGCCTATGCACATGTTCCAACAGAAATAAGAAGAAAAATTGATGATAGAAGTGAGAAATGCATATTCGTTGGCTAGAGTGAAGAATAAAAAGATTATAAATTGTACAATCCAGTCACTAAGAAAACAATCATAACAAGAGATGTCAAATTTCTTGAAAACCAATCATGGAATGATAGAGTTGATGGAACAAACAAAAAGCATCCATTTCCACATGCATTTAAACCATTGGATAATTCAGGGCAGCAAGACCCTACACAAAGATTACCATGACTACAAGTTCAAGGAGAAGCATTAAGACAAGGTAGAAAAACTGCACATAGTCCATCCTCAAGCAACGATTCAAATCCCACATTAGCCTCACTTAGAAATCAATAAACAAGAAGTCTAAGAGACATCTATGAACAACATGACGATATAGATGAGCATGTTCATTTTGCTCTATTGTCATTTCAGCCAACTCATTTTGAAGAAGCAATCAAAGAAAAAGAATGGGTTGAGACAATGAACGAATAAATCGAAGCAATTGAAAAGAATGACACATAGGATCTTGTAAATCTTCCAAGAGGGAAAACAAGTATTGGAGTGAAATGGGTTTATAAAACCAAGTATAATGAAAAAGCCCAAGTTGAGAAACATAAAGCGATATTGGTTGCAAAAGGATTTGCACAACTTGGTGTTGATTATGGAGAAACCTTTGCACCAGTTGCAAGGTTAGACATAGTCAGAACAATTTTGGAAATAGCAGCCCAAAACAAATGGTCAATTTATCACTTAGATGTCAAATCAGTGTTCATAAATGGCATCTTGAAAGAAGAAGTGTATGTAGACCAGCCATCAGGATTTGAAGTCAAAAGTCAAGAGCTAAAAGTCTACAAGTTAAACAAAGCATTATATGGTTTGAAGCAAGCACCAAGGGCGTGGTACAACATAATTGATTCATATTTGCTCAACAATGGGTTCAAAAGAAGCAACAATGAGCCCACAATTTACACAAAAACATATCAACAAGGTAAAACGTTAATTGTTTGCCTTTATGTGGATGATATGATTTATACAGGAAACCTGAAACTTGCAGATTTCAAATCAGCAATGAAAACAAATTTGAAATGACGGATCTTGGTCTCATGAAATACTTTCTTGGCATCGAAGTTGAGCAATCCGATGAAGGAATTTTCATTTTTCAAAAGAAATATGCTATAGATGTTTTGAAAAGGTTCAGGATGAACAAATGTAAACTAGCAAACACACCAATTACCATAGGTACAAAATTGAGTAAAGAAAGTAAGGGCTCAACAGTTAATCCTACATTATACAAATAGCTAGTAGGAAGCCTTATATACCTTACAACAACAAGGCCAGACATAATGTATGCAGACAACCTTATTTCTAGTTTTATGGAGTCTCCCAAAGACCCACACTGGAGAGTTGGGAAAAGAATTTTAAGGTATGTTGCAGGTACAGTTCAACATGGAATAATGTACAAAGCTTCCAAGAATAATTCTCTTGTTGGTTACATAGATAGTGATTTTGCAGGAAGCATTGATGATAAAAAAAACACATCACGTTATGCATTTCATTTAGGTACATGTCTTATTTCATGGGCATCGAAGAAGCAGCCCATAGTTACCATTTCCTCAGCAGAAGCAGAGTACGTAGCAGCAACATTAGCAGCATGCCATGCAGTTTGGTTGAGAAGATTATTGAGCGATTTTGCACATGAACAAAAGGAGCCAACTCCTATCTTTTGTGATAACAATTCAGCCATTGCATTGTCTAAAAATCATGTTTTTCACCGCAGGAGTAAGCACATTGATAGTGACTTTCATTTCATACGAGAGCTTGTAAGCAATGGTGAAGTAAATCTACATTTTTGTGGTTCGAAAGACCAATTGGCAGATATCTTCACCAAACCATTGACAAAAGATAGTTCTGAATTTCAAAAACATCACTTAGGAATTGTATGTGCTAATGATTGTAAATTCGGAATTAAGGAGGAGTGTTAAATGTAATTCCGCCTCTCACCACCTTCATTGTACTCACTTATTCATTGCAGTAAGTAGTTGTTTTTTACAAGGTAGCTGATAGGCATTTAATGCAGAGTAGATAGTTTATTTAATGCATGCAATTACTGCAGAGACTCGTCTCCTCTTTGACTTAGGTTTTCATCCTATTGTACTTTGTCTTTATGTTTTAGCTAATGTGGTAATGTGAGAAGAGCCCAAGCAGCTCCTGTTTTGTGTTTGCCTCCGAACACTCTGTTTTACTCTGCACTTGCACTTGAACACACTCAGCCAGCTTCACAGTTACCTCAGCGAGCTTCACCCTTGTGGCTGTAAAGCCCGAAATTGAAAATAATGAAGTTTTGTACAAATTATTAAAGATCAAAAAAATATTTTTCAATAATTCATTGCCAGTTTAGGTAGAAGGCTACATAACAATTTTGGCTGTATTTGACGGAAAAATGCCTTGTGACAGCCAAAATGCCCGTCAGAATGTGTTTGCGTTTTAATTAACTTATTTTATAATGTCTTCCATTTGATGGCTGGAATCCATATTTGCTTATGATAGGTTTGCCTTTAAATGTCATTAATGACTGAAATCCGCGTTTGCTTCACATAGATTTACCTTTAAATTTCGTTAAGGTTAAATTTTCCCTAAATATTTTGTTTCAATCTTCTTATATACAGAATCGCCGGAGTCAGTGTAAGAATTTACACTATTTTCTCTCTAATTCTATTTTCTCTCTATTTCTCTATGAATTTCTTTACATACAAAAATTTATGAATCCGTGTTTGCATTTATAGTTTGCTTTGCGCTTCCATTTACAATCTCGTTATATACCAAATTGCTCAGTAAGTTGTTAGATCATATTTTAGTTAATGGAATCCATGTCCGCATTTGCTAGAATCAGCTTGAAATTCTGTTATGCTAAAGGTTTCACTTGGCACTTGAATAAAAAAAGACTGTCATTCATACCCAAAACTATTCCAGCAAAAGTCAGGAAAGTCTCATTCAAAATTATCACATCATCATTAAAAAACTGATAAAATTTCATTATGGCGGAACCGTGGAACACCGACAAATTGTCAAGTGCAAACAGTACAAAATGATGCTAACACTGAACACTGCTTACTGCTTACTGCTTCAGAACACTAGAACACTGAACACTAGAATACTGCTTATTGCTTCCAAACATTGCAACACTGAACACTAGAAAACTGAACACTATAACACTAAACAAAGATTCAAAACGTTACCTACCAGATTTTACTAAACTAATGCCAGATTTTATTCAACATTTACCGTGCGAACTATAACCGTGACCGGGCCGTGCGCTATCATGCTTTCAACTGTTCCTGCCACGAAATTACCTTGCTCGTTCACTTTCCATCCCGTACCTCGTCAGGTATCAGCGCCATGTGGGAATGCTCCAGTCAGTGATACAATTTGAAATACCCGTGTTTTCTCCACTCTTTCCCACATAGAGATTGGCTGTTGTAGTATAACGTTTGTGACCTTCTCGCTCCCACTGATAGCGACAACGACTACTCCAAGCTGGGAACCAGCGTTCAAATTTGAACTCTTCCCAGCCCTTCCCAAGGCTTCTAGCCCTTCCTAGAAGTGTAAATTTAAAATTGCCCTTCAAAAAAAATTTAATATCTGAATTTTACCCTTCCAATTAAAAAGGATAAAATTATATCAACATTTCAAAAGAAGGACAGCATTTGAAATTACCCATCCATATAAATTTCAATTTCTATGTTGAAATTCCTATGCTATAAAATTCGACTCGTCATTCAAAATATTGGAAATATCATAAATTATAATCACTCACTCACTCACGTCAAGCACTCACTACTCAGCTAGTACTCAGCTATGCAAGATGACGAGTGATGATTTACGATTATAAGGCACTGGCCACTGGGATTTGACTCCGAAGTCACTTCAGACTGAGATATAACATGTGACAATGTGTCAACTACTACCACTGTAACAACAAAGAACCACTACTAGTCTACTACTAGGCCCAAACGAGCCCGAAACTTTGTGCCTACTACATATGTGAACCTAGCTACCAATGTCCACTAGTTTTTCATCAAAATGAAATTCAAATGGCCGATTTGATGAGTCCTCCTCTACAAGACTTCATTTTTTGCATGAATGGCATGGACTCACAACAACTCTAAACAACACTCAATGGCATGCAAGTACAAATAATGACATGTAGCTAGGACCAAGAACAGGAACCATGCAGAGGCCGATTTATGCATTGATATAGAGAGGTGACAATGGGCACACGATATGGAGAAATAATGAGTTACAATGAGTTAGAAAAAACATTTGGACCAAAGCACCACAATGGTTATTAATAAAAAAAAAAAAATAGTTTTTGGCTCAAGAATAGTCTTCAATTTGATGGGTAGCATGATCATGATGTAATCTCCCTCTGTCCTTCCAAACATATGTGGTTTCTCACAACATTTTCCTTCAGCACTCACCACCAAAATACATATAAAAATTCCATGTCTTTACATCATCTTCTCTTTAAATCCTCATCTCATAGTCATAACTAAGAATTATTATGCATGCACATCCTCACCTTGTAATATCAATTGGGTCAAGGCACAAAGACAACCATAAAATATAAAATGTGTAAAGACGCAAAAAGTACTCGAGACAACTATAAGTAAGTCTTATATTAAATTTACAATATCAGTCTTTAATTGACACTATCAACTAAGATTTGACACGTTGGATTGTTGTGATCTTTTCTTTTCTTTTAACCATGGGAACAGCAACCTCCAATAGCCCGCAAGCCAAATATACCAGTAACTTGTTATCTTCTTATCACTCCTTACCAATGCGATTGTAAGGCACTCTTTGAAGGTGAAGTCCATAATTTTAAGTCTTCTTCCTCATTCTCATGCCTTTTGGTAAGACAATAGAGAGGGTAGTGGCCCACAACAACATTTAAAACAGTTTCGACATAGATATAAATACATTAATTCTTTTCATTAAATTACTTAAATTTCATGCCAGTGAGTGCGAATTTGCTAGATTGTGGATTGGTACAAAACACAACAAATTTTAGAGCTCTAAGCTCTTAATTACACATCTAGAATTTTCTCAAGTCGAGCCATTAACAAACTTCTTTTGGTGTTCTCGTTCAATTTAAAAGGAATATTTTTGAGACTCAAACATGCAGTGAGTTGTAAGGCTCCAACAGACTCAGGCTTGATTCCATTTCCCCTCCATCCCATACATGTATGCTATCGCGACAAGTGTTGAACAACAAAATTTGATGCCCCATCCCCTGTGATCCTAGCCTTGCTAACTTGCTTGGTATGGAGGTTTTTTTTTAATGTTTTCTAAGCTATGCTTAGGCCTCCAATGCCCATCATTCTTACATCTCTCGGGCTTGAATGGATGCCCTCTCTCTAGTTTGAATTAATTTTTTTGTTGGTTTTATATTTTTTTTTTGTTGTAGGTTTATTATAGCCTCGTTTTGCTTAGTGGCTTCCTTTTGTACATAGTTAATGGTAAGTAATTTTCTCACGGTTCTAGTTTTATTTTAAGACTATATCTAGTTACAACTTCCTACACTATGCATATGATCATGCGGATGCCCCAATATGGTTATTGCATAGTCTAAGTAGTTTTTTATGTATAATGAAGTATGCTCCAACCCAGAAAAATACAATACAATACTTGTTAATTTAATGAACTGTAAAAATAATGTTACTTATATGTCAAATTAATGTGTTCAAATTAAGTTTTATTGAAAATATATCATTTTTCATGTAGATATTAAGGAGCGCTCAATTACTTAAGATTGTAAAATTTTGAATGGACAAAATTTGTTTTTTTACTTTTTTGGGAGAAGGATTTAGTTAATTTATACTTGTCAATTGAAGTATACTTATTTATATTGCCCTTCGTCTTTGAAGGGCTCCAAGAACAAATACCCTTCCCATTGAAATTAAGACCCACCCTTCAAATTTGATCACTGCTGGGAACTGCAGACGGAGTCGTCAAGCTTAACTATGACATCGAAGCCATTGGGGACCTTGATCTCACGGATTCTAGTTGGCAGAGGCCTCGGGGTTGCCATAGCCCCGCCTTTAGCTGGTAGGTCCAAGCAGATTCCAGAGATCTCACGGATTCCAGTTGACGGACCCATGGGATGCCTCAGGGTCACCATAGACCCGCCTTCAGCCGATAGGTTCGAGATCTCACGAATACCAGTTAACAAACCCTTGGGCTTGTTTTTCGAACCCAGAGGCCTGTCGTGAAGCTTCTGGGTCACCATAGGCCCACCTTCACCTGGTAGTTCTAGTACAGTCGGGGTCACCATAGCCCCGCCTTCAGCAGGTACATCTGAGATCTCAGGAATACTAGTTAACAAACCCTTGGGCTTGTTTTTTGAACCTGGAGGCCTGCCGTGAGGCTTCTGGGTCACCATAGCCCCGCCTTCACTCGGTAGATCTAGTACAACCAGGGTCACCATAGCCCCGCCTTTAGTGGGTATGTCTGAGATCTCACGAATACCAGTTAATGGACCCTTGGGCTTGTTTTTCGAACCTTGAGGCCTGTCGCGAGGCCTTTGGGTCACAACAGCCTTGCCTTCTGCCGAAAGGTGCTCATCGGCCCGCTTGAGCTTGTTCTTCGAACCGGAAGGGTTAGGGGTCGCCACAGTCCTATCTTCTGCCAGAAGGTCTTCATTGGCCCGCTTGCACTTATTCTTCGAACTCACCAGAGCGCCACCTTCTATTTGAAGGTCCTCCTCGGCCTGATTAGCGTCAATGGTACTGTCATTGCCACATCCTCTTTTCGTCGATCCATTGGTCGGACCTGATTCCACTTTCTCTTTTGCCAATTCCTCCATTAGATTAACACTTTTCAAGAACCTTTCTGCCATAATTGGCATCGCTAGTTTTCACTTCAAACTATGGCTTATATTCTAAGTTGGGGACCAAATTTACAGAGACTGATGCCGTGATGATCGATGATTTTTTTTTCCAACTTCCTTCTATATATAGAGTTCTTACAATATATTCGCTTTAGCTAGGGTTTCCCCATTTTGAGTGGGGCAACTTGATCATTATGATTTGCCCACACAAAATATTAGTTTTAGTTAGGGTTTCCCCATTTTCCGTGGGTGACTCTTCATCATTTGTTTAGAGAGGTTAGAAGTTAGATTTAAGTAACCAATTTAAACATATTTCACATTGAATTTGGTTAAAGATTTTGTTAACGGCTATTTAATATTGAATACAGTGAATATCATTATTAATAAATTTCAATATACTCTAATAAATATAACTCAAATTGGATGTTTATATGGTAAAAATTATTATTTATTAAAATAAAGTTTAAAATTAAATATATAAAAAAAAATTCTCAAATATATATTTATTTGTTTTTTTTTACCTAACTAAATTTTAAAAATGTCTTTTTTTCCAAGAAGCATGGGCCAAAACCATTTTCAAACCCCTCTCTTCTAGAATCCATAGTTGAAAATAATTTTCAAGGCCTATCTCTCATAGAAACTTGTGAGCTAATAGTTATAAACATATTTTTTTTAAATAAATATGAAGCTAATTATTTTTATTTTTTTAAAACATAGTAGCATATAAAATTTTTACCGATTTAAGATTTGGGGCCCCTAAATTTTCATGTATGGATGGAATTTCCCCCTTAAATTTTCCGTGGTCTCATTAGTATGGAATAGTAGATAGTTGTGGATGGAATTTATTAAATAAAATTCTTATTAAACCTGTGAATTAATGAAATGGATATTAATATAAAATTTTGTATTTATTCAATTTATAAACAAAAACTTTATTAGTCTAAATATAAAAAAGATTTGGACGTCTTTTAGTTTTAATTTTTTCAAATCTTGTTGGATCAATTTTTAGGGTGTTGGACCAATTTTTACAATAAAAAGTGGATCCTAAACAACAAAAGGTCATGATGTAGCAAAATATTAGACCGCCGCATTCTCTGATTGCTACAAAATTTTACACTACTTAACTTTGACCATTCGATTGTATATAATATTTTTTCATATATAATAATGTTGACAAAATGAATTTACACTAACCATATTTTATAGGTATAATGTTGTTATTTTCATGGCATCATGTTTCCCCCAATTGAGCAATAGTTGAGGTTTTATTTTCACATATTTCTAAAACATGGTTTGGAGATGACGAAGCATAAAGGAATTTATTTACAAAGTGGTGATATGCATGGCACACACTGGTATAAAATGGGAGTTTTTCGTAGTATTATGATCAATGAAACTTTTGTCTATCCAATTAGAGCATAATGACCTTCGGGAGTTTGTTATCCAAGACAAATTCTATGCAAATGCAAGTGCACAAGTCTTGGCCGCCCTTACTTTCAACTACGTAAGGGAACTTTAATGAGCAATCTGAAATAGCTTTAAGGGTTTCTATGTTACACTAGATCATTGACAAATGGGGAAACATGAGCTACACAATTGTTCAAGAGGCCTTCTTTAATGGGTTAGTATCTATTTTTTGATGATTTAGATATAGTCTCTATAAGCCCATAAGTAATGGCCTAGAATATCAAGTCTCTAGCTTCTTTATAATGGGATAATAAAACAAATCACCCTCTCCAATAAACAAGAAATGAGATTTGTCCCTATATGTTTGATGTCCAATTTTATTATATCAATGTATCTATTAATCGTATACAGATTGACCATAATCAAGTAAAGATACCAAGGTTCCCTCCAAGGGAATGCGAACATTTCTTCTTGGTTTTGAACTCCATATATGTAAGCTAGAGGCATTACACTTCTTCTTCTTAGGGTGACTACATCGGATAATGTTTTACTTTAATGGAGCTAGAATGTATTTAAGGGACAAGTCTACATACATGGGTCAGTTTGATGGATGTGCACCTATGGAGGTACCCATGAAAATAATGGCCATGATTTAAAAAGCTTGGATGAAGTTCCCTTTATACTAAAAGGTTCCTTTGAGGTAGCTTATCTCAATACTGGTAGCATATGGAGTTACCAAAATGTGATATGAAGCTCATACATAAAATATAATTGGCTCCTTAAAGTGATGTAGCTCATATTGATACCAACTTGTCTTCTTTGTGTTTGTCAATGATTTGGATAGCATTTATCCTTCCTATTGACCTCTTTTATTCCTATTCTCACCTTTCCAATACTTCCACCTTATAATATGTAGGCTATTTTTTATGTTAGGATAAATGTTAAATGAAATATCATCTCCTTTTTGTTTTTTATCTTTTATTTTATGTTAGTGAACACTAAACAATGTGATCATATAACGCACACTAGATTTAAAGAATTTAAATTCACTTAATGCAACAAATTGAAATGCATCATTACGTTATGGATTGCCCAAGGAAAGTGTTAGATTTGAGTATTACTTCAAGAGTGTTTAAGTCATGCTTGGGGGTGGTTCATATCATGTGGGCTGAATGGTGTTATATTTCCAAAGAATTTCATTTATTCATCTCATTTACTTTGTTAGAAGCTTCCTCCATTGAATAGCCATGTAAGAGATAACATTAGGCTCATTTATTAATTCTTTTCTCCATTATGTTCGATGAGACTATTTGGGGCATGAGCTCCCAGTCCATTAGAATTTGTATTATTTTCCTCTTTCAAAAAATATTACAAATTGATTTTGTATATTTAACCCCACTATACCAATTGTGGCCACGCAGTAGGAGTTCAATACAATGTTAAACCCATTAGGTGCCATGCGATATATATAAGAATTCAATTGATATTCGTTAATAGACATTTCTACCTTACAACATTTCCATATCCAATACAATAATTTGGTTCCTTGGAATTGCTACTTGAAAGTCAGATGTAGGGTAGACATAGTAGGGAATGAATTTAATTAACAACACCTTCCTCTTTGGTGGGTTGTAGAGTTGAATCCTAACATGGATGGGAATTATTTATCCTTTGGAAATGTCATGTGAAACAATGAAGGAAATGACCTTTTTTGTAGATTACAATGTAGGCATGCTCGACTATAAATGTAAAAATTTGATTGGAGCAGGCTCCAATTGTGATCCCATTTATTTAGAGTTATGTGGCATGTAGAGGCTTAGTTTCACTTCATATTGTCTCCATAACTCACATTTTATATAATAGAGGAATGAAACAATCATTTAATTCATTCATCCATTCATCATCATGTCTAGAGAAGTGAGGAGTGTGGTGTACTAGGCTGTCTTTCTCTTACTCTTCATTGAACAATTATCGCTCTCTATTTTGTCATGCCAGGTTATTTGATGAACTATAACACTTTTGTAACATTAGGGTTTCACCATAAATGAGGAGAGAAATATATGATTTACAATAAACCCTAGAGGATAAATATTTAGTCTTCCATATCTCTTGTCACAAATTAATACTAGGGTTTTGGAAACCATAATACTATTGGCTATGCTTGATTTGAGAGGAGAAGATTGAGTAAGGGAACATATTTGACACTTCTCATAGAATATGATGTAACAAATTTATTTTTATGTGTAGTACATGTTTGGAAAGCATGCCCTAAGGGATATAACTTGTTGTCATTGAAGTAGACATTTCCCATATATTTTCTCTTGAGTTTCCTACTGTGTTGATAATGCCATTTTTCTCTCACTTTTTCATGAGCATAAGCATCTTTGTATGTCACTGTAAAAATAACTATCTATATTAGATCATAATAAACCTCTCGATATACTTAATCTCACCTAGGAACTTAGATCATGTTGTCATAATTCCCTTGGTCCAAATCCTAGTGAATCTAACCATTTGAGCCACCCTAGATTTTCCTCGCAAGCTCCAATGGGAAAAAAATTCAATTTATTGGTCAACTTCCATTTCTAGGCCATCATTGAGATCCTAACCATATATTTTTTCATATGAGGGTTCATTTCGTTAATTACGGAACATTTTCCATTATTTAGGGTTGCACACTACAAGTTATAGTTGTGGACTGAATTCAGGGAGTTTACTCAATTGTTTAGGGACACCAAACACTACTCTTTTTTTCTATTATGAGATGTCAGTATTTCCCTCATTAAGAATTTTTAGGAAGATATATCAAATGCATGACTTAATCATTTAGTTTTCCCTTTCCTTTTGGTGTCTGAGTCGACTTAGGTCAGCTATGAGGTTGCTAACTCACCTATGAGAATTTGCATGGCTACCACAAGGAAATTAATCTCTTGTTAAGAATAGACTAGGTTTTCATCCACTCCAATTCAAATTGCCTCTCTCACCAATCCAAATTTCGTGTATGTAATCAGTCATTCTTGTGTACTTGATGGAATGCAATAGTTTAATGTGTTAGTGAAGGATCATTTGCATCTCTTTCTTGTTTTTATAATTAATGACATGATTTTGGACTTATTTAATTGCTTGCAAACTATATTACTATTTTGTTTAGAATATAGATCTTGTTCTCCAAAATCCTATCTTCTCCCAAAGCTTTAAGGATTTTAAATGAATTGGTATAAAATATTTCATATTGCAGAACACATTGTAAGTTGAAGATGTTGAAATATTGTAACTTCTAAGAATATTCTATTTGTACTTTATATGGAGATGTTGTGTTCCTCTGTCACGACATTATTATTATATCCAGAGATGTTTATTCCTCTGTCGGAATGTTGTAACTTGAGTTATTAGACTTCCCTAGTGGGTTCGGCCCAGTTAGCATTGGGTTATATCTATTGGGGTCGACCTAGTTTGTTATTTTGTCTAGTGAAAGGTAAAGTATAAATAGAGGAGGTGTGTTCCTCATTTAACACACATAATCACTCATTCACGCACTTGTGAATTGCGCATAGGAGAGAGAGAGAGAGAGAGATATGCATAGGAGGAGAAGGAGCTCTTGTTTGGGGATTACATCTTTGTATTTGTTGGTCATATATATTGAGGAAGATTTGCTGGGTTTTCTACCCCATGAGGGTTTCCCAGGATAAATTGTGTCTCTTGTGTTTATGTTGTGCTTGTTGTTCTTTAAGTGATCCTGTATAAGATATTGTTCTGAAATTGAATGTAATACTGATGTTATCTATCTTATCATATTGAATCTTAACATGGTATCAGACCTATCTTGAAGGAAGGCAATGTATGGCACTTGCGACACTTGTTTCACTTGCGACAATTTGAAAGTTATGGTTTTGTATAGAAAAACCTAGTCATTGCGTAACTTTCACTATAAATCCATTTTGGAGAAGGTTCAGGATCTACAACTTGGATAGGCCGAAGATGAAATTTTGTTGTACATTGTGTTAGATTTTCAGCCTCATATTCGTTGTACTTTCTGAGATATGATATGTACAATTTAGGGTTTCTGCCTCTTCCAGAATGAATTCCTAAACAAGTGACCTAGGTAAAAAGGTCATATCTCAGGATAGGAATCTCCAAATGGAATTCCATAAACAACGACAGTTAGGTAACATAATCTAGTTTCACAGGTCCTAGTTTCGTAGGCCTAAGTTGAAACAGTGACACGTGGCACTCCGTGCAATCTTGCTATGTTGTTTCATCCCTTAAATAGGTCATGTTGGGAAACATAACATATTTCTCTAATGGAGAATCCACTGAATCTCAAACCCATGGAGTTGGAAAAATGATAGGTCATGTTACCACAAACTGAAGTTTCAGACCCTTCAGATCTGAAATTTAGGAGATAAACCATAAACAACACGGCACATATGAAATGGCTCAATGGAGGAAATCAAGGAAGACAAGGAAGAAGCTCTCACTTAGGGTTTTCAGTTTTTAAGTATGGAAGGACTTGATACAATGTTGGAGAAACCTGATGCAACATTGGAAACTCTGATAATGTATTTGGAATCCATTCATCATAAATATTAATCCTCCATCAAAATGTTGTGGGAGGAAGGAGATTGAAAATTAGGGTTTCCACGTAAGAAGAAACCATAATTGGGAGACTCGTAGGGAAGCAATGAAAGAAGTTTAAATGGTACTGATATTATATCATCCTAGCACCATGAACCTATATAGGATGTTTACAAGTGATCTATCTTGGATGGTTAGGGTTTTACCCTTATGGAGAAGACTACAAGCAATCTCGACAGGTATGACTTGAGGAGATACAGGTATGTTCTGAAATCCATTTGGCTTCATATTATTGAGGTTAGTAAAATTATTTTTAGATTTCCTGATACCCTTAGTAGAATTATGAATGCATTTGAATAATATAAGACATTCATCAATTTGGGTTATATGATTGTACTAATGCACTTGTGGTGTTGTATGAGGATAATGTTGTCTGCTAACCTGAGATGTACTTTAAGAAAGACAAATCCATATGACCATGATGACATGAACACAAAGACTCATCCATAGTCATTGATCACATAGAAGCTCTACTTACAAGGTATGTATAATTTGGTTATAGAATGCTTAACTTATGAGATATGCAGGCTTACTAGCACAAGGTCTCTAAATAATTGAAAAGAACAAAGAAGACATTGTTTGGGTATATTAGATATAAGTAGCAAGCATGACAATCCATGTGTGTTTTCCTATATCAAGTTAGAATTCTACTTTTTGTTAGGATCATAGATAAGTATACATGTGTATGAAATGATCATGATCATACATGCTTAAGATTATCATAGTATTAGTATTATACTAATGAATGTATGATTATGTATGAGATCTTTAGGAAAGACACAATGATGAAACTAGTACACACTTAAGCATGCATAGTGGTACAGAATGGATAGGAGTTCAAAGATATATAATCATGATGATATCATAAAGAGAAAATAGAGATCAAGCGGGAGGCAACCACAAAAACATAAGAGATAAGTATTTGAGTTGTTATTTGAATCTCTGAATAGTTAATGACATGGCTCGTAATAGTTGTATACATATTTGTATTCCTAGAATATATCATGCATAGTGTAAGCATTCATATAGCATTGAACAATATACTACTAATATGCATATGATGGGTAAGTTGGACAAACATTCCATTGTTGCTTATCTAGAATGAAACCTCTTTGATGACATGCTGAGAGCTGTGCACACTCTTGATAGTATGTTCTGGTAGAGATGGAAGACATCTAAATAGCCATTGTATGCATACAGGTAATCGAAAAGTGTTGTGCCAAATTATTGTTCAAGATAGTTGCATAACTATGTGAATCATATCAGTATGCATAATATGTTATCATGTCAACATGATTTGATGATTATGAAGTACTACTAATCATGTAATTAACTTGATTTGTAGGAAAGATGATTTGATATGATCTACAAAAGAAGGATGATGAACACCTTTTCCAAAGAACAAGTGATGGATGTTCAACAAGAAGACTTAAAAATCAAACGTACTATAGAAGGCTCGTGGCTAGAGGATTCTGTTAGAAAGAGGGAGAGGATCATGACGAGATGTTTTCTCCAAGTGACTAGACACACCCATGGATGACAAGATCGTTCTCTTAATGGTGTAATTGAAGAAGAAGTGCAAATTGAGCAAACTCCCAGGATTCGATAGAGAATCACATGATTGAAGAAATCTTTGTATGGGTTCAACAAATACCCAAGATTGATAGTCATTTTATGAGTTTGATGATCACCACGAGTGATACGGATTTCAACCTTTGCTACAAGGTTGAAGATGGTTTCTATATACAAATCACATTCTTCTCTTAGATGGATGCAAGAATGAAATCATCATAGAGTTTAAATGATCTTGAGGCTCATATCAGTAGACCCATCTGACGAGAGATGGCATGCATAGATATGTAGAAGATCACTCAATGTAGAGTGTGAATGATGTTCAGTCACAGCGGGAGAATTGATAGCTTCTTGACAAGCTTGGGATTTACAAAATGTAAAGATAACCCTAACCTTTACCTTAAGATTATGAATGATGAACCTGCCATACTATTACTGTATGTGGATGATCTCTTTCTGACAGGGAATGATAAACAGATCATGTAAAGCAAGAAGAAGCTAGCTACAGAATTTGAGATTAAAGATCTTGGATTGATGCATTACTTCCTAGGTCTGGAAGTATGGCAAGGCCCAGAAGGAATCTTTCTCAAGAAGGGAAAGTAAGTAGTGGAAATATTGAAAATATTTGATATGTTGGAATGTAAAGACATGACCACTCCCATGGATTCCAACTTGCATTTCTTGGCTGATGAATCGTCACAATTGGTTGATGTAAATCAGTACAGACAAATTATTGGTTCATTGTTGTATCTAACAAATACCTGGCCAGATATATGCTTTGTTGTGAACACCTTGAGTCAGTATCTAGTGGAAACTAGACGTGTTCACCTGATAGCTGCAAAGCATGTGATGAGGTACCTAAAAGGAATGATAGACTTTGGAATGTATTATCTTTAGATCATGACTTCAGATTGTATGCTTATACAGATGAAAATTGGGATGGAAGTGTCTCAGACAGATCGAGGGCTTGATGGAATGAGGAAAATGCCTCTCATTTTCTATTGGAAAATATCCTTGCGGTAGTTAGCTTGCGACAAAATCCACCCAGTGACCTATGAGGAAGGAAAAATCTCTGGGAACGTGGATGATTTTGCAATGCAAGATTTCCTGATCTTCTGATATAGAACCATTTCCTTCAGAACTACACCAGGGACATTATGGTCCCAGATCATCTAATATAGTTCCCCCCACTTGAATTCAGGGGTAATCCCTCATTGGTTTGGTATCCTCATACACAGTTTCTACCTTGGTTTCCAGAACGATCTCGACATCTAACTCCGGATCAGTTACCTTGGGTTTATTCTTGACTCCTTTCTTAGTCATCGTTTGAATTCTAGTAAACAACAACATGTATAAGTAGAAAATAAACATAAAATCATCAAATATTTACAGACATATTACTGGTACATAGAGTTGAACAAAACACCACTATCATGTTTGTTAAGTTTTATGCTTTGTTTTACCAATACACAGGCAAGCAACATAGTGTATGCAAAATAAACCAAAATCATTCTTGCTACCAATTTAACAATAAGACAACTAGCTGCTAATAGGAAAGAATCGGAAAACAAAGTTGTCATGCAATTAGAGTTTTGTGTTTGTTTTCCAAAGGCACGTGGGAAAAGAGAAACATATGTAGATATCCAATTAAACCTCTCAACTATTTAAACAAAACACAACCAATTGCGTTGATTTAATTCATTTTTCTTTGAACAGTTCACGAACGCAGTCGGTTAGTCCGTTGAGGATGAGAAACAAATCTCAATTTTGCAGAAATGACAATGTTGTTGCCAAGGGTTACTATGGTCTTACAACCATAGGGTTTTCTGCGCATGGTTGGTTTAGTAGTAAAGAGCCACCAACTTTGTTAAAAACCAATTCGACATAAGGCCCTGTGCGCTCAAAGGGAGAGGGAACGACTGGTGTAGTATGAGGCTTAATCTACCCCCTAAGGGTCACTTCTAGGAAAAAGATCCCAAGATGGGTTGAAATCTTGGCTATAGTGAGGATGATGCAAATGGAAAAGGCTTTGAGGGGAAAACGACGCCCAAAAAAGAAAAAACCACCATAACAAAGAAAACAACAAATCAAAAACCGACTAAAAGGGCGAAGTGACCTACCTGTCAACTATTAACTGGATGCAAAGTTTCAATGGATTTGGGGTGCCCGGTGCTCAGTGAGTGGTGGAAACAAAACAACTCCAACAATGTTTTCTTCAAACTTAAAAACAATAAAAAACAAATGCCCTAACGTCCTATAAATAGCTTTTTCAAAATAATGGAAATTAATGCCAAGTGGACAGGTTGGTGGGATATAAAAGTACAAAACATGAAGTTTGGTTGGGATTTAAATGAGGGAATAATGAACTTTAGTGGGGCCCAACGCCGATGCCCTTTCGGTTCCATTATCAAATCAAACTTCGTCGACGGTTTTCGTGGAACTCGTCAAGTCGCCGCGACACGTATCGGCGAGACTCATCAAGTCTCTGTGATATCCATTGGCGAAGGCAATCAAACTAGGAATTATTGACTGGCATTTTTCTTTGTCCGTGATTGTTTTAGTGGTCACCTTCGAGTTCTATCGGTGCATCGCATCGAGCTGACTTCTTCTTCATGTTTGGCATATCTTAGTGATTGCATGCAATCGTTTTGGAGCACATATTACAGTTCTTCGAAACGAGTCGTGACACTCAACATTCCTTACTCACTCGAAAAAAAGACTAAGTGTCAAAGAGACCAAAGGGTAGCACTCTGGCATTTCAGCGGGGTTGGATGAGCTCCATTGACTGTGTCGACTCGTCTCAACAAGTTTTGCCGAAACAAAAACGCTTTAAAGTTCAACAATCTTCAAAATAAGAAACCGACCATTTCGGCTTGACACACCTAGATTCGTTGATCTTGTCCACGTTCATTAGTTGAGAAAAAATCTAAGTACTAGAACAAGGAAAAAAACAATGCCCCGACCGTTTCGACTTGATTCGGTGAGTCCCGTTGAAAGGAAGAAACTTCGAAAAACTAAGTTAGAGAGAAGTCACCGTTTTGGCGGACAAAACAAAATTTTGTTGAACGTTTCATCTCGACTAAGCGAGTCTCGCCAACACAAAAAGGAGCAAAAAACTTAAAGGATGCTTGTCGACCATTTCGGCTTGACCGAACGAGTCTCACCGACACGATTTGGTTGAAAAAACTGAGTAGACTTAGTCACAAAAAGAACTTCTTTGCTCGGTTTACTTTGAAAAAACTGAGCTGAAGATAGGATCTTCCAAGAAAGACTTCAACTTCTAATACTCTCTTAAGATAAAAAAAGGGGCCCAATTATTTTCAAAAAATTATGGGATCAGGTTGTAGCAACAACAATTGGTGATTCACTGGTGAACACAGATGTCTGAACAATCTCTTTCCAAGGTCAGGAAACTTACATGTTGATGATCCGATAAACAAAAAAGTGCTTTTCAAGATAGATTCTATATAGGGGAAAGACCACTTTTAACATATTGGCCATTGGGGAATAAAGGAAACCTTGAATTAGACTTCTTCACCACTCTCCTAGGGCCAAAATGTGGAGTTCATTTTAAATCCGTCTTTCAGATGCCAACTAAATAGGAATCCACAGGATCATAACAAAATCCCACAAACATATTCACTTATTCCTCATTCCCATGTATTTTATCATTCCTTTAGATGCTTTCTTTATTGACTAATTTTGTCATCTAAGTCTTCCATGATAACTTTATTCAATCTTCAATAATTGACTTAGGTTCTTCCATCCATTATGTCCTTTTGTGTGAGCAAGATATTTATTTGATTTTCATGCTCATGAATGAAGAAGAACCTTGATGAGCTGACCATTAGAGCAACTTTCTTTATTGGATGCCTTTGCTTTCTCAACCATGCTTTAATAGAGGCGAGATTTTCTCGAAAATAGACTCTTAGATATACTATCTTTTGGCTTTTTATTTGCAGCATGGGATCATTTTAAATACCATACATATGTGATACCTGCTTCCTCTTTGTGGGTCCATCGTAGTGTACTACTTGAGATAGTCATTAATGTGAGAGTGAATAGAGCCCCAAGATAGTAATACAGATATCAAGAGTCTTAGTTATTTAACAGGGATTATAATGACTCAAGTATGCAAAGGATCTTCCCTTTATAGAAACTAGTTCAGTAAAAGTAAAGTCACAGAGAGAAACTTTCTTTTATAAGTAGATTTTTCCCTTTCAATTCCTTTGAGATTTCTCATAACCTTATCTTTCCATATACCAAGGATTTGAACTGGGAATTATTTTGAAACAAAATAAAGACAATAAGCAAACAAATGAATCTAATGAAATAAAACAAGTGAAACAAACCACTCAAAAAATAAATAATCAAATTAGAAACAAGGCAAAAGAAAAGTTTTTTTATGTACATAAGTGCTCCTAAACCTAAGTGAAATACTGCTTCAGAGTGAGGACATTCAAAGGGATATTTTATTCCTCCCCTTGTAGATATTCTAGTTTGTATGTCGATGGACCAAGCTTATCGGAAACTTGGTAAGGGCCAAGCCATAATTGTTGAAATTTTGTGTGCTTTCCCTTATCATCATGTGGGTGATCCCACTTCATAACCAAGTCACCTACTTCAAAAATTCTTTTTCCAGATTTGTGTTTGTCAAACCACCTATTGACAATATCTTGGTGTTGGTGGAACCTATCTTTGGATTTCTTCCAAGATTCTTTGAGCTTCAGCAGGGTATCGATTTGTGACCATAGGATCTCGTTGCTGGAACCTCGCGAGGCTTGGGATAGTTGTAAGGATGGGAGCAGTATATTAGGCGGGAGGATGGCTTCTTTCCCATACACCAGTGTGTAAGGGGAAAATCCTAAGGAATTCTTTGGGGTAACCCTATCCTCCCATAAAACATTTGGAAGGGCGGCATGCCAACTTATCTGATTCTCAATGACAGTTTTCTTAAGGATTGAGATGAGATTTTTATTTTTGGATTTAGCTAGTCCATTTCCTTGGGGATAATAATCTACTTAATAATGCAATTTAATTCCTCTTGCATAAACAAATGCATTTAATTTTACAGATGAAAAATAAGTTGCATTATAAAAAAATAAAGAAATTGGAACCCCAAACCTGGTTATGATATTTTCTTGCAGGAACTTGATAACTGTGTCTTCATTCACTTTATGTAGCGGAATAGCTTCCGTGCACCGGGTGAAATAATCCGTAGCAGTGAGGATATATCGATGTTGCAGTGAAGAGTTCAGATTTATCTCTCCAATAACATCTATGCCCATTGTTCAAATGGTTCAGAGAATATAACTAGCTGCAATGGTCCTGCTGCGTTTGGCAATCCGTCAGTGCTTCTTTGACACACATCACATTTCCTGTCATGAGCATAGGAGTATTTAAAAAGAGTAGGCCAATAGTATCCTTCCCTCAGTATTTTGTGGGCAGTATTATCTCTGGAATAATTTCCCTCTTTAGGTCCATCGTGTAATTCTTTGACTACCTTCTATGCATCTTCCTTCTCAAGACACCTAATAAATATCCCATCATAGTTTTTTATGAAAAGCACTCCATCAATTATTTGGTAAGACGCTGATTTAAAACAGAGTCCCCTTCTCTTCTTAGGGCTCCATTGTTCTGGTATATTTCCTTGTTGTAAGTAGTGCACTAGGTCCCTATACCAAGACTCAGGAGTAGTGAAAATAGGACAGACCTCATCGAGATTCAATTCAGCTTCGTTTTCCCAGTCGTGCTCTTCACTGAATGGATTTTGAGTGAGTAACAACCTACACAAACCTTGACCTTTGATGATGGTAGGTGGCTTGAATTCCAGATCATATTCTTGAAGTGCGGTTACCCCGTTTCCTCTCCTTTAACCCAGTTCCTTTTGCATAAACAATGATCTGACAGCGGGGTGAGTTACTATGACTCTTGTTCTGTTTTTTAGGATATATGGTCTGAACTGTTTTACCACTTTAAATACTGCATATGATTGCTTATCTACGGCTGGGTAATTCAATTCAACACCCTGTAAGCTAGTGCTCATGAAAGATATTGGATATTCGTCTCTTGATTCCCCTTTTTGAGTGAGCATAGTTGCGAGAGAGTTATCTGAAGCGAACTATGGTGGCTTTAATAAGGTTACCTGATTCCCCTTTCAAATTATGGACTTCTTAAATAACGTGTGTTGGATATGGTTGCTTTAATGTCCTTAAATGCAATATTCTCTATGTCCATGCATTTAAACTGCACACTTTCCTTCACCATTTGCTGCAAAGGTTTAACAATCTAAGCGAAATTAGGCACAAACCTTCGAACAAAATTTATGGTGCCCATAAATGATTGCATAGATTTTTTGTTATGGGGCATGGGAATCTGACTTATAGCTTGCACTCTCTCGTGATCTATTGAGATTCCCTTCTTTGAGATGATATGACTTGGGAGTTTACCTTCAAGAACAACAAAGACACTCTTCTTAGGATTTAGAGATATACCATATTTTCTGCAGCGATCAAAAATCTGTTTTAGGTGTGTTAGCATCCAAATTGACCCTCTAGGTTGTGGGAGAAGGCCAAGTTGGGCTAACCAAAAAACCACTTAAGATTGCACATATGACCCAATTCAATCAGAGAGGGATCTCTCTTAACATTTATAGAAGAGTGAAAATAATCAATGAGAAACACATAACCTTCTTACTCAAGTTATTCAATCAAAGCACACTCAGAAGGTAAGACTTTCTGACAGGACAATTGTTTAATCGTTTGGTGAGATAATCAGGAGAGGAAACATTGGGAAATGGAGTCAAAACATAATGCATACATTGAATAATAGTGCTTCTACATGATACATCCAAACAGAGGCAAGAAAGCTACCAACTCACAGTCAAATAGCTTTTCTTTGATGATTTAGAAGAATAAATGAACAGTCCATCAATATAGAGCATATGATTATGAATTCCATATCAATTTTAGCAGAAACTGGTTATGGATGCTTGGAATGAAAATAACAGAGCATAACAACTATGAATTCTATTCTAATACAACACTTATCCAAGCATGAACAACATGATAATATGAATTAAGAAATGAAAGAAAACAAATCACATAAGGAGAGAGGTAAACAGACTGTGAGACCACCAACACATGAATCTCTGCCGAAATCAACTTCAAACACTGCAATCCTATTAACGATTATGCTTATAAAACATAACATAGTTCTCCCAAGCCTCACCCCATTGATTTTCCAACCTCTTCTATCTCTATTACATACGTATTTATAGGCTCTTAGCATCGAATTGTCTAACAAAAAACAATTATAGCTATGTGACACCTGCGTGGCCCATTCTGCCATCTTTAACAACAAATTACAAAATGAAAAGGAATGCCACCAGACAGGCTATAACTAACTCAGCAGGTGTCATTTGCAGGATTTTGGACCATAACATCCCCGATTGGCCTAAAAAATAGAGGAATATTACATACGTTCCGAGTCCAAAATAGATTGACATGATGGGAAACATGAACAACATGAACAGGGCGCCACCTCACTCCTGAGCCTTCACTTGGCCATATTAATCTAAGAAATATTTTATCTTCAAAGAATCTTCCAACTTTGCTTCTTCTGTTGGAGGAGGAGGTGTCACTTCCTCAGTGGGGACAATGAAATCTTTGAGAATCTCCACGTCTTGGTGGGTGTCCCGCTCCTCTTGTCGAGCCTCCTTCTTCTTCTTTCAACGTCAAACCTTCTTGAACACCTGTCTCTCCTTGGTCTCTTCATCTTCGCTGGTGGTGCTAGCCCCTATGTGGTCAAAGACTACTGGGGATGAAGGAATGTGTTCCTCCTCCACCCCAGACCACTCCTGCTCGGGCATAAAGACCACTTCGGTTCCTTGATCCTTCTCCATGACCGGATCATAAGTGAAAGATACCTAAGCTACTGGGTTTGCCACCTTTCTCATACAATGATCGTGAACAGCAACCGCAGGGACCCCTTCCTATAATGACCCTGATAATGATGGCAGCCACGTGCGACCACCCTCACCATGATTACAGTCTAACCAGACCTCCCAAATGAGTAGGAATGATGCTTGAGGTCAGAGGTGATGCAAAACATGCTGAAACGGGCCCTCAAGCCAGGTGGAAAAACATATGACGACGCCAAGGTGGCCTCTATCTAGCTTAGTAATCATTTACTTTGCAGTGGGGATGCTCTTCAAGCCATCTATCCACATGGTCAAATTTGCGCCATAGAGCTCCTTAGCCTTTACCTTCCAATATCCTCTGTGGCTTCAAACTCTGACATATGGCACCTCGATAGCCTCTTTGATCCTACAAAAATATTGTGAACCGTTGATTTGATCTCCACCTGGATCTCGGCCATCGAAAGGCATGTTCTTTTACCGGGTTCATAGATTTTGGGCGCGTCGATTTCTCGTGCAAGTCGAATCCATGAACTCATTCCCAACCGTAGATCTATGTCTCGCCAGATCCACCTCGTCGGAAGGTGAGGGCTCTACGAAAAGTTTGCAAATTTGAAATGTACCCTTTCTTATGCACGTCTAAAACACAAACAACCTCCTAACTGTGGATCGACACCACTTGTCGTCGATCAATCTCTGACTTTCCCGCCAGCTAACATCTATCCTGCATTTAAACAACTGCCAACTCCTTCTGCGAAGGCTGCTCCCGACTGTCAATGTTCATCGCCTATGATCCCCACCATCTATAGGTATCATTATATGCAGCGGGTGCCTTCCCTTTGCATTCACCCCTATGAGCACCACTACAACCCTGGATTTCCACAACTGCTCCTACCCTAGACCAAACCAATTGTACATACCCTTGGACCTTTGGTTTTTAGGCCATGTGGACTAAGAGGAGGGTTTTCCCTTGGCCACCTTTTATGGGTCTGAACCCCTCCAAATGCCTAGCACAAATCTAGTGATAACAAGGTGGAAAACATAGTCTTCCCTTTTCTTGGAAAAAACTACCACATCATCTAAATAAATGACCACGCAGTGGCCAACCAAACCTCGGAATACGATGTCCATGGCCCTCTGAAATGTAGCTCCAACATTTATTAGACCAAATGGAATTCTTCGATACGCAAACGTTCCCCATTTCGTACGGAAGGTGGTCTTGAGTCGGTCTTCTTCCGCTACTAATACTTGATTGTATCCAGAAAAAAAAAATCTAGTAGGGAGAATAGTTCTGAACATGATACCATTTGTAAAATCTGCTCCACTGGTGGCATAGGGTAGTTGTCCTTATCAGATGCTCTGTTTAGATTTTGAAAGTCTACACACAATCTTATTTCTCCTGACTTCTTCCGCACAGAGACTAAGTTAGCCACCCACTCGGAGTGTCGTACTTTAAATATGATCTTAGCATTCAACAATTTCATTAACCCTTTATGCATTAATGGTTCAAGCGTTGGATGTATTCTTCGTAATTGCTGTTGAAATGGCTTCACACCTGGTTTCATTTGTATTATGTGTTGTATGATACATGTATCATATGTTTTCAAATATTCATAATTCCATGCAAAAATATTTTTGTATTTATGAAAAATTTGGATGAACTTACACCTCTTTCCTAGCGAACAATATTTACGTAGATTAACAAATTTGGGTTTAGCCTTCGTTCCCAATTTCACCAACTCATGCTGCATGGAAGAGCTGTTAGTTTTGACATTTGCTGGCCTCCTAAATTTGTTCTGTAGATCAAATAGTCCTTCAAGAGTCTTGAATCCTTTTGGCATAAAGTTTCCTTTAACTGCATGTTTGTTCTACAAATCCAAATCATGCTTATCTTCATCTATTATAGTTTCTTGTAAGACATTTGCATTTGTTAAGAAACTGATAATCTGATAATCATCATCAAACAATCTTAGATTTGTGATGTTATTAGGTACGGATGGCTTGAAAATAAATTCAATAGAGCATTTGTTATTTGTTGGTACTAATCTGGAATCAGAAGTAGCTAATAAATCAGCCGCAACATTCTGTAATCTAGGGACAACATTTATATTGAAAGCATCAAAATGTGAAATTAAATTCCAGACTTCATATTGTTATCCTTTTAAGTGTGTCGATAGACAATGAATGGTATTTCTCACCCGTCTGACAACTATTTCAGAATCACCAAAGAATTTAAAAACTTTGACATTCAAACTAATAGCCTTCTTTAAACCCCGAACTAGAGCTTCATATTTTGTTGTGTTATTCATGGATTCGAACTCTAGCCTACAAGATAGAAAAGGTTTGTTTCCTTCAATATCAATCAGAACACAACCGACTCTGGATCCTTCTTGCATTTTACAACCATCGAAGTATAGAACCCAACATATGTTTTCTGTTTTAACTAAGTTAGCGTTGCTACCTAAGTCAGTAACTAATTCTACTATATTACAGTCAATATCATCAGTCCGTGAAAATTGAAGGAGAGCGTATTGTTTTTCTGAGTCATGGCTAACATCTTCTGATTGATAATTTCCCAATAGTGAAGATGAAAAATTTACAGCCTTGTTACTTTCTTCCAATTGAGTCACATTGTGTTTCATATGAGACTCTCTCAGTATTTTGATTTGATTCTGTCTATTTTGGTACGGCAACCACAAGTGAGATCAGTCTGTTGCGAAATAACCATTCAGTTTCTTAGACCCATCCCTACTCAATATTAAATCGTAAGCTTCCGATATATCTACCACCATAACATCAAAGAATTGACATACTGTAGGATCTACAGACAGTCTAATAAGTAAATCTTTCATTTCTCCAATTACTTTAACAGCAGTCCTATCTAACTATATCATATAAGAAGGAGATGGTATTGGATGTCCATTAATTTTCTTGCAAATCGATAGCGGAATAACATTGGAGGAAGCCCCAAAGTCTACCAAAACATTGTGCACGTTGTGATTAAAAATTTCCAAGGTTAATACGAAAGGCAGGGTCTGAGATTTTGATTTTCCACCCATACTAGCTTCGTTTATCTCAGTGTCTGCTTCAGTGATTTCTACGGTACTGCTTGGTTGTGGGTCAAAAGCTTCCAACAATTTCTTTCTCTGCTAGGGAAAATTACACAATTCAAACAAAGAAATATTTTCTTTTTTTTTCTTTATATCTTCAACAATGTCATATCCCATGTTGTGAAATTGAAACACAATAGATCTAATTGAACAAGAAATAAATTACAAGAGATGCATGAACACAAATATGTGTAAACTGTGCAAAAGACTTGCAGCAGTGCTCTATTGAACTCATAAGTAGAATACAATACAATGTGTAGTCACAATGACTGAATGAATTCGAATTAGCAAACGTGGTCATTCAAAATACTGCATGGAATAGCTTGGTTCCCACTAGGAGTCCTCATCAACACAAGTGGAGTGTCATCAATACCCAAGTAATTGTCATCTAGGTGTCAAACTGTGTCTAATTGATCGTAGGTAGGTGTAACTGATGCATGTGGCAGTAATGTAGGGAATGAGGATCAAAGGAGGGCGCATGAGGAGCTCACTGGAGTCAAAACTGGTCATCTAGTCTCACTGGAGGTCCATCGGAGTGTTACAGCCAGTTAAGTAGTCAATCTAGCCTTAAATCAAGGAAAGAACCACCAATTACTCAACTAACTGAGTGTGTTACTGGTGGTAGGTGAAGAAGTGTGCCTTTCTCAAGTGGTATGTTAAAGGTGGGCGCCTTACTAACTAGAAGGGCTAGAACTGCATGGAAAGAAACTCTCAGGGCTAGCAAACTGGGGATAAGGTGTTGGGAGACACCAAAATGATGACTGGGATGCATGCATGATGACTGTGATGCATGCAAAGCATAAAAACTAAATGATGAGATATCCTAACACCCCCCCTCAAGCTATACTATGATGTGAAAAATAACTGGATAGGGCCTTGGTTGCTGAGACCAAAGGTCACCCCAATACAATAATCTAAAAATGCTAGAAATAAATCTAAGTGAGGAAAGAGGGAAAACCCAATGGGAAGAAATAAGCCACTCAAACTTAACATAGAAGGATCTAATATGTATACACCATGATGGAAATCACCCCCAACAGTGAACGGAGGTAAGAAAAATTCTTCTCAGTGAAGCTCTTGGTGAAGATGTCTGTAATTTGCTCGTCGGTAGGGCAATATTGCAAAACAATGGTTCTGTCATGCACAAGCTCTCGGATGTAGTGCATGTGAATTTCGATGTGGTTGGTCCTCTGTCACTGAACTGGATCTTTCAAAATCTTGAGAGCACATTGATTGTCACAAAAGATGAGAGTCGAAGTGGTGCTACCTTTATCAAACTCTGCTAGAATACCTTGCAACCAAACTGCCTGAATGCAAGCATTGACTGCTCCTCGATACTCTGCCTCTATTGAAGATAAGGCAATGGCTACCTGATTTTTGCTTGACTAGCAAATAGGCCCAGTGCCAATCATGAAAACATATCCTGAAGTGGAATTCCAATCAATGCTATCACCTTCCCAATTTGAATCAGTGAATCTAACCAAATCTAGCTCAAAATTTGTAGCATAGTGTATGCCAAAATGTCTAGTACCCTGCACATAGTGCAAGATTACTTCGGCTGCACACTAATGGAGCTCATGGGGCTGCTGCATATACCTTTATACGACACTCACGACATAATAAATATCAATCCTAGAGTGTGTCAAGTATAGAAGAGAACCAATCAACTATCAATAAAGTGTTGAATCTGCAAGTGGTGTAGAATCTCCCTCCTCAAGACTGATTCCTGAGAGGAATGGAAATGGTGCAGCCTTACAATATGACATATTAAATTTTTTTAGTATGTATGAAACATACTTTTTTTGAGATATGGTGATCCCATCCAAGTTTTGAGCAATTTCTAGCCCAAGGAATTGCTTCAGCAAGCCCAAATCACTCACGTCAAAAGCTAGATTTAAAGTAGTTTTCAGCTCGTCGATTGAAGTAAGAGTGCTACCTGTAATGAGAAGGTCATCAACATAAAGAACTATAATTAGTAAATTACCTTCAGTTTGATGTAGGTACACATTTGAATCTGATTTGCATCTTCAAAAATTATGTGACAGAAGGAAGGAGTCCATCTTTGCGTACCAAGCTCTTGGGACTTGTTTTAATCCATACAATGATTTCTTCAGTCTGCACACTAACTTTGGATCTGATGTGTATCCTTCTGGCTACTTCATGTAAATTTCTTCTTTCAGATCTCCATGAATAAATGCACTCTTCACATCCATTAGGTGCACTTCCTAGTGCTTAGATGCATAAATTTCCAAAACTAGGCGGATAGAATCCATCTTTGCAACTGGTGCAAAGGTCTCGGTGTAGTCCACTCCTTGGAATTGGGAGAACCCTTTTGGAACTAACATAGATTTGTATTTTCAGTTTGAGCCATGAGCAGAAACCTTTGTGCATTAAGACCATTTACATTGGACTAATTTTCTCCTAGGTGGAAGAGAAACTAGCTCCCATGTAGCATTCTTTTGAAGAGAACTGTACTCTTCGTCCATGGTGGTTTGTCATCTTGGGTCTCGGTGGGAATAATAGTAAGATTTAGGATCTGAAACTATCATCAAAAAAAAATTCTCAGATATCAAAGGATCATAAAATGAAAGATCCATACCTGTTCTTTGAAATTCTGCTTGAGTTCTCCTTGGATCGACAGGATTTCCAATGTTAGAACCAGCATAATTGAGTGTATTTTGGGCCCACTTTGGTAAGTGTTGGGGCACAACTAGATCACATTTTGAACCTGATATATCATGTTCATCAAATTCTGATAAAATATCATAAATATCAAAACCAATACCTTCATCATCTTCTTCGAAATCTTCTTCTTGTAGAGGCGGTAAATCAACAATCTCTTCCTCGACTAGTTCTAGATTTTGAAGCGGTTCTTCAAATATGACACTTCGCTCAATGAATATATTTTTGGATGTGATATCCATTAGTTTGTAACCTTTTGATTCTTTATGATATCCCAATAGGATGCATTCAACGCTTTGCGGATCCAAATATTTTCTCTTTCAATCAGAATTCTAGCCCAAGCGGTTGAGCCAAAAACACGGAAATTGGACACATCAGGTTTGTGACCAATGTAAGCTTCGAAAGATGTAATATCAGTCAAAGATGAATGTGCAAATCTATTTTGAATTTATGCAACAACATTCATGGCCTCATCCCAAATTTTTTTAGCCAAACCTTTTCATTCAATCATACAAGTTGCGATCTCTTTCAATGATCGGTTCTTCCTTTCTGCTACACCGTTCTGCTGAGGTGTGTAGGGAACTATGTGCTAGATATGAATGCCACTTTCAGAAAAAGGTTGCATAAGCTCTGATTTGATATATTCACCTCCATTATTAGATCTAAGAGCTTTGATCTTTCTCTCGGTGGCAGTCTCAACAGAAGCCTTAAAAAACTTGAATTTTTCTAGTACTTCTGACTTGTTTTTGAGAAAGAAAACCCATGTAAATCTAGAGAATTCAGCAATGAATGTCAGAACACACCTTGATCCATTCATGGAGGTATGTGGTAGTGGACCGCTAATATCATAATGTATCATCCCCAAAATGCAAGAAGCTCTTCTAGCTTTGCCCCGGTCAAACTTGTGCTCGGGGTGCTTTCCAATGATGCAACCTTTGCATATTCCCTTCGAGGATTTGATCTTCGGAAGGCCATCAACCATGGAAATTTTTGTAGCAGCTACAAATATTTATAATTTAGGTTCCCAAACCTCTCATGCCATACCCTACTAACCTCATTTCCATGAGTTAGAAGAGCTGTGGGCTTTTCATGTGGCAGGAAGTGTGAAAACTCATATGCTTTTGTAGCATGACTGGCTTTTCCTACCGCAATGAGTTCTCCACTTTGAATATCAAAAATTTCAACTTTGTTAGGGAAGAATACAACTTTCTTTTATGAACCAGTGTGTGTCATATGATATACTGAAAGAAGATTCGAAGCTAAGGAGGGTACATAAAGAACATTGTGGAAACTGCCATGCTCTAAATGAATAGTACCTTTTCCCTTTGAAGAAATATGTGAGTCATCTCCCATGTGGATAGAGATGGTGTTGTTGGGGTCAAATGATGATAGAGAATATTTATTTGTAGTGATGTGGTTTGAAGCTCCAAAATCTATGAGAAGAGTGGTAGATTTCGAAATAGTTGCGATGAGTGCATGACCTATTTCAAGGTGTTGATTTTTCTCCTTCTTCCTTGCACCATCAAGAAGGGTTATGTTGTTTTTCTCTAAGAGAAGGGCCATCTGATCTATGGTCTTCTTCATCATGAGATTTCAGGATGAAATCCCTTGCTGCAATAAGAACATTTAGTCTTCTCTTTTCCCTCTTTTCCCTTTTGCTTGTTTCTTGAACCAGATGGCTCATCCGACTGCTTGGTTTTCTCTCTTTGCTTGGAATGATAAAATTTTGGCTTCTCTTTCTTTTTCTTCCCTTTTTCATTCATAGCTTTGGACCCTCCAGCAAAAATATCTTGATATTTGGAGCATATGCACCCCATTTGAACAAGCTTATCATGCTCCTTTGTCAAGCATTCAATGAAATCATTTAAGGTGGGCATTTTCCAATTCAGAATTGTGAGCTTTCGAGAATTGAATGTAGAGACGAATACCGAATAATCTTTTCCTCACTTTGGGAGAATAGAAAGAATCAATTGTTTTTGTTCCTTTACAACACCACTTTGCTTCAATTGCAATAGCGAATGCTTGAATTTGGTGAAGAACTCATTTATGGTTTTGAAATTCTCACGATTCAAACCAATCAATCCATTTTCCAATTGAAAAGACCACATCTCATCTTGCAAGCAAAAGAGTTTGGCAAATTGCTCCCACACTACTTTTGGAGTATTCAATCCACTGAGGTGAAAATGAAGATCCTTTGAAATATAGAGGCAAAGAAGACCATATGTGGTGAGCTCTCAGAATGGATGCCTAATGAGGGTAGCTAGACTAAGAGCCTAGTTTAATTATCAACTCGGGGGACGTACAAAATTCAGAGGTGTAGGCACTATATGTGCTCTTATAGGATAATCTTGGTCGCGGTTGAGTGTTCGTATCAATGTTTGAGAGTTGCCTAAGAGAAATCGAATAAATAGGGGAAGGACTGCTTAATCTATGGATAAAAAAAAACCTATGCTAAGAAGTTCAAGTACTGAAGACAGTAAATCTATATCAAATAATCTAAATGCCGAAGACAATCAATATGTTCCTAAGAATTGAATTGCTGAAAAATAGAGAATTTAGACTATGGAAGTGAATACTAAAAACATAGCAGATCTATTCTAAAATAATGAAAGCTGGATCTTTTATCTAGGAAACAATTACTGTAAATCAAATGCATAAAACTAGGAGTTTGGTCTAACCTATTTAATTGCCAAAAACACGTTTAGGATACCATTATCTAATGCTACGAAATAATCAGAATTTCAAGAAGTAAATATCATTAATTAACCATAGTATTGAAAGTAAGCAATATTGACAAGCAACCATAGTAATGAGAGAGTGCATAAGCTTTCAGATCTGAATCATTGTTCAAAAGCAATGCGAGCACATAGGGAAATAGATGCTGAAAGTATGCCTTGGAATAATTCTACTACAGGACTACTGAAACAATATTACTGAACTACAAAATGCGTTATAAACTACTACGGAATCAGACTAGTCACATTACTACAAAAATCCAATCGTACAAATTAACGCCATTCAAGTGCTTTCATATGTAATATAGATTTCAGTCAATGTAAAACACATAATGAAAAATACCTGAACAGTAAGATCTCCTGACTTACGTGTTGGAGGGGCCCTCCCCAACCCGTACTTAGGAGTGGAGAAAACTTATAGACGCCAAATTGAAAGCAACATCAAATCCTCATTTCAAAATAGAAGATTCATAGTTTAACAAAAGTCTGTAACTCAAAGTATCTCAATAGTATAAAAATGTAAAATAATGGTTATCAAAAATGGCAACAGGATCCTCTCGCTAGCTGAGAGGCCTGTATATATATGCCTCTAATGCTTAACCTGACTTCTATGTCTAATTGACGATTCTATTTGAATAGGTGTTCTCCCTAGAAATCAGGAAGAAGGTGCTGAGTTTTGCATGAGCTTTCCAGTCCACTGCTTGATCTGCGTGGTTGTCCTTTAGTGTACCTAGACCTGCTCAATCATACTTAATTTTCACAAAATTAGTTTATTGAACACGCATTTAAACATACAAGAATAATCTTTAAAACAACTTCATTAAATAATCAAGGTAAATCATTTCTCCCACAAAACAAGTGTATTTCTTCACCCTTTCTTCTTTTTTTGTTGTGGGGAAAGGCTTATCAAATACTTGTATTTTGGACCCATCATTCTCCCCCATACTTGAAGGATTCACCCATCCTTGGGTGACAGATTTAGCTCGTCGTTGACGTCTTTTATGTCCCATGCTACTACCCTGGGGGTCCCTGCCTGCCTGTGGTATCCCATGGTCTGATCCTCCTTGACCCATGCTCTCTTCTCTTCTTCTTCATCGATATGTTCCTTAATAACTAGGCGAAGGAAGAATGGGGGATTCAACCTCATTCCAATCCATCTAAGTTGATTCTTTATCAGGGATTCCCTCTAGAAATTGGCTTTGAAAGGAACATATTCAAGTCTGAGAGGGGAGCAGAGCTATCTTCTCTTTAGGTCGTTTGCTTCCTATGACATCTTTCCTTAATGGACTCATGAACCTCTTTGTGTGTGCCTTGGAGAGTAACATCAAAATGAGCCACAACCTCCTGCTGCTTTGCAAGGAGAATGGGGATCATCTCCTCATCTTGGGTGAGGATCCTATGGTTGTATTATTCTTTCAGGGTGATTTGCCTTTGCCCTGACCATTAATGGGGTTTTCCATTTTGCTGCAACATAAATATGGTAGTCCTGAGCTCGCTCAATTTCGTGATTCATCCACGAACATAGTTCCCTCAAATGGAAATCGCCCATGTAAGGGTTTGGCGACCAGTTGGGGGATCTAGTAACTACAAAATTGTGCAAGAAACATTCACTTAACTGGTCCTTCTCCAAATCCATGGAATTTAGAGATGCATCCATATTCGTTGGGGGATCTTATCTCTATCAGAAGTCCCTGTTTTAATCTTGGGAGTTGGAATTTGCCCCAATTCTCATGTAGATAAATTGCATAAATTGTTGATGGCGGCCTAAGGTCCAGTAGTGTATCATATATTTTAGTGGTAGTAGCCAAAACGTCCCTTAGTTGAACAATCTCCTAGTCCTTTGTGGCTAGCTCCCCTTGTGCCTCAGCTAATTTCTCTTTAAGTGATGAATTTCTCTGTTCAGCCAGTCTTAGATCCCCTACATGACGCATTTTCAGAATTTGTGTCTTTTCAGATGAGAACAGGGG
Source organism: Larix kaempferi (assembly GCA_027924585.1). Lineage (NCBI taxonomy): Eukaryota > Viridiplantae > Streptophyta > Pinopsida > Pinales > Pinaceae > Larix > Larix kaempferi. The sequence goes on along the minus strand of BSBM01000665.1, from coordinate 762,703 downwards.
TGATGCAGGCTGGCTTCCTGATTCAATTCTCAATGTTTCCAGCTTCCTTCCAAGCTTTTCTAATTCTGTCCATGCCTAGCGAGTTGGTTGACGACCCCAGGGTTTTCATTGTGCTCTAGAGGGTCCCCTTGGAAGTTGTCTTTCTCTTCTTGTTCATTATGTTCTTCTTCCTCATCCTTCATTTCTTGTTCATCCTGCTCCTCTTTTGCATCCTGCTCTTCTTGTTCATCCTGCTCTTCTAGTGTAGTGGGATCCTTCTGATCTACCCAAAGATCATCATCCTCATCAGACACATTTTGAACTATGGGACTGGGTTCCCTTCTCTCTTCCTTGGTAATTTGGATTCTGGATGCTTGTGTGAACATTTTACTTCATCTCTTCGGCCCTTGATTGCTAGTAGGAATCCCTGGGTTCATTTTGGGGGAGTCATCTCATGAATGCTTTATCTTTAACAAGGTATCAACCACACTGTCCAGGTCAATTTTCCTCTTCGTCCCTGATGTAGAGGCGGTCTTGTTCATTGATCCTGATGGTAGGGGTATGCCCATTGTGGGTGTAACCTTCATTCTTTGAACATCTTCAGCAGATACCAACATGAATTCTTCCCAAGAAAGCTCTGGGATCTGTGCTTTTAATTCCTCACAAATGATCAATTTGACCAGCCCATGATGGGCTAAGGCATCCTCCTTTCCTTTAATCACTTTTTTGCTCATTTATGCTAGAGATTGGAGTAGGTAGTATGGAATACTAATGCTATTGTTCGGTGGATGATGGGCCCTGTGCCTCAACGGCTCTAGAATTTGAAAATGAAAAATGGGGACATAACTTAACCTACCAGTGCATGTAATGTATTTCTGAACGATTGCAGCCATTTCTTCCCATGGTGCCGGCATGGAGAGTCTTTTGAATTCATTTTTGTCTTCGTCTTTGACCACTCCTCACTCGAAAAATGCTGCCTTTGCTTCATGGTTTGCCTCCTGGTCATCTCTGCTCCAATGCAGACCCTTCTGTAGACTAGTGAATTTGGCAATCACATCATCATCCAACATTATACGTAACCCCCTCACTCGGGTGACAAACTGTTCATCCTTGATATGTTTTAAATTTCTTGCACACTCCAGAGCCACCCCTATATTGTATCCTTTCAATCCTAGGATGAAAGGCATCCATCCCATGCTACGGATGATTGTTAAGATTCGCAGGTTCTGGTAAATGGTGTTGTGTTCCTCTGGTTCGCTTTTCTTGAAACATTTGGTCATCCTGAAATTGTTTGCTATAACAATAAACTAGTACCTGGAGCGTGGCTATCTTTCCCCAACTGGTCGAGTTTGATTACTAGTTCGAGGGCTAGATTGCTATCTATGTTCCCACACTATCTTCCAGTTTCTTGCTTCTGGAGAGTTCTGAGAAGTTTCGTATATGCAAAACTGGGTTTTCTTTTTCTTTGGAAGGTTATGCAGCCTTACTTAACTACTTTTTTGCACTTATCCTCATTAACATTTGTTGTACCTGCTGCTTGATCGAGCCCTACTTATCACTTCATGAGTGTATCTTGCCCCACTTGCTCTAATTATTTGGAGGTATGGCAGCTAGATGCGGGCTTATCATTTGTTGATATGACAAAGGTGGTAATCATGATTTATTGAGGATGATATGACTTGGGTAGCAATCATGGTTTACTGAGGTTATCTAAACTGAACCATGCCTTCGAATTGAGATTGAAGCTGTCCTCAGCTTCAAAAAACAAATGTCTTGCGGGATAATGATTTGGCCTTAAAAATAAAACAAAGATGTTTAGAGATTACCTTGTAATGTTTTAGCGTACCTGATTTGATGATCTGGCCCGATTTTTATGCGTGGCGGATTCTATAGTAGATTTGGCAATGTTTGTAGTAAGTTTTGGCGTGTCAGTAGTTGTGTGTGCTTGCTACTTTTTCCTTGCATTCATTTGAATATGTTGTATTGGCCACTTTTGAATTTTGTGCCTTCTTCTGATTCGACTTTGTGATGATGCTTTTGCATTGGGTTTTTGATTGTTCATTGTATTGTTGTAATCTATGCTGGCTCTCTTGAATTGATGGAAGGCTCGCGTGAAATAATAGATGTGATTGGATATCATTTTGGGTGGAAATAAATTCTGTAGTTTAGTTGATACCTTTTGTTGTCCTCGTTTGTAGACGTGGCTGGCTCACTTGATTTCTTTAATGGTTGAAAAATAATCGGGCTCACTTGATTAAATTTTTGGCTCGCTTGAATTTTGATGACAGACTCACTTGAATAGTGGCAGGTTTTGAATGGCAGGCTTTATTGAATTCTGTAGTATGATATCTTTGCTGCTGACTGCAATATATGACTAGCTTATGTGAGTGTTAATTGCCTGCAGTTTTCATGTTGTGCCTTTGTGGGGATGTATTATTTTCTGCAGTTTACGTTATCATTTCTGTAGTGTGTTATTTGGCATTTTCCCCATCCTCCTTTCTCATGTTTGTTTTCTTATTCATTTTCTTGTGTTTTTTTCTTTTCGTTTTTTTTTCCTTTTTAGCAAATATTTTTTTCTCTTTTTTCTTTTGTCATTTTTTTCTATATTATATATATATATATATATATATATATTGAACTGAATTTCAATTATTTTCGATGCTATCTATTAGCATTAGTTGTTGCTGGTAGAGTACTTGTGTAAACTCCTCCTTTGACTGTGGCTTTTTGTAAAATTTTAGCCGATGTCCATTTACTATCATAGGAAACTCTTCTTCATCAATTGTAATGATCCTTACAACTCCATTTTCATAGATATTTTGAATTATATAAGGTCCCAACCATCTGGTTGTTAGCTTTCCCTTGAATGTGTGAAACCTGGAGTCATAAAGTAGTGCCCAGTCACCTTCCTTGAACTTTTTATCCTTTAGGTGTTTGTCATGCCACTTCTTTCTTTGCTGCTGAATGATTTCAGTGTGGGAAAGTGCTTTGTTCAGGTACACAGGGTACTCCCAAAAGACCGAACACCTAGAGAAACCACTTCACACAAACAAATCACAAATTGATAGACCGATGTTTTGACGTGGTTTAAACCCTCGTGAGGGAAAGAATCCATGGCCCCAACCAAATAGCTTCTACGGGACAATTTATTATGCAAAGAAAGAAAGTTACAAATGAGCTTCTCATAATCGATCAACTTTCCAATGACCCTCCATGCTCTTTAAATAGAGATCATGGACCAATCAGGTGTTAATCCATGGATCAAGGGTAGGTATGATCTAAGAGAAGTAGAGTCGTCAGATCACTCTACGTCGGGAACATATCGTGACCGTCAGATTAAGTATTTACAAATGCATACTAATGCATACTAAAGAAACACACTTTTCCTAACGGATATGTTACACAAGTTGATCTTAACTAACTCCTAAGTGTCTAAATATCCTAACATCCCCCATTAAGAACAACTTGGGATAGGATTGAAGGATTTACAAAAGTGACACTATTAGGAGAAGGAAGGAGGCGTTAGAGCCTATCCCCCCTTAATGACAAGTTCCTGAACTCCGAACATAGATCGAAGTTTAGAAAACTTCGCTTCTGTAAGAGACTTGGTGAAGATGTCTGCAACTTGATCATCTATAGGACAAAAGAGTACTTCAAGAACACGATCATGAACAAGATTTTTGATGAAGTGCATATGAATCTCAATGTGTTTGCTACGTTGATGTAGGACTGGATCTTTGGAAAGCTTGATGGCACTTTGATTGTCACACCGAAGTGGAGTAGGCTTCTGCTGTTCGAATCCAAAATATGAAAGGATCTATCGAAGCCATAAAGCTTCCTGATTGGCATTAACTATGGCTCGATATTCATCCTTTGCTGAAGAAAGAGCAAGAGCTTGTTGTTTCTTACAAGCCCAAGTAATAGGTCCATATCCTAGACTGAAAACATAACCTCTAGTAGACTTTCGATCATCAGGATCGCCGGCCCAATCCAAATCAGTGAAACCAACCAACAAAGGTTCCCCCCCTATACTGTAATGGATCCCCAACTGAATTGTAGCTCGAATATATCGAAGTATTTTTTTAGCTGCTTTCCAGTGACTTTCATGAGGTGTTTGCATATAACGGGCAACACGACCAACGACAAAGGAAAGGTCGGGATGGGAATGATTCAAGTATAAGAGACTACCAACAAGCTGACGATACAAGGTGGCATCTACTTCAAGTGAAGGACAAGTGGCAAAAATTTTGACTCCGGACTGGAAGGGAGAAGGGGCTGGTGTACAGTCTTCCATGTGAAAGCGACGAAGAAGGTCACAAGCATACTTAGACTAAGAAAGAAAGATTCCTTCTTTCGTTTGTAGGACTTGGAAACCAAGAAAATAATGCAAATGTCTTATGTCTGACATTTCAAAATTATTGCTTAAGACTGTATTTCACATGGGTTATAAGCTTAGGGTCACTACTAGTAAGAATAAGGTCATCAACATACAGAACAAGTATGATGAGATGGTTTACTACCTTCTTGGTATAGACATTGGGGTCAAAATGGTATCTAGAAAAACCAGTGTCAAGGAGAAAGCTTTCCATTTTGGCATACCAAGCACTAGGAGCTTGCTTAAGGCCATAGAAGGATTTCTTAAGGCGGCAGACAAGACTAGAGTTATTATAAACATATCCAGGAGGTTTTTCCATGTAAATTTCCTTTTGTAAATCACCATGTAAGAAGGCAAACTTGACATCCATTTGATGGACTTCCCAGTTATGTAAGGCTGCAAGGGAAATAAAAAGGCAAATGGAGTTCATTTTTGTGACAGGAGCAAAGTTTTCATTGTAGTCAATCCCTTCAACTTGGGAAAAACCTTTGGCAACTAACCTTGCCTTAATTCTTTCAACAGTTCCATCTAATGGATTCTTAGTTCTGTAGACCCATTTACATCTGATAAGTTTTCTTCCTTTTGGAAGAGGTACAAGATCCCAAGTATCATTCGCCATTAAGGAACGATATTCTTCATCCATAGATGCATGCCAATATGGATTTCCTGAAGCTTCTGCAAAGGTTTCTAGATCATGATTCTCGGAAACTTGATCCAAAAGAGAAGAGGCTCACTAAAACTGAGAACATGTTCGACATTGATCTTTAGGATCATGGACAAGATCGCTAGCTACTTCACATGTTGAACGGACCCATCGAGGTAGCACTTGTGCTAGTGCAACTGGAGGAACATGAGCAGGCGGAGGTGTATTTTCATCCTCACTTTCATCATCAGAAACTAGAGTTGGAAACCTGTGAAGGAAGTTGGAAGAAGAAGAAGAAGGCACAAATGCCAAATTAGGCTCACAGACCAAAGATGGCACAATCGCTGAGTTAGGATCGTAGGCCAAGAGAATTTTATCAAACTTAACATCTCTTCTAATGATTATATCATGAGAATGTGGTTGAAGAAGTCTATAACCTTTTCCATCTTCAGAATATCCAACAAATATACACTTTTCACTTTTAGGCTACAATGCTTTCCATTTTTCATCCAGAATGTGAGCCCATGCTTCACTACCAAACACACGGAAGTGACTTACATCTGGTTTAATTTTACTCCATGCTTATTCCGATGCGATACCTTGTAATGCTTTAGTGGGGCTGCGATTAACTATGTAATTTGCACAATTAATTACTTCAGCCCAAAATTGAAGACTTAGTCCCTTAGATTGGATCATACAATTAGCCATTTCTTTTAAAGTGCAGTTCTTCCGTTCAGCTACAACATTTTGTTGTGGTGTATATGGAATAGTGTCTTGTTGTTGGATTCCTTCTTCAATGCAGAAAGTAGTGAAATTTTTGTTAACATATTCTCCTCCATTGTCAGATCTTAACTTAATAATTTGATGACCATATTGTTTTTCAACAAGGGCCTTGTAGGCCAAGAACATGCTAAATACTTTGCTCTTAAGTTTTAGGAAATAACCCCAAGTGAATTTGGTGTAATCACCAACGAAGGTTAATAAATATTTTAAAACAGAAAAGGAAGCAGATGGAAGAGGACCACACAAGTTACTATGCACAAGCTCCAAGGGAACTGAGGCATGCCAAGAGGCACGTTTGTCAAAACTGTCCCGATGATGTTTTTCAAGGACACAACCGGAACAAACAACATCCCTACAAGATACCATCGGAAGACCTGTCACCATATTTTCTTTACATAGTTGTTGCAAAGAGCGATAATTTAAGTGACCAAATCGCTCATGCCAAAGTTTGCTCAAGTTATCACTATGAGCAACAAAAACTGAAGAAAAAGGTGATGACCCAAAGTTGTTAAATTTGTACAACCTGGTAATATCATCAACAATTCTGGTATCTAGGACCTGTTGAGGATCTTTAAAATCCTTGATTACAACTTGGTGAGGTGTAAACGTCACAGTTTTACCTTCACCAAAATGAGAGATCTGATAGACTGATAACAAATTGTAGGAAATTCTTGGAACACATAGTACATCACTGAAATGGCCATTATCTATTGGAACTGTTCCAACTCCTACAACACTTAGAGATCTATCATCACCAACAAATATTTGTTTGGTGTTACATTCATGCATAGTAGAAAAGATGGCTTGATCCTTATCCATATGATAAGATGCTCCAGAATAAATGAGCCATTCATTTGAAGTAGAAGAAGAAGATGCATTATAAGAATAACCAGAAGCACAAAGTGCATGTCCATGAGAGGTAGATTCTAAAGGCGAATCTAGGCTGATGTGGTGCTTCTTCATTGCTTCTTCCAAGGCTGCCATCTTCTTGAAACAGTTAGATTCATCATGATTATCTTTCCCACAATAGTTGCAATGATGCTCAGTCGTCTTGCCTTTTGGATTGGATCCTTTCTCATTTTTTTAAAGAAGGAGTTGACTGAGAGGTTTTGGGACCCTTGTTGGACTTAATATTGCGAAAATTTTGTTTCTTGGGAGGCTTGGACTTTTCTTTTTGTTGGGACAATAAGGCTTTCCCAGATGTATCTGCATTGCTAATTATTCCAAGATGGATGAGCTTATCTTGCTCTCTAATCAAGGAATCACAAAAGGATTCAAGACTAGGGTCTTGATAGCTAGTTGCATTCAAGGATTCTTTTATGGAGTAAAATGTAGATACAAAAATAGAATATGCAGGTCCAAGTTTTGAAAGAATATGATAAATGCATTGTTTGTCTTCCCTCTTAATCTTACATTCTGCACATAAGAGTTTGAGAGTTTTGTACTTAGATAAATAATCTTGAATGCATGAAAAATCCCTTGGATTTAAAGAAATCAACTCATTTTCGAGTTGATGACCTCGAATTTCATTGTGTTTACCAAACACAGATTCCAACTTGTCCCAAGCAGCACCAGGTTCATCAATTCCAGATATGTGGAATCGCAAATCAGTAGAGATTGACATCCCAATCAATCCACAAGATTTGTCACATCTATTTGCCCATTTCATTTTCTTATCATCATCAGTGGGTTCTGTTTCTTTCCCTGAGGTAATTTTGAAAAGTCCCCTACTTCGTAGAACATCATCCATACGCGATTTCCATGAGAAATAGTTGGAGCTAGTAAGTAGAATATCACAAGGGGTGGCCATATTTGTAAATTAATGGTTGTAAAGGTAGACACCATTAGTCTGTATACGAAGAGCTCGACAAAATAGGCGATTTTTAAAAAAATGGCATTGAAAACTGATTTCGGATGATGAAATTATGCTTGAACAGAGAAAATGCTGAAGATGTCCCCAATAGTGACGTGGCACATAGAGAATGATCAACTAAAAAAAGGACCCCCCTCTTCCCAAGATGAACTTTTGACAATCACTTTACAAGAAAGTTTCTTTAAGTTAATCACTTTTATAAAATAAGTGATTTCACTTTTACAATGATACTTTAAATAGTGCAACAATAAAAAGGAACTTAAGTGACTCACTTTGCATTTGTATTTTTTATTATTTAAGTCAGATGCACTTTTACAATAAAGTAACTTGAAAATAGAAATTGCATGCACTTTTCCTTTTAAAGGTAACTTCCTAAAACTTGAACTCAAGACCTAATAAGGAATAAACCAACTTTGAACCAAGTGAGCTAGATTAAAAGGTATGTAAAATATGGGAATGAGGAAGAGGGCTTTATTATTATTATTATTATTATTATTATTATATTTTTTTGCTTGGTTTTTGTGCTTTCCTTTTTTCCTGCAGATCACATTACAAACCGAAATGAACAAAAAAATTTCCACACTTGTGGAGTTAGATCTCGTTAGCTTGCCCGGAAAGTCTACGTTTTCTTTCTGTTTCTGATTTGCCGAGATCGCGCAAGGTGCACAGCAAAGAGCATACGTAGCCGAGAAAAACACTTTCCCTTTCTGTTTCTGATTTGCTGAGATCGCTCAAGGTGCATGGAAAAGAGCATACACAGACAGGGAAAGCAAAAATATGAAACCAAAAAAAATCTAATAGTAATAACTGATAAAATATATTTTTTTTCTTTTAAAACAAAAAAATAAAAAATGCGTCACTGTAACATTATACCTTCAGATTTGATGAAATACGCGTTTCTGAAGAAATTGGGAACCGTTTTTTATCAATAGAAAACTATTTCTCAATGGAAACAACACTCCGGATGCAATTGAACACCTCCCATAGCCTAGAAATGCACAGAAATACTAGAACCAAAAACCCTTTCAAATTTTGACAACAACAATTCAAGATCTAGATCATAACCGGAAGCGATTCTTCATAAAAGCTCTGATACCATGTTCGGGTACTTAGGGTACTCCCAAAAGACCGAACACCTAGAGCAACCACTTCACACAAATAGATCACAGATCGATACACCGATGTCTTGACATGGTTTAAACCCTCGTGAGGGAAACACTCCATGGCCCCAACCAAATAGCTTCTACGGGACAATTTATTATGCAAAGAAAGAAAGTTACAAATGAGCTTCTCATAATCGATCAACTTTCCAATGACCCTCCATGCTCTTTAAATAGAGATCATGGACCAATCAGGTGTTAAGCCATGGATCAAGGGTAGGTATGATCTAAGAGAAGTTGAGCCGTCAGATCACTCTATGTCGGGAAGATATCGTGACCATCGGATTAAGTATTTACAAATGCATACTAATGCATACTAAAGAAACACACTTTTCCTAACGGATATATTACACAAGTTGATCTTAACTAACTCCTAAGTGTCTAAATATCCTAACATGCTTGCTAGAGTTTCTCATCCAATTGATTCAATTGTAGCATGCGTTCTTGTTGTATTTCTGATAGTTCCATATTCAACTCTGTTGCAATTCTTAATGTTTTTATTTCAAATTCAATTGGTAGCATGACTTTCTTTCCATATACTAGTTCATATGGTGTGAATCATGTTGTTATTTTTCATGTGGTATTATAGGCCCAAACCGCCTCACTCAGTCTGTCAGCCCAATCTCTTTTGTAGAGTTGGACTGTCTTTGTTGGAATTCTCTCTAATTCTCTGCTTGTGACCTTAGCTTGACCATTTGCTTGAGGGTGATAGGAGGAGGAATGTCTGTGCTTGACATTGTTTATCTTAAGCAAGTCTTCTATTAAATTTGATGTCAATTGTGGGCTTTGATCATAAACTAGTTCTCTTGGTACTCCAAACCTATGAAATATCTGCTCAGTGAAGAATTTTGCCACATTGGTTTCAGTGGCTGCAGCAAATGCTGCTACCTTAGTCCACTTTGTGAGGTAGTCAGTGCATACTAGGATGTAGCTCTTCATATTTGACTATGGGTTGATTGGACCAACGAAATCAAATCCCCATTTTTCGAATGCCTCCAAGGAGATCTGTGGATGGAGTGGCATTTCTTCCTTTTGTGTTGGTTTTCCCATCCTTTGGCAATCATCACAGTGTGAAACATATTCAGAAGCATATTTGTGGAGTGCTGGCCAATAGTATCTTGCTTGTAAAATTTTATAGGTTGTCCTCTTTGCAGCAAAGTGTCCTCCACATGGTTCATTGTGAGTGGCATGCATTATGTCATGCAATTCATCTTCTCTGATGCACCTTCTGAGTATTTGATCAGGTGCTTGTTTGAAGAGCATGCCTTCTATCCATGTGTACATGGCACAAAGACTTCGTAGCCAGTGATATAGTGCTTGAATTTTTTAATGGCATGTATGACAGCCAAAAATTCCTTCTCGGTGACAGTATAATTTAATTCTTCCCCTGCTAAATTTGTATTGATATAATATATTGCAAAGGGCTTCTTCTATTTTTCTTGTCCAAGGACAGACCCGATTTCCTTATCTGATGCATCAAAGTGGATGTGGAATGGAAGTGCCCAGTCTGGTCCTTGGAGTACTGGAGCTGTAATTGTTTTCTCGTTAAGGTTATTAAATGTCGTCATGCAATTGTTTGTCCATATGAACTCAGTGTCTTTTGTGAGAAGTGCAAACATCAGGGCAACAATTCTGCTATAATTTTCAATAAACCTCCCGTAGTACCATGTTTGCCCAAGAAAACTTTTCACATCCCTTTGTTTAACAAGTGGTGGCAGTATTTTGATTACTGAGACTTTGGCTTGATCAATCTCTATCTCCCTCTGGGATATATGATGTCCTAGAACGATGCCTTCTTCCATTAACATTTTGCATTTGTCATTGCTAAGGCATAGGCTCATCTCAATACATTTTTTTAATACCAATTCAAGATGGTTCAATGCTTGATCAAAGTTTTGTCCATAGGGTGTGAAGTCATCCATGAAGACTTCCATTTGATGATTTATGAAATCAGAGAATATACTTAGTATGACCCTTTGGAATGTTGTTGGAACATTACATAACCCAAAGGGTAGTACTCTGTATGCGTAAGTACCCCAACGACATGTAAATGTTGTCTTATTTTGATTAGCTGAGTGTATTAAAATTTGGTTGAACCCACTGAAGCCATCCAAAAATGAAAAATACTTATTCCCAGCTAATGTGTCCAGCACTTGATCTATAAATGGAAGTGGAAAGTGATCTTTCTTGGTTGTTTTATTTAGCTCTTTATAGTCCACACAAATTCTCTATTTGCCTTTTTTTTTAGGGACTATAACCAGTGGCGAGACCCATTCACTGTCAGAGATGGGATATATGAACCCAACATCTAGTAACTTCTGTAGTTCTACTTTGACAATGTCCTTTAATGCTGGGTTCAACCTCCTTTGTGGCTTACTGATAGGGATAGAACCTTCTTTGATGTAAATATAATGTTTGCATATATCAGGATGTATACCTTTCATGTCTGCATATGTCCAAGCAAAAGATTTATTTTGTTTTGATAATACTTTCATTAAATGCTTTTCTTGCTCTCGCTTGAGATTGGAATTAATGTTGATTGTCTTTCCAGGCATAATTTCCCCTGTCTTTGCTTTTTCTGATTGTTCTTCCAGAGATAGTACTTCTGCCCACATTTTATTTAAGTTCTGGTTTGAACTTTCGCCTTCTTGTTGCTGGTCTGTTTCAAAAAGTCTTTTAGGACTAACATTGTTAGAATATGCATTTTGTATGAACCTATCTATATGACCATCTTCATCTATTGTTTTTAATGATATTGCATCATCAATTGTTAGGACAGGTCGTAGGTTTTGATTTCGTGTGTCGCTATAATCATCAGTCCAATTTTGATATTCTAAGTCTGAAGATTTCCTTGCTAATGGGTAGATCGTGATTTTCTTCCTGGCATGTCCACTGGTTATAATCATGTTTCTTGATCGACAACCTATGTAAGCATCTGCAGTTTCCAACCAAGGTTTGCCTAGTATGATTGGATAACCACTAAGTTTACTTTTGACTTCAATGACTATAAAATCAGCTGGGTATTCCCAGGATTCAATATTGATCATAATGTCTTTGAGCATCCCTTCAGGTTTCACAGTGGATGTGTCAGCTAGCTGGAGTACTGTAGTTGTTGGTTTGATCATTGATTGGAGTCCTAAGTGTATCATGGTTTCTCTAATCATGATGTTGATAGCAGCTCCCAAATCGATTAAGCTTATATTTATTTGTTTGTTATTGATGGTGACGTTTACTACAGGACTACCTGGATCAAGATACTTAGGGTTAATAATAATACCCAACATTAAATCAGCCAATTGTCCTACTACATTTATGGTTGGTGGGTCACGCTTCCTCCTCCTAGGTTTCTTCAGACAATTTTCTCTAATAAACTTGTTAGAGATGGGCACATCCCTTATGGTTTGAAAAATTGGGATTTGGATGTTTAAGTGCTTTAATTCGTTTAAAATTGCGTTTTCTTCTTCCTCTTTTGTACTTCGTATAAGTTTCTCTTGAAATGGAGGGTTTCTGTTTCGTGGGAGTGGTTGGGTTTCTTCCTCTGGAGGATTTGGTTCATCCGGATGCTGAACATAGGGTTATGTTGTTTGCTCTTGAGCTTCAGGTTGTTGGATATTCTGTGTGGATGTATTTTTCAATGTTTTTTCGGAACTGAGGTTTATTTCCATGGTGTCTATGACATAGGTAGGGAATTTTGTGATATCAGCATTATAAGTCTGTTGCTGTTGTGGAGGTCTGTTATTATTAGGGTTTGGGATGGGTTGGGATAGAATTGGTGGGGGTCTTGGGGGTGGTTGAGTCTGTGGGGGCGGCATAATAAGTGGATGTTGTAATGGGGCCCTCCAATTTGATGGATGGGGGTATTGATTTGCATAATTCATGGTTGATGCAGGAAACGATGGGGGGTATGGAGAGTAAGACGGTGGGTAATAAGATTGTTGATAGGGTGATTGACAATTTTGTTTATCCTATTGATAAGTCTGTTGACTTTGCTACCATTGATTTAGATTTGGTAGTGCTTTCCATGGAGTTGGTGCAGAGTTCCAATTTTGCTGGCCTTAATTATAGTACGCTTGATTGCTAGGTTGATATGTTCTAACAAAATTACTCCTCCTTTGATTTATAAAACAAAGTTTTTCTATTGCACCTTCAGCCGCAGGATCTTGAATAGAAGCCTTACATGAGGGTGAGAGGGGACATTTATCAATGGAGTGGTCGTCAGTGCAGAGACCACATATTTCTACAGTGTTTAAAGTGCACTGCCCCTTCTCATGTTTATTTCTACAATGAGGATAGAATACTGCCAAGGCTTGGTTAATTTCATCCTGCGTCTTTTTGATCTGAAGTGCATCAAAATGCATGGCCAAAAATTGTAAGATGTCGGTCTTCATGTCATCTAACAAGTTTCATAATCATATTTTGTAAGATTAGGTCGTCAAAATGATGAGGATCCTGTGGGTAGATGTGTATCTTTTGTCCCATTCTTGCTTTTCCTAGACCTAGAATGGTTCTTGAAGATCTATAGTATATGGTCATAGGTCTTCTGGAATATGTCTCCATCTCCTAAGAGGTTTAAGATCTCAAAATTATCTTCTTTGATCCCTCTAAGAAGGACAAGTTTCAGCGATTTAGGGTCTAGGGTGCAATGGTTAGCTCATTTGTAGCTGAGCTGAAAATGTTGGGCATAGTCTTCTAAGGATTTCTTATCTCCCTGTTGCATCCTAAATATTTCATCACTTGTATCCTTTGATTTGCAGTAGTACCTATATTTTTTTAGGAATGCCTGTTTCATCTAGTCCCAACTGAAAATACTATTTCCTTCTAAACTCATGAACCACCTAAGTGATAAATCTTTCAATGTGGAGGGAAAAAGTCTCATCTTTTGTGCATTTGTAGTTTAATCAAAGGATCTGCAAACTACCTCAAATTCAAACAAGAATGTGTCGGGATCTTCTGAATTCAATCCATGGAAGTTTGGAAAATTGTTAGGGTTTATATTCTTCATCCTAGCATCTCCAAGAGGTATGCTAATGGGGAAGGTGAACAACTCCCTAGGTTCCTCTTCTTCATCTTCCATAGTGATGTTTGAGCTGGAACTAGTAGAGAAGTTGTCTCTGTTTGGATTGTATCTGGAGTCGTTTTCAGAGTTTTGAAATTCAAACTGAGAATGATCAGAACTGTTGTTACCGTTGTTGCTCATGGGACGCTTAGGCAAAAATCGTCCAAACCTATCCCTTTGCCGATGAGGAATTCATTGGTAAAATCTTTATTTTTATTTTTTTTATATATGATTTTTTTTTTTTTGTTATGTTTAGTGAAGACGTCTCCTAAAATATTTAGCACCTCCTCAGCAGTGGCGTCAAAAAGTGGTGAGCTCTTATAATGGATGCCTAATGAGGGCAGTTAGACTAAGAGCCTAAAGATCAACCTGGGGGACGTACACAATTTAGAGGTGCAGGCACTATATGTGCTCTTATAGGATAATCTTGGTCGCGGTTGGGTGTTGGTAGCAATGTTTGAGAGTTTCCTAAGAGAAATCAAATAAACAAGGGAAGGACTGCTTAATCTACGGACCTAAAAAAATACCTATGCTAAGAAGTTCAAGTACTAAAGATAGTAAATATATATAAAATAATCTAAATGCTAAAGACAATCAATATGTTCCCAAGAACTGACTTGCTGAAAAATAGAGAATTTAGACTATGGAAGTGAATACTAAAAACATAGCACATCTATTCTAAAATAATGAAAGATGGATCTTTTATCTAAGAAACAATTACTGTAAATCAAATGCATAAAACTAGGAGTCTACTCTAACCTATTTAATTGCCAAAACCACGTTCAGGATACCATTATCTAATGCTACGAAATAATCAAAATTTCAAGAAGTAAATATCATTAATTAACCACAGTATTGAAAGTAAGCAATCTTGACAAGAAACCATAGTAATGAGAGAGTGCATAAACTTTAAGATCTGAATCACTGTTCAAAAGCAATGCGAGCACATAGGGTAATAGATGCTGGAAGTATGCCTTGGAAGAATGTTGGTACAGGACTACTGAAGCAGTATTACCGAACTATAGAATGCATTATAAACTACTACGGAATCAGACTAGTTGCATTACTACAGGAATCCAATCGTACTAATTAACGCCATTCAAATGCTTTCATATGTAATATAGATTTTAGTCAATGTAAAACACATAATGAAAAATACCTGAAAAGTAAGATCTCCTGACTTACGTGTTGGATGGGCCTTCCCCAACCCATACTCAGGAGTGGAGAAAACTTATAGATGCCAAATTGAAAGCAACATCAAATCTTCATTTCAAAATAGCAGATTCATAGTTTAACAAAAGTCTGTAACTTAAAGTATCTCGATAGTATAAAAACGTAAAATAATGGTTCTCAAAAATGGCAACATGATCCTCTCGCTAGCCGATAGGCCCATATATATATGCCTCTAATGCTTAACCTAACTTCTATGTCTAATTGTCGATTATGTTTGAACAGGTGTTCTCCCTAGAAATCAGGAAAAGGGCACTAAGTTTTGCATGAGCTTTCCAGTCCACTGCTTGATCTACGTGGGTGTCCTTTAGGGTACCTAGACCTACTCAATCATACTTAATTTGCAAATAATTAGTTTATTGAACACGCATTTAAACATATAAGAATAATCTTTAAAACAACTTCATTAAATAATCAAGGTAAATCATTTCTCCCTCAAAACAAGTGTATTTATTCACCCTTTCTTGTGTTTTTACTATGGGGAAAGGCTTATCAGATACCTATATTTTGGACGCATCAATATGCTTCATCCAATTTGTTGAAGTGTTTTATTTTTCAATGAGAGTATTTGGCTCAAGTTCGATGACCATGGTGGCTCTGTAGAAGCCTTTGGAGTGCAAGAGGATCTCCATATCATCCTTCGATTTAAAGTAATTGCAAGGAGTGAGTAGATTTCAAGAAGAAGAGTCCATCTCGATGATAGCAAATGCAAATGAGGAGTTGATAAAACCTGCAAATCACAAGAAGACAAGAACTATAAGGTCAACCACCCACACTTTTCAAGTTGCATCACACCCAACATAAGAGATCAAGCAAGCTTGAAGATCCAATGATTCGAATCCAAGAATTATGTGGAAAACCTCAGCTTCTAGTGTGGAGTTGGAAGAAATTTTCAGCAATAGCAAATGCACATGAGAGAATGCATGCCATTGCTACAATATTTGTGAGCAAAATCACTCAATCTTCATCAATAATACCTGCACAAAAGAAGTCTTTTCCCTGCCATGGCTCTGATACCATGTGAAATTGAAACACAACATATCTAACAAGAAATCAATTACAAGAGATGCATGAAGAAAAATATGTGGAAACTGTGCAAAAGCCTTGCAGTAGTGCTCTATTGAACTCAGAAGTAGAATACAATACAATGTGTAGTGACAATGACTGAATGAGTTCGAATTAGCCAATGTGGTCATTCGAAATACTGCATGGAATAGCTTGGCTCCCACGAGGAGTCCTCATCAACACAAGTGGAGTGTCATCAATACCCATGTAACTGTCATCCAGGTGTCAAAATGTGTTTAACTAACTATAGGTAGGTGTAATTGATGCATGTGGCACTAATGTAGGGAAGGATGATCAAAGGAGGGTGCATGAGGAGCTGACTGGATACAGAATTGATCATCTAGTCTCACTGAAGGTCCATTTGAGTGTTACAGTCAATTAAGGAGACAATCTAGCCTTAAATCAAGGAAAGATCCACTAATTACTCAACTAATTGAGTGTGTCACTAGTGGTAGGTGAAGAAGTGCGCCTTTCTCAAGTGGTAGGTGAAAGATGGGCGCCTTACTAACTAAGAGCGCTAGAACTACATGGAAAGAAGTTCCCGGGGATAGCAAACTGGGGATAAGGTGTTGGGAGACACCAAAATGATGACTGGGATGCAGGCATGATGACTAGGATGCATGGAAATCATAAAGACTAAATCATGAGATATCCTAATGCATGTTATATTCTTCCGAGCTTTTCCCATTATTCTCGGTTCTGTTCATGGTGACCTTTTCCTGTTTATTAATTTTCAAGCTTGCTTCTTTTACCACCACAAGGTTTACCTTAAGTTGTGGTTGAGTTACGCTTATGTTATTTTTAGGAATTTCTTTTACGATCTTATATATAGGCACAACTGGGCTTTGGTAAACAACCGGCGCTTTAATCCTAGTGGTGATGTTCACTGATGAAACTTGAATCTCTTCAGCATGCG
Source organism: Larix kaempferi (assembly GCA_027924585.1). Lineage (NCBI taxonomy): Eukaryota > Viridiplantae > Streptophyta > Pinopsida > Pinales > Pinaceae > Larix > Larix kaempferi. The sequence continues at coordinate 745,623 of BSBM01000665.1, read as the reverse complement.
TTTCTTCATTCAATCCAAGCGTGGGTTCCCAATCCCATAGTACCATCATGGTGTCTGGAGTGGCTTCTTCCTGCTCGAATGTATGCTCCTCTTGAGGGTCTTCTTTTTCTGTTATTTGCACATCTAACAATTTATTCATGACCAAGCTCATAGGATTTATCCACTATGGGCAACTTTTTTCAGAATGTTCTTCTTGATGAAAGGTGCAAAAATGATCCATTCCCACTTCATGAAATTTAGGACAACAGAGTTGTTTATAGGTGGAAGAGGTTGTCCAATTTCCTCTATTTTCTTGTAGAAAGGTTTGAAATGTTTTCTAGACGTACTGGCTTCCTTATCCTTTTCCAGATCTACAATTTTATTGGACAGTTTCTACATCACCTTGACCACATTTTCTAATTTAGTTGATGATTCTTCCTTAGGTCTAGATAAAAATATAGGTTTCTTGTTGGTTGTTAGTTTTGTTTCCAAATCAAGTGAGTGTTTAGAAATACTATCCGCTTCAGCTTCTACATTCTTGGCTTCTTCAAATTTTTCTACCAATGTAGCCTTAACTGTTCTTTTAACAAACATAGCTATTGGTGGATCCAGTGCCGTGGTATAATACTCTACCAAGGATTCCTCAACGGGCCTTGTTGCAACACTAAAATTATTCAATAGGGTAGTAAATCTTTGATTAAATTTCTGTACCTTTTATTTCTTTTCCATCCTCATAAATAGAAATTGTTTCATAGGTGTGGCAACAGTCTTTTGATTTCCAAATTTACTTAAAAAAAAATTCTCGAAACCATCCCAATCTGCTGTTGAATTAGCCTGCAAACTAAAGTACTAGGAAGATACCTTAGGTTCAAACGTAAAGGGAAAAAGTATGCAAACTACATCTTCATGTTCTACATTTAGCAGATTCAGAGCCAAATAAAAACTCTTAAGGCGATATTCAACAGAAATGCCTTTTCCAGGATCATAGTTAGGTAACACCTTTTCTGGATGTTTGGGTAGATCATGTAAAGGAATAGCTAAATTAAGTGTCCCTCTAGCTCTCTACGCAAGTACAACCATAATTCTTGGTGGAGAATGTGGTGGTGATCATGGTGAAGTATGAGGATCTTCCTGATTTGGAGGGGTTTCAAGTCTAATATGATGAAAGGGACCAGTGGTTTCTTGCAAAGAAAGATCTAATAATTCTTGGGGGTTTTCAACAAGTACCGAATCTCTATTGTACTATGTTTCCCTCCTAGGAGCTCTCCTTTTGGGTAATAAAGGAACTATGTTTAACCCTCCAAGTATCCTCGCATAAGAACACATGTGTCTTTTGAAGTGGTCTACTTCTTAAAAGGGGACAATGCATAATAATTCTTTATTTTCACCTCCAAAATTGGGATTTTTTTGATCTTGTGATTCAAGAAAGAAATCTTATGCGATAGTTGTTTCAAGTACGTCTTCATAGGAATCTCTTCTAACAAATGGGTTTCCTCTTCCATCCATGCACTGGCGGCCCTCCTTCTAGCGCCAAAAAATATTGATGCCCCAAAATTAGTAGCACCAGTAGTTAGGGATTCTCCCTGGTAAGAAAGCCCAATTAGATCGCTCACTGTTTGGTGTGGGGAATCTGTTTTCTTAACGGCCCGGCTACTGTGTGTGATTTGAATTTTATTTTTATCAGTTGCGGCCCGATCCAACGTTTATGTATTTTTATTTAAAGATGAATTACAAGTTCTCTAATTAAATGCATGTAATCTAATTTAATCTATCTAATCTAACTAAGCTATCTAAACTATCCCTACAGGGAGCAAATCTGAATTATGAGTAATGAATGGAAATGCACATAAAAGCCTCACAGATAGTCGTTTCATCATGATAAGCACATTTATAGCAGAAAGAAAAGATATCAAAGATAACTATGATATAATTAAAGCATTCTATTACTCATTAAGCACGACATTAACATTTACAAAGGAAAAGAAATCATGCACAACCATGAATTAATTCAAGATAGTTAGGAACAATCTCACAGTATGCATATGAATGTATGAAGAATTAGTTCCACAATGGCATTCAACATATTCCAGGAAAAAATCACCGTGCTAGCTTTCCCCAGGCAACAGATCTTTCTTTATTAAGCATAAAAGTAATTCTCATACAAAATAGTCCATCTCTATTGTACATGCGAAAAGTCAAAACATTCTATTCTCTTCTTCTATTTATAGCTCTAGGAATTTTTCTTCTAGTGACTTCTCCTTCTAACCTAACCCTAAGATTCTCAAAAATTGCTTTTAATTTTTTATACAATAGAAAATACAAAAATAGCTCCCAGGTGTCTTTTAAGTTTATACAATAGAAAATACAAAATCGGCTTCCAGTTGGCTTTTCCACCTCAACGATGTAACTGGTCGACATGCAAGTTTATCTTGCAATAATGTTACTTCGTATAGGGGTCATCATCTTTAGAGATATCTGATGGGCATACAAATCTTATTCTATACTTTTTACTCCTGTTGCTATTGCTTGGTAGCTGTCCTTTAGAAGGTAGGCATGAAAGGAGGCTTGTCCAACGAATTGATGGAGGTCCTCTATTGTTAGTTTGTCTATCTTTTTTATGTAGTGCATATCTATTCTCAGCTCGTTCTGTAATTCTACCAAGTGCCGGTCTCTGTCAGGAAAATATTCAATGGTCTGAGGAATGACCATCTAATACTTCTCATGGATTTCACGTATATTTCAGTAGAAGCCGATACACTGCTCAATGGTTTTAGGGATTCTAATATTTATTTGCATACCATAATATCTACAGAACTCAATGAGACCTGAATCTAGTTGTAAATCTGTCATGGGATTGAGAGGTAGGTTCCTAGAGAATCCCGATTTCCCTTCTCTCCATTCAAATTGTTTCCTGATCTCCTCCATGGTGCGTACGAACGTCTTCCTGAGCCTTAGAGCTTCAGCATTGATTTACTTCATCCTAGAAGTCATCACCTTCATCTTGCAGACTTCTTCTGTGAGAAGTTCCTGAGACTTATAAATTTTCTTTTGTATGTCACAAGCCTACTCATGGAAAGTAGTTAAGTCCTGCTTCCTGTTGTTTGCAAGTTCTAGTTGTTTCGTCATAAGCTTCTTACGCTTTTCAAACTCCTCTACTCCAGCTTTTAGTTCTTCAACCTATTGGTTGGCAGCTAACTCGCTAGATTCTAGTTGACTGACTCAGGCTTCAATGTCATTCTTCTCACCTTCTAATATCATTAGTTGTATAGTTAATGATTCCTTTTCTTCATCTAAACTTTGGTACTCATTTTTTACTCTTTCTTGCTTTGATAAAGGGGTGTCATATTTCATTTTCTAGTTTACTCCATCTTCCCATCCCTTAACCAAATTATCTTTTAACTTGTGCACCTTCGTTTTTTCCTAGCTCAACATCATTTATCAGTCTGTTAACGTTATCTTCACTTGCTTGGGAAGCAGCTATGTTGATGGATGCTATAAAATGGGGATCCCTGTGCATACCCTCCATGATGGTGCTTTCCTTCCTAATGACAAGGTCAGGCTGGGAGACCATTTTCATCTTTTTTCTATCTTCCTTATGATAGCTTTTCTCTTACGGTCCAATATGATTTGGTACAATTGGGCCACAGTGTGATCCTTTGATGGGGTAAAAGGTGTAAATGCGAGCTCTTCCAAAGGGAAGTGGCCTCCCGTTGTTATTTCTTGAGGTACTTGGGGTGGGTCTGTGTCCATGTTCTGCATGCTTGGACTTCCCATTTCCACAAACTTCTTGGACTTATCTTCTTCCTCTGTTTTCCATTGTTGTTTAACATCTTCCATTGTTGCTTTTTATTTTATTTCTTATAGCTTCTCGGATTCTTCTCTTGTTATTTTTTTCGCTTCCTCTTTCCACTGCCTGTTGGCCTATTCCTTCTGAACTATTTCAGCTACTTCTCTCTGAACCTTGTCGGCCTCTTCTCTCTAGGCCTTTTCAATCTCATATTTTAGCCTTTGTTCCTCCTTTGCTAGAGCTTCGGCTTCATCCTTTCTCCTCTGTAAATCCATATTCTTATCAGATTGGGCAACAATGCGGGAAGTAGATCCGCTTTTGGGATGAAAGCATTTGTTGAGCTCATTCATATTGCTAGTGCTCCTAAAAACTGCTTCGTCTTTGTCAAATTAATTTGCATATTCAAAATGTACTTTGATTGCTGCACAATGCTTTGCAATTTTGACGTAGTTGTCGTTTTGGTGAAAAATATTCTCTCCAACATGGAAAGCTTCCAATTCCTAAACAAAAGCATTAGCAGTTTTAACCTTGGAGAATTTTTATGACCCGATGTAGAAAGGAAATGGTGGAAATGAGGCCTTTTTCTAATCATGCAAGAATTCACCAATCCCATCTATAAAGACCTGCCTCATTGCTTTATTGTGAACTTCATAATCCTTTGCATTTTGGGGCAAGAGAGATGGTGGTTTGGAACCTCCATACATCCTGAGATATGTGCCCTCCTATGAAAAATAGTAATCCCCATATTGTTCTACGATTGCCATGGCATTCTCTAACAAGCAGTTTGACTCTTTGTCGAAGATCAGCTCGTACAGATGTATGATAAGTTCCTCACATATGGTCTTGTAATAACTTTTGTATTTATGGTCCCACAAAATATTGTAAGCAACATAGATTGGGGAATCAACCTTGTTCCATATGCAGCCCAACTTGGGGAAAGTATGCCTTGATAAAATGTAGTCTAAAAGGTATGAGGACATGTAAAATTATACCCTTTTCTAGGTTAGTCCTCCTTTTGCAGCTGCTATTGCTAACGACAGACTGTTTGAGATGATGTCTTCCCAGTTAAAGATTGTACCATTGAAGGCTACGTGGTGACTCAGAGGTATCCAATTCAGTTTATAGATGGTCCCATCTGCTTTGCCGAAAATCCTGCTAATCATTAGGGATATGATCCTGAAAGGGGGCCTTATCATTTGGCTTTCATACTCTCCGCTTGAATTTTTCCTTAGCTGCTTTCCTGGTATTAACAACTTCTTGGCGAACTCGAGGGTGTCGATGTTGAGACTTTCAAGCCAAGCGGAGGTCAACAGAGTTTGAGCATGTGGTAACTTGTAAGCTGCAGATATGTGGGCTGGATGTAACGAGGAAAATGCCTCTTCTTTGTTTTTGGACAAAATCCTTGACTTGGAGTCATCTTGTGATAGAATCCAAACAATGACCTCCGAGCAAGGAAAAAGCTCTGGGCGCGTGGCTTCTTTTGCAATGCCAGATTTCTTGATGTTCTGATATAGGACCATTTCCACCAGAACTGCAGCAGGGATATTCTGGTCCTGGCTCATCTGATATAGGTCCCCCCACAGGAATTCAAGGGTAATCCTTGTCATTGGATTTGTATCCTCGTACACATTTTCTACCTTGGCTTCCAGAACGATCTCGATATCTGACTCCAACTCAGTTACCTTGGATTTCTTCTTGACTCCTTTCTTAGTCATATTTTGAAGTATGGTAAACAAAAACATGTATAAGTAGAAAATAAACATAAAATCATCCAACATTTATAGACATTTTACTGGTATGCATAGTTGAACAAAACACCACTGTCATGTTTGTTAAGTTTTTTTCTTTGTTTTACCAATACATAGGTAAGCAACAGAGTGTATGGAAAATAAATTAAAATCATTCTGCATACCAATTTAACAATAAGACAACTAGCTACTGATAGGAAAGAATGAGAAAACAAAGTTGTCATGTTGTTAGAATTTTGTGTTTGTTTTCCAATGTCACATGGGAGGAAAAGAAACATATGTAGATAACCAATTAAACATGTCAACTATTTAAACAAAACACAACCAATTGCGTTGATTTAGTTCATTTTTCTTTGAACAGTTCACAGATGCAGCTGGTTAGTCCATTGACGATGGGAAACAGGGCTCGCATTTGTGGAAATGACAGCACTATTGCTAGGGGTTACTATGGTCTTACAGCCACAGGGTTTTCTGCGCGCGATTGGTTTAGTAGAAAAGAACCACCAACTACGTTAAAAGCCACTTCGACACAAGGCCCCATGCGCTCAAAGGGAGAGGGAACGACTGGTATGGTATGAGGCTTAAACTACCCCCTAAAGGCCACTTCTAGGAAAAATATCCCAAGATGGGTTGAAATCTTGGCTATAGTGAAGATGAAACGGACGGAAAAGGCTTCGAGGGGAAAGTGACGTCCAAACAAGCAAAGACCCCATAACAAAGAAAACAACAAAACAAAAACCGACCAAAAGAGCAAAGTGACTGACCTGTCAACTGCTAACTGGATGTGAAGCCTCAATGGCATTGGGGTTCCTGGTGCTCGGTGAGTGGTGGAAACGACAGCAACTCCAGTGATGTTTTCTTGAAAGTTAGAAACATTAAAAAACAAATGCCCTAGCGTCCTACAAATAGCTTTTTGAAAACAAGGGCATTTAATGCCAAGTGGACGGGCTGGTGGGATTTAAAAGAGTAGAACATGAATTTTGGTGGGGCCCAGCATCGGTGTCATTTCGGTGCCATAATCATATCAAAATTTTCCGCCACTAGAGGCACTTCATCGACAGTTTTGGCGGAACTCATCAAGTCACCATGACACATATGAGTGGGACTCTTCAAGTCTCTTCGATATACATCAGCGAAGGAAATCAAACTAGACATTACCCTTGACATTTTTCTTTGTCCGTGACATTTTTGGCTGTCACTTCCGAGTTCCGCCAGTGCGTCACATTGAGCTGACTTCTTAGTCATGTTTGTTGTATCTTAGTGATTGCACGCGATCGTTTCAGATCACATACTCTAGTTCTCCGAAATGGGTCGTGGCTCTCAACTTTCCTTAATAACTAGGGAAAATACTATGTGTCAAAGAGACGAAAGGGTAGCGCTTCGACATTTCGGCAGGGTTGGTTGAGCTCCATTGACTGTTTTAGCTTGTCTCAACGAGTTCCGCCGAAACAAGAACGCTTTACAGTTCAACAATCTTCAAAATAAGAATCCGACCGTTTCAGCTTGAGACACCAAGCTTCAATGATCTCGTCTGCGTTCATTAGGTGAGAAAATGTATAAGTACTAGAACAAAGAACAAAATAACGCCTCGACCATTTTGTCTAGATTCGGTGAGTCCTGGTGAAACGAGGAATCTTCGAAAAACTAAGTTGGAGAGAAGCGACCATTTCGGCGGAGAAAACCAAGTTCTGTCGAACGTTTTGGCTCGGCTGAGCGAGTCTCTCCAACACAAAAAAACACAAAATATTAAAGGACGCTTGCTTCTCCTTTAGGCTTGACTGGACGAGTCTCACCGACATGTTTCAGATGAAAAAGCTGAGTAGACTTAGTCACAAAAAAAATTCTTTGCTCGGTTCACTTTGAAAAAACTGAGTTGAAGATAGGATCTTCCAAGAAATTCTTCAACTTCTAATACTCTCTTAAGATAAAAGGAGGGGCCCCATGATTTTAAAATAAATTCGGTATTAGGTTGTAGCAAAAACAGGTCCCTTTCCCAAGCCCCTGCCCTTGTATTTATAGAAAGGAAAGGAGGGCAGGTCCAAAAGGTGGTTGAATTGGGAAGTTGGGGAAGTTTGGGTACCTACCGCAACTAATCCCAATTCCTGTTTCTAATTATTTTTTCAACTTTTCTTAATACACTCACGACTTTGATATAGGACAACTAGCGAGTGACTCGCAGTGTCCTAACTTGCATCTAGTGGGTGCATCTTTTTAATGACACCTACGGGTTGTTAGTAGAGATACCTACGATTGACATGCGGGTTGGAAAGTATAAGGCTCGCGGTTATGTATAAAAATAGTAAGAGAAATATGCTTTTGAGGAAAGGATTGCAAGGTTCAGTTGCAGGTCATATAGGGTCAAGGTAAGCTCTTCCATCCATAGTTTCCTTTTGTGTGACCGATAAGGCAATGTGGTCACGGATGGAGAAGTGATAATTTGACCAATAAATGATGCCCCATAATGTGTGAGGTTACAGGGAAATGGTGGCCCAAATACATTACCATCTGAGCAGATGAGGAGCAAAGAGGAAGTAGGATGGGGTCACAAACAATACTTAAAATAGAAACAAAGTCAGCGAGCAATTTACAATCTTGACATCAATAGATGTTCAGAATGGTAGAATATAATATCCAATACATAATTGAAAGATGTATATAGCATGATCACTGAAATACAAGCGTGGATCCATGTCAAACTAGAGATCATAGCCATAACAACAAATTTGATCTATGTCTCATCAAAATCCAAAAATGGGTGTGGCTCATTCTTGTGCAACTTGGGAAATTGTGATGCACCTGCAACAATTAATTAATAAGAATATGCGAAATAGCAGAAATAATAGAATAGAATCACTTTTATATTGATCACGGGCCACTTCGAGGGGGCAACCTCCTTTGAGCAAGCTCAATACAATTAACTTCACGGTGCCTTCAATGACCTCAACACACACTTATATACTAAGTCTATGCCCAATACCATGAGTCAAAACCATGGGACATATAATACTACGGGACGACTTACAAAGCATATGCGTCCAATACTATGGGTCAATACTATGGGCTAATATAAACTACGGATCAACAAATACTACGGGATGACTTACAAAGCATATGCGTCCAACAACAATATACTAACATAGTAAAGAGAAGGGTTTACATAGGTTCCTAATAGAAATACCAAAATATGATGATGCTATTATAGGCCCAAGGTCTTCATCCAAACCGTCTCAAGGTACGAGTACTAATCATGTGACTAAAGGAGTTGAATTCGAACATGAAGGACATTGTTTGATTATTGGCTAATGTCGTGGACCATTAACAAAAACGAGGGTCACCCACCAATAATGAAAATGGGGCCCAAGGTACCTAGTACATTCTAAAAAGTGTGAATAAGGGGTCTTGAAGTCGAACACTTGAAGAATCCATCGAGAAGGATAAATTGATGTATTCCCACTACTCAATAGCGAGGGAAATTTCCACTAATGACTCCAACCCCCAAGGTACTATCGAAAACTCTAAACTTCATTCCCAGAGCAAGATGACATGAAGTTGATGGGAAGAAGTTCGCTAGAAGGGAGGCCTTAAGGAATCCTCCATCATCCAACACGAGATATAATCAAAAGGTTAATCTGATCTGGAATAGGACTGAGTACATGTTGAAACATACTGACACTAAGGAATGACCGACACATGAGGTCAAGGTAACTCCAGAATGGCTGAAACAAAGGGTTTCCTTGAATAGTGAGCATGACACAAGAGTGACTTAGGCAAGTTTGAAGACAAAGGGACCATTTTATAAATCTGCAATGTATGAGACATTAACAGATTCTCCATATGACTGGAAGAGTAACTAATCGGAGGAGTAAAAAATCTGAAATCAGGTTCATCCTAAGGACAAAACTAAAACCCAACTTTGTTTGAAAGACTCAAAAAGGTGTTGCGTTCAACGACATAATAGACTTGTTGCCTTTATACTGAAAGATACTTGATATTATTCCCTTCCCTTTTCTCTTTTTATTAAAGAATATCCTTCTTGTTAGTTTTAATGAGTCCAAGAAAGAAAACTCAATATTCTAAAGAAATCATTTTTATTAAAGAATATCCTTCATTTTTTAAAACAAGCTCGAAGAAAGAGGTAGAAGATTGCTTGATATAAGTCCAACCATGTGTAATTTTATGAGTCCATGGGAATGAAACTCAAGACCTTCTTCATGTTTTAACGAGTTCGAAGAAGAGATAGACTAATACGCGATAGTACTAATCCATGGATTTTAATATCGAGCCTACATATGTTCATGCTCGTCGTTGTTTTCAATTTTAAGGAGTTTGAAAAAATTAAACAATAACAATAACTCGTGGATTTTAATATCGAGACCGAGTTGGTATGTGCTCGCCGGTGTTTTCATATTTAAGGAGTCTGAAAAACTTAAACAATAAATCCACATACCTACTCGTGGATTTTACATCGATCTCGATTTGGTAAATGCTCGTTGGTGTTTTCATGTTTCGGGAGTCTGAAAACTCTAAAGAAGACTCGGAAGGTCCTTTTTCGTAAAGTTAGTCTCCTCACCCGAAAAAATGTAAATCAATGAGAGAGAGAACTCTTCTAGCCAAGTATGACTAGAGTATACTTTTTTCAATTATAATCCACAAAGGTCTGAAAAAGGGTAAACTTATACCTAAGTGGATGACTGTTCAAGTCCTTTAACGAGTTTGAACAAGACAAGTGTGCTCGACAATCTTGTTATATTTAAAGAGTCTAACAAGAGCGTGAAATAAATCTATATGGTACAAGAAAATTAATATTAGGTAAAAAGATATACAATGTATAAGTTCCTTGCTATGTCAAATGACAAGAAGGCTGTAGATACCATGAAGATGCCTAGATTAGTATAAAATGAAATAAACATGATCAAAAGAGATGTCAAAATGACATAAACGACAAGATGTACTGAAACTAAAATGACATGTCATAAAGGAAATAAAACCTTTATATGATCATCGCTGCGAAAGTAGTGATAAATTACTTTTAGAACTTCACCTAATCAAGACAACTTTGAAAAAGACTTTAGTATTAAATAAATTTAGAAAATAATTTTGGAACTACATGAAAATTGGTAAAAGTGGGTAAAAATTTCAAGTAATTTTTATAAATAGTGCCAAAATGTCCACATAACTCACAAAGTCATTTTGTTGGAGTGAAAGAGAAAAATAAACCCCTTACTTCAACCACTTATAGCGCTCAAACCAGGTCACCAAATCAACTTCCGATAGTTGCAAGTAAGTAATATCTGCCTTGCTCATCAATTCAATCCATTCAATTAAATTTTTAATGGTGTTTATTTTTATTTTTATAAGGTTTTAAAATATAGGGCTTCCAAGCTGTGATTCTGGCTATGCTGAACTCGCAGTTACATGAAAAGTGCGTGGGTTGAGCATAAGAAGATCTGCTGGTACTCGCATATGTAGTAGAGGTGAAGCCGTGGCTCCCGCTGTTTAAATGAAAAAACAAAAAAAAATAAAGTATGAAATGGATGAATGATGCAGGATGGTACTCACATGGAGGGAGAGAGAGCATGAAACCATGGATAGGGATTCCATGGGGGTCCACTTACGTTGAATGCACTATGGAGATGTGGTCTTCTTAAGTTTTTATGAAAAACAAGTGTGCGTACACAAACGCCTTTGATCCAAATGCTCGTCAATTACTGGGATGCCAATCAAGGGATGTTCAATATCTAAGTGGAGATGCTTGATATCACGATAGATGATATATACTTCATCACCGGATTATCCCAAAGAGGTGAGGGAGTTAACCTCAAAGGATCATTCTGAGTAGTAGGTGCACTATCAATCCAATATTACATCAACGCCTACTGCTTTCTTGGCACCGAGAAGAGCGTTATCCAAGTTCCAATTGGGTCTATTGCAAGCTTCCCCCTAAATGTGTTATTAAGCACTCTTAACATGATTGCAGGGAGTGCCACGCAACATTTGGCCTCTTGAAAATATATGCATATAGGGGTTGATTGTTTGTGTGGTGTGATATTTGATTGGTGTTCGAAGGCTTTCTTTTTCTCATGAATAAAACTCCCAACCCCATTGACGAAGACTTGCCTTATGGCCTCTTTGTGCACAAACAAATAAGTAGCATACTGAGGCAATAGAAAAGGGAGTTGGATTCCCCCATACATCCTGATATATGTTCCCTCCATGGAGAAGTAATAATTTCCATGTTCCTCGATAACTGACAAGGCATTCTCCGAAAGACAATTCAGTTCTTCTTTGAAGATTAGCCAGTATAGTAGCATGATTAATCCCTCACAAACCAGTTTGTAGTGACTTGCACATTTGTGAGCCCAAGTCATCTGATAGACTACATGGAGGGGAGATTCACTCAGCTTCCAAAGACATCCCAAAACAGGGAAAGAGTGTTTGACTAATGTGCAATCCAATAGAAAGGAGGACATGAAGAAGTCATATTTTTTCTGTGTCACTCCTCCTTGTGCTGCAACAATATGTGACACCATACTTTCAGAAATGATATCATCCCAGTTGAAAATCATACCATGTGTGGAAATATGGTAAATAACTGGTACCTAGTTGAGCTTATATAGATTTACATTCAACAAGCCAAAAATTTGGCTCAAAATCAGAACAATGATCCTGTACGGTGTCCTCAAGTTTTGACTATCGTATTCTCCGCTGGACCTCGGTATCAATTGCTTTTCAGGGATCGCCATCTTCGTAGCATACTCAAAATGATCCATCTTGACCCCACTTAACCAACCATCATTCATCAGGACTTTAGGAGAGGGTAGCTTGTATGTTGCAGCCATGTGCGATGGTTGGAAGGATACAAGCCTTTATCCTTTGACATCTGAAATGATCCTAGTGTTAACATCCACTTGGAGTTGAATCCACTGGATAAATTATGAGCATGGGAATAACTTTGGGCTTGTGGCTTCCTTATGGAGGCTGAACCTCTTTACGTTCTGGTAGATCATTAGCTATTCAATGGAAACATCAGGGATATTTCCATCTCTGATGGCTCTGTATAGTTCACCCCATTTGAACGCTGGGGTGATCCCTGTCACGACTTGAGTATCTCTGAACATTGTCTCTAGTGAGGTATCCAATAATATTTCGATGTCTAAGTATGGCTATGCTAACTTGGACTTTTGCTTGCTGAAGCGTTTATGCATATCAAGTCTGATTAAACACAGAAGGAACCAATGAGGAATCAAAATATTTACAAATAATTTATCATCCATGGTATAGTCAATGAGCAGAATTGAAACAAAAATGCTATGATTGATTGTTTTGTTTTTATCTTGCAATGAATTTTTCAAGTACAAAGGTGTTTATTAAAACATTTTGCATCAAAAATTTAAACCTTAGTGTGAAAGACAAATTTTCTTTGCTTAATGCACAAACAACTTATAGAAATAAAAAATGAAGATTGGACATACTGCAGAAATCACAGACAATCAAGCAAATGATGATTTTCATGCTAGAAGAAAAAGTTATTAAGGTTTGAAGAGTCCCAAGAATGTGCATAAACGTGGAGGTGCAACCGGACAATTAGAACCATTTCAGCACATCTTTAACCAATGGCGATTTCCGTTTTAAAACCTTGCTCGAATGAAAAAGATGTCCTCTTCTCTAATTAAACACAGTTCGATGGGCGGGATGAGCTAAATACTACGACAAAGCGAGATGCCGCGTGAGTCTTGGAGACAAAAAGGGCTCAACGGCATGAGTGCTTGTTTTCAAATGTGGAAACTTCAGCTACAATCCAAGACCAAAAATGGTCTTTTGTGTGGTTGCTAGGTGCTTGAGACCATTTTAGAGGATAGTCTTATGGCGGCGGGGGGAACCAGGTAAAAAGTAGAAGCTTTACCGACTGCGGCCAACTCAACACTTCCTTACACACAGTTATGTCGAAGGATACGACGGGTGACTAGGATGAAAGGTTAAGGTGGGAAAAATAAAGAGGGAATATTAGATAGCCGTGGAAGCCTCATGTGTGAGAAAGAAAAATGGCTCTACGATGGAACTAGACATCCCTGCTCCCAAAACCTTGAAAAAAAACCCGAAACTAGCAGGAAAGAGCCTTTAAATAAAGTATAAAACAAACGCACAAACGGAAGAGGTATTTACGTTGCCTACCTGTCACTGACGGAATGGCTAGGCTGATGAGTGAGCTTAGCAGCGATAGCTTACTTGGCTAATTGTGACTGGCGGTACCTCAAGATGCTTCAATGGCATTTTCTCCCCTTTTTTTTGCAAACAACGACCAAATAACCCTGTCTTATATATATATATATATATATAAATAAAACCTCATAATAAATGATAATAGGGTTGGTTGGTGGGACAAATTTATGACTTTTCCATTGGATTTAATGCCCCCATATAGATTTGCAGAATGTTTACTAAAACAACCTCCCCCGACCGTTTTGGAGAACTTACCTGAGTTGCTGTGAAACAGTCGGCAGGATTCCGTCAAACGCCCCGACACGGTCGCTGAGACTTTATTAGATAAACAACGCGATAGCGGGAATCTTGTTTAAAGGCAGCAAAAATGACCGACGAAAAACCTCTTGTCAAAGTGAAATGGTTGGTGCTAACTCACCAAGCTGTGGCAAAACAGTGGGCGAATATCTTCCTAACGACGACGAAACGATCGATGAGTTTTTCCCAAACCTCTACGACTTCTCCTGGAAAAAAAATCTCTATTCAGAGTGAAATGGTCGAGTCATTCTCACCATATGCAAGCGAAACGGTCAACAGATTTTCTCAAATGGCAGCGAAACGCCGATGGCTAACTATCGAAAAATATCCGAAAAATAATGGGGCAAACTCGTCAAAATGCAGCGATGGGATCGGTGTGATCTTAACAAAATGCAATGACAGTTCAACGCTAAATCGTGATTCATATACACTGAGAGGGGGGAAACCTTTGTTGGTTGGTTTCACTAATTCAACCTAGATTCGCCTTCAGAATCCGCCTCTCATGGACATTCACTTTGTGCTTCTGGTTATTCTTATAATGCATCTTCTTCTTCTACTTCAAATGAATGGCTCATTGATTCTGTAGCATCTTATCATATGGCTAAGCATCAAGCCATATTTTCTACTATGCATGAATGTAACACCAAACAAATATTTGTTGGTCATGATAGATCTCTAAGTGTTGTAGGAACTGGAACAGTTCCAGTAGATAATGGTCATTTCAGTGATGTACTATGTGTTCCAAGAATTTCCTGCAATTTTTTATCAGTCTATCAGATCACTCATCTGGTGAAGGTAAAACTGTGATGTTTACACCTCACCAAGTTGTAATCAGGATTTTAAAGATCCTCAATAGGTCCTAGCTACTATAATTGTTGATGATATTACCAGGTTGTACAAATTTAATAACTTTGGGTCATCACCTTTTCCTTCAGTTTTTGTTGCTCATAGTGATAACTTGAGCAAACTTTGGCATGAGCGATTTGGTCACTAGTTAAATTATCGTTCATTGCAACAACTATGTAAAGACAATATGGTGACAGGTCTTCCGATGGTATCTTGCAGGGATGGTGTTTGTTCCGGTTGTGTACTTGGAAAACATCATCGGGACAGTTTTGACAAACGTGCCTCTTGGCACGCCTCGGCTCCCTTGGAGCTTGTGCATAGTGACTTGTGTGGTCCTCTTCCATCTACTTCCTTTTCTGGTTTTAAATATTTCTTAACTTTCATTGATGATTACACCAGACGCACTTGGGTTTATTTCCTAAAACTTAAGAGCGAAGTATTTAACATGTTCTCGGCCTACAAGGCCCTTGTTGAAAAATAATCTGGTCATCAAATTATTAAGTTAAGATCTGACAATGGAGGAGAATATGTTAAGAAAAACTTCACTACTTTCTGCACTAAACAAGGCATCCAACAAACACACTGTTCCATCTACACCACAAAAAAATGGTGTAGCTGAAAGGAAGAACCGCACTTTAAAAAAAATGGCTAATTGTATGATCCAATCTAAGGGACTAAGTCTTCAATTTTGGGCTGAAGCCATTAATTGTGCAAATTACACAATTAATCACACCCCCACTAAAGCATTACAAGGTATCATACTAGAAGAAGCATGGAGTAAAATTAAACCAGATGTAAGTCACTTCCGTGTGTTTGGTAGTGAAGCATGGTCTCACAATCTGGATGAAAAATGGCAAGCATTGCAGCCTAAAAGTGAAAAGTGCATATTTGTTGGATATTCTAAAGATGTAAAAGGTTATAGACTTCTTCAACCATATTCTCATGATGTAATCATTAGAAGAGATATTAAATTTGATGAAAATCTCTTGGCCTGTGAGCCTAACTCCACAATTGTGCCATCTTTGGCTTGCGAGCTGGATTCAGTGATTGTGCCTTCCTCTTCTTCTTCCAACTTCCTTAACAGGTTTCCAACTCCGTTTTTTGATGATGATAGTGAAGATGAAAATCCACCTCCGCCTACTCATGTTCCTCCAGTTGCACCAGCACAAGTGCTTCCTCGATGGGTCCGTTCAACATGTGAAGCAACTGGTGATCTTTCCAGTGATCCTAGAGATCAACGTCGAACACGTTCTCAGTTTCAGCGAGCCTCTTCTCTTTTGGCACAAGTTTTCGATAATCATGATCCAGAAACCTTTGCAGAAGCTTCAGGAAATCCAGATTGGGATGCAGCTATGGATGAAGAATATCGTTTCTTAATGGAAAACGATACTTGGTATCTTGTACCTCTTCCAAAAGGAAGAAAACTTGTCAGATGTAACTGGGTCAACAGAACTAAGTATGCATCAGATGGAAGTGTTGAAAGACTTAAGGCAAGGTTAGTTGCCAAAGGTTTTTACCAAGTTGAAGGGATTGACTACAATGAAACCTTTGCCCCTATCGCAAAAATGAACTCCATCCGCCTTGTTCTTTCCTTTGCAGCCTTACATAACTGGGAATTCCATCAAATGGACGTCAAGTTTGCCTTGTTACATGGTGATTTATTGTAGGGAATTTACATGGAACAACCTCCTGAATGTGTTTATAATAACTCTCGCCTTGTCTGCCGCCTTAAGAAATCCTTATATGGCCTTAAGCAAGCTCCTAGAGCTTGGTATGCCAAAATGGATAGCTTTCTCCTTGACACTGGTTTTTCTAGATGTCATTCTGACCCCAATGTCTATACCAAGAAAGTAGAAAACCATTCCATCATACTTGTTCTATATGTTGATGACCTTATTCTTACTAGTAGTGACCCTAAGCTTATAACCCATGTGAAATCTAGTCTTAAGCAAAATTTTGAAATGTCAGACTTAGGACATTTGCATTATTTTCTTGGTCTCCAAGTCCTGCAAACCAAAGAAGGTATTTTCTTGGACACTAGCCCCTTCTCCCTTTGAGTATGGAGTCAAACTTTCTGCCACTTGTCCTTCACCTGAAGTAGATGCCACCTTGTATCATCAGCTTGTTGGTAGTCTCTTATACTTGACTCATTCCCGTCCTGACCTTTCCTTTGCCGTTGGTTGTGTTGCCCATTATATGTAAACACCTCATGAAATTCACTAGAAAGCAGCTAAAAGAATACTTCGATATATTTGAGGCACAATTCAGTTCGGGATTCATTACAGTACAGGGGGGTAACCTTTGTTGGTTGGTTTCACTGATTCAAATTGGGCCGGTGATCCTGATGATCGAAAGTCTATTGCAGGTTATGTTTTCAGTCTGGGATCTGGACCTATTACTTGGGCTTGTAAGAAACAACAAGCTCTTTCTCTTTCTTCAACAGAGGCATAATATCGAGTAGCAGTTAATGCCAGTTAGGAAGCTTTATGGCTTCGACAGATCCTTTCATAGTTTGGATTCGAGTAGCAGTAGCCTAGTCCACTTTGGTGGACAATCAAAGTGCCATCAAGCTTTCCAAAGATCCAGTTCCACATCAACGTAGCAAACACATTGAGCTACATATGCACTTCATCAGAAATCTTGTTCATGATTATGTTCTTGAAGTACTCTTTTTCCCTACAGATGATCAAGTTGCAAACATATTCACCAAGTCTCTTACAGAAGCGAATTTTTCTAAACTTCGATCTATGTTAGGAGTTCAGGAACTTATCATTAAGGGGGGATAGGCTCTAATGGCTCCTTCCTTCTCCTAATAGTGTCACTTTTGTAAATCCTTCAATCCTATCCCAAGTTGTTCTTAAGGGGGGATGTTAGGATATTTAGACACTTAGGAGTTAGTTAAGATCAACTTCTGTAATATATCCGTTAGGGAAAGTGTGTTTCTTTAGTATGCATTTGTAAATACTTAATCCGATGGTCACAATATGTTCCTGACATAGAGTGATCCGACGAATCAACTTCTCTTAGATCATACCTACCCTTGATCTGTGGCTTAACACCCGATTGGTCCATGATTTCTATTTAAAGAGCATGGAGGGTCATTGGAAAGTTGATCGATTATGAGAAGCTCATTTGTAACTTTCTTTCTTTGCATAATAAATTGTCCCGTAGAAGCTATTTGGTCAGGGCCATAGAGTGTTTCCCTAACGAGGGTTTAAACCACATCAAAACATCGATGTGTTGATCTATGATCTGTTTGTGTGAAGTGGTTGCTCTAGGTGTTCAGTCTTTTGGGAGTACCTTGTGTACCCAAACAAACTCTATCTGATACCAGAGATAGTTGCACCTACCCCAACCAAGTAGGGCAAGAAGATAATCTCCCACACTGGAAAATTTTCTCTATTCGCAATTGCCACTGAAGGAGAACAGAAGTTCAATGCAGCATCACCTATTCGAGTACCTTTGCAATGCAAGGCCACGCTTTCAAGGTGATCCCCCAAAAAGAAACCATCCACACCAGTGCAGACCAAGGATACCACAACAACCAAAACTATTGAACAGCTCCAGCGCAACCAGCAACACCAATTACAACCCTCTGAAGATATCAAAGAAAGGCAACCTTTTCGCTTCAGCAAACGCCGCACCAGGAGCTCAACTCAACACACAGTTCGACATATGATAAGGGATTTAACGCAATGGAGACCATTGCTTCCTAATGAGGGAGGATTAATCCAGGTGGATATCGGTGGTGGCCCACCTCTTCCTATTGGCTCAAAATAGTCTTCTGGCAATTTTGTCAAATTACTATTTTTAGCAGCTTTTCAAGTCCTAAACTTCCAGAGCCGTTTTTTGGCCCTAAACGACCTTTTTTGGAAATTTGGAGGGCCATTCAAATGCCTATATCCATTTGGAAAATGCCTATATCCATTTGGCCCCAGTTGAAAGTTTTAAATCTCGGATAGACCTTTCCAATGGGCTATCGAGTGCCCCAAACAAAGATCGTATGCAAAAGTTATGACCTCGGGGAGTTGACTGTTCAACTAACCACCTTGGGGCCTCAAACTTTATGACAGTTCATCTTCTGGGGTTAGGTTTTTGGATGTTTGGGATTCTCTCCCTCATGCTTATGATAAATAGGCCCTTTCGGCCTCTCTTTGTATTTTCATCTTGGCACGAATGAGCATAGCGGCCACATCTCTTCTCAAAGATAGCTACCACCATTCCAGCTATTGTATTTTACAGTCTGTTCTATTTCTGCTATTTAATAGAATGTGTGTTTACTGTATCATTGTGTTCTTTGCAATATATCTTTGTATGTGATTCTGTAGATGCTATCTTATTTCGTTCCTTCATAAATCCGGATCATATTTTGACCAAATTGTTGCGATTTGGTCAGTGTGACCTTATCAAAACGCTATCACTTTTTCGGCGAAAACCTGGGTTGCACCTTAGCTAGAAAAAACACTTGTTCTTCGATATTTTCTAAGAAAATTCTAAGTGGAAAAAGGGATTCTTCCAAGAAGCCCCAAAACTTCTAAAAATAAAGGAGGTTCCCTACAATGTTTCAAAATTTTGGGGATCAGGTTGCAGCAACAACAATTGGCGATTCACTGGTGAACACAGATCTTTGAATAATCCCCTTTTAAGGTCAGAAAACCTTACATGCTCTTGACCCCATATGTAACATAATGCTTCAATAGGCTAGACTTTATTAAGGGGAGTAGTCCTACTTTTGTCCCATTTGTCATTGGGGAATAAGGGTAACCTTGAACCAGACTTCTTGACCAGTCTCCTGAGGCCAAAATGTGAGTTTCATTTTAGTTCCATCTCTGAGGTTCCTGCTAAATAGGACTCCACGGGATCCTAACAAAATCAAACAGATGTATTCATTTGTTCCTCATTCCCATGCTGTCAACATTTCTTTAGATTCTTTCTTTATTGATGAATTTTTTCATCTGAGTCTTCCATGCTATCTTTTTCTTCAATATTCAACATTTGACTTGGGTCCTTCCATCCATAATGTCCTTTTGTGTGAGCAAGAGAGTTAATTGTTTATCATGCTCACGAATGGATAAGAACCTCTTTGAGCTGACCACTAGGGAAAATTTCTTGATTGGATATCTTTGTTTCTTCACAACCATTTCTTTGATGGAAATGAAATTTTCTAGAAATGTGACTCTTTGATGTAAGCTCTTTTGGATTTTAATTTGTAGCATGGTATCATTTTAAATGCCATACATCTGTGAGACATGTTTCCTCTCTGTGGGTCCATCATAGTGAGCTGCCTAAGATGGTAATTTATGTGAGATGAATGGATCCCCAAGATAGTAATTCAGAAATCATAAGTCTTAGTTAATTTACAGGGGTTACATGACTCAATTATGAAACTGAAGCGGGTTTTCCCTTCCCAAACTGATAAGCAAATAGCAATGTCACATAGCGAAAACTTTCTTTTATAAGTAGATTATGACTTTTCAAGAGATCCCTTTGAGATTGTTTAGAGTCCTATATTTCCATACACCAGTATGTTGATATGGGGTTTATTTGAAATGAAAAATAAAGGGAAACAAACAATAATAAAACAAAATGAAGTTGATTGAAAGAAAACAAGACAAACTAGACTAATCAATTCAGAAAACAACAATGTTGGAAAATTAAAGAAACACAATGTTTAGTTATGTACAAAAGTGCTCCTAAACCTAAGTAAAGTATTGTTTCAGAGTGAGGCCATTGACAGGGAGATTCTCTTCCTCCCCTTGTAAATCTTGGAGTTTGTAAGTCGACGAGCCAAGTTTTTTGGCAATCTGGTAAGGGCCAAGCAATAATTGTTGAATTTTTGTATGCTTCCCCTTTTCTTCATGTGGGTGATCCCACTTAAAAATAAGTCCCCTACCTCAAAAATCCTTTTACCAGACTTCCATTTATCGAACCATCACTTGAAAATATCTTGGTGCTGATGGAATCTATCTTTGGCCTTTTGTTGCACTTCTTCGAGTTTCAGTAGGATATTGATTCGTGACTGAAGAATTTCACGACTGGAACCTTGAGAGGCCTAGGCTAGCTACAGGGATGGGAGAAGTATATTAGGAGGGAGTACAACTTCTTTCCCGTAAACTAGCATATAGGGGAGAATCGTAAGGAATTTTTTGGAGTAACCCTATCTTCCCATAAATCGTTTGGAAGGGTTGTATGCCAATTCAACAAATTATTTTCCGAATTTGGTTAGTCCATTTCCCTGGGGATAATAATTTGTTGAATAATTCAATTTAATTCCTCTTTCATAATCAAATGCGATTAATTTAATAGATGAGAAGTAAGTTGCATTATCATAAACTAAAGAAATTGGAACCCCAAACCCGGTTATGATAATTTCTTGCAGGAATCTGATGACTGCGTCTTCATTCACTTTATGTAGAGGAGCAACTTCTATCCAATGTGTGAAATAGTGAGTGGCCGTGAGGATATACCGGTGTTGTAGTGAGGAATTTGGGTTAATTTCCTTGATAATGTCAATGACCCACTGCTCAAATGGTCCAGATATAATAACTGGCAGCAATAGACCCACTACTTTTGGAAATCTATCAGCACTCCTTTGACATACATTGCATTTTCTGGCATGAGAATGAGCGTATTTGTAAAGAGTAGGAAAATAGTATTTGACTCTTAGTATTTTATGAGAAGTAGTATCCCTAGAATAATGTCCCCCTATGGGGACATCGTGTAATTCTTTGACCACTTTATCAACATCCTCTTTCTCAAGACATTTAAGAAGTATCCCATCATAATTTTTTTTCTGAAGAGTACTCCATCAATTATCTGATAAGAAGCTGATTTTAATCAGAGTGCCCTTCTCTGCTTAGGACTCCGGTGTTCTGGTAGGTATCCTTGTTGTAAATAGTGCACCAAATCTCTATACCAAGGTTCTGGAGCAGTGAAGATAGGACATACTTCAGTTAGATTCAATTCAGCTTTGTTTTCCCACTCTTGATCTTCGTTGGATGGATTTTCAGTGATTAAATTGCACATGCATTGACCTTTGATAATAGTGTTTGGCTTCAATTCTAGATCATACTCTTGAAGATAAGTTACCTAGTTTGCTCTCCTTTCACCCAATTCCTTCTGCACAAATAAAGATCTGACAGTCGGGTGAGGGACTATGACTTTTGTTCTATTTTTTAAAATGTATGGCCCCAACTATTTTACTTCCTTAAACACTGCATATGATTGCTTATCCATGACCGGTTAATTTAGTTCGGCCCCTTCTAACCCAATGCTCATGAAAGAGATTGAATATTCATCTTCGAATTCTCCTTTCTGAGTGAGCACTATTGTGGGAGAAGTATCTGAAGCAAAAGTGTATATGATAAAATATTTTTCAAAATATGGACTTCTCAAAGAAGGTGCATGAGCTATGGAAAAATTTATGTCTTTGAACGCAATCTTCTCGATGTCAGTCCATTTAAATTGCACACTTTGCTTCACCATTTGCTACAAAGGTTTAACCATTTGCACGAAATCAGGCACAAACCTTTGAACAAAATTTATTGTGCCAATAAATGATTGCATAGATTTTTTATTATGGGGCATGGGAATTTGAGTTATGGTTTCAAATATCTTTGAATCTATTGAGACTCCCTTTTTCAAGATGATGTGACCCAAAGTTTTTCCTTCTAGAACAACAAAAACACCCTTTTTTGGGTTTAGAGATATACCATATTTCCTGCAACGGTCAAAAATATGTTTTAAATGGAAAACATGGTCTTCTCTTTTACTGGAGAAACCCGTCACATCATCTAAATATATGACCACAGAGTGGATGACTAATCCTCAGAGTTCAATATCCATGGCCCTTTGGAATGTGTCTCTGGAATTTATCAGGACAAATGACATTCTCCGACACGTGAATGTTCCCCACTTCGTGCGAAATGTAGTTTTCAATTGATCCTGCTCAAGCACCAATACTTGATTATAACTAGAGAATTCCTTTGACAAGGAGAACAATTATGAGCCTGATACCATTTGTAAGATCTATTCCATCGGTGGCACAAGATAGTTGTATTTTTCCAATGCTCTATTTAAGTTTCAAAAGTCGACGCATAATCTTATTTATCGTGATTTCTTCTGTACGGGGACCAGATTAACCACCCACTCAGAGGGTCGAACTTTGAAGATACTATTAGAACCCAACAAATTTTTTAATTCCTTTAATATTAAGGGTTTGAGTGTTGGATGCATCCTTCGTAATTGTCGCTGAAATGTTTTCACTCTTGGAATCATGGGTATCACATGGTGTATAATACGTGTTTCATATGTCTTCAAATCCTCGTAATTCCATGCGAAAACATCTTTGTATTGTTGGAAAAGTTTGATGAACTTACATCTTTCTCCTAGTGAACAACATTTACCCAGATTAATATATTTGGGATTAGCTTCTATACCAAAGTTTACCAACTCATGCTGCATCGAGGAGTTATTGGTCTTGACATTGGCTAGTCTTATGAATTTATTCTGTAAATGAAATAGACCTTCAAGATTTTTTAATCCTTTCGGCATAAAATTTTCTTTACTTGCGTCCCTATTCTGCAAATCCAAATTGTGTTCATCTTCATCAATTATAGATTCTTTGAAGGCATCTTCATTCATTAAGAAACCGATGATTTATTCATCATCATCAATCACCCTCAAATTTGTGACACTATCAGGTACAAATGGCTTGAAAATCAATTCAATAGAGCATTTGTTACTTGTTGGCACTAATCTAGAAGTAGAAGTAGCTAATAAATCAGCTGCAGCATTCTGTAATCTGGGAATAATAGTTATGTTAAAAGCATCAAATTGTGAAATTAAATTCTAGACTTCAGATTGATATCCTTTTAAGTGTGGAGAAAGACAATGAATTATATTTCTTATCTATCTAACAACTATTTCTGAATCACCGAATACTTTTAAATACTTGATATTCAAATTAATAGTCCTTTTTAAACCTTGGATTAGAGCTTCATATCCAGTCGTGTTGTTTGTACATTCAAAATCTAGCCTATAAGAGAAAAATTGTTTGTTTCCTTCAGGATCAACCAGAACACAACTGGCTCCGGATCCCTCTTGTGTTTTGGAACCATCAAAGTACAAAATCCAACATTTATTTTATGTTTTAAATACGTCAGTATTATTTCGTAATTCAGTAGCTAACTCTATTGTGTTACAATGAATGTCATTAGTCCATGAGAATTGAAGGAGATCAGACTATTTGTTTGAATTGTGACTGACAGATTCCATTTGATAGTTTCCTGGTTCAATTTCTATAACATAATTCCTTAAAACTGAAGATGAAAAATTTTGCAGGCTCATTCTTTTTCTCCAACCGAGTTACATTATGTCTCATATGAGGCTCTCTCAAAACTTTAATCTGATTTTGCTTGTTCTGATATGGCAACCACAAGTGAGACCAATCTGTTGCAAAATAACCATTTAGTTTCGTAGACCAGTACCTATTCAATATCAAACCTTAAGTTTCAGGTATATCCACTGCCATGATATCTATGAACTAACATACCCTTGGGTCTGGAGATAATATGATAAGCACATCTTTCATCTCCCCTATGACTTTAACAACAGATCTGTCCAATTGTATGATATGGGAAGGAGATGGTATTGGCTTCCCATTGATTTTCTTATAGATGGATAATGGCATAAAATTGGATGAAGCTCCAGAATATACCAAGCAATTATGAACGTTATTATTAAATATTTCAAAATTCAATAGGAAAGGAAGAGTCTAGGATTTTGATTTTCCACCAATGCTTGCTTCATTAATCTCAGTATCAAACTCAATGGCTTCTAAGGTACTACTTGATTGTGGGTCAAAAGCTTCTAACAATTTATTTTTCTACTACGGAAGATTACATCATTCAAATAAATATATTTTCTATTTAGTATTCTTGATGTATTCAACAATATCATACCCCATATGGTATTGTTTTGTGCTTTTCCCATTGTTTCTTGGCTTGTTTGCTAAGACTTTTTCCCGTTTATTTGTTACTGGCCTCGTTTCTTTTACAAGTTCAGTATTCACTTTGGGTTGAAGCTGAGTGATTCCAATATTCCTTTTCATAACTTCTTTTGTGACCTTCACCTTAGGTAACATCGGGATTTGATATGCCACTGGTCCTTTACTTCTAGTGGTAATATTCACTGATGATACTTGGACTTCTTTAGCCGGTTCTTCTTCATTCAATCCCAAAGTGGGTTCCCAGTCCCATAATACCATTGTGGTTTCCTAGTTGGATCTTCTTTCTCTTTTGTTTACTTCTAGTTGGATCTTCTTGCTCTTTTGTTTGATATTCTTCCACCTCTTCCTGATCTGTCAGTTGAGCATCCAACAATTGGTTCATTACTAAAGTCATTGAGTTTATCCATTGTGGGAAACTCTTTTCAGAATGTTGTTCTTGGTGAAAAGTGCAGAAATGTTCCATGCCAACTTCATTCAGATTTAGGACTGTAGAATTAGTAATAGGCTGAAAACACTATCCACTTTCTTCCCTTTTCTTGTAGAAGGGATTAAATGGTTTTCTAGATGTACTATCCCGTTTATCTTTCTCCAAGTCCACTATTTTGCTAGACAATTTCTGCACCATTTTAACCACATTTTCTAATTCGTTTGAGGGTTCTTCTTAAGGTCTAAATAATATCAAAGGCTTCTTGTTGTCCATTGGTTTCACTTCTAATTCCAATGCATGCTTTTAGATATTATCTAAGTCAGCTTTCACCTTCTTATCTTCCTCATAATTTTCTATTAAAGTACCCTTAATTTCTCTTTTAACAAATATGGCTATAGGTGGATATAGTGCTGTAGTATAATATTCTACCAAGGATTCCTCAGCTAGTTTCGTTGTAGCACTAAAATTGTTTAACAGGGTGGTGAATATCTTATTGACATTCTACACCTTTTCTTACACCTTTTCTTTCTTATCCATCGTCATAGATAAAAATTATTTCATGAGCGTGGCAATAGTATTTTGATTTCCAAATTTGTTTAAAAACCATTTTTCAAAACTGTCCCAATTTGCTATAGAATTAGCTTGTAAAATGAAATACCAAGAAGATTTCCTTGGCTCAAATGTGTAAGGGAAAAGTCTGTAGAACACATCTTCATGTTCTACATTTAAAAGATTCAGAGCCAAGTAGAAAATCTTTAAGTGATCTTCGACAGAGATGCCTTTTCCATGATCGAATTTGGGTAGCACCCATTCTAGCTATTTGGGCAGATCATGCATAGTGGTAGCCAAATTAAGTGGCCCTCTGGCTCTCCACACAGTTACATTTCCAGACATAATTCATGGTGGAGAGTGTGGTGGAGAATGTGGTGGGGTGTGAGTAATTTTCGGAGCTAGAGGGGATTTGGGTCTTAACTGATCAAGAGGCTCCGTGATTTCTTGAAAAGATAAATCCAACAACTCTTCCAAATTTTCTACAAGCACCGAATCTCTGGTGTATTGGATTTATTTCTTGGGAAATCGCCTTTTGGAAAATGCGGGAATTATGTTAAATCCCCCAACTTTTCTCACATAATAGCGCGTATGTCTTCGGAAGTGATATACTTGTACAAAGTGGACAACGTATAGAGGTTCTTGATGTTCACCTCCATAATTTAGGTTTTCTTGATTTCTTGGTTCCAGAATGAATTTTTATGGCATAGTTGTTTCAAGTGGGTTTCCAGAGGAATATATCTGTACCAATGGGTCTCCTCTTCCAGCCATGCACTGGCGGTCGTCCTTCTAGTGCCAAAAAATTTTGATGCCCTGGAAAATTCAGCACCAACAGTTAGGGATTCTCCCCAGTAAGCAAGCACTACTACATTTTTGGTTTTTAGGGGGGGTTGTCTTTTGCCCCCAAAAGTGACCAACGGGGGGGGGGTTGGCTTTGGGGGTGGATTTGGAAAAACCGCCCCTAGAGGGATTGATGTTAAAATTTTTTCCCTTTAAGGGTGGTTTTTGACAAGATTAGAACCACCCCCAAAAGTGAATTTTGGGGGCAGTTTTTGACCCCCCTCATAGAGATCTACAGAGGCGGTTTTAAACCCCCCTCGTAGACCCCTTCATACAGCCATACAGGGGAGGTTTTGAACCCTCTTCATAGAGACCTACGAGGGAGGTTGTGAACCCCCCTCATAAGCCCCCTCATACAAACCTACAGGGGCGGTTTGGAACCCCCCTCGTAGAGGACTATAGGGGCAGTTTCAAAACCCCCTCGTAGAGGACTATAGGGGCGGTTTCAAACCCCCCTCATAGAGGCCTATAGGGGCAGTTGTGAACCCCCCTCGTATAGTCCTATAGGGGAGGTTTGGAACCCCAGTTGTAGAGTCCTATAGGGGTAGTTTAGAACCCCCCCACTGTAGAGGCTTATAGGGGCGGTTTTGAACCCCCCTCATATAGGCCTATAGAGGCAATTTGAAACCCCCTAATAGACACCTACAGGGGTGGTTTAAAAACCCCCCTAAAACTCCATCTTACAAACCTTTTGGGGTGGTTATGAACCCCCCTCATATAAACCTACAAGGAGGTTTTGAATCCCCCCCGCCCCCGTTGTCAGATACAAAGCCAGTTTTGAACCCCCCTCGTAGTGACATATGAAGGCGGTTTAGAACCCCAATTGTAGCAACATACAAAAATGGTTTGAAACCCTCCCTATAGCCAAATAGATCATAATAAAATATATTTTATTACAAATACAAATATTGCAATATCATTAGGGCATGGAGGAATTGAACAACCAACCTCTTGCTTGTAAGGCAGGCGCTCTTCCATTGAGCTAGAACCCTTTGAGAATTGGGGAAAGGAGAATTATTAACACCAAAATTGTATCATTTGTAATTCTAATAAAAGACAATAAGATCTAAATACAACCATGCTTAAAATCTAATTTATATTTCCATAGACAACTATGTTTAAAATCACTCATCAGCTACCTACGTGCTTATATCTATTTTCAAGGCACCTAAAAATTTCAAAACATTTTGGGAAAAAGACAATAAATATTATATTCAAATGAACACTATCCATCAAGCCAAAGCACTAATCTATAAATAAATATGCCTCATGCTCAATAAATGCATCGAATAGCTCTCCAACTTCTCAAAGGACTTGCATCACAATCCTGTCAACACGTGTCAGTGTGGATCTATTGTTGTACCCACACCAATAAGGCCTCTAGGAACAAAAAACTATATAGAAATTTGGTATTACCAATTTACTTAATGCTTGCTCACTAGAATTAGAGCTTGAAGTGGTGACAAGAGCTAGTTCTCAACTAATGGATCCATTTTGAATATCTTCAACATTGTTTAAAGATCAATTTCAAGAATTATCTCTTCAGCATATCTTCAACATTGTTTAAACATCACGTTTGAATTTTAGAAGAAAATAATAACATAATATAATGTCTCTTTATTGCATTGAGTCAACCACAAATATAGACAAATGACTATATTTAATAGTTAGTTAAAAAGTAACAATTCTACAATAAGGTTTGATGTCCAGGACATCCATAACTTTGAGATTTATGAAAAAATTCAGTTTACATTAAAATGATGTCCAATTGATCCACAAATTCTTCATCAAGTTCCAAAGAAACTCAAAATTCCCACAATAATAGTAACGAAGCACTTTCTAGAAGAAGGTACCTTCTGTAGGTTGTGGCAGTTTTTCAGTTTTGAGGAGATGCCATTTCTTTCTTTAACTGCTTCAAAATATCTTCCATTGTATATTCATGCCACCAATTTCCTAGCATTTAAAAGAGTATTAGTTCTACCTGCAGTGTTTATATTTTAAAAGGTGAGAGCAACGACATTTGACAAGCAGAAACAAAACTGAAATAAATTGGACCAATAGAGTGTTCCCAACTGAAAATACCAAGGAAAGATGGAACTAGTAAAATCTTGTTGATAGGCAACATGTATTGGTTGAGAAAGAAAGTGTGTGATAATCTGATATATTTAATATTTCATGTCCAAGAATAAGCCAAGACAATTCCAATATCCAAAACATTAATAGAACACTCCCTTCTGAGATTTGGAACCTTCACTGGTTGGACAAGTGAAACTAGGAAAAGAGCTTGCAGTTCATAAAAGTCAAATAGTATTTGCAACTATCATGTTCGAAACTAAAAATTCCAAAACTAAAAAACCCATGTTTCTGAAAATTAGAGCCAATTCTTACCACCCCAGTTTCCTGTTGATGTATATGTAACTTCGGAATGTATTTCACATATATGTATATTGTATTCCTATAGAGATGGTATTATTCCTCTATACGGAAGTGTCATCATTTATATTGTAAGTGTCGTAACTTATACTTGATGGGTTATTAGACCACCTTATTTGGGGTCGGCCCTGTATAAGTCATGTGGGTCAAAGGGTTATTAGACCACCCTATTGGGGGTCGGCCATGTGGGTCAAAGGGTTATTAGACCACCCTATTGGGGGTCGGCCCACTCAGCATTATGTTATGTGGTTAAGTTCGAGCCTACATGAGTTAGGTAAAAAGGCAAGTCAAGTCAAGTATAAATAGAGTGTGGGAGGCACTCTATTTACTCACTCACTTCTCACACATGCTCTCAAGGAGGAGAGGCGCACTTATGGAGGAGGAGGATTGCTGCTAGGTTATGGCTATCTCTATTGGTTGGTTGTATCATTGCTCTATCTATCTCTGAGGAAGTTATTGGGGTTTTTCACCTTTATGGTTTTCCCCAAGTATATCTTTGTGTCTCTTGTGTGCTTGCATTATTGTCTCCATGATTGATATGCTGTAGATATGCTGTACATGTTGTTCTCTCAGTTAAGATCCTAGATCATATTGAAGTAAATTCTGAAAATTCAACATGGTATCAGAGCTAGCCTGAAAGAAGGCATGATATGGCATGTATGACACTTGTTGCACTTACGATGCTAGGGCTTGATATAGCAAAAACCAGTCATCGTAGCACTTTCGCTATAAATCCGTTTTGGCGAAGTTTTCGGTTCTCAAATTGTTACAGGACGAAGCTAAGATCTCCAGGTATCTTGTGTCCAAAGGACAACCTCTAATTCGTTGTACTTTGTGATTTATGATCTGTACAATATAGGGTTTCTGCCTCCTTCCAGATCCGAGTCAAAATCAGGTGACCTTGGGAAAAAGGTCATATCTTGGGCTAGGAAGATCCAAATGAAATTTCGTAAAAAGTGACATGTATTACACAGTCTGCACTATCTCAGAAAACTTTTTCAGAGGCCGAAGATGAACCAGTGACACGTGGCACTCCGTACAAGTTTGCTCTCCTGTTTTATCCCAAAACAGGTAACGTTGCGACATTTGGCATAACTCTCTCTCAGAGAGTCCAATTGAGGTCAGACCTGTCAGGATGGAAAGGTAACAGGCCGAGCTATCTCAGAAAAACTTTTCAGAGGCCGAAGTTAAAACAGTGACACGTGGCATGCCGTACAAGTTCGCTCTCCTGTTTTATCCCAAAACAGGTCATGTTGCGACATTTGGCATAACTCTCTCTCAGAGAATACAATTGAGGTCAGACCTGTCAGGATTGAAAGATAACAGGTCAGGCTATCTCATGAAACTTTTTCAGACCCTATGGATCAAAAATTTTGGAGTTACACCAGAAACAATCAGGTACATATTTCTGTCAAAACAGAATTATTTTTTGGTACCTTCATTCATGGCTTTCGGAATTTAGGGCTTTGGAGAAAGTTGGAATTTTTGTAATCGGAGACCACGGCTGGATGCTACTCATCAAAATAGAAATTTAGAGACCAAGATCATAATTTTTGGTTGGGCAGAAGGCCGGGCTTGATTAGACCCTAGTTCGGGACTTTGATCAGAAAAGTGGAAAATTAGGGCTTCCGTAAAAATGGGAATTTTTGAAATCTGTGACCACGGCTGGAAGCTCCTCAGAAAAATAGAAGCTTAGAGCTTTGGATCAAACATTTTGATGGGGCAAAAGAGTGGGCTTCATCAAACCCCAGTTCAGGGTCATGTCCAGTGAATCCGGAAGTTTCAAAGGCAAAATTGAGGAGTGAAACTTTACAGTTTTCAAATTCTGAATATACCAGTTTGATCAGTTCATCAAGGCGCATATTCCTATCCTATCGGAAGGTTGAAATTCAAAGTTTGAATTTTTGGGGTTTCTCTGACAAACCCATATCCAGCTCAAGGTCCAGTTCTTGCAAATCAAGTGGATTGGGTTAATCCTAGAAGAAGATGGATTGATCACCTGCATAAGTGAAAGAAGTTCCTGTCTCAGAGGGAGATGAGGATAAGGCCTTACATAAGAAGATTACAAGCGATCTCGACAGGTATGACTCATCGAGGTATGTTTCGATATTTGTCCATGATTAAGTTTATGGTATGTTTGTCTTCATGTTATTACAGTTAGTACAATTTTGATTTTAGATTTGTTGTATCACCTTAACAAAATTATGAATGCATGATAGAAGATATTCATTGGTTAGGGTGTTGACACTTATGATTGTACTAATGCATTATGGTGTTGTATGAGGTTTATGTTGTCTACTAACATGAAAGGTACACCAAGAAAGACAGATCATGTTCTGGTCCAAGAACATATGATCATGATAACATGAGGACAAAGATTCATCCATTGTCATGGATCTCATACAAGATCCTTTCACGAGGTATGTATAACTTGGTTTTATAATGGTTAACTTATGAGACATGCAGGTTACTAGCACAAGTCACTAAAGAGAACCAAAAGACATTATACGGGCATGTTAGACATAACTAGCTAACATGATAATCCAGGTATGTTTTCCCTATATCAAGCTAGATTCCTACCTTGGGTTAGGATCTTATACTATCGTGTTGTTGATAATGATTATTCATGAAGTCATAGGTTTGAATAATCATGATTGTATGCATATTATGTTTCTTACCATAATTGATGATATGACTAACCAGAAGAATCATGATGGTATAGGTTTGAATAATCACAGGTTTTATGCATTTTATATCTCTTATCTTGATTGATGATTCAACTAACCTGAAGAGTCATAGGCTTGAGTAATTACAGGTTTAGACATGTTATGTTTCTTATGATTTGACTAACCATAAGAATCCTTGAATGCTAATGCTTATTATTTCTGTTTGAAATGATCATGACTATACATGCTTGAGATTATTGTGTTTTAATAGTATACTAATGAATGTATGATTTTATATGAGATCACAAGGATAACACATTCATGATACTAATAAGCATGCATAGGGACCAAGGATGAATATGAGTTCAAGAACAGGTAATTCAGGAAGTAAAGATCAAGAGGGAGCACACTCTAGTTGTTCCTGCAAGAAATCAAAAGTGCACACTTCAGTAGTTTATGCAAGGATGCAGATATTCAGAGGGAGTTGATCATCTCTCTACATTTCACAACAGAAAGGTGTAGAAGAAGCTACCTCAGATTAGGACTCCAGCAGCTCCTGCAAGGAAGCAAAGACTCATAGGGAGTCCACCCAACGAACAAAGAAAGATAAGTATTTTAATCATCATTTCTTGCATATTTGTTTGTTTAAATAAAATTGTTCAATAATGTATATACTGATGTTCCTAGAATTAGGTTGTGTATTATGCATATTAGAATAATTGCATTGATGAACAGTATACTCCTAATATGCATGGGTAAGTGGCCTATGGCACTGTACAACATTCCATTGCTACTTATCTAGAATGAAACCTCTTTGCTGACATGTTGGGAGTTGTGCACACTCTTAACATTGTTCTGGTAGAGATTGGAAGGCATCTAGAAAGTTACGAAATATGGATAAATGTTGTATTGAAGCATTGGCTAAGATAATTGCATGACTGTATGGCATATTTCTTTATGTGTAAGAATTTGCTCTGAAAACTATGAGATGTTTTCTAATCATGCAATTTAACTTGTTGTGTAGGAAAGATCGTATGCCATCTCCTACAAAAGAAGAACTACAACATTTTTTTCCAGCAACAAAGATATCTATTGAAGATATTGAAGATATTAAAGATATTGAAGTTCCCAGGATCTGGGATGAAGAAATGAAATGCCATGATCCGTCGATCATGAAGAATGATGTTTGGGATGTAATCCCAAGACATGAAGGGAAGTTTGCTATGACTTCCAAATGGAACTATCAGATCAAGTATGTTGCAGATGGCAGCATAGAGAAATATAAAAGTGATGAAATAGAAAATACACCAGATGGATTCAAGACAACTTCCTTGAATGGTGTAGTTGAAGAAGAAGTGTATGTGGAGCAGCCACTTGGTTCTGAGACACATGATAGGAAATCATATATGTGCAGAACTTGGTATGGTGAAGATAGATTGATTGCCGACACGCAGCGGAAGCTTACTACCGAGTTCGAGACGAAGAACTTGGGGATGATGCACTATTTGTTTTTGGCATGGAAGTGTGGCAGAGTGCAGAAGGAATCTTCCTTGGACAAGGGAAGTATGCAGTAGAGATCCTGAAGAGGTTCGGGATGATGGACTACAAGGCTATGGCCACACCTATGGCATCAAACCTGAAGCGCCTGTGTGATGCTTCATCTGAGCCGATTGATATCACTATGTATCGTCAGATGATTGGGTCCTTGATGTACTTGACGAACACGAGACCAGATATTTGCTTTGCTGTGAACACATTGAGCCAGTTCCTGACGGATCCGAGGAGTGTTCACCTGGTTGCTGTAAAGCATATTCTGAGGTACCTGAAGGGTACAATGGATTATGGGCTCAGGTATGAGGTGAATCAAAAGTTTAACCTGCAGGGTTATGTTGATTCAGATTGGGATGGCAGTGCTGCAGATAGGAAGAGCACATCTGGGTGTTGCTTCAGTATGGGATCAGGTGTGATCTCTTGGTTTAGCAGGAAGCAATCCTGCGTAGCACTGAGTACAGCTGAGGCAGAGTATGTTGCAGCCTGTTCAGCTAGTTGTGAGGCAGTATGGCTATGGAAGCTACTGTCTGAGTTATTTGATCTCCTGTTGGATGCTACTGGTATCTTCTGTGATAACCAGAGTTGTGTGAAGCTGTCCGAGAACCCAATGTTTCATGACAGGTCGAAACACATAGAGATCAAATATCACTATATCAGGGATATGGTGCAGAGAGGAGCTGTGAAGCTCCTGTATGTTGCGACGGATGAGCAGATTGCAGATGTGCTGACGAAGCCACTAGCCAGGGTGAAGTTCGAGTACTTTAGAGAGAAGCTTGGCGTGCTTCAGATCGAGGACACTTCGAGGAAGAAGTGATGGACACATTTGCTGAAGCCATTCCAAGCATGTTGGAAGGGGGATCCTTCACATGGCTGTGGATGTAAGCGCTGGATGATGAACATCAGGAGGATGTTCTGGTTTCTGCTTAGATATGATCAGTTGGATCATGTATATGTATTTTGGGTATGCATCATGTTGGATGCTGGATATGATCAGTTGGATCATTATATGTATGTATGTATGCATCATGTTGGATGCTGGATATGATCAGTTGGATCATTATATGTATGTATGCATGCATCATGTTGGATGCTGGATATGATCGGATGGATCATGTGTATTTTGTATATGCATCATGTTGGATGCTGGATATGATCGGATGGATCATGTGTATTTTGTATATGCATCATGTTGGATGCTGGATATGATCGGATGGATCATGTGTATGTATTTTTGTATGAACGCATCATGTTGGATGCTGATGGATACATTGTGTGGATCATGTATCTTTGTATGATCAGGTAGATCATGTATGCTGATGGATACATTGTGTGGATCATGTATCTTTGTATGATCAGGTAGATCATGTATGCTGATGGATACATTGTGTGGATCATGTATCTATGTATGTATCAGGTGGATACTTGGATGATCATGGATGACGAGCTTCTCCAGATGACATGTAGCAGGATGTTACAGTGATGATGATCAGGATGATCATGTGTACATCAGGATGATGTTTGATGAGTATCAGATGATACTTTATGGCCGTGGATCAGGTTGTGCAGGAAAGCATGTAATTTGTGCCCTGGGAGATTTGCAGATGGTCTTTCGAGGTTTTGCCTATGGCATGTAATTCGGTGCCCTGGGACATCTAACAAATGCTCTTGCGAGGTTTTGCTTGGGAGGACATGTAATTTTTGCCCTGGGAGATCTGCAGATAGTCTTTCGAGGTTTTGCCTATGGCATGTAATTCGGTGCCCTGGGATATCTGGCAGATGCTCTTGCGAGGTTTTGTCCTATGGCATGTAATTTGCTCCTGGGAGATTTGGACAGGATGAAAAAGGCCTCAGATGCTTCAGCCAGGTTTTGCCATGACCACATGTAATTTGCTCCTGGGAGATCTGGACAGGATGAAAAAGGCCTCAGATGCTTCAGCCAGGTTTTGTGGTGGACCACATGTAATTTGCTCCTGGGAGATCTGGACAGGATGAAAAAGGCCTCAGATGCTTCAGCCAGGTTTTGTGGTGAGATCACATGTAATGTGCTCCTGGGAGATCCGACAGGTAGAGCCGGGTGCTCGTAACAGCCTGGGATGCTTCAGCCAGGTTTTGTGATGGGTCACATGTAATGTGCTCCTGGAAGATCCTACAGGTAGAGCTGTGTGATCGTAATAGCCTGGGATGCTGCAACCAGGTTTTGTGACGCACGTAATAAGTCCTGAGGATTCCACAGTATGGCCAGTGATGATGAAGACCTGCAGGTGGTGGGCCTACATCCAGTATGAAAAAGGACTGGCTCTGTAGAACTTCCTATGACGAGTAGATTCAGAGATTGATTGAGATAGCAGCAGCAGTGACGATGATGATGACTCGATGACGATTATCCAGTGACGATGATCCAGAGAAGATGACTTGTGCTAGAAGAACTGTGATGAGAAATACCTTCCTAGTTAAGAGGGAGTGTTGATGTATATGTAACTTCGGAATGTATTTCACATATATGTATATTG
This sequence comes from Larix kaempferi, assembly GCA_027924585.1. Taxonomy (NCBI): domain Eukaryota; kingdom Viridiplantae; phylum Streptophyta; class Pinopsida; order Pinales; family Pinaceae; genus Larix; species Larix kaempferi. Next base: position 709,761 of record BSBM01000665.1, on the reverse strand, counting down.
TATTCCTATAGAGATGGTATTATTCCTCTATACGGAAGTGTCGTCATTTATATTGTAAGTGTCGTAACTTATACTTGATGGGTTATTAGACCACCTTATTTGGGGTCGGCCCTGTATAAGTCATGTGGGTCAAAGGGTTATTAGACCACCCTATTGGGGGTCGGCCATGTGGGTCAAAGGGTTATTAGACCACCCTATTGGGGGTCGGCCCACTCAGCATTATGTTATGTGGTTAAGTTCGAGCCTACATGAGTTAGGTAAAAAGGCAAGTCAAGTCAAGTATAAATAGAGTGCGGGAGGCACTCTATTTACTCACTCACTTCTCACACATGCTCTCAAGGAGGAGAGGCGCACTTATGGAGGAGGAGGATTGCTGCTAGGTTATGGCTATCTCTATTGGTTGGTTGTATCATTGCTCTATCTATCTCTAAGGAAGTTATTGGGGTTTTTCACCTTTATGGTTTTCCCCAAGTATATCTTTGTGTCTCTTGTGTGCTTGCATTATTGTCTCCATGATTGATATGCTGTAGATATGCTGTACATGTTGTTCTCTCAGTTAAGATCCTAGATCATATTGAAGTAAATTCTGAAAATTCAACATTTCCTGATTCACACGTCATGTTTATCCAGAAGTAAAACCTTGCAGTTGGAGGAATTTCAAGATAGTCCTTGTCACAAAACAATTTCACATGATAGATCCGACCTTCATGCACATAAATCAACACTTCCAAGAGATGCATCTGACCTTTTACACAGTAACTATGACTACAAGAACTAGAGAATATGTACTCACAATAGATAGTACCGTTTCCTAGTTCAAATTTCAAATAAATGTCGATCATTTAACGACTTAAATAATTAAAATAAAAGTGATCTCATTGGAATGAAGATGAAAAAGGAAATATATCGTACCATATGAGGCCCAATAGTAGTGCCAGTCCAGGAGCACATGCATATGTCATCTCCATCATCCATCCCATAACTTATAGTTCCATCACCTATACATTTCTCTCCTCTCTTAAGTTCTTCCAATAGTCTAAAATTATGGGGGACTGGAACACATCAGACAAATTTCATTATATTTCCATGAAAATGCCTAATAGAAAGATCATAGAATAATTACTTGCAAAGAATGCAATTTAGTATATTCATAATAACCAACTACAAATAGTATTCAGCCTATTGTAATGCAGTTCTGATTTGATATGCAATATATTATTTAAGAATAATGTCATAATTCTATCCCAAGATAGGTGAGCAATAAAACTCCACTTGAACAGAAAGTTGGAATTCAAATCTTTCACATTGTTCAACATTGTCTCTGTATGCAATCTACTACAAATTGTCTGTTCAAGTTTTATTGTGATTTTTATCCAAAGGAGATATGATTGATCCAGTGAGGGCTGAAGCTATCGATATTATTTATCTACCTCATCGCAAGAAAGACATCAAGTGGGTTTGAATGACTATGATATCTACAAGCTTATATTAATGGCCTTACCTCTTACCCAGCATGATCTCTTATGTGCCATGATTTGTCAATTATCATGGCACTCTCTCTTTGCATTACAAAATAATATTAACTCATAAGTTCATGTTTAAGTAGTATAATCATTAATTTGCCGATAAAAAACTTATTTTTGCTTAATTTGGCTTGCCCTTTATGCCCAACGTCAAGTTCTGTGGCATGACCTTGTGTTGTCTCTATGTGCTGCAGTACCTTGGTGTCTTCACATTTCATCCTCAAATGCATGTATTTGTGGCTCTGATACCATGTTAAGGAACCACAAAAATATATAGGGAATTATACAAGCTAGAAAATGAGGTAGAATTTGCAATTGCTTTATTAAAAGGATTACCATATTGTCATATTTATTACACAAGAGTCATACATTGAATATGTTATGCAACTCCCCAAAAACCTTTATAGTAATTAACACCTGAAAATTATTATACATTATAACATGGCTATATAACATAACTCGATAGTAAAGTGTAATGAAAAAATTCCCAAGTAATTAATTTGGCCTTTATATCTAACACTCATTGAGGTTTTGGGATAAATTAATTTGGATGCAGACTTGTGGAGCTGGGCTGGGAACAAAGATAGTTTGTTGTTTCTGGCAAGCAAATGTGATGTTTGGCCTAGTGAGTTACTAGTAATAGCTAAAATTGCAGCGAAAACTAGAACTGTACCCAATTTACGTAGTAGGGAGATATGTTTGTCAAAGTACACCTTCCACTAGTAAAGTGAATGTCCCTGAAAATACATCCATGGACCCCATCTGGGAACTTCATTATAATGCCTTTTGTCAACACAATGAAATAGAAAAAGGCCCTTGGCGAGATTCAAGATTCCCATGACTTTCTGAACTTGGACTTTCTGACTGCCAACTCTCACTATCTAGGACATAGTGATGTCGGACGGTGGTTCCAACAATATTCCATTCCTTATTAGAATGACCTTGCTGCAAGTTTGCTCAATCTAAAATACTTGAACATGTTCTAAAGTTTTCTTTCCTAGCTGCTGATTGGTTTCCATTGTAGAAATGAGGATGAATAACTTGGAGCATGAAGCCTCTCTGGATGCCATGGTTTCTATACTGGTGTGTATCTCTAGTCACGTAAACCTGCCTCCTAATTAAGAGTTGCTACCAGCTGCTCTTGGCCTATCCAAACATTTTGTTGACTCTATTGTTCCAGGCCTCCCTCAACATACCACTAATACTGGTGAAGAATATAGTTTGGGGACCCAGGTGGAATCTGTTGATGGTGTCCGTTCAAGGCCTTAAATTTCTATTAATTTATTGTTTTGTATAATTTCCTTTTTGTTCAACCAATATGTAAGTGTAAATCTACAAATTTATGAGCAGATATGGCTTTGAACGCTCAGTAGTTTTGTGGATTTGTTCTTCCTTTCTGTTGAATCTAGACATGAACTTCTATTTTGATAATATAAAACAACTGTTATTTTGAAGGAGAAAATAAGTACTATATACTACATTGTCATATGTAGATCATTACCTTCATACTTTGCAATGGATCGTTGAAACAAAGATTAGCCTGCACCATTGTAAAGAAAACTTGGAACTAATGTGTATCACTTTTTTATTGTTAATTAGTTATAATCTAGAAGCGACAAACCAAATATTTGGAGCTAGTTTTTAACAAATTACCTTGCGTAAGCATCTGAATTTGGTTTCGTTTGGATGGTCCACAACATTATTGACAACACATTCAAGCTCAAATCAGATAAGTCGACCAAAACATGATTCAAATGGAACAAAGTAAAGCCATTTTTCAATCTTGTTGTAAATCTACAAAGAGAATTTTAGTATTTACCAACACCAAATTTCCTATATACAACAAGCTAATAGAGGAAAAAAAAATTAGCAACTCACCTTGTAATAGTGAGCAAAGTTGAATAACAGGAGCAATTTCAATAGATGGCACCCGGGACTTAAGTTTTTGAATGGTGTCTTGAAGATGCATAGAAGTAGTAGCTATGGATTCTTGAATTCTTCTCGAATATGCGTCTTCATGTTCTAGGTTCAACTGCAGGGATTCAAAATCACTTACAATAGTTTTGTTCAGTCTAGAACCAAGTGTTCCATGTTGCATTTATGTAACATAATTTCCATCAAGATTTGATCCAAAAAACTGGAACCAACAATGTGAATATCATTTGATAACCAAGAGAGGACAACTACTTTGTCTGGTTTTTCTAAGGGGATGTCATCGGGATCAGGCTCGACCATTGTTTTATTTTCATCACAATCATCTGGATTAGTTTCAGCCACTCTTTTAGCTCTACAAGCATTGTCATGACAATCATCGGGATCAGGTTCAACAATGATTTATATCCACCAACATTGTGGCCTTCTTGACTATTATCAAGATTAGGTTCAGCAATGGTTTTATATCTACCGATAGCATGGCCTTCTTGACTGTCATCAGGATCATGTACGGCTATGGTTTTGCGTCTCGCAAGAGCATGCCCTTCTTGACTGTCATTAGCATCAGGTTCAACAATGGTTTTATATCTACTAACAGTGTGGCCTTATTGACTGTCATCGGGATCATGTTCAACGATGGTTATATATTTAAAAAAATTGTGGCTTTCTTGACTATCATCAGGATCAAGTTCACAATTCTTCTAGGTCTTCCTATGTTGCCACCTTCTTGACAATCATCAAGATCGAGTTCAATATTAGTTTCATATCTTCTACCAATAGTGTGGCCTTCTTGACTATCAAAAGGATCAGGTTCAACAAAGTTCTGATATTTACCAACAGTGTGACCTTCTTGATTATCATCAATATAAGGTTCAACAATCATTTTATGTCTACCAATGTTATGGCCTTCATGATAGTCATCAGGATCAGGTTCCACAATTGTTTTAGGTCTACCAACATTGTGACGTTCTTGACAATCATCTGGATTGGGTTCCTCCCACATTTCCTCATCTACATATGGTTTCTGAGGCATGAATTCTTGAAATGAATTCTCATCTGGATCTAGTTCTCTATTTTAGCTCTACAAATGTTGTCATGACAATCATCGGGATCAAGTTCAACAATGATTTTATATCCACCAATAGTGTGGCCTTCTTGACTGTCATCAGGATCAGGTTTAGCAATGGTTTTATATATACTGATAGCATGGCCTTCTTGACTGTCATCATGTTAAGATTCAATATGCTAAGACATAAAATATCATCATTACATTCCATTTCACAGCAATAACATAAACAGGATCACTGAAAGAACAACAAGCACATCATAAACACAAGAGACACAGATTTATCCTGGGAAACCCTCATGGGGTAGAAAACCCAGCAAAGCTTCCTCAATATAGATGACCAACAAATACAAAGATGTAATCCACAACCATGAGCTCCTTCTCTTCCACAGCAGATCTCTCTCTCACTTATTCCCTAATCACAAGTGAGTGTCATGTGTGTTAAATGAGGAACACACCTCCTCTATTTATACACAACTCCGACTTGTCTTTTACACAAGCTAGGTCGGCCCCAACTTAACCACTTTACATAATGTGACAGGGCCGACCCCACTAGGGTGGTCTAATAACCCTTTAACCCACATAACACATACAGGGATGACCCCCGCTAGGGAAGTCTAATAAGCCAAGATACCGCATTATCCACAGAGGAATAAAACATCTCCGGATATACAATAAGGTCTTCATGGAGGAATGAAACATCTCCGGAATAATAAAGTACAAATATAATATTCTTAGAAGTTACAATATTTCAACACTCCGCCTTAACGAGAAGGATATTATAACAACATTTGCATGAGAAAGGAGTCATCAACATCATACATGATACATCTATAAATTATTGGAAGCTTTCTTTATACATCATCAGTAACTCATGCAGTTACTGGAACATCTTTGATATTGGAACATCAACATCTTCAGTACTGAATCTTCATCTTCTGCAGCACTTGAACAGCTACAGTAACATCAACATCTGGATCCTCACAATCAGCAGTATCATTGTTGAAATATTGTAACTTCAAAGAATATTATATTTGTATTATTCCGGAGATGTTTTATTCCTCCGACGAGACTCTATTGTATATCCGGAGATGTTTATTCCTCCATTGGATTATGGGAACTAGGTTTATTAGATCTCCTATGTGGTGATCGGCCCGAAGTTATTTTATCGGAGGTTATTAGACTCAATTTGACAAGTCGGCCTCATAGGGTAAAAAGTCAGTCGAAAAACAAGTATAAGTAGAGGAGGTTGTTCCTCACTTAACTCACTTGTTCACACACTTCTATTGTGTGCATAGGAGAGAGAGAGAGAGTTCTGCATAGGAGGAGAAGGAGCTCTTGTCGTGGTCTACTATCTTGTATTGGGTTGATTATCTATATTGAGGAAAGCTTTGCTAGGTTTTCTACCCCATGAGGGTTTCCCAGGGTATATTTGTTTCTATCTTGTGATTGTGTTTCTTCCAGTGATCTTGCTTGTGCATTTATGCTAGAATTTAACATGGTATCAGAGCTAGCCTGAATAGGACATCTTTCACAAGGTGAAAATATCTCTATCTCTCTCTCCGGTGAAAATTAGGGTTTCTGCAAAAAGGTCATATTGTTGAATTCTGATTACATAGCTGGATATCCCTTCTCAAAACCAATCTTTTGAACCCTAGATCGAACTTTTTGGTTGGGTAGAACTCCGGGAAATTCAAACCCTAGTTTGAGAAAAGTGCGATAAAACCAGAAAACCAGAACTAGAATTCTACAGTAGATCCGAAGTTCACTGGTCAAGTTTGGAGGCTGAAAAATTGAAGTTTCCAGTAATTAAGTACATCAGTCACCTCGCCTCAGTCAAGCCAATCTTCTGGCAAGGTAAGTTTTTTCATTTTTGGAATTTTCAATTTTTAGTGACCCCCTGGGCAAGATGGCCCCAAGTACTAAGCTTGAAGACAAGCTAGAGGGTATAGAGAATTTTCAAGCATGGAAATATAGAATTGGTCTCATTCTTGAAGATAATGATCTTGCCCATTATATCAAAGATGAGATTGCAGAACCTACAGAAAATGAAGCTAAAGAGAAGTACAGGAAAGATTTGATTAGGGCAAAGAGAATCATTGTTGATTCTATTAAGGACCACTTGATTCCCCAAGTGGCTGTTAGGATATTTAGACACTTAGGAGTTAGTTAAGATCAACTTGTGTAATATATCTGTTAGGGATAGTGTGTTTCTTTAGTATGCATTTGTAAATACTTAATCCGACGGTCACGATATGTTTCCGACATAGAGTGATCCGACGATTCAACTTCTCTTAGATCAAACCTAACCTTGATCTGTGGCTTAACACTCGATTGGTCCATGATCTCTATTTAAAGAGCATGGAGGGTCATTGTTTAGTTGATCGATTATGAGAAGCTCTTTTGTAACTTTATTTCTTTGCATAATAAATTGTCCCGTAGAAGCTATTTGGCCGGGGCTGTGGAGTGTTTCCCTCAAGAGGGTTTAAACCACGTCAAAACATCAGTGTGTTGATCTGTGATCTGTTTGTGTGAAGTGGTTGCTCTTGGTGTTCTGTCATTTGGTAGTACCTTGTGTACCCGAACATGGTATCAGAGCTAGAGGTCACGAGTTCGATACACACTAGGCTCGCACTGAGGGGGAGATTGTTGCACGAACTTGCAAGTATTCAGCGCTCCTTGGTGTATCGTGACAAGGGACTAATCGCCTCTCGTGAATCCTTTAAATTTGGTGGTGGTGAGTTTACCAATTACCTGCGGGTTTTGGTGTAATGGAATCCATACTACCAACAATTGGTATCAGAGCTTTTATGAAGTGTCGCTTTCGGTTATGATCTAGATCTTGAACTGTTCTTGCCAAAACTCGAAAGGGTTTCTAGTTCTAGTATTTTTGTGCATTTATGGGCTATGGGAGGTCTTCCATTGCATCTGGAGTGTTGTTTCCATTGGGAAATAATTTTCATTTGATCGAAAATGGTTCTCGGTTGCTCCAGAAACGCATATTTCATCAGATCTGAAGGTATAATGTTACAGTGACGCATTTTTTTTATTTTCTGTTTTAAAAGAAAAAATCTCATATTTTATCATTTTTTTACTGTTAGATTTTTTTTTTGGGTTCGGACTGTTGCTTTCCCATCTACGTATGCTCTTTGCCGTGCACCTTGAGTGATCTCGGCAAATCAGAAACAGAAAGGGAAAGGGTTTTTCTCGGCTGCGTATGCTCTTTGTCGTGCACCTTGCGCGATCTCGGCAAATCAGAAACAGAGAGAAAATGTAGACTTTCCTGGCAAGCTAACAAGATCTAATTCCACAAGTGTGGACAATTTTTTTTTGTTTCGATTTGTGGTGTGTTTTGCAGGAAAAAGGGCAAGCACACAAACCGAGCAAGAAGAGTAAAAAAAAAAAAAAGTCCCCTTCCTCATTCCCATATTTTACATACCTTTTAATCTAGCTCACTTGGTTTAAAGTTGCTTTATTCCTTAATAGGTCTTGAGTTCAAGTCTTAGGAAGTTACCTTTAAAAGAAAAAGTGCATGCAATTTCTATTTTCAAGTTACTTTATTGTAAAAGTGCATCTCACTTAAATAATAAAAAATAAAAATACAAGTGAGTCACTAAAGTTTTTTTATTGTTGCACTATTTAAAAGTAATATCATTGTAAAAGTGAAATCACTTATTTTACAAAAGTGGTTCACTTAAAGCAACTTTATTGTAAAGTGATTGTCAAAAGGTTTATCTTGGAAAGAGGGGGGTTCTTTTTTTTGCTGGACATTCTCTAGCTGCCACGTCACTATTGGGAACATCTTCAACAGTTTCTTTGTTCAAGCATAACTTCATCATATAGAGTCAGTTTTCAATGCCATTTTTTTTTAAACCGCCTATTTTTTTGAGCTCTTCACATCCAAACTATTGGTTTCTGCTTTTATAGCAATTAATTTACAAAAATGTCCGCCCCGTATGATATTCTACTTAACAGTTCCAACTATTTCTCATGGAAATCTCGTATGGAGGATATTCTACGAAGTAGGGGAGTTTTCTGAATTACCTCAGGGAAAGAAAACGAACCCACTGATGATGATAAGAAAATAAAATGGGCAAATAGATGTGATGAAGCTCGTGGATTGATTGGGATGTCAATCTCTACTGATTTGCGATTCCACATATCTGGAATTGATAAACCTAATGCTGCTTGGGACAAGTTGGAATCTGTGTTTGGTAAACATAATGAAATTCGGGGTCACCAACTCGAAAATGAGTTGATTTCTTTAAATCCAAGTGACTTTTCATGCATTCAAGACTATTTATCTAAGTACAAAACTCTTAAACTTTTATGTGCAGAATGTAAGATTGAGAGGGAAGACAAACAATGCATTTATCATATTCTTTCCAAACTTGGACCTGCATATTCTATTTTTGTATCTACATTTTACTCCATGAAAGCATCCTTGAATGTAGCTAGCTATCAAGAGCCTAGTCTTGAGTCCTTTTGTGATTCCTTGATTAGAGAACAAGATAAACTCATTCATCTTGGAATATTCAACAATGCAGATACATCTAGGAAAGCCTTATTGTCCCAACATAAAGAAAAGTCCAAGCCTCCCAAGAAACAAAATTTTCGCAATAATAAGTCAAACAAGGGTCCCAAACCCTCTCAGTCAGCTGCTTCTTTAAAAAATGACAAAGTATCCAAGCCAAAAGGCAAGAAGACTGAGTGTCATTGCAACTATTGCGGGAAAGATAATCATGATGAATCTAAGTGTTTCAAGAAGATGACAGCCTTGGAAGCAGCAATGAAGAAGCACCACATCAGCCTAGATTCGCCTTCAGAATCTGTCTCTCATGGTCATGCACTTTGTGCTTCTGGTTATTCTTATAATGCATCTTCTTCTTCTACTTCAAATGAATGGCTCATTGATTCTGGAGCATCTTATCATATGGCTAAGGATCAAGCCATATTTTCTACTATGCATGAATGTAACACCAAACAAATATTTGTTGGTCATGATAGATCTCTAAGTGTTGTAGGAGCTGGAACAGTTCCAGTAGATAATGGTCATTTTAGTGATGTACTATGTGTTCCAAGAATTTCCTGCAATTTGTTATTAGTCTATCAGATAACTCATTCTGGTGAAGGTAAAACTATGACCTTTACACCTCACCAAGTTGTAATAAAGAATTTTAAAGATCCTCAACAGGTCCTAGCTACCAGAATTGTTGATGATATTACCAGGTTGTACAAGTTTAACAACTTTGGGTCATCACCTTTCCCTTCAGTTTTTGTTGCTCATAGTGATAACTTGAGCAAACTTTGACATGAGCGATTTGGTCACTTAAATTATCGCTCATTGAAACAACTATGTAAAGAAAATATGGTGACAGGTCTTCCGATGGTATCTTGCAGAGATGGTGTTTGTTCTGGTTGTGTACTCGGAAAACATCATTGGGACAGTTTTGACAAACGTGCCTCTTAGCACGCCTAGGTTCCCTTGGAGCTTGTGCATAGTGACTTGTGTGGTCCTCTTCCATCTGCTTCCTTTTTTGGTTTCAAATATTTCTTAGCTTTCATTGATGATTACACCAGACACACTTGGGTTTATTTCCTAAAACTTAAGAGCGAAGTATTTTACATTTTCTTGGCCTACAAGGCACTTGTTGAAAATCAATCTGGTCATCAAATTATTAATTTAAGATCTGACAATGGAGGAGAATATGTTAACAAAAAGTTCACTACTTTCTGCACTGAACAAGGCATCCAACAACAGCACACTGTTCAATATACACCACAACAAAATGGTGTAGCTGAGTGGAAGAACCGTACTTTAAAAGAAATTGATAATTGTATGATCCAATCTAAGGGACTAAGTCTTCAATTTTGGGCTGAAGCCATTAATTGTGCAAATTACATAGTAAATCGCACCCCCACTAAAGCATTACAAGGTATAACACCGGAAGAAGCATGTAGTAAAGCTAAACCTGATGTAAGTCACTTTCGTGTGTTTGGTAGTGAAGCATGGGCTCACATTCCAGATGAAAAACGGAAAGCATTGTAGCCTAAAAGTGAAAAGTGCATATTTGTTGGATATTCTGAAGATGTAAAAGGTTATAGACTTGTTCAACCACATTCTAATGATATAATCATTAGAACAAATGTTAAATTTGATGAAAATCTCTTGGCCTGCGAACCTAACTCGGCGATTGTGCCATCTGTGGCCTGCGAGCCTGATTCGGCGTTTGTGCCTTCTTCTTCTTCCAACTTCCTTGACAGGTTTCCAACTCCAGTTTCTGATACTGATAGTGAGGATGAAAATCCACCTCCGCCTGCTCATGTTCCTCTAGTTGCACCAGCACAAGTGCTTCCTCGATGGGTCCGTTCAACATGTGAAGCAGCTAGTGATCTTGCCGGCGATCCTAGAGATCAACGTCGAACAGGTTCTCAGTTTCAGTGAGCCTCTTCTCTTTTGGCTCAAGTTTTCGAGAATCATGATCTAGAAACTTTTGCAGAAGCTTCAGGAAATCCATATTGGGATGCAGCCATGGATGATGAATATCGTTCCTTAATGGCAAACGATACTTGGGATCTTGTACCTCTTCCAAAAGGAAGAAAACTTGTCAGATGTAAATGGGTCTACAGAACTAAGTATGCATCAGATGGAAGTGTTGAAAGAGTTAAGGCAAGGTTAGTTGCCAAAGGTTTTTCCCAAGTTGAAGGGATTGACTACAATGAAACCTTTGCTCCCATCGCAAAAATGAACTCCATCTGCCTTGTTCTTTCCCTTGCAGCCTTACATAACTGGGAAGTCCATCAAATGGATGTCAAGTATGCCTTCTTACATGGTGATTTACAGGAGAAAATTTTCATGGAACAACCTCCTGGATATGTTCAAGATAACTCTAGCCTTGTCTGTTGCCTTAAGAAATCCTTATATGGCCTTAAGCAAGCTCCTAGAGCTTGGTATGCCAAAATGGATAACTTTCTCCTTGACACTGGTTTTTCTAGATGCCATTCTGACCCCAATGTCTATACCAAGAAAGTAGGACACCATCTCATCATACTTGTTCTATATGTTGATGACCTTATTCTTACTGGTAGTGACCCTAAGCTTATAACCCATGTGAAATCCAGTCTTAAACAAAATTTTGAAATGTCAGACTTAGGACATTTGCATTATTTTCTTGGTCTCCAAGTCCTACAAACCAAAGAAGGAATCTTTCTTTCTCAGTCTAAGTATGCTTGTGACCTTCTTCGTCACTTTCACATGGAAGATTGTACACCAACCCCTTCTCCCTTCCAGTCTAGAGTCAAACTTTCTGCCACTTGTACTTCACCTGAAGTCGATGCCACCTTATATCGTCAACTTGTTGGTAGTCTCTTATACTTGACTCATTCTCATCCCGACCTTTCCTTTGTCGTTGGTCGTGTTGCCCGTTATATGTAGACACCTCATGAAAGTCACTGGAAAGCAACTAAAAGAATACTTCGATATATTTGAGGTATAGTTCAGTTTGGGATTCATTACAGTAAAGGGGGGAAACCTTTGATGGTTGGTTTCACTGATTCAGATTGGGCCGACGATCCTGATGATCGAAAGTCTACTCCAGGTTATGTTTTCAGTCTGGGATCTGGACCTATTACTTCGGCTTGTAAGAAACAACAAGCTCTTGCTCTTTCTTCAACAGAGACAAAATATCAAGCAACAGTTAATGCCAGTCAGGAAGCTTTATGGCTTCGACAGATCCTTTCAGAGTTTGGATTCGAGCAGTAGCAGCCTACTCCACTTTGGTGCGACAATCAAAGTGCATCAAGCTTGCCAAAGATCCAGTTCTACATCAACGCAGCAAACACATTGAGCTACATATACACTTCATCAGAAATCTTGTTCATGATCGTGTTCTTGAAGTGCTCTTTTGCCCTACAGATGATCAAGTTGCAGACATCTTCACCAAGTCTCTTACAGAAGCAAATTGTTCGAAACTTCGATCTATGTTAGGAGTTCAGGAACTTGTCATTAAGGGGGGAGAGGCTCTAATGCCTCCTTCCTTCTCCTAATAGTATCACTTTTGTAAATCCTTCAATCCTATCCCAAGTTGTTCTTAAGGGGGGATGTTAGGATATTTAGACACTTAGGAGTTAGTTAAGATCAACTTGTGTAATATATCCATTAGGGATAGTGTGTTTCTTTAGTATGCATTTGTAAATATTTAATCCGACGATCACGATATGTTCTCGACATAGAGTGATCCGACGGCTCAACTTCTCTTAGATCAAACCTAACCTTGATCCATGGCTTAACACCCGATTGGTCCATGATCTCTATCTAAAGAGCATGGAGGGTCATTGTTTAGTTGATCGATTATGAGAACCTCATTTGTAACTTTCTTTCTTTGCATAATAAATTGTCCCGTAGAAGCTATTTGGCCGGGGCCGTGGAGTGTTTCCCTCAAGAGGGTTTAAACCACGTCAAAACATCGGTGTGTTGATTTGTGATCTGTTTGTGTGAAGTGGTTGCTCTTGGGGTTTGGTCCTTTGGTAGTAACCTGTGTATCCGAATAGTGGCATCCAAGAAGACCCCAAAGGAAATGTATGATGCTCTCTCCAGAATGTATGAGGGAAAGAACATCAACAGGAAGATGAACCTGAGAGCTCAATTGAAGAACACCAAGATGAATAAAGGAGAATCTATTCAAGGATATTTCTCAAGGGTTTCTCAGTTCAAAGAACAACTAGATGCTATTGGAGATACTCTTGATGAAGATGAACTAGTCATGACTACTCTAAATGGTCTCACTAGACCTTGGGAGTCATTCATCCAAACCATGTGTGCTAGGAAAGAAAGTATGAAGTTTGATGTGGTTTGGGAGGATTGCATTCAAGAGGAAGCCAGGGTTGCCAACAGAGAAGCATTGCTCAAGGAAGATGACCAAGCCTTGGCCACCCACACCAAGAGAAGAAGGAATCAATCCTACTTTAAGAAGGATAGTCACAAGGAGTCTCATCCTCCACAAAGATTTCAAAAGAAAAGAGGATCTAATCAAAGAAGAGATTACTCATCATTCCAATGTTTTACTTGTCACAAAATAGGACACATTGCTAAGAACTCTCATCTGAAGAAGAAAAAGGGTACTCACCACAAAAGACATCAAGCACATCTTGCAGAGGATGATAGTGAAGAAGAATTTGAAGAGGAAGAAAGGCCTCACAAGAAAAGACCTAGAAAAGAAGAAGAAGATGAAGAAAGGACCTTCTTCAAGAAAAGATCTAGAAGAAGTGAAGAAGAAGATGCAGAAGAGTATGTTCTATTCTCCGCACTCTCTGGATCTATAACACTCGGAGAAGGTACATGGGTTATCGATAGTGGTGCTTCAAAGCAAATGACAGGAGAAAAGAAGACTCTATCAAAACTTGAAGAAAATACCTCCCCACAAAAGGTATCTCTAGGAGATAACTATCAATATCCCATCAAGGGAATTGGTGAAGCAAACTACAAACTTGATTCTTGAACCCCCATGAAGATGAAGGAAGTTTTGTATGTTCCGGGATTGAAGAAGAACTTGCTTTCCATCTCAGCATTGGACAAGAAAGGTTATAGAGTTGCATTCATTGATGGACAAGTATTAATGTGGTCCAAAGGTAAATCTATTAAGGATGCAATTGTCATTGGTGAAGAGGAAGGAGCTTTGTACAAGCTCAAGGGTCATCCAGAAGCTACCCTTGTACATGAAGTCACTAGCCCAAATGAGCTATGGCATAGGAAACTTTCTCACATTAACTACAAGGCACTACCTCATGTAAGCAAGGTAGTTGTAGGTCTACCAGACTTAAAGGTTGACCATGATAGCACATGCAAAGGATGTGCAAAAGGGAAGAACATCAAGAACCCATTTCCAAAGAGTGAAACAAAGACCAAAAGCATTTTGGAATTGATCCATTCAGATGTATGTGGACCAATGGCCTCCACATCTTTAAGTGGATATGAATACTATCTCACATTTATTAATTACTATTCAAGGAAGACTTGGATATACTTCTTAAAAGGGAAGAATGAACTTTTTGGAAAGTTAAAAAATTTCAAAGCATTGATAGAAAATCATTCAGAAAAGAAAATTAAAATACTCAGAACAGATAATGGTGGAGAATATACTTCAAAAGATTTTGAAGATTTCTGTAAAGAAACTGGAATCAAGAGAGAGCTAACTACTCCCTACAATCCCAAACAAAATGGTGTTGCGGAAAGAAATAATAGAACCATCATGGAAGCTGTAAAGACAATGATACATGATCAAGACCTACCTATGTATTTATTGGCTGAAGCAGCTAGAACAACAGTCTATGTACAAAATAGACTATCCCATAGTGCTCTCGATTTCAAAACTCCAGAATAAGTGTTCACAGGAAAAAAGCCTGAGGTAAGTCATCTTAAAATATTTGGATGTCCTGTATACATTCACATTCCAAAAGAAAAGAGAACAAAGTTGGATCCTTTTGGAAAGAATGGAATATTTGTTAGATATTGTGAATCATCCAAAGCATTCAGAATTTACATCTCAGGTTTTGATCATATGGAAATTAGTAGGGATGTGACATTTGATAAAGAAGCAACTCTCAAGGGATCTAGGAAGTGCCAGCATAAAGAAATCTATGAAGAAGACACACCTTCTAGGATCACAAAGGTTGCACCCATTCCTGAAGATGCTACACCTGAAGACCATGACTTGCTAGAACCACAAGAACCCCCCATTACAAACTTATCAAGAAAAAGAAGGCCAGCATGGGCCAGAGACATTATTCAAGGAGCTGAAAAGTATGGAGCTCCTGAAGGCTCCACTAGAGAAAGGAAGAAACCAAAGCTAGTATCCAACTATATGGCTTTGATGTGTAATCTAGTGGATCAGGAACCTACTAGCTATGAAGAAGTAGTTCAGAAGAAAGAATGGGTAGAAGCAATGACAGAAGAATACCAGTCAATAATGAAAAATGATGTTTGGGATATAGTTCCCAAACCAAAAGATAATAGTGTAGTGTCCTCCAAATGGATATTCAAGATAAAACATGCTGCAGATGGTAGCATTGAAAAATATAAGGCAAGATTTGTAGCCAGAGGATTCTCTCGAAAAGAGGGAATTGACTATGAAGAAACATTTGCACCAGTTGCTAGGTACACTTCCATTAGAGCTATCATGGCACTTGCATCGATGATGAAATGGAAACTACACCAGATGGATGTTAAGATAGCCTTCCTGAGTGGTGTAATTGAAGAAGAAGTGTACATAGAACAACCACTTCGATTTGAGGTAGAAGATGTAAGAACTCATGTATGCAAACTGAAGAAGGCTTTGTATGGGTTGAAGCAAGCTCCTAGAGCTTGGTACGGAAGGATTGATAGTTTCTTGACAAGCATGGGCTTTACCAAGAGTAAAGCTGATCCTAACCTTTATCTCAAAGTTATGAATGATGAACCTGTTATATTATTATTGTATGTAGATGATCTATATTTGACTGGAAATGAGAGACAGATTATCGAGTGCAAGAAGAAGCTCTCTTCAGAATTTGAGATGAAAGATCTCGGATTGATGCACTACTTCTTAAGCCTGGAAGTATGGCAAGACCCAAAAGGAATCTTTCTAAATTAGGGTAAGTATGCTCTAGAGATTTTGAAAAGATTCGATATGTTGGACTGCAAAGCCATGGCCACTCCCATGGACTCCAACTTGAAGTTATTAGTAGATAACTCATCAGAGTTAGTGGACATAACTCTGTATAGACATATTATTGGATCATTAATGTATTTGACTAACACTAGACCAGACATATGTTTTGCTGCGAATACCTTGAGTCAGTATCTGGTGGAACCTAGAAGAGTTCACATGATAGCTGCAAAACATGTGATGAGGTACTTAAAAGGTACGATAGATTTTGGTCTTTACTATAGTGGAGATCATGATTTCAATTTGCATGGCTACATTGATGTTGATTGGGCAAGAAGTGTATCAAACAGGAGGAGTACATCAGGAGGATGTTATTGTCTAGGATCTGCTCTGATCTCATGGTATAGCAGGAAGCAGTCTAGTGTGGCTCTCAGCACAGCTGAAGCAGAATACATAGTTGCTTTCTCTACCAATTGTGAAGCAGTATGGATTCGTAAGTTATTATCAGGACTGTTTGACTTAGATATGGAACCCACTATGATTCTGTGTGATAACTAGAGTTGTATCAAGATGACTGAGAATCCAGTATTTCATGATAAGTCAAAACACATAGAGATCCATTATTTCTATATACGGGATCTGGTTGCAAAATGAGCTATCAAGCTTGAATATGTGAGCACGGACGAGCAAGTTGCTAATATACTAACCAAACCTCTGTCTTGTGTAAAGTTTGAGCATTTCCGAGACAAGCTTGGTGTAGTTCAAAAGGACTCTCCTTGAAAGGAGGAGTGATATGATAGATGAAGATATCTTTGGGTAATGGTATCGATGTGGATACCTATATTGATGATGAGATTGCTTATCTAGATTATATGTTTGCTTGTATTGATGAGGATACTTGCATCTATGTTTTGTTTGCTTGTATTGATAAGGATACTTGCATCTATGTTTTGTTTGCTTGTATTGATAAGGATACTTGCATCTATGTTATGTTTGCTTATATTGATGAGGATACTTGCATCTATGTTATGTTTGCTTGTATTGATGAGAATACTTGCATATGTACTTGTATTGATGAGGATACTTGTATTGATGATGTGTATACTTGTATTGATGAGGATACTTGTATTGATGATGTGTATACTTGTATTGATGAGGATACTTGTATTGATGATATGTATACTTGTATTGGTGAGGATACTTGTATTGATGATATGTATACTTGTATTGATAAGGATACTTGTATTGATGAGGATACTTGTATTGATGATATGTATACTTGTATTGATGAGGATACTTGTATTAATGATGTGTATACTTGTATTGATGAGGATACTTGTATTGCTGATATGTATACTTGTATTGATGACGATACTTGTATTGATGATGTGTATACTTGTATTGATGAGGATACTTGTATTGATGATGTGTATACTTGTATTGATGAGGATACTTGTATTGATGATATGTATACTTGTATTGATGATACATGCTAATGATACCTGTATTGATGAGGATACTGTATCGATGATGTGCCTACCTGTTTCAACGATAAGGTTGAAGATGAGGTTGCCTGTTCTGACGATGACGTTGATGGAGGATTGTATCATCCTTGGACTTTAGTCCTAAAATGATCCGTAGACAGATGTCTTCAAGAATGCGGTTCCTAACGAACGATGAGGATTGTATCATTCCCTGTACTTCAGTCCTAAAGTGATCCGTAGATAGATGTATCCGAGAATATGGTCCTTAGTGGACGTATATAGGACTGCATTGTCCCTGAGCATTTGGTTCAAAATGTACATGAAAGGATTGCATCATCCTTGGACATATGTCCTAAAGTGATAGGGATTGATCATCCCGTAAGTGGATCAAGATTGCATTATCCTTGGACTTATGTCTTAAAGTGATAAGGACTAATCATCCTGTAAGTAGATTGGGATTGCATCGTCCCTAGACATGGTGAGGTGTCTTAAAGTGATAAGGACTAATCATCCTGTAAGTAGATTGGGATTGCATCGTCCCTAGACATGGTGAGGTGTCTTAAAGTGATAAGGACTAATCATCCTGTAAATAGATTGGGATTGCATCATCCCTAGACATGGTGAGGTGTCTTAAAGTGAGAAGGATTGATCATCCTGTAAGTTGATCTGGATTGCATCGTCCATAGACATGAGAGATGTCTTAAAGTGAGAGGGATTGATCATTCCGTAAGTGGATCAAGATTGTATCATCCCTGGACCTATGTCCTAAAGTGAAAGGGGATTGATCACGCCGTAATTGGATCATGTATGTTGCTGTTGTACTGATGATCAAGTGGATCCAGTTGATGACGATGGTGATGATCGTGTGATGACAATGTTGATGATCGTGTGATGATGATGTAGCTGTCCAAGTGCTGCAGAAGATGTAGACTCAATACTATAGATGTTGATGTTCCAGTATTGAAGATATTGAAGATGTTCCAGTAACTGCTTGAGTTACTAATGATGTATAAAGAAAGCTTCCAATGATTTATAGATGTATCATGTATCATGTAGTCGATGACTCCTTGCTCCTGCAGTTGTTGTTATAATATCCTTCTCGTTAAGGGGGAGTGTTGAAATATTGTAACTTCAAAGAATATTATATTTGTATTATTCCGGAGATGTTTTATTCCTCCGACGAGACTCTATTGTATATCCGGAGATGTTTATTCCTCCATTGGATTATGGGAGCTAGGGTTATTAGATATCCTATGTGGGGATAGGCCTGAGGTTATTTTATCGGAGGTGATTAGAATCAATTTGACAAGTCGGCCTCATAGGGTAAAAAGTCAGTTGGAAAACAAGTATAAGTAGAGGAGGTTGTTCCTCACTTAACTCACTTGTTCACACACTTCTATTGTGTGCATAGGAGAGAGAGAGAGTTCTGCATAGGAGGAGAAGGAGCTCTTGTTGTGGTCTACTATCTTGTATTGGGTTGATTATCTATATTGAGGAAAGCTTTGCTGGGTTTTCTACCCCATGAGGGTTTCCTAGGGTATATTTGTGTCTATCTTGTGATTGTGTTTCTTTCAGTGATCTTGTCTGTGCATTTATGCTAGAATTTAACAATCATTATCTCACGATCAACAACATCATCATCTAGATCATCACGATAAAAAAAATCATCATCTAGATGATCACGATCAACAACATCATCATCTAGATGATCACGATCAACAACATCGTCATCTAGATCATCACGATCAACATGATTGTCAGCTAGATCATCGCGATCAACAACATCGACGTCTAGATCGTCACGACCAATAGTATCATCATCTAGATCGTCACGACCAATAGTATCATCATCTAGATCATCACAATAAACATCATCGCAATCTAGATCATCATGATTAACAACATCGTCATCTAGATCATCACGATCAACATCATCATCATCTAGATCATCACGATCAACAACATCATCATTTAGACCATCACGATCAACATCATCGCAATCTAGAACATCACGATCAGCAACAACGTCATCTAGACCATCACGATCAATAACATCATCATCTAGACCATTACGATCAGTAGCATCGTAGCAGCATACCCTGCAATAGACATGATCCTTTTAAGACACCATAACATGTCTAGGGACGATGCAGTCCACTTGTCAACTTAGATAGAGTCTAAGGACCTCCTTTTCGAAGACATATGTCTACGGATCAATTCAAGGACCGAAGTCCAGGGATGATGCAATCCCCTCTCATCCACTAGGGACCAACTCTCAGAGACATATGTCTACGGATCAATTCAGGGACCGAAGTCCAGGGATGATGCAATCCCCTCTCATGCACTAGGGACCACTTCTCGGAGACATATGTCTACGGATCAATTCAGGGACTGAATTCTGGGGATGATGCAGTTCCCTCTCGTCCACTAGGGACCACTTCTCAGAGACATCTATCTACGGATCAATTCAGGGACTGAAGTCCAGGGATGATACAATCCCCTCTCGTCCATTTTGAACTAGTGGTTCTGGGATGATGCAATCCCCATCACATACATTTTGAACTAGTGGTTCCGAGATGATGCAATCCCCATCACGTACATTTTGAACTAGTGGTTTAAGGATGATGCAATCCCCATCACACACATTTTGAACTAGTGGTTCCAAGATGATGCAATCCCCATCACGTACATTTTGAACTAGTCGTTCTGGGATGATGCAATCTCCATCATGTACATTTTGAACCAAGCGTTCAGGGATGATGCAGTCCTATCATGTCCACTAGGGACCATACAATGACCTCATCGTTAGAACAGATAGCCTCATCATTGACCTCATCGTCGGAACAGGTAACCTCATCATCGATATAAGTATCCACATCAATACAGTATCCACATCAACGATACAGTATCCTCATCAATATAGTATCCACATCAACAATATAGTATCCTCATCAATATAGTATCCACATCAAGGATACAGTATCCTCATCAATATAGTATCAACACCATCGATATAATTATCCTCATCAATACGATATCCATATCATCGACCTTACCATCGATATAGGAAATCTCATCATCGATATAGGTATCCACATCGATACCAATATCCAAATATCATCATCGACCACATAACTCCCCCTTTCGAGGAGGGTCTTTCTGAATGACACCAAGCTTGTCTCGAAAATACTCAAACTCTTCTCGAGATAGATGTTTGGTCAATACATCAACAGCTCGTTCGTCAGTGCTCACATACTCGAGCTTGATAGCTCCTTTCTGCACCATATCCCGTATATACAAATATCGGATCTCTATGTGCTTTGACTTATCATGGAACACTAGATTCTCAGCCATCTTGATACAACTCTAGTTTTCACATAGGATTACAATGGGGTCCATCTCTAAGTCAACCAATCTTGATAACAACTTCTACTTCAGCTATGCTGGGAACCACACTATACTGCTTCCTGCTAAACCACGAGATCACGGCAGATCCCAGACAATAACATCCGCCCGATGTGCTCTTCCTGTCTGATACACTTCCTGCCCAATCAACATTTGTGTAGCCATACAATCTGAAGTGATGATCTCCAAGATAATATAGACCAAAGTCTATCGTACCCTTCAGGTACCTCATCACATGCTTTGCAACTATCAGGTGAACATGCCTAGGTTCCACTATATACTGACTCAAGGTGTTCACAACAAAGCATATATCTGGCCTAGTATTCATCAGATACATCAATGACCCAATAATTTGTTTGTACAAAGTTACATCCACTAACTCTGATGAGTCATCAGCTAACAACTTCAAGTCAAAAATCATGAGAGTGGCCATGGTTGTACATTCCAACATATCAAATCTTCTCAAGATTTTCTCAACATACTTTCCCTATTTGAGAAAGATTCCTTCTGATCCTTGCCATACATCCAGACCTAGGAAGTAATGCATCAATCCGAGATCAAATTATGTAGCTAGCTTCTTCTTGCTTTCCATGATCTATTTCTCATTCCTTATCAGAAAGAGATCATCCACATACAGTAATAGTATCATCCACATACTTAAGTTAAAGGTTAGGATCAACTTTACTTCTGGTAAAGCCCAAGCTTGTCAAGAAACTGTCAATTCTCCCTCTGTGACTAAACATCATTCACACTCTACATTGAGTGATCTTTTGCATATCTATTTGTGCCATCTCTTGTCATATGGGTCTACGTATATGAGCCTCAAGATCATTCAAACTCTGTAGTGACTTCCTTCTTCCATCCATCTAAGAGAAGAATGTCATCTGTATATAGAGACCATCTTCAACCCTGTAGCAAAGGTTGAAATCCGCATCACCCATGGTGATCATTAATCTCATCAAATGACTATCGATCCTGGGTACCCATACAAATCATTTCAATTGAGTCCTGGGAGTTTTCTCGATTCACACTTCTTGTTCAATTACACCATTAAGAGAATGGTCTTATCTAGCCACTTGGAGCAAACAACTCATCATGATCCTCTTCCTCTTTCTATGAGAATCTTCTAGCCACGAGCCTTCTACATTATGTTTGATTTGTAAGTCTTCTTGTTGAACATCCATCACTTGTTCGGTGTTCATCATTCTTC
Source organism: Larix kaempferi (assembly GCA_027924585.1). Classification (NCBI taxonomy): domain Eukaryota; kingdom Viridiplantae; phylum Streptophyta; class Pinopsida; order Pinales; family Pinaceae; genus Larix; species Larix kaempferi. The sequence goes on along the minus strand of BSBM01000665.1, from coordinate 687,499 downwards.
TTGATCTTTGCTACAAATAAAAGTTAATTACATGATTAGTAATACTTCATAATCATCAAATCATGTTGACATGATAACCTATTATGATTCACATGGTTATGCAACTATCTTGAACAATACTTTGGCACAACACTTTTCCATATCTTGTATGCATACAGTGGCTATCTAGATGCCTTCCATCTCTACCAAAACATATTATGAAGAGTGTGCACAACTCTCAACATGCCAGCAAAGAGGTTTCATTCTGGATAAACAACAATGGAAAGTTTGTCCAACTTACCCATCATATGCATATTAGTAGTATACTGTTCAATTCCATATAAATGCTTACACTCAGCATGATATATTCTAGGAATGCATACAACTATTACAAGCAATATCATTACTATTTCAGATATTCAAATAACAACTCAAATACTTATCTTTTATGTTTGTGTTGTTGCCTCCCTCTTGATCTCTATATGTCTTTGAAATTCTATTCATTCTGTACCACTATGCATGCTTAAGTGTGCACTAGTGTCATCCTCATGATCTCATACACAAACATACATTCATTAGCATAATCTCAATATTATCAAAACATTATAATTCTAAATAATCTTAAGTATGTATGGTCATGATTAGTTCATAAATAGGTATACTTACCTAAGATCCTAACAAAGTAGGATTCTAACCTAATATAGGAAAACATACCTAGATTATCATGTTTGGTTATGTCTTAACATACCCAAACGATATCTTCTTTGTTCTCTTCAATGATTTAGACACCTTGTGCTAGAACCTGCATATCTCATAGATTAAGCATAGTAGAACAAAGTCATGCATACCTCGTAAGTAGAGATTCTATGTGATCAAAGATTATGGATGAGTCTTCGTCTTCATGTCATCATGGTCATAGTACTTGATTTGTCTTTCTTGATGTACTTGTATCTTGTTAGCAGTCAACATCATCCTCATACAACACCACATGTGCATTAGTACAATCATATAACCCTAATCAATGAATGTCTTCTATTATTCACATGCATTCATACTTTTACTAGGGTGATAAGACAATTCTAAGATTAATCAAGATTGTACTAACCTCAATAATATGAAGAAAAACATATCATAAACGTAATCATGAACAGATTTCAACACATACCTGTATCTCCTAAAGTCATACCTGTCAAGATTTCTTTTAACCCAATCCACTTTTATTTGGTGAAACTGGATCTAGAGTTGAATTAGGGTTTGTTAGAGAAACCCTAAAAATTCAAACTTTTAATTTCAAACTTCCGAATGGATGGAAAGATGTGGCTTTCTTAGTTGATCAAGCTGGTATAATTTAATTTTGAAAAATGCAAAATTTGACCCCTCAAAATTGGCTTTGAAACTTCTAGATTCACTGGATAGGACCCCGAACTAGGGTTTGATAAAGCCCACCCTTCTTCCCAATCAAAAGGTTCGATCCAAAGCTCTAAAGTTCAATTTTTCTGAGGATCTTCCAGCCATGGTCATGAACTTGAAAAATCCAACTTTTGCAGAAGCCCTAATTTTCCACCTTTCCGATCAAAATCCTGAACTAGGGTTTGATCAAGCCCACCCTTCTGACCAAGCAAAAATTTTGACCTTGGTCTCTAAATTTCTATTTTGATGAGGAGAATTCAGCTGTGGACTCCGATTCCAAAAATTCCAACTTTCTCTTAAACCCTAATTTCCCATAGCAGTGACGATTCAAGAATGAAGGTGCTCAAACTCCAAATCTGTTTTGATAGAAATATGCACCTAATTATTTCTAGTGTAACTCGGAAATTACGAATCCACATGGTCTCAAATTTCTTCTTTTGGTATCCCGACCTATCCTCTTTCCATCCCCACAAGTCTGACCTCAATTGGATTCTCTAAGAGAGAGTTATGCCAAGTGTCACGACATGACCTGTTTATGGGATAAAACAGGAGAGCGAGCTTGTACGGCGTGCCACATGTCCCTAGTTCAACTTCAGCCTAAGAAAACATTACCTGCAAAACTGCAGTCCGTGTTCTACCTGTCACCTTTTACAAAATTGCATTTGGAGCTTCCTATCTGAAGTTGCGACCTTTTTTCCTAGGTCACCTGTTTATGACTGAGATCTGGAAGAGGTAGAAACCGTAACTTGTACTAATCATAAATCACAAAGTACAATGAATTAGAGGCTTTTCTTTGGACGCAAGGTATAGGGGGAATGTTGTCTATGACATGTACAGGTTTCATATCCTGAACCTTTTCTAAAATGTATCTATAGCGAAAGTTCCACAATGACTAGTTTTTGCTATACAAAACCCTAACCTTCAAATTGTCGCAAGTGTCGTAAGTGCCATAGATTTCCTTCCTTCAGGTTAGCTTTGATACCATGTTAATATTCAATATGATAAGATGGAAAATATCAGCATTAAACAAGCACATGAGAAACCCAAGAGACACAGATTTATCCTAGGAAGCCCTCATGGGGTAGAAAACCCAACAAAGCTTCCTCAATATAGATGACCAGGAAATACAAAGATGTAATCCACAACCATGAGCTCATTCTCCTCCACAACAGATCTCTCTCTCAGTTATGTGCTAATCACAAGTGAGTGTCATGTGTGTTAAATGAGGAACACACCTCCTCTATTTATACACAACTCTGACTTGTCTTTTACACAAGCTAGCTCGACCCCAACTTAACCACTTTACATAATGTGACAAGGCCAACCCCACTAGGGTGGTCTAATAACCCTGTAACCCACACATACAGGGCCAACCCCTGTTAGGGAAGTCTAATAACCCAAGTTACCACATTATCCACGGAGGAATAAAACATCTATGGATATACAATAAGGTCTTCACGGAGGAATGAAACATATCCCAAAAAATAAAGTACAAATATAATATTCTTAGAAGTTACAATATTTCAACACATCAGGATCAGGTTCAGCTATGGTTTTGCATCTCACAAGATCATGCCCTTCTTGATTGTCACTAGGATTATGTTCAACAATGGTTTTATATCTACCAATATTGTGGCCTTATTGACTGTCATCAGGATCAGGTTCAACGATGGTTCTATATTTACCAAAATTGTGTCTCTCTTGACTGTCATCAAGATCATGGTCACAATGCTTCTAGGTCTGCCTATGTTGCCACCTTCTTGACAATCATCAGGATGGGGTTTAGGATTAGGTTCATATCTTCTACCAACAGTGTGGCCTTCTTGACTGTCATCAGGATCAAGTTCAACAAAGTTTTGATATTTACCAACATTGTGACCTTCTTGACTATCATTAGGATCAAGTTCAACAATCATTTTATGTCTACCAATGTTATGGCCTTCATGATAGTCATCAGGATCAGGTTCTCCAATTGTTTTAGGTCTACCAACATTGTGACCTTCTTGACAATAATCAATATTGGGTTCCTCGCACATTTCCTCGTCTACATATGTTTTCTGAGGCATGAATTCATGCAATGAATTCTCATATGGATCCGGTTCTCTATCATCTGGATCTGGTTCTGAGAAATCTTGTTCCAGATCCATGCTTGCATAGGTATCATTGCTTTTTTTTATCAACTATTACTATTGAACAATCATCTAGATCAGGTCCATCCTCAGTATGAGAAAGTGCACTGACATGAGATGCTCCTCTACCTTATTTAATCCAAGAATACATTTAGGGATAATCCACACATACCCAACAGGTGCTAACTCTGTCATAATTCCTACCTTCCATCGATGCTAAAATACAAAGGAAGCATTGATAAAAAATAAGACATGATATTAGAATAAGTATAAAATGGAAAAATTAAAGAGAATAATAAATTCAAAATCTAGACTAGTTCAACAACTTCTTCTTTATAACTCAACTTCACTTGAAATACCTTCTTCATGATAGCAATTATACCCTGATCACTGGAAATTTTTTGCATGATTTCTAATGCCTTTTCTATAGGAGGGTTTAGATGCAAAACATGAACTTTAAATCAGCTAAACCCATGGTTTCCACTACATCACAACCATTAGAGTATGTTTTCTAACTATGATCTTTTAAATCCTATGACATAAGTTTGTTGAGTTTTAAGTTGTAATTATGATGTGTGTTTCATTGTTTCCTCAATACGTAAGTAATGTTTCCTCAGTTCAGGGTTTGATTGCCCATAATACATGTTAGACCCTCGAAGTCCTTCATGGCCACACAAGCAAGTGAGGTATGTTAGTGGACAAAGTTCTCAGACTTGGTGCCAATGGTTTTATGCTTTGGTGTTGAACAAGAGGCACTAATAGTCAAAGAAAACACCTTAAAAAAAAATCCTTCAAAATGCATAGTCTATTTCCTTAGATAGGTCAACTAGAGGGAGGCTGGGGACAGCTCAGCCAAGGGGGTTCATTTTCAGCCCAAATGGTAATACATTTTTACTCTAATGGGGGTAATAAATCTACTCAAATAACTATGCAAAAGCGTACATCCTTTCCAAAAGTTTCCAATTAGAAGCAATAAAGGGGGTTAAGAACATTCCATCTGCAGGGCACACCATGGAAGGAAATTCAAAATTCAATAATATCAACATAGAAAGGACAACTATTCATATCTAATTGAGATGTAGGTTTGAGGTTCTTGCTTTCAAACATGTGAAAAATGAAAAGAGATTTCAATTCAAGGGAAAACAGTTTGGAAAAAAAATTATGCAAAGATACTTTGTTACCCTTAATATATGTTAATCGTAACCGATGCTAGCTACTTATCCTCCACATTCTCTCATTTGCATTGGTTATTCTCCATATGTCCAGTTCTCTATTTCTTATGATCATGTACACAGTGACAAGCCTGATAAGAAGTAGGGCAATGTTGTCTTAGTGAACCACTTTGAGGAAGTGATCAATAAGGTTAAGAATTGGTTGGAGCCACAAGGGAAGCAACACAAATGCTGAAAAACAAGTGTTGTTAGAAAGCGATCTTCATAAAAAAATGCAACCAGTTGCATCAAAAAAGTTGAAAAGGGTATGGAACACCCCTGAGTAGATCCAGGATGGTTAAAAGATTCTAGACTATGACAACTTATGGGTAACAGACAGTTTCTAACATGACTATTACCAAATACTCTGCTACAGTCTAGCTCTCTTAGTACTAGTAGGATTATATGAAGATAGCAATCTCTAAAGAATTTTATTTATATGTTCAGGAACAATGGTTGATAGTAGTACTAAATCATTTGCAATTTGCTGAAATTTTGTATGAATATGATCACCGTAAGGGTGATATGGATGAAATATTTCATAATAGTAAGTTCGATTGGATAGATAACAAGTCTGAAATGTTTTCGAACAATTAGCCCACAAATCTGCCTTTTGGAAGTAATTTAGTGTCTGCAGGTATAGCTGAGGTGCAATTTAAAAAAAAATGTATGATATAAAAATTTAAGAAAATTAAAACAAGTAAAAGCAACAAGTTGCACATGTTACCGTGTTCAAAATCATTTTAACTGGAAGGATGGTTATGAGTTTCCATTTTACTACAAAGGTTTCTGGATCTCACAGTTAATATCTTCTTTAATAGAAAAATTGCAATTCCATGAAGCTACAAGTGATAATAACATAACTGTGAAAACATTGTTGGTATTTTATTATTAGAACCTAAAATTATATAGGAACTAGCATACCTTGACTCATTATTATGACTAAGGACCGTTTTACAAATAGGCACTTCACTAAATATAACTTGTGATTAAAGAAAATTAACAAAAAAAGACAAAGGACGGGACACAACACCCACATATGATGATAACTTTAGCCCAGCGTTGGCATCAAGATGACCATTGACTGATATTAACTGCCCTGTTGGAGCAAGTGAAGACTTCTTCACATACTTTGCTACACTTGTTGTCTCTCTGCCAATATAGACAGTGTAGTTGTGGGATTTGCAATTTACTGCCATGATGCCTTAGAACTCTAAAAGCAAGCACAATATATGATCCCAAAGAATCTAAACTGTGAACCTACCATGGACAAATTCTAATGCATATGTTTACTAAATATGTCAATGAACACAAATATACTGTATTTGGCACATTACTTACCTCATTGGTATCAGAAGGCAAAGACATATAATTATTGTTTTGATCTATAGAAGAAGGATTCCCTCCAGTTTGTTCCAGCTGGCTAGATGGAGTGGGCAATGGCCCTATCAAAAAACTCAACTAACTCTCCATTCAGCAAGATGAGCATTACTGGTGCATTAGCTTGTTAAGATACCGTTCTACAAATTGGATATTATGACTGAGATTGGGTTGATGTTAGGATATTTAGACACTTAGGAGTTAGTTAAGATCAACTTGTGTAATATATCCATTAGGGATAATGTGTTTCATTAGTATGCATTAGTATGCATTTGTAAATACTTAATCCGACGGTCACGATATGTTTCCGACATAGAGTGATCTGATGGCTCAACTTCTCTTAGATCAAACCTAACCTTGATCTGTGGCTTAACACCCGATTGGTCCATGATCTCTATTTAAAGAGCATGGAGGATCATTGTTTAGTTGATCGATTATGAGAAGCTCATTTGTAACTTTCTTTCTTTGCATAATAAATTGTCCCGTAGAAGCTATTTGGCCGGGGCCGTGGAGTGTTTCCCTCAAGAGGGTTTAAACCACATCAAAACATCGGTGTGTTGATCTGTGATCTGTTTGTGTGAAGTGGTTTCTCTTGGTGTTCAGTCCTTTGGTAGTACCATGTGTACCCGAACATGGTATCAGAGCTTTTATGAAGGGCCGCTTCTGGTTGTGATCTAGATCTTGAACTGTTGTTGACGAAACTCAAAAGGGTTTCTAGTTATGTTATTTATGTGCATTTCTGGGCTATGGGAGGTGTTCCATTGCGTATGGAGTGTCTTTTCCATTGGGAAATAGTTTTTGTTTGATCGAAAACGGTTCCCGGTTGATCCAGAAACGCATATTTCATCAGATCTGAAGGTATAATGTTACAGTGATGCATTTTTTTTTATTTTCTTTTTTTAAAAGAAAAAAATCTCATATTTCATCATTTTTTTACTGTTAGATTTTTTTTTGGGGGGGTTTGGATTGTTGCTTTCCAGTCTGCGTATGCTCTTTGCCATGCACCTTGAGCGATCTCGGCAAATCAGAAACAAAAAGGGAAAGGGTTTTTCTCGGCTGCGTATGCTCTTTGCCGTGCACCTTGTGCGATCTCGGCAAATCAGAAACAGAGAGAAAATGTAGACTTTCCGGGCAAACTAACAAGATCCAACTCCACAAGTGTGGAAAAGTTTTTTTGTTTCGATTTGTGATCTAAAGCACACAAAACGAGCAAGAAGAGTTAAAAAAAAAAAAAAACCTTCCTCATTTCCATATTTTACATACCCTTTAATCTAGCTCACTTGGTTAAAAGTTGCTTTATTCCTTAATAGGTTTTGAGTTCAAGTCTTAGGAAGTTACTTTTAAAAGAAAAAGTGCATGCAATTTCTATTTTCAAGTTACTTTATTGTAAAAGTGCATCTCACTTACATAATAAAAAAATAAAAAAACAAGTGAGTCACTAAAGTTTTATTTATTTATTGTTGCATTATTTAAAAGTAATATCATTGTAAAAGTGAAATCACTTATTTTACAAAAGTGGTTCACTTAAAGCAACTTTCTTGTAAATTTATTATCAAAAGTTTCATCTTGGGAAGAGGGGGGTTCTTTTTTTGCTGGACATTCTCTAGCTGCCACGTTACTATTGGAGACATCTTCAACAATTTCTTTTTTCAATCATAACTTCATCATACAAAGTTAGTTTTCAGTGCCGTTTTTTTTAAACCGCCTATTTTTTTGAGCTCTTCACATTCCGACTATTGGTTTCTACTTTTACAGCCATTAATTTAAAAATAAGGCTTCCCCTTGTGATATTCTACTTAACAGTTCCAAGTATTTCTCATGGAACTCTCGTATGGAGGATGTTCTACGAAGTAGCGGACTTTTCAGAATTACAACCGGGAAAGAAAAATAACCCACTGATGATAATAAGAAAATAAAATGGGCAAATAGATGTGATGAAGCTCGTGGATTGATTGGGATGTCAATCTCTACTGATTTGCGATTCCACATCTATGGAATTGATGAACCTAATGCTGCTTGGGACAAGTTGGAATCTGTGTTTGGTAAACACAATGAAATTCGAGGTCACCAACTCAAAAATGAGTTGATTTCTTTAAATCCAAGTGACTTTTCATGCATTCAAGATTATTTATTTAAGTACAAAACTCTTAAACTCTTATGTGCAGAATGTAAGATTGAGAGGGAAGAAAAACAATGCATTTATCATATTCTTTCCAAACTTGGACCTGCATATTCTGTGTTTGTATCTACATTTTACTCCATGAAAGCATCCTTGAATGCAGCTAGCTATCAAGAGCCTAGTCTTGAATCCTTTTGTGATTCCTTGATTAGAGAACAAGATAAACTCATTCATCTTGGAATAATCAACAATGCAGATACATTTGGGAAAGCCTTATTGTCCCAACAGAAAGAAAAGTCCAAGCCTCCCAAGAAACAAAATTTTCGCCATACTAAGTCAAACAAGGGTCCCAAACCCTCTAAGTCAGCTCCTTATTTAAAAAATGAAAAAGGATCCAAGCCAAAAGGCAAGAAGATTGAGCGTCATTGCAACTATTGTGGGAAAGATAATCATGATGAATCTAAGTGTTTCAAGAAGATGGCAGCCTTGGAAGCATTAATGAAGAATCACCACATCAGCCTAGATTCGCCTTCAGAATCTGTCTCTCATCGACATGCACTTTGTGCTTCTGGTTATTCTTATAATGCATCTTCTTCTTCTACTTCAAATGAATGGCTCATTGATTCTGGAGCATCTTATCATATGGCTAAGGATCAAGCCATCTTTTCTACTATGCATGAATGTAACACCAAACAAATATTTGTTGGTGATGATAGATCTCTAAGCGTTGTAGGAGCTGGAACAGTTCCAGTAGATAATGGTCATTTTAGTGATGTACTATGTGTTCCAAGAATTTCTTGCAATTTGCAAGGATGGTGTTTTCTCCGGTTGTGTACTCGAAAAACATCATCAGGACAGTTTTGACAAGCGTGCCTCTTGGCATGCATCGGTTCCCTTGGAGCTTGTGCATAGTGACTTGTGTGGTCCTCTTCCATCTGCTTCCTTTTCTGGTTTCAAATATTTCTTAACTTTCATTGATGATTACACCAGGCGCACTTGGGTTTATTTCCTAAACCTTAGGAGTGAAGTATTTAATATGTTCTTGGCCTACAAGGCCCTTGTTGAAAAACAATCTGGTCATCAAATTATTAAGTTAAGATCTGACAATGGAGGAGAATATGTTAACAAACAATCCACTACTTTCTGCACTGAACAAGGCATCCAACAACAACACACTGTTCCATATACACCACAACAAAATGGTGTAGCTGAGCGGAAGAACCGCACTTTAAAAGAAATGGCTAATTGTACTATCCAATCTAAGGGACTAAGTCTTCAGTTTTGGGCTGAAACCATAAACTGTGCAAATTACATAGTTAATTGCACCCCCACAAAAGCATTACAAGGTATAACACTGAAAGAAGCATGGAGTAAAACTAAACCTGATGTAAGTCACTTTCGTGTGTTTGGTAGTGAAGAATGGGCTCACATTCCGGATGAAAAACGGAAAGCATTGCAGCATAAAAGTGAAAAGTGCATATTTGTTCGATATTCTAAAGATGTAAAAGGTTATAGACTTGTTCAACCACATTCTCATGATATAATCATTAGAAGAGATGTTAAATTTGATGAAAATCTCTTGGCCTGCGAGCCTAACTCGGCGATTGTGCCATTTGTGGCCTGCGAGCCTCATTCGACGTTTGTGCCTTCTTCTTCTTCTTCCAACTTCCTTGACAGGTTTCCAACTCCAGTTTCTGATGATGACAGTGAGGATGAAAATCCACCTTCTCCTACTCATGTTCCTCCAGTTGCACCAACAAAAGTGCTTCGTCAATGGGTCCGTTCAACATGTGAAGCAGCTGGTGATCTTGCCAGTGATCCTAGAGATCAACGTCGAACACATTATCAGTTTCAGCGAGCCTCTTCTCTTTTGGCTCAAATTTCCGAGAATGATGATCCATAAACTTTTGCAGAAGCTTTAGGGAATCCAGATTGGGATGCAGCTATGGATGAAGAATATCGTTCCTTAATGGAAAACGATACTTGGGATCTTGTACCTCTTCCAAAAGGGAGAAATCTTGTCAGATGTAAATGGGTCTACAGAACTAAGTATGCATCAGATGGAAGTGTTGAAATACTTAAGGCAAGGTTAGTTGCCAAAGGTTTTTCCCAAGTTGAAGGGATTGACTACAATGAACCCTTTTCTCCTGTCACAAAAATGAACTCCATCCGCCTTGTTCTTTCCCTTGCAGCCTTACATAACTGGGAAGTCCATCAAAGGGATTTCAAGTCTGCCTTCTTACATGGTGATTTACAGGAGGACATTTACATGGAACAACCTCCTGGCTATGTTCGGAATACCTCTAGCCTTGTCTACCGCCTTAAGAAATCCTTATATGCCCTTAAGCAAGCTCCTAGATCTTGGTATGCCAAAATGGATAACTTTCTTCTTGACATTGGTTTTTCTAGATGCCATTCTGACCCCAATGTCTATACCAAGAAAGTAGGAAACCATCTCATCATACTTGTTCTATATGTTGATAAACTTATTCTTACTGGTAGTGACTCTAAGCTTATAACCCATGTGAAATCCAGTCTTAAACAAAATTTTGAAATGTCAGACTTAGGACATTTGCATTATTTTCTTGGTCTCCAAGTCCTGCAAACCAAAGAAGGAATCTTTCTTTCTCAGTCTAAGTATGCTTGTGACCTTCTTCCTCACTTTCACATGGAAGATTGTACACCAGCCCCTTCTCCCTTCCAGTCTAGAGTCAAACTTTCTGCCACTTGTACTTCACCTGAAGTCGATGCCACCTTGTATCGTCAGCTTGTTGGTAGTCTCTTATACTTGACTCATTCCCGTTTTGACCTTTCCTTTGTCGTTGCTCGTGTTTCCCATTATATGCAGACACCTCATGAAAGTCACTAGAAAGCAGCTAAAAGAATACTTAGATATATTTGAGGTACAGTTCAGTTTGGGATTCATTACAGTATAGGGGGGAAATCTTTGTTGGTTGGTTTCACTGATTCAGATTGGGTCGGAGATCCTAATGATCGAAAGTTGACTGCAGGTTATGTTTTCAGTCTGGGATCTGGAACTATTACTTGGGATTGTAAGAAACAACAAGCTCTTGCTCTTTCTTCAGTAGAGGCAGAATATCGAGCAGCAGTTAATGCCAGTCAGGAATCTTTATGGCTTCGACAGATCCTTTCAGAGTTTGGATTCAAGCAGCAGCAGCCTACTCCACTTTGGTGCGAAAATCAAAGTGCCATCAAGCTTGCCAAATATCTAGTTCTACATCAATGTAGCAAACACATTGAGCTACATATGCACTTCATCAGAAATCTTGTTCATGATCGTGTTCTTGAAGTGCTCTTTTTCCCTACGGATGATCAAGTTGCAGACATCTTCACCAAGTCTCTTACAGAAGCGAATTTTTCTAAACTTTGATCTATGTTAGGAGTTCAGGAACTTGTCATTAAGGGGGGATAGGCTCTAATGCCTCCTTCCTTCTCGTAATAGTGTCACTTTTGTAAATCCTTCAATCCTATCCCAAGTTGTTCTTAAGGGGGGATGTTAGGATATTTAGACACTTAGGAGTTAGTTAAGATAAACTTGTGTAATATATCCATTAGGGATAGTGTGTTTCTTTAGTATGCATTAGTGTGCATTTGTAAAAACTTAATCCGACGGTCACAATATGTTTTCGACATAGAGTGATCCGACGGCTCAACTTCTCTTAGATCAAACCTAACCTTGATCCATGGCTTAACACCCGATTGGTCCATGATCTCTATTTGAAGAGCATGGAGGGTCATTGTTTAGTTGATCGATTATGAGAAGCTCATTTGTAACTTTCTTTCTTTGCATAATAAATTGTCCAATAGAAGCTATTTGGTGGGGGTCGTGGAGTGTTTCCCTCAAGAGGGTGTAAACCACGTGAAAACATCGGTGTGTTGATCTATGATCTGTTTGTATGAAGTGGTTCCTCTTGGTGTTCGGTCCTTTGGTAGTACCCTGTGTACCCGAATAGTTGATTGTCTATAACATTCTATAATAAATAAGATCATGGATTTTTGCATTCTTGTCCAAATTAGTTACATTATTTAATCTAGTGTTGTTTTCAGACCCAGACTTATTTTAATGCTATGAGACAAAATTTAAAAATTTGATGGTGATTGATTGCCTGAACATTCTGTTGGAACCTTAACATCACACTATAAAATTGTAAATTGTGAGCACTTGCTTTCGATGTATATTTTCATTTCTCTACACCTCTGAACTCTTAACAAATATTTTTGCAAGCCAGACTTGAAATTGGACACTACAAGAGTACAATTGCAATTTTGAATCACCTTTATAACAAAAAATAGTTATATACACACACACATTGATATGGCCATGAATGAAACGCTGACACATTGCCAGCAAGGTGTTAAATTTTGAGCATTAATTCATTATACTCTAGGATCTTTGCTGAGAGAATAACATCTACAGTATATCAATGCATGACAATCATAATATGACAAGCATCACAAGCATCACAAGAATCAAAAGCATAGAGACAAGAGACACAGAGTTTTCATGGGAAAAACCCTAAGGTGAAAAACCCCACAACTTCCTCAGAGATAGAGAGAGCAATGGCTCAACCAAATAACACTGAGATAGTCTCCTAGCAGATGATCCTCCTTCTTCTCACTAGTGCGCCACTTTTCAGAGTGAGAGTGAGTTACTTTTCCGAGTGAGTAAAATAGAGATCTCCTATCTCTATTTATACTCACCTTTTTGCCCAGTGACTTAATGGGGCTGACTTGTCTACTTAGATACATCCACATTATAATATATATAAATCAGGGCCGACCCCACATGGTGGTCTAATAACCCATCGGCAAGTACACACACTTGCGACACTAGTCAATCCACATGACGACACTTCCTTATAGAGGAATAACACATCTCTTATAAGGGTACAATAAATATATATAAAATATACTGATGAAATACATTCCAAAGTTACATATACATCAACACTCCCTCTTAACTAGGAAGGTATTTCTCGACACAGATCTGCTAGACAAGTCTTCTTCTCGGGATCATCGTCATCGTCGTCGTCACTACTGCTACTATCTCAACCAATCTCTAACTCTACTCGTCATAGGAAGTTCTACAGAGCCAGTCCTTTTTTCATACTGGATGTAGGCCCACCACCTGCAGGTCTTCATCATCACTGGCCATACTGTGGAAATCTCAGGACTTATTACGTGCGTCACAAAACATCGAAAGAGCATCCTAGGCTGTTACGAGCACATGGCTCTACCTATAGGATCTCCCAGGGCACAAATTACATGTGACCCCACCACAAAACCTCGAAAGAGCATCCCAGGATGTTACGGGTACACAACTCCAACCTGAAGGATCTCCCAGGGCACAAATTACATGTGGTCACCGCAAAACCTAGCAAGAGCATCTCAGGATGTTATAGGTACACAACTCCGACCTAAAATCTCCCAGGGCACAAATTACATGTGGTCATGGCAAAACCTCGAAAGAGCATCTCAGGATGTTACGGGTACACAACTCTGACCTGAAATCTCTCACGGCACAAATTACATGCCATAGGACAAAACCTCGAAAGAGCATCTGCCAGATATCCCAGGGCACAAATTACATGCCATAGGCAAAACCTTGAAAGACTGTCTACAGATCTCCCAGGGAACAAATTATATGTCCTCCCAAGCAAAACCTCGAAAGAGCATTTGTCAGATGTCCCAAGGCACCGAATTACATGCCATAGGAAAAACCTCGAAAGACCATCTGCAAATCTCCCAGGGCACAAATTACATGCTTATCTGCACAACCTATTCCACGGCCACAGAGTATCAAACTGATACTCAACATACATCATCTTGATGTATCCATGATCATCCTGATCATCATCACTGCAATGTCCTGCTGCATGTCATCTAGAGCAACATCCTGAAGCTCATCATCCATGATCATCCTAATCATCACTGCAACATCCTGCTGCATGTCATCATACATGATCCACCTGATCATCAATGCATCTACCTGATGCATACCAAGTATCTACCTGATACATATCATCATACATGATCCTCTTGATCATACAATGTATCCACCTGATACAAATACATATCACCATACATGATCCACCTGATCATCAATGCATCTGCCTGATGCATATACAGATACATGATACATATCACCATACATGATCCACCTGATCATACAATGTATCCACCTGATACATATACAGATACATGGTCCAAGCATGATGCATATACAAAATACATACACATGATCCAACTGATCATATCCAGCATCAACATGATGCGTACATACATACATAAAAATGATCCAACTGATCATATCCAGCATCCAACATGATGCGTACATACATACATAAAATGATCCAACTGATCATATCCAAGAATCCAACATGATGCATACATACATACATAAAAATGATCCAACTGATCATATCCAACATCCAACATGATGCATACATACATACATAAAATGATCCAACTGATCATATCCAAGCAGAAACCAGATAATCATCCTGATGCTCATCATCCAGAGCTTACATCCATAGCCATGTGAAGGATCCTCCTTCCAACATGTTTGGAATGGCTTCAGCAAATGTGTCCATCACTTCTTCCTCGAAGTGTCCTCGATTTGGAGAACGCCAAGCCTCTCTCTGAAGTACTCGAACTTCACCCTGGCTAGTGGCTTCGTCAGCAAATCTGCAATCTGCTCATCCGTCGCAACATACATGAGCTTCACACCTCCTCTCTGCACCATATCCCTGATATAGTGATATTTGATCTCTATGTGTTTCGACCTGTCATGAAACACTGGGTTCTCGGACAGTTTTACACAACTCTGGTTATCACAGAAGATACCAGTAGCCTCCAATAGGAGATCAAATACCTCAGACAGTAGCTTCTGCAGCCATACTGCCTCACAACTAGCTGAACAGGCTGCAACATACTCAGCCTCAGCTGTACTCAGTGCTACGCAGGACTACTTCCTGCTAAACCAAGAGATCACACCTGATCCCATATTGAAGCAGCACTCAGATGTGCTCTTCCTATCTGCAGCACTGCTAGCCCAATCTGAATCAACATAACCTTGTAGGTTAAACTTTTGATCTGCCTCATACCTGAGCCCATAATCCATTATACCCTTCAGGTACCTCAGAACATGCTTTACAGCAATCAAGTGAACACTCCTCGGATCCGTCAGGAACTGGCTCAATGTGTTCATAGCAAAGCAAATGTCTGGTCTCGTGTTCGTCAAGTACATCAAGGACCCAATCATCTAACGATACAAAGAGACATAAACCGGCTCAGATGGGGCATCACATAGAAGCTTCAGATTCGATGCCATAGGTGTGGCCATGGCCTTGCAATCCAACATCCCAAATCTCTTCAGGATATCTACTGTGTACTTCCCTTGACCAAGGCAGATCCCACCTGCATTCTGCCACGCCTCCATACCTAAGAAATAGTGCATCATTCCCAAATCTTTGATATCAAATTCAGCTGCAAGCTTCCTCTTAGTATCTGCAATCAGTCTATCATCTCCTGCCACAAATAAGTCATCCACATACAGAAGTAGAATCACAGGATTCCCTTCCTCAACCTTGTAGTAAAGGTTGGAATCCGCTTTACTTTTGGTAAAGCCCAAACTGGATAGGAAACTGTCCATCCTACCATACCAAGTTCTGGGGGATTGCTTGAAGCCATACAAGGCTTTCTTCAATCTGCATACATATGATTCCCTGTCATGTATTTCAAAACCGAGTGGCTGTTCCACATATACTTCCTCTTCTACTACACCATTCAGGAAAGCAGTTTTGACATCCATCTGGTGTATTTTCCATTTCATTGCTGCAGCCATGGCAAGTACTGTTCTGATGGAAGTATACCTGGCTACAGGTGCAAAGGTTTCTTCATAATCTATTCCCTCTTTCTGAGAGAATCCTCGAGCTACGAATCTTGCCTTGTATTTTTCCACACTGCCATCTGCAGCATGCTTGATTTTGAAGATCCATTTAGAAGTCACAACAGACTTCTCTTTAGGTCTTGGGACAACATCCCAGACATCATTCTTCATTATTGATTGGTATTCCTCAACCATGGCATCCTTCCATTCTTTATTTTCTGCTACCTCTTCATAATTGGAAGGCTCTTTGTTCATAATGTCACAGAGTAAGGCAACATAGCTGGTCTGTGATCTGGTTCTCTTCTTTGCTCTGTGTTCTTCTTCTGGAATACCAAATCTTTCTGCATCTTGAATGAGCTCTCTAGCCCATACAGGTCTTCTCTTGTGAGAGTTATCCACATGGGGTGGATCTACAGGCTCTTGTGGATCTTCAAACACACGAGCAGCTTCTGGAATTGCTTTAGTCATGGTAGTGTCTTGGAATCTTGTTTCCTTAGGTTCTTCATAAACTTTGGTAGGTGCTTTCCTTGATTTGATGAATGCTGAGTTTTCATCAAATGTTACATCCCTGCTGACATCAATCTTCTTGAACCCTAGAGAGTATATTATGTAAGCCTTCGAGCTTTCACTGTAACAAACAAAGATACCCTTCTTTCCTGAAGGATCTAGTTTAGTCCTCTTTTCTTTTGGGACATGAGTGTATACTGGACAACCAAATATTCTGAGATGACTGACTTCAGGTTTCTTACCAGAAAAGACTTCTTCTGGTGTCTTGCGTTCCAATATCTTGTGGGGTGTTCTGTTCTGCACATATACAGCTGTTCTAGCTGCTTCTGCCCATAGATGCATAGGAAGATCCTGGTCATGCAACATTGCCCTTTCTGCTTCCATGATAGTTCTGTTCTTCCTTTCTGCAACTCCATTCTGTTGAGGATTATAAGGAGAAGTCAACTCCCTCTTAATCCCTGAATCACTGCAAAGCTTCTTGAAGTCACTTGAGGTGAATTCTCCACCATTGTCAGATCTGAATGTCTTGATTTTCTTGTCAGTTTGATTCTCCATCAAGGTTTTGAATTCCTTGAATTTATCAAGCACCTCATCTTTGCCCCTCAAGAAGTATACCCAAGTCTTCCTGGAGAAGTCATCAATAAATGATACATAGTAAACATACCCACTCAGGGAGCTGGATGACATAGGGCCACATACATCTGAGTGGATGATTTCCAGGATGTCTTTTGCCTTGCTTTCACTGCTTGGGAAAGCCTTCTTAATGTTCTTACCTTTTGCACATCCTTTGCAAACACCTTCATGTTTGGTCTTGATTTCAGGAAGACCCTCTACTGCCTTGCTTGCAATTGGAAGTGCCCTATAGTGCATATGAGCAAGTCTTCTATGCCAAAGTTCACTTGGCTCCATGGATTCATGCACCATGGCATGTTCAGGTTGTCCCTTCAATTTATACAAGCCTCCCTCTTGCTCTCCAATTACTACTGCATCATCTATGGTCTTTTCCTTTGGCCACATTAGGACATGGCCATCCACAAATGCAACCCTCATACCTTTTGCATCTAATGCAGAAATGGAGAGTAAGTTCTTCTTGAGCCCAGGTACATAAAGTACTTCTTTCATCTTCAATGATTTTCCAGAATCTAGGTGTAGGAGGCTTCACCACTTCCTTTGATTGGGTATTGATAATCATCCCCAAGTTTCACCTTATGAGGTGATTCATGTTTAGATAGGTTCACAAAATATTCCTTAAACCCAGTCATGTGTTTGGAAGCCCCACTATCAATCAACCAATCAGTACAGCCATGGGAGATGGTACCTGTAAGAGCAGAAATTAGAACATATTCTTCTTCACTTGATGAGTCATCATCACTACTACTTCCTGCCCTAGCCTTCTTCTTTGGAGGTTCATCATCTTCGGCAGCATGAGCATGATATCTTCTTTTTTTATTCTTGTTCTTCTTGTTGAAGTTGTTGTGGTTGTCTTTCTTCTTCTTGGGACAATCTGAGGCAAAGTGTCCCTTCTCATTACAACTGAAACATCTGAGATCTTTCTTATCTTTATGATGATGGTGGTGAGAGGATCTTCTATTATGAGATGATTCCTTCTTGGATTTACCTTTCCTGGTATGTACTGTGAGAGCTTGATATTCATTCTCCATCTTTTTTTCTCAAGCCACAATCCTTGCTTCTTCTTGTGAGCATTCTTCCCGAAGTCTACTGAAGGAGATCAACTTCTTCCTTGCACAAATTCCTTGGATAAAGGAATCCCATGACCTGGGTAGGCCATTTAGAGTGGTCATCACCACTTCACCATTCTCCACCATTTCATCCACTGCTTCTAGTTGTTCCCTGATCTGGGAGACTCTTGAAAAATAAGATTGAATGGTTTCTCCGTTCTGAAACTTTACTGCTTTCAATTGGTTCCGCAAGGTCATCTTTCGATTTATGTTCTTTCCTTCAAATAGCTTGGTCAAGGATTCAAACATCTCCTTGGGTGTCTTGAGAGAAGACACATGGGGTATGAGATGGTCTTTGATAGAATCAACAATGATTCTCTTTTCCTTGACCAAGTTCTTCTTGTGCAATGCCTTGGCCTCTTCATCCTCTGGGATAGGGATGTCTTCTTTCACATACGAGTCCAACTCATTCTCTTCCAGGATTAGCCCAATCCTATACTTCCAGGCTCGGAAGTTATCAGCCCCTTCAAGCTTATCCTCAAGCTTGGTGTGGAGAGACATCTTTAAGAGTACTTCAAATGGAAATAGAAAAGATTTAGGACTTACCACTTGAA
This sequence comes from Larix kaempferi, assembly GCA_027924585.1. Lineage (NCBI taxonomy): Eukaryota > Viridiplantae > Streptophyta > Pinopsida > Pinales > Pinaceae > Larix > Larix kaempferi. The sequence goes on along the minus strand of BSBM01000665.1, from coordinate 668,559 downwards.
GTGCTAACAACTGGATCTGGTCCCAGATTAGGGTTTGTAAGAGAAACCCTAAAAATTCAAAATGTGAATTTCCAAATTCTGAAAGTATAGAAAGATGCGCTTTGATGAGCTGATCATCCTGGTGCATTCAGATTTTGACATCAGCAAAGTCTTGCCCTTCAAAATTACTTTTTTGTCCTCCCGGGTTCACTAGGGAGAGCCCTAAATTAGGGTTTGATTTTTCCGGAGATCTACTTATCCAAAAATCTCGATCCAAATATCTAAACTTCTATTTTTGCAAGGAGCGTCCAGCTGTGCCTTCAGTTTCCAGAAATTCCTATTTTTGTGGAAACCCTAATTTTTAGGGCCAAATCTGAAAATGCTCAGAACTGAATTCTGATTGGACAGATAGATGCGCCTTGACGAGTAGATCCAATATACTATACCGAATTTAAAAAAATATGTGGAGAGAAACCCAATAAACAAGGATCTCAAGCTTCTGTCACTGCAAAATGTCTTCTTCTCAGGTTAGCTCTAATACCATGTTAAATTTTGAGCATTAATTCATTATACTCTAGGATCTTTGCTGAGAGAATAACATCTACAGTATATCAATGCATGACAATCATAATATGACAAGCATCACAAGCATCACAAGAATCGAAAGCATAGAGACAAGAGACACAGAGTTTCCGTGGGGAAAACCCTAAGGTGAAAAACCCCACAACTTCCTCAGAGATAGAGAGAGCAATGGCTCAACCAAAATACAACCAAATAACACTAAGATAGTCTCCTAGCAGATGTTCCTCCTCCTCCTCACTAGTGCGCCACTTTTCAGAGTGAGAGTGAGTTACTTTTTCGAGTGAGTAAAATAGAGATCTCCTATCTCTATTTATACTCACCTTTTTGCCCAGTGACGTAATGGGGCCGACTTGTCTACTTAGATACATCCACATTATAATATATATAAATCAGGGCCGACCCCACATGGTGGTCTAATAACCCATCGGCAAGTACACACACTTGCGACACTAGTCAATCCACATGACGACACTTCCTTATAGAGGAATAACACATCTCTTATAAGGGTACAATAAATATATATATAATATATTGATAAAATACATTCCGAAGTTACATATACATCAACACAAGGAATCTTCTTTGGGAAAGGGTTAGATTCATCATAATTATGTTTTTAATATTCTTATTTCTCCATTGGAAATCTCCATTAGCAAAACACCTAATCTGATAAGGTTTAGAGACCTTCTTATATTTTTTTTCTCAATATGTTATATATTTGAACATTGATATATGATGGCACTAATTCTTCATCTTCTACCTGTTCTCAAAATGCGTCAAAATATTTATTATTCATTTCATACCTTGTGTAATATAGAATCCTTCTCATCTTACTGTTAGATGTTTTTTTCCATGCCTATTAAGTGTAATGAAAATTTAGTTGTTGATCCATTCACACTAAGAGTAAGAAAAGCTACTTCAAGATTCAAGAATGTCCTGAGGAGAGAGAATAATGACTTACTGGAGTTTTGCTTTCCATCATCAAATTGAGAATTTTGAGAAGACTTGAATTTTTTTAAGAACGAATTCGCACTTTCCATCTCTTCTTTATTTCCTGCTTTGTCCCAACCATAATCTATAGCAATTATCTCAATGACACTAGGCAAAGCTCTTCCAGCTGCATCTGTGTCAAGAAATGAAAGCCTGGATCGCCTAGCAATAAAATCAATTGTTGTCTCATAATACTTGTTTTATGCACAGTACGTCACCTCTGCCTCCATATAAGAATACCCATGTGTTAATATTTTTCCCAAATTTTCATTTTGTAGGCCATAGAATCAAGATTTCATTTTACACCAAGCATCATAAAACTTGTGCAACTAACATGTGAATGTGCAATAAAATAATGTTTTGATGTCATTTTTTCTCTTAATTGCCTCCAAATTAATAAGGATGTTATCCTCCTTACTGATATATTTTTTATACTGGATATAAATACTTTGGACCTGAATGTAATAGCTATCTTGATTTTAGAGGACACGCTATCTAAAAAAATTTAAATGACAGTTAGAACCACCTCCATGGAGGAACTAAACCACATCTCAAGAAAATCATTCAAAATAATTTTCATGAGACAAGATTGATTATATTTGGAAGAAGTGACTACAACCTGATTCAGACAAGTATAAAGGTGGAATTTAACTTAGTTATGTGCTCTATTCAACCTTGGCAATGAATCAATACATCAAAAGAACTCTTCACCGGCAATTTTTTTATTTTTCTTGATAAAATACATGTCTAATGTAGCAATTTTCCACCATCCCATTTGATCTTGAAAAAGGTTTCTACTGTTGGACTTGATCTACTATCGAATATAACTAAGAATGTTGTCACTCTATGCTTGTTTGGTCATAAGACGGTGTTTAGATTGATGATGATCATGTCTGCACCAAACTAATACACCCAACCATAGTGGAGGTCTACTTAGAGGTTAAAATATGTTTGGATACCTCAATGTTGAGAAACATCTTAGTTTAGGAACATCGAATATTATGGATATGAGTTGTTGACATTGTGCCTAGCTATTCATTAGAGCATCCAGCAACTGATTTTATCTATTTATCTATTGAGGATAATGTCAAGATATGGATATAGTGCCCATATTCCAAATTTACTATGAATTTCAAGTTTGTGTGTAGGCAATGCCTAGAAAAAAAGTAATTTCCATTTATATGAACAGGGGAAAAATTTGATCTGCATTGAAGAGCATTTTTGTTGGTGTTGGCTTCTCACATAATTCTCCAGAGTAATAAATTTTGGTATTTGTGCAAATATTCCCTAAGATTGTTTGAATGAATGAAAAAGAATAGGTTTTACAAATGCATCAGAACTGTGCCTAGTGTGTTAGGATGCATCCAGCTTATACATCAGTGTGTAATTTTGTATTGAAAATACCAATAAGGTTTGAACTTAGAGAATTGTGGTGAAAGTATGATGGGTATGTGTTTGAATGCAATATGATAGAGAACAATATCTTTAAGTGAATTGATGATATGCAAGTAAGAAATTGGGTTTTTGATCATGGTATATGAATTGCAGATAGAGAATTTGAACTTGCAGGAATAGAGTCTTTCCTGCATTAGATAGCATGAAAGGAATGGAACCGTAGAGTCCAAAGGGGGAATTCATTGATGTATTCAAAGACATCAAGATTGAATATTTGGTAGAGCTCGGAATAAACCTCAGGAGTCAGGCCCTCTAGTTAACTTAGAGAGAATGGCTAGTGGCATGCTTGGGCCTCGCATACACATGTTTGGCCCCATGAAAAGAAATATTGAGGCTAAAAATTGGTGGCCATAGGGTTTGGAATTGGTATGACTGTGAAACTGCTCATCCCTATTTTATTCTGTTTTCTTATTTCTAAATTATTCAAAGTGAAAAAACATTTTTCTATTAAATGAAATGATAATTTGATTCTCACCTCTACTCATATAGACGTCCAACGGATCATGTTGCAGTACGGCCTCATATCCAGCAGCGAGATAAATATATGAAACCCCATCATGCTCGTGCCCAATCCTTTGCAGACAGAGGCGCCTGTCCTCTAGATCTTCAGTCAATATGTGGGGAACCTCAAATCGCTTTCTATTCCCATCTAGTTCCACCTTGAAATATATGATGCCATCTAGGTAGACAGACATGCGAAGAATTAATGCATTTTCAGGCTCAGCCTCGGGGCTTAAGGTTTTGGGAACAAGTTTTGTAGTGAGCTACCCATCTTGGATAGTTACATCAATAGCTCTAAGGTTTGATGTTCGGGGCCAATTTCTTTCCAGTCCTTGCTTGCAGATTGAAGTAACTCGACGATCAACCCTACTAAATTGAATTTTGGTAAGGGGGAAGGCATTAGGAAAAACTTGGCGCCTACATGAAATTGAGCAATGGAATGGGGGAAGGCATTAGGAAAAACTTTGCGCCCTAATGAAATTGAGCAATGGAATCTGATGGCCTAGTAAAATTATGATTCATTGGAATTAAAATTAGGATTTTAAATAACTAATAAAAAGTAATAATATTTTGGTGTAAATTTTATATATACTCTATTTCTATTTTATAAATATTACTTTCTCTTTTATTTTTTATAAATATTGTATATACACTATTTTTATTTTATAAATATTACTTATTCTTTCAGTCTTTATATTTGATGTAGATAAGAAAATCTCTTTTTCATATATATAAATATAAATTAATATATTATTATTATTATTATAACTAATTAGTATTTTTTAAATATTACTCAAAATACAATAATAATTTGAAAATAAAATCTAAGCAAACATGAGAATTTGTGTAGTCTATCATGATACTCATCACATCCAACAAAACAGACAACTCAAACTCCCATACATTTACTAACTTATAGTAATTCTAAATATAACTAAATGGTTTTGTATATCATTACAAAATTACAAAAATTAATCTAATGTTCAACACAGTTATTATGAACACATTAGATCACATTGTTGCATATACAAAAAGCATCTCACATCACGTCACCATGAGTTAACATTGGGGTCTCATACAATATGGTCCCTTATCTCATTAACAATGGTGTCCCATACATCATGACACCATGATTTAACAATGAGGTCCATTGTCTCATTAACATTGGTGTCTCATACATCATGTCACTATGAGTTAACATTGGGATCTTATACATCATGTCACCACGAATTAACATTCGGGTATCATACAATGGAGTCCCTTATCCCATTAACAATGGTGTCTCATACACTAATTTGGTTTTTGGCTTACCTGCAACCTTCAAATTAGATTATTATTATTATTTGTGTTCCAAACTTAAGTTTTAGTAGTGAATGGAAGTAACTTGTCTAGCATTTATAGGTTTACAAGGTGCTCCAAGTTCATTGAGTTTTCCTTTATCAACAACTATTCAACTAAGGTTTGGCTTGACAAGTCGATTTTCTCCATCAAACTTTAGCTTAGGGATTGAAAGCCATACTTGGTGTGCCAAACCTCAAAATGGCCAACATATCTTACTCGTTGTCTAAATAGTTCCTATGTAGTACATAAGGGCTTTTTGGTGATCCAGGAGACCGCAAATGACCCATGAGCCCCTTACCCTTATACCTTATGTTTTGACTTGATAATATGTCCCAAGCAATGATAACCATGCATGGTATCATGGAGCTTCAAATGGCAATATCTTTCCTATAAGCCAAATATTCCCCACATAGGGATGACATTATGTACAAGGGCCCCATGCATGGGCTTGATCCCTTGAGGAAAATGTTATATGTTTACCCTAGAACATGGACTAGGCCATGAAAGCCATCCTTATTGTGCCAAACTTTAAATGAACTCCATCTTCCTCTTAAATGGAAAAGATTCCCTTTATAGGGCTTATGTGGTGGAGATAGGCCTATTAGTGTCTCCTTAAATCCTATAATACTTGTGCAACTTGAAATCTTGAGGAAATTGGAGTTGACTAGGGAAATAAATGCTTCCTTGATAATTGGCATTTTTTGGAGTGACAAATACAGATAAGGTTTTTATGAAAAATTAGTGACTCGAGATGCTGATGCAATTGATGTTGATGAGACTTCATTTGCTTGCAATTGATGTTGAAAGGGATAGTGTTGTGGCTTTTGTTGGTAGTTTTATATTGAACCTTGGGTATGCCCATTGTGCTCCAACAAGTGGCATGAGTGCACCCTCTATTAATCCCATATACAATAATTGTTAAATAATAGCCACCACCCACCACGTTTATGAGATTGTAGGGGAACCAAAAAATAGTAGTTGCACCCACTACACTCCACTTCTACAATACAACACAATGTCCACCCATGAAACTATATAACAAATAAATAAATATTATACAAACTAGTACATGTAATGACTAGCCATGAAACCATCATGCAAACAACCATGTTAAATGTGGAAGGAATATCTACAAGCCAAAACATAACAAAAACCCAATAGGCTAATAAACATGAACACATGAAACCAACAACCCCTCCATGAGCTAGATTAATGCATAGTCACCACCACCAAACCCTAAAATAAATAACCAAGGTAAATATCTTGTCTACCAAATGCTAGACAAAAGGAGGAGTCAGTAGAAGGTCTTAGAAGCAAGATCAACAATAGATGCCTTCTACTTACTACAGAATATTGCATAAGGGGTGAGGCTTACCACACTAGGAAACTTGAATTTAAAATGCTTTCAGGACACTTCATATGTTCCAGGGAGTAGTTGTGGCTAGTGATTTTATTGTGATTATTATGGCCAATCTCTCTAGTTGAGATGCATTAGCCTCCATAGTGATCACACTTACATTGAAGGAGAGGGCACAATACTGGTACAAATTCATCTTACACAAGTCCTACACAAATTAGAGACCAAAAGATTTTCCAACAGTAAATTAAAGCAGTTTTCTAGTGGTTATTGTTGCTTTCCTTGTTCTTTTTCTTTGGACAAAGGAGAGTGCCACATTCAACTCAGCTTATTTGAGCTTCCTATCTAATTTGTAAACTTCTTCTTTTACTTTGACCATAAAGGGATTGTTATGTCATAAAATATCTGCATCTTGGCTATGGGTTTCTGATTCTCTTGCAGATGTATGTATTTTCTTGGTACCATCTGGAACACCAACTGGGAAGAGGATGACTTCCATATTCAAAGGATTTCAATATCTTCATCGCAGTTATCCAGTAGAATTCAACTAGGAAGGCAGAGCAACTAAGAAGGCAAAATTCAACTATTGAGATAGAATAGTTAGCAACAGTTTTGTCCAATGAAATTGAAAATAGTGCAATAGCTTCTGGAAAACACAAAAGTGAAATATCGAGTAATTGGAAAAGACCAAAATAGAAACACCTTAGCTTTCTTCCTGCCAATGAATGATACAAAGTAAGATAAGCTGAAATAATAAGTTAAATATTGGTGATCAAAAAATTAAAAAATAGAAAACTTACTAAGATTGGGGACTTCATTTTGTTAGTTTCAAATACAGTGGTCAATAGGGTTTTTTCTCCCATTGCTTAGCATAATTTGATGCATAGCTCTACACCTAATAAAGAATGATTTGTAATATATTGAAAGAATAAAACAAAATTGAACTTGATTACAGTAATTTTCAAAACTTACTAGGGATGCCGGAGTTTGTGTTGGAGCTAATTGTTTTTGTACTCTTTCCTTCATAGGGGTTGTCGTCTCCCCTAAATTAATATGGAAATACTATATAATATAAGACCTACAATGAAAAATTGAAACTAAAATGTTCTTCAAAAAAATATTTAGATAACTTACCTCCACCATAGGCATGATTTCAGATTGGACATTTTGTATAGTAGGAAGTTGTTCATATTAACAATGCGATATAAGAATTCAATTAATTAATGTTAGAAAATGTACATTCGGAGAAGAGTAAAGAATTTGATAGTAACACTTTCATTGTTTATTTCATTTTCTTTCTCCATGGATTCTACTTGTTTCATGAGTTCATAAATTGTTGTTTTTAGACATGAGATTTCTTGCGCATTTTCTTTGATTGTAACATGGCTTGCAACTAGGGCTTCCTTGTATGGGTTTCTTCCAAACAAGTTAGTTGGCATAACTCTGAGGCCAACCCCACGACATCGTACCCTCGCATCAGGCCCTAATACCCTAGCAAGGGCATCATCCCTAGATGCAATTGTTCATATGCCACTTTTGATTGCGCTTCTTCAATTTTTTCAAATAGGTCTATTCAGCTGTGATTTGGCATTGATATCTAGTGGCATATGAGTAGTCAAACAATGTCATATCAGCAATCGTTGGAAGGGAGAACAAGGTATATATCTTCTACACAATAATTGTCAAGTGCATGAAATTAGTGGAAGGAGAAACTCACATTATTGATGCATGAAATATTCATCAGATCTATGAAATATGTTGGGCATCAATATTAATATCAAATCTATATCACATTATTTGACTGAGTAAAGAGGATAGTTGTGGGTCTCTAATCTAGATCTTAAAGTTGATTGGCTTAAGGAATTTTATGGTTTATTATTCTTAGCTACATATCCCTGTCATTAATAGTGGCATATGCTATATCCTTTGTGGAAGAAGCGACCATGTTCCCTTAAGCATACAGGATTGATAGAACCCCATTTCACTCAGAAATTGCATCACAACCTTGGCTTGATTTTTAATATAGTTTGTTGGTTTTTCCTAGAACATATTGGAGGAGATTGCACACAGGGACAATAACTAAACATTCAGGTATCATCTTCAGCAAGAGGGTTCCTTTTTACTTGGAGAGAGGGCATCTTATCAAGTCATTAACAAGGCATTTACAGGCATGTAGTTTGCTCATTATAATAAAATACACCAATCTTTGTTTGTTGGTTGTCTATTTATTATAGTCTATTTAATTTTCTTTCAATCTACCTTACAACACTAATGATTCACTCTACCTTACAGCACCAAAGGAAAATATCAACAAGGAATTTATTATTAAAACTAGATTAGAATAAACAAGACTTCATGAAAATATGAGGACGTACCTTTCCCTTTCAAGGTTCTTAAATTCTACCATGCCAATTGAATGGATCCCCTGGTTTGAGAGTCCGCCCCAGTGATAGCATCTATGGTAATACCAATCCCAGATCTGAATGTAGTTCGAGCACTTGGTATGAAGGATCCATTGGTTTAAGAGTCAGCCCCAAAGTGCGATCGATGAAGGATACCAAGTTCTCATAGAACCAATCTATCCAAATCGCATGTGATTGAACCAATTTCTTAAAAAAAATCACAAAATGGAGTGGCGGGAACCAGTATTCCAAATGGCGCAGGATTCCTAAACATGATTTTGATTTCATTCCCATGATGAAAAATTTAATTAGACATTTAGTAAAAGGCTACGCACATCACATATTAAAATACATTTATATGGATTCTCAAGAAAGCTACTCAATTAAATAAATTATTAAATGCATTATTTAAGTAAATAATTATGATTCGAATTTAGAAATGAGTGGAGCGATGGAGGATGCATCCAGTACGGAATATTTTTAGGTCTCTTCAGGGTTTTTCTGGTGTTTTCTAGTGTTTTTGAAGTGCATGAAGACTTTCTCCATTTAGCTCTGTATATGTGGAAGAATGTAGTATTTGTTAGACGTGGAATGGGAGGCATAGGACACCCTTTTAGTGGGGGTTTTGTTAAACTGCCCCCACAAGTTATGACAATTGGGCTTTTAGGGGGGCTTTTCAAACAACTGCCTCCAAAAGTTCAACTCTCGTGACTTTTAAGGGGGGTTCCAAACAAACCGCCTCCCAAAGTTCAATTCTCATTACTTTTAGGGGGGGTTTTGACAAACCGCCCTTAAAAGTTACAAGAATTGGGATTTTAGAGGGGGTTTTCAAATAACCGCCTCCAAAAGTTCAATTCTCATGACTTTTAAGGGGGGTTCCAAACAAACCACCTCCCAAAGTTCAATTCTCATGACTTTTAGGGGGGTTTTGACAAACCGTCCCCAAACGTTATGGAATTGGGATTTTAGGGGGGGGTTTCAAACAAATGCCTCCAAAAGTTCAATTCTTATGACTTTTAAGGGGGGTTCCAAAAAAACCAGCATCAAAAGTTCTATTCTCATGACTTTTGGGGGGGGTTTTGACAAACTACGTCGAAAAGTTATGAGAATTGGACTTTTAGGGGGGGGTTTCCAAAAACCACCTCCAAAAGTTCAATTGTGATGACTTTTAAGGGGGGTTCCAAAAACACCGCCTCCAAAAGTTCAATTCTCATGAATTTTAGGGGGGTTTTTGACAAACTGCCCCCAAAAGTTATGAGAATTGGGCTTTTAAGGGGGTTTTTCCAAAAACCGCCCCCAAAAGTCAAATTTCATGACTTTTTGGGGTGTATTTAAAAAACTGCCCTCAAAAATCCAATTTCCATGACTGTTGGGGGTGGATCTAAAAGACCTCCTCCAAAGGTCTGAAAACAATTTTAGGGAAGGTTTTACCAAGACCCCCACAAGCCAAAGCCGCCCCTAAAGGGTTATTTTGTTGTAGTGAAGCCCAATTAGATCGCTCACCATTTGGTATGCGGAACCCATCCAGTTAACGGTCCGGCTATCGTGGGTGTGGTTGTTTGAGTTGTTTTACCGGTTTCAACCTAGTTCACCATTTATATATTTTATTTTAGGTATGAGATGCAAGTTCCCTAATTAAATTCATATAATTAACAGGCATAACCCACACTAGCGATGTGTAGGTTCTTACCTCTCATCTCATCGCTCCTGCCTTATCAATTAACTACTCCTATTCTAATATTAAGCTAACTATCCTATTCTTGCAGGGAGCGAGTTTGAATTAAGAGTAATATACTGAAAATTTTCATACAAGTCTAACAGATAGTTGTTTCAACACAACATTCACATTTACAATAGAAAGAATACCAAAGATAGCTCTGATATGATGAAGCAATTTATTACTCATTTAGCACATAAAAATTTGCACAGAAAGCAAAATCATTCATCACCATGAAGTAATTCAAGAAATTTAGAACGATATCACAGTATGAGGTATGAATGAAAGAAGAAGTTGTTCCACATTAACATTCCACACATTCCAGGAAAACTCTCTACGTATGCTTTTCCTGGGCAACAGATTCTTTTTATTTAGCAAAAAAATAGTTATGTTACAAAAATGGTCCACCTCTATTGTGCTAGCAAAATTCCTTGTCTCTATTCTCTTCCCCCTATTTATCTTACAAAAATTTCATGTTTTAGTGACTCTTCATCTACCCTAACCCTAGGATTCCCCAAAATTTGTCCTCTAGTGCTTACATAGGAAAATACAAAAGATATTTACAATTTAAATATTAGGTGGGCCCAGCCACACTAGAAATATATTATGCCCATGCATTGGCTTCTTCAACTATGGTTTTATACTTGATAGGCTCCAATGCTTGTAAAGTTACTTCATGAACTGAACATTATGATTCTATATGTGCCACCCCTTCCATTGCATCCCTACAACTATCTTCCAGGAAATATGCATTTATAGAATCCTATCCCACAAGGTGATGGATATCTTCTTCTGTGAGAGCATATACTTTCTTGATATAGTCTAAGTCTCCCCGCATCCCATCTTGCAGTTGTGCTATGCGCTGGTCGTTTGTTGGAAGCGCATTTATCTGAAGTGATAAAGGAATGTGACATTTCTCATGGACATGTTGGATTTTCTTGTAGAAGTCATGGCATTTTTCGATGGTCTTAGGAATTTCATTATTAAACCTCATAGAGACTTTCCTATAGAATTCCAGAAGGGCCATATTTGACTTTGTCACGTCCCCTTCCATCAATCCAGTGCAAGGAAGGAAACATGACCAAACATACCGGGATTACTTGAAGATCTCAGTCTCATACATTACTTAGAAATTCATAATAAATAAAAAATTCTATGTGCAAATTCATACTCAATATAAACACTACAGAATTAAATCATATTTGCAAACGCACAAATAGTAATGCATCAGCATATCTATCACAGGCATATGATGGATCAACATGCAGAGAATTCAATCGCATTCTCATGTTATGCATAGACTTCATATCAATTCCATTAACATGAATACTTATCATTCTGAATAAGCGCATTGCAGAACACAGAATGTATATAATTTAAACACAGAGAACACTTATCTTTGAGATGGAGTTGTCCAAACAACTGGCTATGTGATAGAAACGTTCCACCCAACAATAGATCTATGTCCAGCCTATATTCTTTTAGCTGAGAGATCACCCCCGCGCTGGGTTGTGTATCCACTAAGGAGGAACTAGATGGGCTCGCTCATAGCCATGGTTTTACTAAGCAGTTATGCTAAGCCAACACACAGTTGGGTTTATCAAGCATACAAAAGAAAAATAAAGGAAATACTAAGCCACTAAGCTCAACCACAGAGCTACTGTCATCTCAAGATAAACCATGAACAATCATGGAACTCACAATACATACCACACCCAACACAAGGAAGGTACCCTTCTCTGTTGCACAATCCCTCATGCGTCCCTTCCCTCCAGTGCTCTTCAGGGTGGGAATAGAAAGGTCCAACTGCTAATTCCTTGATATTTTAGCCTTCACTAGGTTTATCAAGCAAACCCAACCTCTGTTCAAACATTCACACTTGGATTTATCACAATTCTGTCATCTAATAACTCAATCACGTCACTGGATTTATGGGCTATAAAAACTGGGTTTTCCAATGTATTTTGGGGTATCTAATACTCTCAATTTCGCCCCAAGGTTCATATCTATAGATCCCCCATTGGATTTTACTATTAATACCTCATTCTGGGCATTTATGGCTCTTCAAAAAGTGGGTTCTTTCAAATTTGCGATTTCTAGTTTTTCTCACTGCTAGGCATTCGTAATGGATGAAACCTGATGTTGGGATCTTCAACAATATAATGGAAATGAGGAATAACTGATTCCCATGAGGTAGAGTGACTTTTGGTAGAAGAAAAACAGAGCCCATACCTTCCATACGAATTTATGGGCTGCCCATGCTCCATTGAAGCCATGGACCGAATTCCTCAACAACTTCCTTACAACAGAATTAACTGTTAGCAAGGAAAGTCAAATGGGTTCACAAGATGGCATTTGGCAGCATATGGTTCATCCCCACAACCCCCTCACCACTCTCTAGTGGAACACACATGGCCTCTTCTCATCCATTGCTTCCATAGCCAATTTTGGTATTTTATTGCAATATCAAATATTTACATCAATTTACAATATTCCATGGCTTAATAGCACATGGATGAGAAAATATCAAGTAATTTCCTTTCTAAATAAAATCCGAGCATACACTAGCGAGGCCTTGGCCTTGAGCTCCACGCTAGGGAAACATACATCACATGTATATGATATTTACATTAAAATCCAATATTTTATAAGGGTCAAAATTGGGGTATTACATTACCCTCCCCCTTAGAACAACACCGCCCTTGGTGTTCTTAAAAATGAACAAAAATGGGAATTCCTCTCTCATGCAATCATCCAACTCCCATGCAGCCTCATCGGGACTAAGGTGCTCCCATTGGACCTTTACCTTCCCAATGGCTCTGTTTCAGAGCGAATTGACCTTCTTGTCGAGGATGCACATAAGCTCTACTTGGAACTCTCCCTCAAGTTCCACTTGTATCACATTCCAATCAATCATATGATTAGGATCATGTACATACTTCTTAAGAAAAGATACATGGAAAACATTATGAGTTGTTATATTAGAAGGCAATGCAACTATATATGCAACTGGCCCTATCCTATCTAACACTTCAAATGGCCCACAATATCTTGGTGACAACTTGGCACAACTCCCCAACTTGAGAGAACTTTTCCTGGGTTTTATTCTCAAATAAACATGATCCCCAATATGAAATTCCTTATGCACTCTTTTCAAATCTGCATAACTCTTTTTCCTGTCCTGAGCTGCCTTTAAATTATGTCTGATCTTAATAGTTTCCTATTCCATTTCCTTGATCATCTCTGGCCCAAGTACTACCCTATTCACCGGACTATCCCAATTCACTGGAGTCCTGCATCCTTTGCCATACATTGCCTCAAATGGACTCATTCCCAATGATGCATGATGTCCATTATTGTATGCAAATTCTACCAAGTGTATGTAATCTTCCCACTTGGATAATTTATCCATCACATACATTCTCAACATATATTCAAGAACCTCATTCACCCTCTCAGTTTGGCCATTTGTTTGCGGATGATATGTTGTACTAAAATTCAATTTAGTTCACAATTCTTGAAACAATCCTTTTCAAAAATTGGAAGTGAAATTAGTATCATGATCATAAACTATTGCCTTGGGAAATCCATGCAATCTGAATATCTCTCTCATGAAGATATTTTCAATGTCATTAACCTTGTGAGTGGACTTGACTGGAATACAGTGAGCTACCTTTGATAGCTTGTCCACCAAAACCATGATTGAATCATGCTTCTTCACTGTCATGGGCAGACCTATTATAAAATCCATAGAGATCACTTCCCATTTCCATTCCAGAATGGGTAAGGGCTGCAAAAATCCTGTTGGGTGTTGGTGCTCTGCCTTGACTTGTTGGCACTTTTGACACCTAGCAATGTACTCAGCTATGTCCTTCTTCATACCATGCCAAAAGTATTGTTTTCTTACTTCTGTTATAGTTTTCTGATATCATGGGTGTCTAGAATATGGCATTTGATGTATTTCATCCATCACTAACTTATTCAAATCTGCACTATTTGGAATGCACAATCTATTGTTGTAGATAAGGGTATTGTCTTCACCAAGATGATATCCCACACACTTTTCATCCACATTACCCTGCTGAAATTTTTCTTTAATTTGAAGGCAAGTTTCATCACTGTTTTCGATTTCAAGAACTTTTGTCTTCAAATTTGATTTACACACACTTAATGTTGTAACATGAAATCTTCTGCTAAGAGAATTTGCAACCTTATTCTCTTTCCCTTTTACATGCTTAATTTCAAAATCAAATTCATAGAGAAATTCCATCCACCTAGCTTTCCTAGCATTCATGTTTATTTGATCAAACAAATACTTCAAGCTCATGTGGTTTATTCTAAGCTCGAATCTCCTTCCCATCAAATAATGTCTCCACATCTTGAGATCATGTACTATGGCTGCTAATTCTAAATCATCTGTGGCATAATTATTTTCATGCTCTTTTAATTTCCTTGACTCGTACCAAATCACAACTCCTTCTTGCATGAGCACCCCACCTAGCCCTTCAATGCAAGCATATGTGCAAACTACAAAATTCTTCTTTGGATCTACTATCTTCAAAACATGAGCACTGGTAAGTAACTCTTTCAACTTCTGAAATATTTTCTCACATTTTTCAAACCATAAAGACTTTATATTCTTCCTTTGTAATGAAGTGATTGGATGAGTTATCTTGGAGAAGCCTTCAATAAACCTTCGGTAGTAACCAGCAAGGCCCATAAAATATCTAACATCTGAAACATTCTTGGGAGTAGACCAATCCATGATGGCATTAATCTTCTCTGCATCCACTGTAATTCCTTCTTCAGAAATGAAATGGCCGAAATAATGAACCCTCTTTTGATAGAATTCACACTTGCTTAGCTTGGCATACAATTGATGTTCTCTAAGGACTTGCAACACCATCCTTAGATGTTCCTCATGTTCTTCTTCATTCCTTGAATAGACAAGAATGTCATGCAAGAACACAATCACAAACTTATCCAAATATTTGTTGAACACACTATTCATGAGACACATGAATGTAGCAGGTGCATTGGTAAGACCAAATGGCACCACAATGAACTCATAATGACCATATCTACTTCTGAAAGTTGTCTTGTGAATGTCTTCTTCTTTAATCCTCACTTGATGGTACCCATACCTCAAGTCAATCTTTGAAAACACTTTAGCTTCCTTCATTGGATCAAATAAGTCATCAATTTTTGGAAATGGATATTTGTTCTTGACTGTCACTTTATTGAGCTTCATGTAATCAATATGCAGCCTTAACATCCCATCCTTCTTCTTAAAAAATAATACTGGTGCTCCCCAAGGGGACACACTAGGCTTGATATACTTCTTGTCCATTAACTCGTGTAGCTGCATCTTCAACTCTACCGATTCTAGTGTGCTCATTCTATAAGGAGCTTTGGAATTTGGTGCTGCCCCTGGAACAAGATCGATGGTAAAATCAATATCTCTCTTTGGTGGTATTCACGACACTTCATCTAGAAATACATCTTGGAGCTCTTGCAACAATGAGAAATCTTCTATCCTCGGTCCTTTGTCCTTTGATGAATCTGACACATGAACTGCATATAATTGGAAACCTTTCTTATAAAAAAATTTCAACTGTAAGGTTGAAATCTGTCTTACTGAAACTTGCTTGGGAATTCCTCTTACCAAGCTTGGTCTTCCCTCTTCATCAATGCATTCAAGTGCTTTCTCATAACACTCCAACTTGGCTCTATGCTTTTCCAACCAATCCATGCTAATTAGTGCATCATAAGATCCTAATGGTAATACATTTAAATATGCATGTGTGTGGAGTCCATTCAATTCTATGGGGCACTCCACCACTACTTCACTTACGTTTCTCTTGGTCTTTGTGGCTATGTGAGCTAGCCAAGATTTATTATGCTTTACTTTTCTAAGAGAACAACCTTCTACCACTTTTGGGGAAACATAACTATGAGTAGATCCTGGATCAATCAAAATAGAAATAGATTTCTTAGCAATCTTACCTTCAACTTCCACCACATATGATTGATGGTCTGCTTGATGATTATCCAACGCGGCATAAATTCAAGGCGTTTCCCTTGCCATGTCTTCCACTTTTGCTGCTACCTTTAAGTTGTACAACCTTCGGGTATTCTCTTTCCGACGTGGAAAATCCTTCAGCATGTGGTTTTCTCCACATCCCCAACACTGAAGTGGCCCTTTTGAAGCTTTGTCGGCTGCTATTACTGGCTTGAATACACTCCTTTCTTGCTTCCACTGTGGAAAGTTTCTAAGCTGACTTTTGAATGGTGGTTTGAAGCCACTTTCCTTTTGATCAAACCTCCCTCTTGGATTTCCTTTCCATGCTGGGTTAACCTCTGATTTTCCTTTATTCTTCTCATATCAATGCATTGCCATCCTAATGGCTTCATCAAGACTTGGTGGATTAACAAACTCAATCATATCGCTTCAAATTTGAGGTAGACTCCCAAGGAAGCATTGGATTCTTACTCTCTCGTCTTTAATGTAATCCACATACCTTAGTAATTACAAAAATTTATGGACATGTTCTTCCATATATTTTTGTCCCAACCTGAGTTCATTGAATTCTTATCTCTTACTGTCATAATACCTAGCAGAAAGGTATTTTTCGTTGAACTATTTCATAAATCTATCCTAGCTAATATTCCTTTCACTGATCCCTTTCACTTGCAAGAGGTTATCCCACCAAATGGGAGCTCTTCCATTTAGATTGTAAATGGAAATTATAGACGTTTCATTTCCTAAGTTATCATGAATTCTGAAATATGTCTTCATTCCAAGAAGCCATGCCTCTACCTCTTGGCTAGTCGTGTCTTCTCCATCAAATGTGGGAGGCATTTCCTTCCTGAATTTTCCATGTGTAATTCCCTTGAACTTCTTTCTTCCATCAAATCTCCTGGGCATATGCCTTGGACTTCTTTGAGAACCTCTAGATTCACATGATCTATTGGAAGAAGATCTAGAGGAAGGTGTTCTATGCTTCTTTCTCACAGAACTCTTCCTTGGGCTTGGAGTCCTCTTCTTTGAACGACCTTTAGAGAGACTCTCTGTATCTCTTCATTCTTCACCCACATTGCTTGGGTTGGACCCAAGGTTTATCTTCTGCTTCATATCAATGAGGCTTTGAAAAATAGTAGAATTGAGCTGTTTTTGTTCTTCTTGAGCCTTCATCAACCTTTCATTGAAGCTCACCATGGTTTCAAACAAATCCTGAGGAGTTACTTGCTCCCTTCTCCCATTGAATTCAATCTCAGCATTCCCTTCTTGCACATTTTCTCCTAGAACATATTCTTGATGCTCATAAGGATCCTGAGCATCGTTTATGGTCACCATTTTCTTTGGAGACTCTCTTCCATGTATGTTACTTCTGCTACACTATTAAATCTTATGAGCTGCAAGGACTGTGCATTATGAAAATATTTGTTGGACATCATATGAATGCATATAGAAATATAAAATATCAATATTTAACATATTCAAACTCATGGAATCATTTACAAAGTTAATATGTCTTCATTTCTGTTGTTCAGGATTTATACCTTATAGTGAGGAGAGACACTACCAACTTAGGTTGGGTGACATGTAAATACATTCATTGCATTGCATTTAGTTAATAGAAATGGAAAGAGATCAAGATAACGAAAGATGTACCTTTTATCGACGGCTTGTCCTAGCTTTCGCATGGTCTTATACTTGATCTTTCGCTATGATGAACCTGCAACACAAAAGAAAACCTTCATCAGCGTATCTTGACTGTAATAAATATGATGAATATTGAAAGCAATCAAACATCAACTACAATCAGATATTAAACCAAATGAACATAGAATCCAATAGATATTCGATTTGGGACAGGAAGTGTATTTCCACCTTTTTATTGTCAAAGAAACATGAATCAGTACAATTATACATGATCGGTCAAGATGTTTCTGCAACCAAGTCCTGGGATCCTTCTCTTCACAATGACTTGGGAATTCCTCCAGTGTAACATCCCTTAAAGCATTATTTCTAGGTCTTGTTCTCTAGTTTAGGTCTAGTTCTCTCTCATGGATCCTCCTTGTATTTATGGGACACGGTAGGTAGTTGTAATCGAGAGGTGGTTGAATTGGGAGGTTGGGGAAGTTGCGGAACCAACTTCAACTAATCCTAATTCATAATCTTGATATATTTTTTGACTTCATCTTAAGATGTGTGCGGGTTTCATACAACCAGAGTAGCACACAGTATGCAACTTTTGTGCTTTACAACAAGCATTTGCAACTTTCACGATATGTGTGCGGGTTGTCTGTTATAATAGTAACGCACATTTAGGATATGTGTGCGGGTTTACAGTTATAAGAGTATCGCACATCCACTGAAATATGCAGAAAAAAATATATTTTCAACTGAAGATGTAAGATCTCAGTATCAAATCATCCGAGGTCAACTTAGCTCTTTCATCCATAGTGTGCTTTTGTGTCATCAACAGAGCAGTCTGATCACAGATGGAGAAGTGCAGATTTGACCTATAATAGATTCCCCCCAATGTGTGAGGTCAGAGGGAAATGATGGCCGAAATACATTATAATTCCAATCAGAGGAGGAGCAAGAAACCACAGAACCAAGTCACAAAAGTACCTAAAACAACAATCAAGGTCAGCGAGCAATTACAATCTCGAACTTCATATAGATGTGTAGCATGATACAACATGATCTCCAATACATAAATAGGATATGTATATATAGAATGGCCACTGAAATACAAGCGTGGATCCATGTCAAAATGAGAGATAATAGCCATAGCAACAAACTGGATCTATGTCTCATAAAGAGCCAAAATGAGTGAGGCTCAGTCTTGCGCAGCTTGGGTGATAATAGAAAAAAGGGTGATGCTATCAAAATCCCAAGGTCTTCATCCAAACAACCCAAGGTAAAAACCCTAACCATGTCAATAAATGAGTTGAGGTCGAACATGGGGGATATCATTTGATTATTGTTCATTGATGTATACAGTTAACAAACGTGAGGACTTCCATCAATAATTATAATGGGGTCCATGGTACCTAGTTCAATCCAACAAGTGTGAATAAGTACACTTGAAGTCAAGCACTTGAGGAACCTATCGAATAAGAGACATTGATGTATTCCAATTATTCAACGATGAGGGAAACTGCCACTGATGACTGCAATCCCCAAGGTACTAACCGAAACTCTAAACTTCGTTCCCAAAGCATAATGAGTTGAAGTTGATGGGAAAAATTCTATTGGAAGGGAGGCCTTAATGCATCATCGAACATCCAACACGAGGAACACTCAAAAGGTATGAGCTGATGTGGAGTAGGACAAGTAACAAGATGAAACAAACTGACACCAAGATGGCTGACACATGAAGTCAAGGTAAACTGCAGAATGGCTGACATAGGCTGTATCCTTGAACAATGAGCATGACACAAAGTGACTTAGGAAGTTTTCAACATGAATGGAAAAATGGTATAAGCTTGCAATGTAAAAGACATTGACAAACCCTCCATATGATAGGAAGAATAACCAATCGGGGGAGTAAAAACTCGGAGATTAGGTTCACCCTAAGGCCAAAAGCTAAAACCTAACTGAAATAAAAGACTCAAGTAGGTGTTGTGTTCAAGGACATGACTGACTTAACTGCCTTTGAAACTGAAAAGATGTGATATACCCTTCTCATCCATTATTCTTTTTGGTAAAAGAATGTCCTTCTTGTTGTTTTAATGAGTCCAAGAAAGAAAGAAAACTCAATAAGCCAAACCATGTAAAAGTTTAATGATGCCATGGGAGGAAGACTCGGGACCTTCTTCATTGTTTACAGAGTTCGAAGAAGAGATAGAAGAATACTCTATAATATTGATCTCTAGATTTTAATATTGAGCCGAGATCTGTTCTTGCTCACCAGTGTTTTAATTTTAAGGATTCTGAAAAACTTAAACAATAAGTCCATACACCTACCCATGGATTTTAGTATCGAGCCTAGGTTGGTATATGCTCGCTGGTGTTTTCCTGTTTATAGAGTCTAAAAAACTTAAACAATTCTCTATATACCCTCTCGTGGATTTCACATCGAGCCCGAGTAGGTGAGTGCTCGCTTGGTGTTTTCATATTTCGAGAGCCTGAAAACCCTAAAGAAGGCTCCAAAAGTCCTTTTTCGTATAGTTAGTCTCCTCCCCCGAAAAAGTCTAAAACGATGAGAGAAGAACTCTTCTAGCCACATATGACTGGAGTATATGCTTTTCATAAATGATCCACAGAGGTCCGGAAAAGGGGTAAACTTATACCTAAGTGGATGTCAATTCAATTCCTTTAACGAGTCTGAAATAACAACTATACTTGGCAATCTTGTCATATTTAAAGAGTCTAACAAGAGTGTGAAAGAACTCTATAAATATCTTTTTCGTAAAGTTTTAACGAGCCCAAAAAAGTAAACTCGTGACCTCCTTACTATTTTTAATGGGCTCAAAGGAGAGATGGAAGAATGCTCATAGCCTTCTTACTATTTTTAACGAGCTCGAAGTGAAGGTAGAAGAATGCTCGTTGGTGGATCAATGTCCAAATGAATGGCATACTGCATTATAGACTCTAGGAAAACTTCATCAAATGGAAGTATATCATCCCAAATAGAATGCATGTCTAAACATTCAGATGGAGTTATCGCCTGGTCCATTGCTGGGACCCAATCCCGAGATGGTAAGGATGAATTCAGAGGCTTCTTCTTAGTAGCAATTGGACTCAAGGAACAATATGTGACATAATGTTATTGTGACATGGTAGTGCCTACTAGGGAGGGATATACTTGGTCTATAGTTGGGTAATAAGAGGGATCAACAAATGTAAGCTGATCGATAGTGACAATGCTTTCATTGTGAGTAAAATGCATCACACGAAAGAGCATAGATACCACAACCTGCATAGCATATACGTAATCACGCCCTAGTATCATATCAAAGTCCATAGGGTCTTTTAAAACCATAAAATCAACTAAGACTATTTTTCCACCCAAAGTAATGGGTACTTGAGGGAGGAATCCCAACTGCTCACTACGTCTTTTATCAAAAGTCAACAACCAATTAACAGCTAGAACAAGGTTAGGAAAACCTAAATCTCTCCAAGCATAAGGGGATAAGATACTAATATAGGCTCCTTCATCTACAATACATCGATGAACCGCATGGTTTCCTATATCAACCTTTATCTGGAAAGGTGTAGCAAAAGGAAGGCGAGGCCAAGTTAGACTATTCCAATCAAAGGAAATGATTCCAGAGCTTGGTAGGGGTTCACTCGGCACAGATGAAGTGCCTCTATTTTAGAAACATCTGAACTAGTAATACAAAAGACTTAAGGAATAGGTGCATCAGTCTCCGAAGGACTGATGGGATCGGTTGAAGATTCCACCGATTCGATCACTTCACTCTCCGAAAAAAGAGTGGGGTTGACCAAAGATTTTATTGGTTCAACCACTTCATGAACCACAGGTTGATCAGGCTGTTGGGAATCTATAAACAATTCAGGAGCAGAGGATCCTTAAGACATGGACCACAATCTCCACACCTTTGGAATAACAAGGCACATGTGAGTAAGGTGATATCCCTTACAAATTTTACAAGGTGAAATCCTATAAGCTTAGACTCATTTAAAATAATAGTACTCTCATCATGAATAGCATTAGCTGACAGCTTGCCCTCAACATGACTTGCAGTGGTTGGTTGCTCAGAAGCAGAATACTTTTGAACTATGAACCACACTCTTTTCACTTCTGAAAGTACAGGGCACAAATAGGTCAGGTGGTATCCCTTGCAAAACTTACAAGGGAAATAAGCTTCTATTTATTAGGTTTGTCAACAATGTCAATTTTCTCAGCATGACTTGCAGTGGTTGATTCAGTGTCTCCAATATGACTCACAGTAACTGGTGACTTGTCATTAATATGACCAGCAGTGATCAATGGCATGTTCTCAACATGAGAAATAGTGATTGAAGTGTTAAGATTCAATATGCTAAGATAGAAAATATCAACATTACATTCCATTTCACAATAATAGCATATACAGGATCACTGAAAGAACAACAAGCACAGCATAAACACAAGAGACACAGATTTATCCTGGGAAACCCTCATGGGGTAGAAAACCCAACAAAGCTTCCTCAATATAGATGACTAACAAATACAAAGATGTAATCCCCAGACATGATCTCCTTCTCCTCCATAGCATATCTCTCTCTCACGTATGCGCTAATCATAAGTGAGTGAATGTGTGTTAAATGAGGAACACACCTCCTCTATTTATACACAACTTTGACTTGACATTTACACTAACTTGGTCGGCCCTAACTTAACCACTTAACATAAGGCTGACTGGGCCGACCCGTCTAGGGTGGTCTAATAACCCTTTAACCCACATAACTCATACAGGGACGACCCCCACTAGGGAATTCTAAAAACCCAAGTTACCACATTCTCCACGGAGGAATAAAACATCTTCGGATATACAATAAGGTCTTCATGGAGGAATGAAACATCTCCCGAATAAAAAAGTACAAATATAATATTCTTAGAAGTTACAATATTTCAACACTCCCCCTTAACGGAAAGGATATTATAACAACATCTGCAGGAGCAAGGAGTCATCAACTACATGATACATCTATAAATTATTCGAAGCTTTATTTATACATCATCAGTAACTCAAGCAGTTACTGGAACATCTTCAATATTGGAACATCAACATCTTCAATACTAAAACTTCATCTTCTACAACACTTGAACAACTACAACAACATCAACATCTGGATCCTCACGATCAACAATATCGTCATCTAGATCATCACGATCAACAACATTATCATCTACATCATCACGATCAACAACGTCATCATCTAGATCATCACGATCAATAGCATAGTCATCTAGATCATCACGATCAACAACATTGTCATCTAGATCATCACGATCAACAACATCGTCATCTAGATCATCACGATCAACACCATCACCATCTAGATCATCACGATCAACAACATCGTCATCTAGATCATCATGATCAACAACATCGTCATCTAGATCATCACGATCAATAGCATCATCATCTAGATCATCACGATCAACAACATCGTCATCTAGATTCATCACGATCAACAACATTGTCATCTAGATCATCACAATGAACAACATCATAACATCATACCTTGCAATACATATGATCCATTTAAGACACCATAGCATGTCAAGGGACGATGCAGTCCACTCGTCAACTTAGATAGTGTCTGAGGACCTCTTTTTCGAAGACATATGTCTACAGAACAATTTAGGGACCAAAGTCCGGGGATGATGCAATCCCCTCTTGTCCACTAGGGACCACTTCTCGGAGACATTTCTCTATGGATCAATTCAGGGACCAAATTCCTGGG
Organism: Larix kaempferi; assembly: GCA_027924585.1. Classification (NCBI taxonomy): domain Eukaryota; kingdom Viridiplantae; phylum Streptophyta; class Pinopsida; order Pinales; family Pinaceae; genus Larix; species Larix kaempferi. The sequence goes on along the minus strand of BSBM01000665.1, from coordinate 644,800 downwards.
ATGATACAATCCTCTCGTCCACAAGGGACCACTTCTTGGAGACATCTATCTACGGATCTATTCAGGGACCAAATTCCTGGGATGACACAATCCTCTCGTCCACTAGGGACCAATTATCGGAGACATTTGTCTACGGATCTATTCAGTGACCAAAGTCCTGGGATGATACAATCCTCTCGTCCACTAGGGACCACTTCTTAGAGACATCTATCTACGGATCTATTCAGGGACCAAAGTCCTGGGATGATACAATCCTCTCGTCCACTGGGGACCACTTCTCAGAGACATCTATCTACAGATCTATTCAGTGACCTAAGTCCAGGGATGATACAATCCCTCCTCATCCACTAGGGACCGATTCTCGAAGACAACTGTCTACGGATCTGTTAAGGGACCTAAGTGCAGGGATGATATGATCCCTCCTCATTCACTAGGGACCACTTCTTAGAGACATCTGTCTACGGATCTATTTAGGTACCTAATTCCAGGGGTGATACAATCCCTCCTCGTCCACTAGGGACCAATTCTCGAAGACAACTGTCTATGGATCTGTTCAGGGACCTAAGTCCAAGGATGATACAATCCCTCCTCGTCCACTAGGGACCAATTCTCGAAGACAATTGTCTATGGATCTGTTCAGGGAGCTAAGTCCAGGGATGATACAATCCTTCCTTATAAACTTAGACAAAGTCTAAGCACCATGAATCGACCTCATCATCGTAACTAGCAACCTCATCATCGACCTCATCATTGGAATAGGTAACCTCATCATCGATACAAGTATCCACATCAATATAGTATCCACATCATCGATACAGTATCCTCATCAATACAGTATCCTCATCAATATAGTATCCCCATCAACGATACAGTATCCTCATCAATACATGTATCCTCATCATCATCCTTCCCATTGTTATAAGCAATCTCATCATCAACACAGGTATCCACATCGATACCAGTATCCAAAAAATATCATTATCGACCATATAACTCCCCCTTTCGAGGAGATTCCTTCTGAACTACACCAATCTTGTCTCAGAAATGCTCAAATTCTACTCGAGATAGAGGTTTGGTCAATACATCAGCAACTTGTTCATCAGTTCTCACATACTCGAGCTTGATAGTTCCTTTCGGCACCATATCTCATATATAAAAATATTAGATCTCTATGTGCTTTGAATTATCATGGAACACTGGATTGTCTGTCATCTTGATACACCTTTGGTTGTCACATAGGATCACAGTGGAGTCCATCTCTAAGACAAACAATCCTGATAACAACTTCCGAAGCTATATCACTTCACAACTAGAAGAGCAAGCAGCTATATACTCCGCTTTAGCTATGCTGAGAGCCACACTAGACTGCTTCCTGCTAAACCACGAGATCATCGTAGATCCTAGACAATAACATCCACCCGATGTACTCTTCTTGTCTAATACAATTCCTACACAATCAACATATGTGTAGCCATACAATCTGAATCCATGATCTCCAAGATAACATAGACCAAAATATATCATACCCTTTAGGTACCTCATCACATGCTTTGCAGCTATCAGGTGAACATGCCTAGGTTCCACTAGATACTGACTCAAGTTTTTCACAGCAAAGCATATATATTGCCTGGTATTCGTCAGATACATTAATGACCCGATAATCTGTCTGTACAGAGTTACATCCATTAACACTAATGAGTCATCAGCTAACAGCTTCAAGTCGGGACCCATGAGAGTGGCCATGGTTTTGCATTCCAAGATATCAAATACTTTCCCTAGTTGAGAAAGATTCCTTCTATGCCTTTCCATAATTCCATATCTAGGAAGTAACGCATCAATCTGAGATCTTTCATCTCAAATTATGTAGCTAGCTTCTTCTTGCTTTCCGTGATCTATTTCTCATTCCCTGTCAGAAAGAGATCATCCACATACAGTAATATTATGACAGGTTCATCATTCATAACCTTAAGGTAAAGGTTAGGATCAACTTTACTTTTGGTAAAGCCCAAGCTTGTCAAGAAGCTATTAATTCTCCCTCTGTAACTAAACATCATTCACACTGTGCATTGAGTGATCTTCTGCATATCTATCTATGCCATCTCCCGTCAGATGGGTCTACTGATATGAGTCTCAATATCATTCGAACTATGTGGTGAGTTCCTTCTTGCATCCATGTCATCTATATATAGAAACCATCTTCAACCTTGTAGCAAAGGTTGAAATCCTCATCACTCATGGTGATCATTAAGCTCATCAAATGATTATCGATCCTGTGTACCCGTACAGAGCTTTCTTCAATTGAATCCTGATTCATACTTCTTCTTCAATTACACCATTAATAGAATGGTCTTATCTAGCCACTTGGAGCAAACATCTCATCATGATCCTCTCCCTCTTTCTAAGAGAATCTTCTAGTCATGAGCCTTCTATAGTATGTTTGATTTGTTTGTTGAACATCCATCACTTGTTCTTTGGAACATGTGTTCATCATCCTTCATGATCTTTCCTACAAATCAAAGTTAATTACATGATTAGTAATACTTCATAATCATCAAATCATGTTGACATGATAACCTATTATGCATACATATATGATTCACATAGTTATGCAACTATCTTCACCAATACTTTGGCACAACACTTTTCCATATCCTGTATGCATATAGTGGCTATCTAAATGCCTTCCATCTCTACCAAAACATACTATCAAGAGCGTGCATAGCTCTCAGCATGTTAGCAAAGAGGTTTCATTCTAGACAAGCAACAATGGAATGTTTGTCCAACTTACCAATCATATGCATATTAATAGTATATTGTTCAATGCTATATGAATGCTTACACTCAGCATGATATATTCTAGGAATACAAATATGCATACAACTATTACGAGCAATATCATTGACTATTCAGAGATTCAAGAAGTAATTCAAATGACAACTTAAATAATTATCTTTTATGGTTTCCTCCCGCTATATGTATTTGAACTTCTTATCCATCCTGGACCACTATGCATGCTTAAGTGTGCACTAGTGTCAACATCATGATCTCATACATAATCATACATTCATTAGTATAGTCTTAATACTATCAAAACATTATGATTCTAAATAATATTAAGTATGTATGGTCATGATCATTTCATACACAGGTATACTTACCTAAGATCCTAACACAAAGTAAGATTCTAACTTGATATAGGAAAACATACCCAAACAATATATTCTTTGTTCTCTTCAATGATTTAGAGACCCTGTGTTAGAACCTGCATATCTCATAAGTTAAGCATAGTAGAACAAAGTCATACATACCTCGTAAGTATAGATTCTATGTGGTCAAAGACTATGGATGAGTCTTTGTCTTTATGTCATCATGGTCATAGAACTTGATTTATCTTTCTTGATGTACCTGTATCTTGTTAGCAGACAACATCATCCTCATACAACACCACAAGTGCATTAGTACAATCATAAGTGTCATAACCGTAATCAATGAATGCCTTATATCATTCACATGCATTCATTATCAAAAAATCATAATTGTACTAACATCAATAACATGAAGACAAACATATTATGAACTTAATCACATTTCAAAACATACCTGTATTTCCTCAAGTCATACCTGTCGAGATTTCTTGTAGTCTTCTTATGTAAGGCCTTAGCCTCATCTCCCTCTGGAACTGGAACTTCTTCACTTATGCAGGTGTCCAATTCATTCTCTTCAAGGATTAACCCAATCCACTTTGATTTGTTGAAACTCGATCTGGAGCTGGATTAGGGTTTGTTAGAGAAACACTAAAAATTCAAATTTTGAATTTCAAACTTCTGAATGGATGGAAAGATGTGCCTTGCTGAGCTGATCAAGCTGGTATACTTCAATTTTGAAAACTGCAAAATTTGACCCCTCAAAATTTCTTTTGAAACTTTCAGATCTTCTAGACAGGATCCTAAACTAGGGTTTGATAAAGCCTGGTCTTCTTCCCAACCAAAAGGTTTGATCTTGTACTCTAAGCTTCGATTTTTCTGAGGATCTTCCATCTGTGGTCATAGATTTAAAAAATTCCAACTTTTGCAGAAGCCCTAATTTCCACCTTTCTGATCAAAATCCTAAACTAGGGTTTGATCAAGCCCGACCTTCTACCCAACCAAAAAATTTGATCTTGGTCACTAAATTTTTATTTTGATGAGGAGCATTCAACCGTGTACTCCGATTCCAAAAATTCCAACTTTCTCTAAATCCCTAAATTCCCGCAGCAGTGATAAGCCAAGAATGAAGGTGCTCAGAATCCAATTCTATTTTGACAAAAATATGCACCTGATTGTTTCTAGTACATCTCTGAAATTACGAATCCACATGTTCTAAAAATTCATCCTATGGTATCCCGACCTATCATATTTCCAACCCCACAGGTCTAACCTCAATTGCATTCTCTGAGAGAGAGTTATGTCAAGTGTCGCAACGTGACTTGTTTATGGGATAAAACAGGAGAGGGAACTTGTACGGTGTTCCACATGTCACTAGTGCAACTTTTGCCTCTGAAAAATGTAACTGAGAAACTACAGTCCGTGTGCTACGTGTCACTTTTTACTAAATTTCATTTGAAGCATCCTAGCCCAAGTTGTGACCTTTTTTCCTAGGTCACCTGTTTATGACTGAGATATGGAAGAGGCAAAAACCCTAACTTGTACTGATCATAAATCCCAAAGTACAACAAATTAGAGGATTTTCTTTGGACACAAAGTATAGGGAGATTTTATCTACGTCCAGTAAAACTTTCAGATCCTGAAACTTCTCCAAAATGGATTTATAGTGAAAGTGCCACAATGACTGGTTTTTTCTATACAAAACCCTAACACTCAAATTGTCACAAGTGAGGCAAGTGTCGTAAGTGCCATACATTTCCTTTCTTCAGGCTAGCTCTAATACAATGTTAAGATGCAATATGCTAAGACAGAAAATATCATCATTACATTCCATTTCACAATAATAGCATATACAGGATGACTGAAAGAACAACAAGCACAGCCTAAACACAAGAGACAGAGATTTATCCTGGGAAACCCTCATGGGGTAGAAAACCCAACAAAGATTCCTCAATATAGATGACCAACAAATACAAATATGTAATCCCCAAACATGATCTCCTTCTCCTCCATAGCATATCTCTCTCTCACCTATGCGCTAATCACAACTGAGTGAATGTGTGTTAAATGAGGAACACACCTCCTCTATTTATACACAACTCTGACTTGACTTTTACACTAACTATGTTGGCCCCAACTTAACCACTTAACATAAGGCTGACTACGCCGACCCCTTTAGGGTGGTCTAATAACCCTTTAACCCACATGACTAATACAGGGCCGACCCCCACTAGGGAATTCTAATAACCCAAGTTACCACATTCTCCACGGAGGAATAAAACATCTTCTGATATACAATAAGGTCTTCACGAAGGAATGAAACATCTCAGGAATAATAAAGTACAAATATAATACTCTTAGAAGTTACAATATTTGAACATGAAGACATATCCGTTAGGGATAGTGTGTTTCTTTAGTATGCATTAGTATGCATTTGTAAATACTTAATCCGACGGTCACGATATGTTTCCGACATGGAGTGATCCGACGGCTCAACTTCTCTTAGATCAAACCTAACCTTGATCCGTGGCTTAACACCCGATTGGTCCATGATCTCTATTTAAAGAGCATGGAGGGTCATTGTTTAGTTGATCGATTATGAGAAGCTCATTTGTAACTTTCTTTCTTTGCATAATAAATTGTCCCGTAGAAGCTATTTGGCCGGGGCCGTGGAGTGTTTCCCTCAAGAGGGTTTAAACCACGTCAAAACATCGGTGTGTTGATCTGCGATCTGTTTGTGTGAAGTGGTTGCTCTTGGTGTTCGATCCTTTGGTAGTACCCTGTGTACCCGAACATGGTATCAGAGATTTTATGAAGTGCCGCTTCCGGTTATGATCTAGATCTTGAACTGCTGTTGCTGAAACTCGAAAGGGTTTCAGTTATGGTATTTATGTGCATTTATGGGCTGAGGGAGGTGTTTGATTGCGTCTGGAGCGTCGTTTCCATTGGGAAATAGTTTTCGTTTGATCGAAAACGGTTCCCGGTTGCTCCAAAAACGCGTATTTCATCAGATCTGAAGGTATAATGTTACAGTGACGCATTTTTTTATTTCGTTTTTTTTGAAAAGAAAAAATATCATATTTCATTTTTTTTTCTATTAGATTTTTTTTGGTTCGGATTGTTGCTTTCCCGTCTGCGTATGCTCTTTTCCGTGCACCTTGAGCGATCTCAGCAAATCAGAAACAGAAAGGGAAAGGGTTTTTCTCGGCTGCGTATGCTCTTTGCCGTGCACCTTGCGCGATCTCGGCAAATCAGAAACAAAGAGAAAACGTAGACTTTCTGGGCAAGCTAACTCTACAAGTGTGGAAAAGTTTTTTTTTTTGATTTGTGGTCTTTTTTGCAGGAAAAAGGGCAAGCACGCAAACCGAGCAAGAAGAGTAAAAACAAAATTAAAAAAAAAAAAAAGCCCCCTTCCTCATTCCCATATTTTACATACCTTTTAATCTAGCTCACTTGGTTCAAAGTTGTTTTATTCCTTAATAGGTCTTGAGTTCATGTCTTAGGAAGTTACTTTTAAAAGGAAAAGTGCATGCAATTTCTATTTTCAAGTTACTTTATTGTAAAAGTGCATCTCACTAAAATAATAAAAAATAAAAATACAAGTGAGTCACTTAAGTTTTTTTATTATTGCACTATTTAAAAGTAATATCATTGTAAAAGTGAAATCACTTATTTTACAAAAGTGGTTCACTTAAAGCAACTTTCTTGTAAAGTGATTGTCAAAAGGTTCATCTTGGGAAGAGGGGGGTTCTTTTTTTTGCTGGACATTCTCTAGCTGCCACGTCACTATTGGGGACATCTTCAATAGTTTCTTTGTTCAAGCATAACTTCATCATACAGAGTCAGTTTTCAGTGCCGTTTTTTTTAAACTGCCTATTTTTTCGAGATCTTCACATCCAGGCTACTGGTTTCTGCTTTTACAGCCATTAATTTATAAATATGGCCGGCCATTGTGATATTCTACTTAACAGTTCCAACTATTTCTCATGGAAATCTCGTATGGAGGATGTTCTACGAAGTAGGGGACTTTTCAGAATTAACACAGGGAAAGAAAAAGAACCCACTGATGATGATAAGAAAATAAAATGGGCAAATAGATGTGATGAAGCTCCTGGATTGATTGGGATGTCAATCTCTACTGATTTGTGATTCCACATATCTGGAATTGATGAACCTAATGCTGCTTGGGACAAGTTGGAATCTGTGTTTGGTAAACACAATGAAATTCGAGGTCACCAACTCGAAAATGAGTTGATTTCTTTAAATCCAAGTGACTTTTCATGCATTCAAGATTATTTATCTAAGTACAAAACTCTTAAACTCTTATGTGCAGAATGTAAGATTGAGAGGGAAGACAAACAATGCATTTATCATATTCTTTCCAAACTTGGACCTACATATTCTGTTTTTGTATCTACATTTTACTACATGAAAGCATCCTTGAATGCAGCTAGCTATCAAGAGCGTAGTCTTGAATCCTTTTGTGATTCCTTGATTAGAGAAGAAGATAAACTCATTCACCTTGGAATAATCAACAATGCAGATACATCTGGGAAAGCCTTATTGTCCCAACAAAAAGAAAAGTCCAAGCCTCCCAAGAAACAAAATTTTCGCAATAATAAGTCAAACAAGGGTCCCAAACCCTCTTAGTCAGCTCCTTCTTTAAAAAATGACAAAGGATCCATGCCAAAAGGCAAGAAGACTGAGCGTCATTGCAACTATTGCAGGAAAGATAATCATGATGAATCAAAGTGTTTCAAGAAGATGGCAGCCTTGGAAGCAGCAATGAAGAAGCACCACATCAGCCTAGATTCGCCTTCAGAATATGCCTCTCATGGACATGCACTTTGTGCTTCTGGTTATTCTTATAATGCATCTTCTTCTTCTACTTCAAATGAATGGATCATTCATTATGGAACATCTTATCATATGGCTAAGGATCAAGCCATCTCTTCTACTATGCATGAATGTAACACCAAGCAAATATTTGTTGGTGATGATAGATCTCTAAGTGTTGTAAGAGCTGGAACAGTTCCAGTAGATAATGGTCATTTTAGTGATGTACTATGTGTTCCAAGAATTTCCTGCAATTTGTTATCAGTCTATCAGATCACTCATTCTGGTGAAGGTAAAACTGTGACCTTTACACCTCACCAAGTTGTAATCAAGGATTTTAAAGATCCTCAACAGGTCCTAGCTACCGGAATTGTTGATGATATTACCAGGTTGTACAAGTTTAACAACTTTGGGTCATCACCTTTCCCTTTAGTTTTTGTTGCTCATAGTGATAACTTGAGCAAACTTTGGCATGAGCGATTTGGTCACTTAAATTATCGCTCATTACAACAACTATGTAAAGAAAATATGGTGACAGGTCTTTCGATGGTATCTTGCAGAGATGGTGTTTGCTCCAGTTATGTACTCGGAAAACATCATCGGGACAGTTTTGACAAACGTGCCTCTTGGCATGCCTCGGTTTCCTTGGAGCTTGTGCATAGTGATTTGTGTGGTCCTCTTCCATCTGCTTCCTTTTCTGGTTTCAAATATTTCTTAACTTTCATTGATGATTACACCAGATGCACTTGGGTTTATTTCCTAAAAATTAAGAGAGAAGTATTTAACATGTTCTTGGCCTACAAGGCCCTTGTTGAAAAACAATCTGGTCATCAAATTATTAAGTTAAGATCTGACAATGGAGGAGAATATGTTAACAAACAGTTCACTACTTTCTGCACTGAACAAGGCATCCAACAACAGCACACTGTTCCATATACACCACAACAAAATGATGTAGGTGAGTGGAAGAACCGCACTTTAAAAGAAATGGCTAATTGTATGATCCAATCTAAGGGACTAAGTCTTCAATTTTGGGCTGAAGCCATTAATTGTGCAAATTACATAGTTAATCGCACCCCCACAAAAGCATTACAAGGTATAACACCGGAAGAAGCATGGAGTAAAATTAAACCTGATGTAAGTCACTTTCGTGTGTTTGGTAGTGAAGTATGGGCTCACATTCCGGATGAAAAACGAAAAGCATTGCAGCCTAAAAGTGAAAAGTGCATATTTGTTGGATATTCTGAAGATGTAAAAGGTTATAGACTTCTTCAATCACATTCTCATGCTATAATCATTAGAAGAGATGTTAAATTTGATGAAAATATCTTGGCCTGCGAGCCTAACTCGGTGATTGTGCCATCTTTGGCCTGCGAGCCTGATTCGGCGTTTGTGCCTTCTTCTTCTTCTTCCAACTTCCTTGACAGGTTTCCAACTCCAGTTTCTGATGATGACAGTGGGGATGAAAATCCACCTCCGCCTGCTCATGTTCCTCCAGTTGCGCTAGCACAAGTACTTCCTCGATGGGTTCGTTCAACATGTGAAGCAACTGGTGATCTTGCCGGTGATCCTAGAGATCAACGTCGAACACGTTCTCAGTTTCAGCGAGCCTCTTCTCTTTTGGCTCAAGTTTCCGAGAATCATGATACAGAAACTTTTGCAGAAGCTTCAGGGAATCCAGATTGGGATGCATCCATGGATGAAGAATATCATTCCTTAATGGAAAACGATACTTGGGATCTTGTACCTCTTCCAAAAGGAAGAAAACTTGTCAGATGTAAATGGCTCTACAGAACTAAGTATGCATCAGATGGAAGTGTTGAAAGAGTTAAGGCAAGGTTAGTTGCCAAAGTTTTTTCCCAAGTTGAAGGGATTGACTAAAATGAAACCTTTGCTCCTGTCGCCAAAATGAACTCCATCCGCCTTGTTCTTTCCCTTGCAGCCTTAAACAACTGGGAAGTCCATCAAATGGATGTCAAGTCTGCATTCTTACATGGTGATTTACAGGAGGAAATTTACATGGAACAACCTCCTGGCTATGTTCAGAATAACTCTAGCCTTGTCTGCCGCCTTAAGAATCCTTATATGGCCTTAAGCAAGCTCCTAGAGCTTGGTATGCCAAAATGGATAACTTTCTCCTTGACACTAGTTTTTGTAGATGCCATTCTGACCCCAACGTCTATACCAAGAAAGTAGGAAACCATCTCATCATACTTGTTCTATATGTTGATGACCTTATTCTTGCTGGTAGTGACCCTAAGCTTATAACCCATGTGAAATCCAGTCTTAAACAAAATTTTGAAATGTCAGACTTACGACATTTGCATTATTTTCTTGGTCTCCAAGTCCTGCAAACCAAAGAAGGAATCTTTCTTTCTCAGTCTAAGTATGCTTGTGACCTTCTTCGTCGCTTTCACATGGAAGATTGTACACCAGCCCCTTCTCCCTTCCAGTCTGGAGTCAAACTTTTTGCCACTTGTACTTCACCTGAAGTCGATGCCACCTTGTATCGTCAGCTTGTTGGTAGTCTCTTATACTTGACTTATTCCCGTCCTGACCTTTCCTTTGCCGTTGGTCGAGTTTCCCGTTATATGCAGACACCTCATGAAAGTCACTGGAAAGCAGCTAAAAGAATACTTCGATATATTCGAGGTACAGTTCAGTTTGGGATTCATTACAGTACAGGGGTGAAACCTTTGTTGGTTGGTTTCACTGATTCAGATTGGGCCGGTGATCCTGATGATCGAAAGTCTACTGCAGGTTATGTTTTCAGTCTGAAATCTGGACATATTACTTGGGCTTGTAAGAAACAACAAGCTCTTGCTCTTTCTTTAGCAGAGGCAGAATATCGAGCAGCAGTTAATGCCAATCAGGAAGCTTTATGGCTTCGACAGATCCTTTCAGAGTTTGGATTCGAGCAACAGCAACCTACTCCACTTTGGTGCGACACTCAAAGTGCCATCAAGCTTGCCAAAGATCCAGTTCTACATCAACGCAGCAAACACATTGAGCTACATATGCACTTCATCAGAAATCTTGTTCATGATCGTGTTCTTGAAGTGCTCTTTTGCCCTACAGATGACCAAGTTGCAGACATCTTCACCAAGTCTCTTACAGAAGCAAAGTTTTCTAAACTTCGATCTATGTTAGGAGTTCAGGAACTTGTCATTAAGGGGAGATAGGCTCTAATGCCTCCTTCCTTCTCCTAATAGTGTCACCTTTGTAAATCCTTCAATCCTATTCCAAGTTGTTCTTAAGGGGGGATGTTAGGATATTTAGACACTTAGGAGTTAGTTAAGATCAATTTGTGTAATATATCCATTAGGGATAGTGTGTTTCTTTAGTATGCATTACTATGCATTTGTAAATACTTAATCCGACGGTCACGATATGTTTCCGACATAGAGTGATCCAATGGCTCAACTTCTCTTAGATCAAACCTAACCTTGATCCGTGGCTTAACACCCGATAGGTCCATGATCTCTATTTAAAGAGCATGGAGGGTCATTGTTTAGTTGATCGATTATGAGAAGCTCATTTGTAACTTTCTTTCTTTGCATAATAAATTGTCCCGTAGAAGCTATTTGCCCGGGGCCGTGGAGTGTTTCCCTCAAGAGGGTTTAAACGACGTCAAAACATCGGTGTGTTGATCTGTGATCTGTTTGTGTGAAGTGGTTTCTCTTAGTGTTCGGTCCTTTGGTAGTACCCTGTGTACCCGAACAGAAGATTCAAAGTATCCATTAAGGGAGTACCAATGTTCCCAATGAATGGAAAAGCACAAGGAGCCACTTGAACATGGGTCCCTTGATTGGTGTTCACCGGGATGCTATCCATCATTTCTGAATCAGCAGGCCACAAATCCCTAAGGCCAACTAAAAATAAGTAGCACACAGAGCACACCACTAAAAAGGTCATAGCTAATCCAAACCAGGAAAATAGATGCCTTCCGGAGGGAAGTCTGGGATGATTAGGGCCCAAAACTAACCAACGAATGATGAAGAACAGTTAACCGAGGTCCACATACAGGTCCAATGGGTGCAAGCGTTTGAATCACGAAACCGCCTTCCCATATTTCTGTTGAGGGTTTCCTCCCACGTCTGTCCTAGGTACAATAGAAATAGCCTTCTTTGGTCACCTGTGTAGAGCCCTAAGGTCTGGATACTAAGGTTACCACCGATATGAAAAAACCTGGGGGGACAGTTGTAAGCCTAGTCAAAACGCATGGGGAGGGTAGTGAAACCCGAAATCCAAAAGCACTTTAAAAAGCGCTAGTGGACCCCCGTATGCGAGTCAACTCTGGTTTATGGTTGAGAGGAAAGTGAGGGGGTATCCTCAACAATTCCAATCTCCCACGGCCTCATGCTTAACTCTGGCTTGAGTAGAATGTTCCCAGGATATTTTGATAGAGGAAGATTTACCTAATAGATAGTCTTGACTATGATTGTTGAGTAATGAAGACGATTTCGAGTAGTTTAAGGTCATTTAAACCCGAAATCCTAGCCTAAGCTAGTTGATGATGTGTATACCTAAAAAGAAAAATGTTTCTAGTTAATTTTATTAAGATTTATTTTTAAGGGCTACTTTTTACTCAAAGGTTGTAGTGAAGTTTGTGGCATGGTTGTGATTGAAATGGAGAGTGCATAAAAGTAAACAATTTTGACTAAACTTTCTCATTCATTGTTTTTCAAAACTAAAGAAAAGCAAACCTAAAGATATTTTTTATTTTATTTTTTAAATTTTCAAAGCAAGACAAAATTTATGCTACTTCGAAAAGAAATGATAAACCTTACAGTTATGCTACAAATTTTAAATTTTTAACTTTTCTCTTTTTCAAAGAAACTTAAATAAGAAAATGGAACAAGTAAGATCTAAAAGCGGTGCCGATAAAGATAAGAGACTAATGGCTTAAACAATCGAAGCAGAAACTGAGAAAGACTCGACCTACCAAGTTGTTTCGAAACAGAAAAACTCTAGACTTGGAACTGACATAAAATAAAACGGGTAAACCAGCGCATAGGGTCTGAAAAGAAATAAAAAGGATTTGCAACAGTAGACTGTTAAAATTCAATATGCTAAGACAGAAAATAGCAGCATTACATTCCATTTCACAATAATAGCATATACAGGATCACTGAAGAAACAACAAGCATAGCATAAACACAAGAGACACAAATTTATCCTGGGAAACCCTCATGGTGTAGAAAACCCAGTAAAGCTTCCTCAATATAGATGTCCAGCAATATACAAAGATGTAAACCAAATACATGATCTCCTCCTCCACCATGGCAGACCTGTCCTCCACAAGTGCGCCTCTCTCAAGTGTGTGTGTGTATCAAATGAGGAACATACCTCCTCTATTTATACACTACATCGACATGTATTTTACACAAGTACATGTACGCTCGTATTTAACCATTAGGTTAAATACCCTATTATAACTGACTGGGCCGACCCCCACATGGTGGGTCTAATAACCCTAGTTACCACAACCAATTCGGAGGAATAAACATCTCCAGATTCATAGTATAATCACATCAGAGGTATGGAACATCTCTGGAATAAATAATATACAAATATAATATTCTTAGAAGTTACAATATTCAACACTCCCCCTTAACGAGAAGGATATTATAACAACATCCGCAGGAGCAACAAGTCATACATCATACATGATACATCTATATATCATCGGAAGCTTTCTTTAGTTCATCATCATCAGTAACTCAGTAACTCAACTAGTTACTGGAACATCGACATCACTCGATCATCAGCATCGTCATCACACGATCATCAGCATCGTCATCATACGATCATCAACATCGTCATCACACGATCATCAGCATCATCATCACATGATCATCAGCATTGCCATCACACAATCAACATCGTCATCACACGATCATCAGCATTGACATCACACGATCAACATCGTCATCACACGATCATCAGCATCGATCATCAGCATCGATCATCAGCATCAATCATCAGCATCGTCATCATACGATCATCAGCATCGTCATCATACGATCATCAACATCATCATCACACGATCACCAGCATCGCCATCACACGATCAACATCGTCATCACATTATCAACATCGTCATCACATGATCATTAGCATCGACATCACACGATCAGCATCGTCATCACACGATCGTCAGCATCGTCATCACATGATCATATTACAGGATGATCAATCCTGCTCTCTTTAGGACATAGGTCCATGGATGATACAATCCAGATCAAGTTTCAGGATGATCAATCCTTATCTCTTTAAGACAAGTCTCATGTCTAGGGATGATCTAATCCCAACCACAGTGCCAGTCCTTTTTCATACTGGATGTGACCTAGATCAGATCTAGGATTTACCGCCACAGAGCCAGTCCTCTTTCATACTGGATGTGTCACGTCTACAGAACCAACCCTGTTTCATGCTGGATGTATCACATCTACAGAGCCAGCCCTGTTTCATGCTGGATGTATCACATCTACAGAGCCAGCCCTGTTTCCTGCTGGATGTATCACATCTACAGAGCCAACCCTGTTTCATGCTGGATGTAACCTAGAACAATTCTAGGATTCGTCACGTACATTTTGAATCAAGGTCCAGGGATGATCCAGTCCTATCATGTACCTTTTGAACCGAAGTCTAGGGACGATCCAGTCCTATCATGTACCTTTTGAACCGAAGTCTAGGGACGATCTAGTCCTATCATTCAATTCTCGGAGACCTCATGTCTACGGCTCAATTCAAAGGACCATAGTCCGAGGATGATCCAATCCCCTTACCTGTTCATTCAGGATTTAGTTCTCGGAGACATCATGTCTACGGCTCAATTCAAAGGACTAAAGTCCGAGGACGATCCAATCCCCTTACCCGTTCATTCAGGATTTTGTTCTCGGAGACATCATGTCTGTGGCTCAATTCAAAGGTCTAAAGTCCGAGGACGATCCAATCCCCTTACCTGTTCATTCAGGATTTTGTTCTCGGAGACATACGTCTACGGCTCTCTTTAGGACTGAAGTCCAGGGATGATCCAATCCCCTCAAGTCCACCAAGGACTTAATTCTCGAAGACATACGTCTACGGCTCTCTTTAGGACTGAAGTCCAGGGATGATCCAATCGCCTCAAGTCCACCAAGGAATTCATTCTCGAAGACATACGTCTACGTCTCTCTTTAGGACTGAAGTCCAGGGATGATCCAATCCCCTCAAGTCCACCAAGGACTTCATTCTCGAAGACATACGTCTACGGCTCTCTTTAGGACTGAAGTCCAGGGATGATCCAATCCCCTCAAGTCCACCAAGGACTTCATTCTCGAAGACATACGTCTACGGCTCTCTTTAGGACTGAAGTCTAGGGATGATCCAATCCCCTCAAGTCCACCAAGGAATTCATTCTCGAAGACATACGTCTACGGCTCTCTTTAGGACTGAAGTCCAGGGATGATCCAATCCCCTCACATGTTCATCAAGAACTTCATTCTCGAAGACATACGTCTACGGCTCTTCTTTCGGACTGAAGTCTAGGGATGATCCAATCCCCTCAAGTCCACCAAGGACTTCATCAAAACATGTGTCAATCATGTATCCTCATCATCAAAACATGCATAACATCTAGGATCAAACGCATGTATACATCTATCATCAAAATCATGTATATCTAACATCAAAAGCATGTATACATCTATCAAAAGCATGTATACATCTATCATCAAAAGCATGTATACATCTATCATCAAGAAGAAAAAATATAAGATTCCTAAATCTAAATAATTCTAAGTAACTAGGTGCAGTAAAAAGGTAACCTCATCATTGATGAGACAGACTTGTTATCAGATACTATACTACTCCCCCTTTCGAGGAGGGTCCTTCTGGACTATACCAAGCTTGTCTCGGAAGTATTCAAACTTTACTCGAGATAGAGGTTTAGTCAAGATATCAGCAATCTGATCCTCAGTGCTTATATACTTGAGCTTGATAGCTCCTCTCTGCACCATATCTCGTAAATAGAAGTATCGGATCTCTATGTGTTTTTGACTTATCGTGGAATACAAGATTTTCTATCTTGATGCAGTTTTGAATGTCACACATAATCATAGTGGAATTCATTTATAAGTCAAACACTCCATATAAAAGCTTCTGAAGCCATACTGCTTCACAGCTAGCAGAGCAGACAACCATATATTCTGCTTCAGCAGTACTGAGAGCCACACTAGATTGTTTCTTGCTGAACCATGAGATCATGGCAGATTCAGGACTATAATATCCACCTGATGTACTTTTTCTGGCTGAGACACTTTCTGCCCAATCAGAATCTGAGTAACCATGTAAACGGAGTTCATGACCTCCAAGATAATATAGACCAAAACTCTAATGTACCTTTTAGGTACCTCACTACATGCTTTGTAGCTATTAAGTGCACCTTTCTAGGTTCTACTAGATACTGACTTAGGGTATTTACAGCAAATCATATATCTGGCCTAGTATTTGTTAAATACATCAATGACCCAATGATTTGTCTATATAGGGTTAGGTCCACTAAATACGATGACTCATTAACTAACAACTTCAAGTTGGAGTCCATGGGAGTGGCCATGGCTTTATACTCCAACATATCAAATATTTTTTAGAAACTTCATAGCATACTTACCTTGATTTAAAAGATTCCTTTTGGATCTTGCCATCCTTCTAGACCTAAGAAGTAGTGCATTAATCTGAGATCTTTCATTTTCATTTCTGCAACCATTTTCATGACATGTTTCTCATTCCTTGTCAGAAAGAGATCATCGTCATACAATAATGGTATGATAGGTTCATCATCCACAACCTTAAGGTAAAGGTTAGGAACAACTTTACTTCTGGTAAAGCCCAAGCTTTGTCATGAAGCTGTCAATTGTCCATTATTCACACTCAGCATTGAGTGATCTTCTGCATATCTATCTGTGCCATCTCTCGTCAGATGGGTCTACTAATATGAGCCTCAAAATCATTCGAACTCTGTGGTGAGTTCCTTCTTGCATCCATGTCATATGTGTATAGAACCCATATTCACCCTTGTAGCAAAGGTTGAGATCCACATCACCCATGATGATCATTAAGCTAATCAATTGACTACCGATCCTGGGAACCCATACAGAACCTGATTACATTATTAAGAGAATGGTATTATCTAGTCCCTTGGAGCAAAACATCTCATCATGATTCTCTTCCTCTTTCTAAGAGAATCTCTTAACCACAAGCTTTCTATAGTGTGTTTGATTTGTAAATCTTTTGTTGAACATCCATCGCTTGTTCAGAGTTCATCATTCATCATGATCTTTCCTACAAATCAAAATTAAGTACATGATTAGTAATACTTCATAATCATCAAATCATATTGACATGAGAACTTATTATGCATACAGATATCATTTACATAGTTATGCAACTATTTTGACCAATACTTTGGCACAACACTTTCCCATATCCTGTATGCATACAGTGGCTATCTAGATGCCTTCCATCTCTACCAGAACATACTATCGAGAGTGTGCACAGCTCTCAGCATGTCAGCAAAGAGGTTTCATTCTAGACAAGCAACAATGGAATGTTTGTCCAATTTACCAATCATATGCATATTAGTAGTATACTGTTCAATGCTTTATGAATGTTTACACTCAGCATGATATATTCTAGGAATACAAATATGCATACAAGCAATATCATTTACTATTTCTAATAACAACCCAAATACTTATCTTTTATGTTTGTGTGGTTACCTCCCGCTTGATCTTCTGTATGTCTTCTGAACTTCTATTCATTTTGTACCACTGTGCATGCTCAAGTGTACACTAGTGTCATCCTCATGATCTCATACAAAAACATACATTCATTAGTATATTCTCAATATTATCAAAACATTCTAATTCTAAATAATCTTGAATATGTACAGTCATGATCATTAGTATTCAGGGTTTCGAGGAAGTCTTCTTTTAATCATGCATATTCTTGTTTGATCTAGTTAGTTAAATCATCAACCAAGATAAGAGACATAATATGCATAAACCCTTGATTACTAACCAATCATACCAAGTATACTTACATAAGGTAAGATTCTAACATGACATAAAAAAACATACCTGGATTAGTATACCTGCTTAGTTATGTACAACATACCTAAACAATCTCTTCAATGATTTAGAGATCTTGAGCTAGAACCTGCATGTCTCGTAGGTTAAACATGATATAACAAAGTCATACATACCTCGCGAGTCTTTGTCTTCATGTTGTCATGGTCATGGAACTTGATTTGTCTTTTGTGATGTACCTGTGTCTTGTTAGCAGACAACATCAACCTCACACAACACCATAATGCAAAAGTATTATCATATAGCCCTAATAAATGAATGTATTCAATCATTCACATGCATTCATATTGTTACTAGGGTGATAGGATAATTAATAACATTAATCAAGATTGTACTAATAAATAACATGAAGACAAACAGATTATGAACTTAATCAAGAATCAGATTTCAAGGCATACCTGAACCTCCTTAAGTCATACCTGTCGAGACTTTTTGTAGTCTTCTTATGTAAGGCCTTAGCCTCAACTCCCCATGAAACTTGATCTGGAGCTTGATTAGGGTTTGCTAGAGAAACCCTAAAAATTCAATCTTTGACTTTCACACTTCTGAATGGATGGAAGAATGTGTCTTGCTGAGCTGATCAACCTAGCATTCTTCAATTTTGAAATCTCCAAAATTTGACCCCTCAAAATTGCCTTCAAAACTTCTGGATTTTCTAGACAGGAACCCGAACTAGGGTTTGATGAAGCCCACCCTTCTGTCCAATAAAAAGGTTCGATCCAAGGCTCTAAACTCTTATTTTTCTGAGGAGCTTCCAGCCGTGGACTCCGATTCCAAAAATTCTAACTTTCTCCGAAACCCTAAATTCTGGAAACCATGAATAAAGGTGCTCCAAAAATAATTTTGTTTTGACAAAAATATGCACCTGATTGTTTCTGCTATAAATCTGAAATTTCTGCTCCACAGGGTCTGAAACCTTTTTCTGCAGTATCCTGACCTGTCATCTTTCCATCCTCACAGGTCTGACCTCAATTGGATTTTCTGAGAGAGAGTTATGCCAAGTGTCGCAATGTGACCTATTTATGGGATAAAATAGGAGAGTGAACTTGTATGGCATGCCACGTGTCACTGTTTGAACTTCGGCCTCTAAAACTTTTTCCTGAGATTACTCGCCATGTTATATTTCCATCCTGATAGGTATGACCTCAATTGGACTCTTTGAGAGAGAGTTATGCCAAGTGTCGCAACGTGACCTGTTTATGGGATAAAACAGGAGAGCAAACTTGTACGGAGTGCCACGTGTCATTGGTTCACCTTCGGCCTCTGAAAACGTTTCCTGAGATATTAAAATCTGTGTACTACCTGTCACATTTTACGAAGTTTCATTTGGAGCATCCTAGCCCAAGTTATGACCTTTTTTCCAAGGTCACCTGATTTTGACTGAGATCTGGAAGAGGTAGAAACCCTAACTTGTACTGATCATAACTCATAAAGTACAACGAATCTGAGGGTGCCCTTTGGACACAAGGTACCTGGTGATGTTATCTACGACCTGTAAGCTTTTTAGATCCTGAAACTTTGCATAAATGGATTTATAGTGAAAGTTCCATGATGACTGGTTTTTGCTATATAAAACCCTAACCTTCAAATTGTCGCAAGAGAAGCAAGTGTCGTAAGTGCCATACATTGCCTTCCTTCAGGTTAGCTCTGATACCATGTTAAAATTCAATATTCTAAGACAAAAAATAGCAGCATTACATTCCATTTCACAATAATAGCATATACAGGATCACTGAAGAAACAACAAGCATAGCATAAACACAAGAGACACAGATTTATCCTGGGAAACCCTCATGGGGTAGAAAACCCAGTAAAGCTTCCTCAATATAGATGACCAACAATATACAAATATGTAAACCAAATACATGATCTCCTCCTCCACCATAGCAGACCTCTCCTCCACAAGTGCGCCTCTCTCAAGTGTGTGTGTGTATCAAATGAGGAACATACCTCCTCTATTTATACACTACATTGACATGTATATTACACAAGTACATGTAGGCTTGTATTTAACCATTAGGTTAAATACCCTATTATAACTGACTGGGCCGACCCCCACATGGTGGGTCTAATAACCCTAGTTACCACAACCAATTTGGAGGAATAAACATCTCCGGATTCATAGTATAATCACATCGGAGGTATGGAACATCTCCGGAATAAATAATATACAAATATAATATTCTTAGAAGTTACAATATTCAACATAGACTGAGATGAATCAAGATGGAAATAATAGGAAACGATGATCTATAAGACCTATGAGAGAACAAAAGACTGAAAAAAACTGGAAGAAAACCTAACAAGGCCCCCTAGAGAAAAAAAAATCGGTTATTCCCCAGTGGAGTCGCCAGTCTATTGTTCAGGATTTATACCTTATAGTGAGGAGAGACACTACCAAATTGGGATGGGTGATAGGTAAATACCTTCATTGCATTGTATTTAGTTACTACAAATGGAAAGAGATTGACATATCGAAATCTGTACCTTTTATCGACGGCTGGTCCTAGCTTTCGCTTGGTCTTCTGCTTGATCTTTCGCTATCATGAACCTGCAACACAAAGGAAACCTTCCTCAGCGTATCATGACTATAATAAATATGATGAATATTGAAAGCAATCAAACATCAACTACAATCAAATATTAAACCAAATGAACATACAATCCAATAGATATTCAATTTGGGATGGGAAGGGTATTTCCACATTTTTATTGTCAAAGAAACATGAATCAGTACAATTATACATGATCGGTCAATATGCTTCTGTAACCGAGTCCTGGGATCCTGCTCTTCACAATTACATGGGAATTCCTCCAGCGTAATAGCCCTTAAAGCATTCTTTCTAGGTCTTGTTCTCTAGTTTAGGTCTAGTTCTCTCTCATGGATCCTCCTTGTATTTATGGGATAAGGTAGGCAGTTGTAATCGAGAGGTGGTTGAATTGGGAGGTTGGGGAAGTTGAAGAACCAAATTCAACTAATCCTAATTCGTAATCTTAGTATATTTTTTGACATCATCTTAAGATGTGCGCGGGTTTCATACAACCAGAGTAGCGCACAGTATGACACTTGTTTGCTTTACAACAAGCATTTGCAACTTTCAGGATATGTGCACAGTTTGTCTGTTATAATAGTAGTGCACATTCAGGATATGTGCGTGGGTTTACAGTTATAAGAGTAGCACACATCCATTGAAATATGCAGAAAACATATATTTTTAGCTGAAGATGTAAGATCTCAGTATCAAATCATCCAAGGTCAACCTAGCTCTTCCATCCATAGTGTCCTTTTGTGTGATCAACAAAGCAGTGTGATCACGGATGCAGAAGTGCAGATTTGACCTATAACAATTTCCTTTTCCCATTCATGCAATTATGGAAATTGCCCATATTGTCAACAATATGGCAAAACAGTCACTCGCACTTTTCTGCAGTAATTATCTATGGTGTATGATAACCCCATTCAAATTCTGATTATGTTACATTATTCTATGTTGGATAATATTTCCAATGCTTATCCCCGTACGCCATTCCGACATCAGGTGTGGAAATTGCATTACTCCAAAAATAACAATTTTCACCACCGTTCTGCACATTTTTACACAGTTGTAAAATATCATGAACTACCAACTTCAGCCACCTGTAGAAGAAAATCTATAAAGACTCAGGAATACTTTTCTACCGGGAGAAGTTAGTACATACAACAAGGAACACTCAAAAACTCATGGATCTCTGGTCCAACGCACCATTCATTTTCTATTAAATTTTGGGTTTGACTACTTTCCACTCTTCACATTTTTCCAAAATTTCAAAATTTGGGCCAAAAATGGCTATTTCCCAAATGGTGCATTTCTAGAAAATACCTTTTTCTAACGTGAAATGTATGTTTTAATGACAATACGAAATGTTGAGTTCAGTAAATTTCTTGAATCCTAATTATAGGGTCACTGTCATCCACTGCAAGCTTTTCAAAATTTCAAAAATGTGGCTCGTAATAGTGTTTTTTGGCCTTCTTGCACACCCCGTCTCCACATCCTTTGGAGTTTGGCTCCAAGATTCCAAACTTAACACTATGCCTACTCCGTGGCTGCTCCACATCAGTTTCGTATCAATCTCACCTTCTGTCAAGCGTTGGGACACCAATTTGTAAAAGCCATTAATCCCAAATTTATGCCAAATTGGAGCATGATGGGCTTAGGATCTGCAATGGTTCATTCATGGCTTGCGTTAATAGCCTCAGAATGCCACTGAACTCATCCATTTCCAAATCCACATGCTCTTGCAATCCAAAACTCATTTTTTTTTCACCCGAACCCAAAACTCGAAAGTCGAAATCTGAAATTGCGGAAATCCAAAAATCAAATTTCAAATCTTTGTGTTCCCGCAACCTGAAATCCGAAATTGTGGGTTCGGAATTGTGGAAATCCAAAACGCAATTTTCAAAATTTTTCTTTCCCGCAACCCACAATCCGAAACCCGATATCCGAAATTGCATGTTCGGAATTGCGGAAATCGAAAATGCAATTTTCAAAAATTTGCATTCCCGCAACCCGCAACCCGAAACCCAAAATCCGAAATTGCGGAAATCCAAAATGAAAAATTTGGAAATCCTCGTTCCCCGCAACCCGAAACCCGAAATCTGAAATTGTGGGTTCAGAATTGTGGAAATCCAAAATGCAATTTTCAAAATTTTGCGTTCCTGCAACCCGAAATCCACTACTGTGGAACATCTCTGGCCCTAAAACTTGTGGGGTTCATAACTCCTTCATCCCTTGGCCAAATGAGGTGAGTCTGGTACCATTGAAATTTGTTGGAGAGCTCTATGCAATGGTGTGATCCTCTGCCACATCTGAGAACTCTGATATCCTGCGATTTTTCCATATTAAAATGATGCCCCAAACTTTACCAATACAATGTTAAAACATTCTATTACCTGCCTATAACTCTGAGTTTGGCCCAAGCAGTCCTAGTGCTGCAACATGGGCTCTGAGACCACTCTATCACGTTCCCTTCCATCAATCCAGTGCAAGGAAGGAAACATGACCAAGCATACCGGGCTTACTTGAAGATGTCGGTCTCATACATAACTCAAAAATTCATAATAAATAAAAACTTTTGTGTGCAAATTCATACTCAATATAAACACAGCGGAATTAAATCATATTTGCAAACACACAAACAATAATGCATCAGCATATCTATCACAGGAATATGATGGATCAACATGTAGATAATTCAATCTCGTACTCATGCTATGCACAGACTTCATATCAATTCCATTAACATGAATAGTTATCATTTCGAATAAACAAATTGCAGAACACATAATACATATAATTTAAACACAGAGAACACTTATCTTTGAGAAGAAGCTGTCTAAAAAACTGGCTATGTGAGAGCAACGTTGCACCCAACCATAGATCTCTATCCAGCCTATATTCTTTCAGCTGAGAGATCACCCCCGAGCTGGGTTATGTATCAACTAAGGAGGAACTAGATGGGCTCAGTCACTGCCATGGTTTCACTCAACAACTATGCTAAGCCAACACACAGTTGGGTTTATCAAGCATACAAAAGACAAATGAGGGCAATACTAATCCAGTGAGCTCAACCACGGAGCTACTGGCATCTCAAGATAAACTTAACAGTCATGGCACCCACAATACCTAGCACAACCAACACAAGAAAGGTCCCCTTCTCTGCTGCATAGTCCCTCAGGCATCCCTTCCCTCCAGTGCTCTTTAAGGTGGGCATAGAAAGGTCCAGCTACTAATTCCTTGAGATTTTAGCCTTCACTGGGTTTATCAAGAAAACCCAACCTCTGTCCAAACATTCACACTTGGATTTGTCACAATTCTATCATCTAATAACTCAATCCCGTCACTAGATTTTTGGGCTATAAAAACTGGGTTTTCCAATGGATTTTGGGGTATCTAATACTCTCAATTTTGCCCCAAGGTTCATATCTATGGATCCCACATTGGATTTTACTATTAATACCAGATTTTGGGCATTTATGGCTCTTCAAAATGTGGGTTCTTGCAAATTTGCGATTTCTGGTTTTTCTCAATGCTGGGCATTCGTAATGGACGAAACCTGATGCTGGGATCTTCAACAATGCAATGAGAATGAGGAAAAACCGATTCCCATGAGGTAGAGTGACTTGTGTTACAAGAAAAATAGATCCCATATCTCCCAAGGTGAACATAGAGGGTTCACAACAACAAGGATCAATGAGTGTAGACTCAAGATAGGGAAAAAATCCACTAGAGTCCTCTTGCTCTCCTTTCTCCTCCTATCCATAAGCCATATGTGCTCAATATATAGTCCTCCCAAAGGTAAGTGAAAAGACACATCGAGGCATTTCGGGGTAAATGGAGGGAAAAGGCCACCCTATGACTGCTCTTTTGGAGTAAAAAGTAATTAAATAATGATTTTTAGCATTTTACATGCTATCCACGGGCTATAATGATGCAACTTGCGGGTATGCCCACTATAATGACGCAGCTAGCGTACAGAGGAAAAATAGGGAAAATAGTGTGTCTAAAGGATATAAAGTGGATCTGAGTCAGTGAAATGGATCCTACAATCCAAAGAGTGTTGATGCTCACAAGGTGGAAAATTATGTTGTAACAAAAAAATCCCCAAAAATAGTACAAAATATAAAAACCTTAGTTTTTCATCCATCTCTTTATGAAGTCAACCCTTCCTTTCTATTCAGATCTTAATAATGGGAAAAAATTGTTTTTAAATCCTATGTAAAACCAACATGACCATATTGCATAAAGAAAATTATGTTTTTGAGCTCATGCCAATTATGATTAACGGGATTCCCATTATGCCTCATGGGAAATGGAATAGATCTAGGTAAAAACCAACTAATATTTAATTAATTCTTACATCTAGAAATGTCAGATTTAGTTTCCAAGGATGAACGACTAGAATTAAGGGTCTGCATCAATGATTTCTATAACCTCTTGTTTCTTAGTGGTGTCGAGAAAATATCTTGAGAGCAATAGAATTTGTAATGGCCCTGCATGTCTGCATTTTCACTAGAGCATGCATATTTTGTAGGGTAATGTTGGAGACCATCCCAAGTGTTTTTAGAATGAAGACTCCTAGCT
Organism: Larix kaempferi; assembly: GCA_027924585.1. Taxonomy (NCBI): domain Eukaryota; kingdom Viridiplantae; phylum Streptophyta; class Pinopsida; order Pinales; family Pinaceae; genus Larix; species Larix kaempferi. The sequence goes on along the minus strand of BSBM01000665.1, from coordinate 619,567 downwards.
ATCTTATGTGTGTAAACTTCCCCAAATTCTTCCATATGTTACCTTCAGTTGGGATCTTGAATGCATAAAATTTCCTTGTGTCTGCGATCTCATATATTCTAGATAGAGGATCCTTGTGATTATTTCTAGATCCATTAGGAAATTCACAGGGACTTGGGGTATCCACTTCCCCACCCTCTTCTAAGTATTTCTCACTTCCATTGGATGCACTACTCTTGACATCGTCACACAACTTTGGCTTCTTCGATCTGTTGTCATGTCTGTTTTCTACATGAGAGGAAATACTCAGGCCTTTTGGTCGAAGACCATGGCTAGAACTGGGGCCTAAATTTTTCTCTAGATCCACTTGCTCCATTATCATATCACATATCCACATTATGTTTTTCATGGATGGGGTCATCGTATTTTCACTTCAAACCTCTCTATTTTTATCCTTATTATTACCCTGATTTTCCATTACCTTTCTTTGGCTATGGATTGGCCTAGTTTTCATGATTTTTTCCATCCTTTCTCTATAATTTGTTTTGTGAGTTAGGGATGCATTTTCCATTCTTCAAATGAATCTTATTTTCAAACCCAAACTCTCTCTTATTCTTTTTCTTACAAAAATGCTTGATCTTGACAACATACGATAAGTATCTCCCAGTGAGAACACATCCAGGACATTTCCATTTTTGTCTAGATGTTATTGTATAGGACACTATGGTCCTTTAGGACTAAGTTTCATTTTGAGTCTATGATACCCAAATTTGAGTGCAAGGTATGGAAAATACTGGTGAACTCCAACATCATCCAGTCTCTCTCCTAGTGTAGAGTTATCCATCATAGTTCCCAACAAGGTAGAGTTCCTCGTTATCTGCATTGAAAAAACTTTTCCAAGTGAGTTCCATCCTATATATTTCAGACTCATATTTAGCATGCCTATCGTCGTATTCGTCACAACAATATTTCACATAGTGAAGTGACTTAAGGAGTACAAATGTGATACATTCCTTGTCATAATAATTTTGAACAAGGAAGTAACCCCCTAACATATTTATCCACTTTCCCAAAGCATATGCATCTATTTGGCCTTAAAATAAGGGAATTTCAAATTTAATTTGTACCTTGAAGGAAGTCACACCTATGAAAAGGATGCTTATTGAATGTGTTTATGATACTATCAGCTGTTGTTAGAGGATCTAGCGAAATTATCCATCATCTCGTTCATCTGTCATGCGAGGGATTCCTCAAGCAACAAATTAATAGGATATCCTGCTATGTCATATCTATTGTTTACTCCCTCCATGTTAGGTTGATTATGCCGATGAGAGGCGTTATCCCCAATATCAATTAGTTTGAAACCCAACTCTTGATATCCATATATCGGTGGGGACATGCACTTAGAAACAACAAGAGCATATTTCTCTAATTTAAGTGATCAAGATTGTTTAGAGAAAGAAATGAGGGTGGAAATATAAAATGGAAACACACACAAATATTTTGCAGAAAGCACAAAATTACAATAAAACCCAAATTCTATTAATAAATGGAATGGAAAAACATTGTAAACTACAAATCAATCCAAACTAGCTTAAACAATGCTATCTTATATATGAAGAGATATGTGTTGGATTCACTCATTCGCAAGAGGTGATTAAAAAGAGAGAAATAATGTCCTTTTATAATAAACATGAAGAGGAAAAAAACCCTAACATCCAAAAAACTATCCCGAGGATATGAAGCACCAGAATTATTTGTGGGCCTTGATGTGGCTAGTTGATACATCAAATTCCCATGTACACAACTTCGGCATATGCTTTGTGTTTGAGGTGCACAATAACTGATTAGAAATAACTAATTGAGAATTAAAACATTTAACTAGGGATGTGGAATTCCATGGAAACCCTTGGCCTCTCAATTCGCTAGAAAACACCTTTCAGGGCCTCAACATGGAACCAAAAATTTGGTACCTAAAAAAACATAAACAATTTCCAAGAAGATGTAGATTTGTTGTAACTCAGTGGAACAAGTCTATGGCCACAAGTATCCACCTAGATCGAGTGTATTTCTTATGTTTTGATGATAAACAACATATTTTGGATCTACTTTCATTGATTCTGTGAATTCTCAAAAGGATTCTTGAGGATGGCAAAGAGACATATGATTTCAATGTAGTAGATGTCGCCATTTCCCATGTTTTTGTCTCTCTTTAGAAAGATCATAATAAATTTGCATCCTGAATTGTACCTTGAGATTCCTGCCATTGTTTGGCATAATATTATCTCACTAACTCTTCTGGAAGGGTTTGAGATAAAGTGGAAGAGTGGAAAGGATATAAGTGCATCTATCTGATTGGAAATGAATTATGTTCTAGACTAATTCAAGCTCTCATCATCCTTGACCAAAATTCATGGCATTAAGCTAGATACAAGATCGAGAAGCATTGCTACACTTTGAAAATATGTAAAAGAATTAGAACTTCATCATCCTTCAAATCCAACAAACATTGACTGTGACCTTCCATTGCAAAGAATATTTGGGATGAGAAAAATAAATTTTCTTTTATATCATGTTATGCAATAATTTCCTATTAAGAGTATAAAATATTGAATAAAGAGTACTGCACTCCTTAATAATGAAGAAACTATATAAATAAAAAGCCTCATCGAGGGGGAAACCTCCTTATACAATGTACTAAATACAAAAGAAAAGATGAGATGACAATATTCCAAACTATATCTCCTTGGTGTGTGTGTGTGTTTTTGTGTGATAAAGGGTACCATTACCATTCTAGAGGCTACATAATTGGGGTTGTATATGAACAAAAAGGATAACACTAAGATGATAATAGAAATGTAATGTCACAATATATAGGGATTAACATATCCCTTCCCTTAAAATAAGTGTTTTCCTCAACACTTTATTAACTATGGATGTTTCTATATGAAGAATCATCTTCCCATGTTGCCTCTTCTACTAGAAATTTCTTCCACTTCATGAGGTATTGAGTAATTTCTTGACTTCATAGTTGATTTCAATGATTGTTTCAAGTTCCAGTATTAATTTCCTTTCTTCATCAATATTGGGTAAAATAGTTTGGATTGGGTTCTTGTCACCAATTACATTTTTCTAGGAAATAAACATGGAAGGTTGGCTATACATGTGAAGTTGGTGGTAAATCCAATTTATAATTCATACGTTTAATCCTTTGTGACACCTTTTAGGGAACATAGTACTTTGATGCTAATTTGTTTTCCTTCTTTTTCTATTTGAGTGACATATGTTTGATAGATGGTTGTTGCCTAAAAATTACCTGATCTCCTACTTCAAATTCCATTTCACTACAATGTTGATATGCTTGTTGTTTCATTCTATTTTTTATTACAACCAAGCTATACTTCAATAATTGGAGAACTTCTTGTCGGTGCTCTATGTGATTCTCTAGTGCTCTATCTGAGGTTCTGTTGATTGCATGGACCACTTGCTGTAAATTGTTCATGTAAATAAGACTTGTTAGGTGCCTTCTTTGGCAACCGACCTATTGGTTTTTGTCTCCTTGATGTTTAAATGTTAATTTGAATAAGTATAGAGAAGACACATAAACAAGTGTAAGTTCAAGTGCACATCGGTAAATGTTGTTGGGAACAATTTTCCTAGAAAATTGGTATCTCACCATAGAAGGTATTGGCATTTTGTGCGTGAAGAGGTGTATTCCTTTGAATAGTAACCATGGGTTACCAATTCCTCGAGATGAAATAAAGGTGGTAGCACATCATTGTTGCAGTTTAGGGAATCCTACAGCACTAAACATTATGATTTGTGAAAATTGGTATCAAATTCTAATGTAGAATGGATGTGTCGTTTTGGGAAGATCTTCGCAACTGTTAAGGAAGTGTAAAATAGTATTATAACTAAAACCAAGCTATAATAAATATCATTAAAGGTTTCGACATTGACAAACAAAGGGTGTGAAACATGATCTTGCATAGGGTAAAATTTGGGTGCGTGTAGAATTCATTGAGAGTGCACACAAAAGACTAAACCAATCAGGAGAGGTGTGCCCAGAAAATAGTGTTCCCGGGACATAATGAATCGACAGAGGTGTTCCTAGAAAAAAAACACGCCCACAAGGAAGCATTCCCATATTACAACAACTAGGTGGAAGTGTGCTTGGAAGATAGAAGACCTAGAAGAAAGTAATCCCAAGAGATGAAGTGCATTGGAAAAGACATGCCCATTTGTAGAACATAACGTCAACATAGACATGCTCATCAATAAAACAAGTATCGTTGTAGACATGCTCAATTGCAAAACAATTTCCATCGGGAGTAGTCAATCAACATGACGATAGAAATTGGAAAATTTCGAATAAATTAATATTAAGGGTGTTGAAAGCTATAGGTGGCATATCAGTAGGTAATAAAATTTTTTGATGTGATTGAGAAGGTTGAATCATGATGAAGGGGAATCGCGGCCTAGGCAGATCAGTCGAAGTTGATCGACATGAGGAGACCGACCAGAGGGAGTGCCGATGACCACTGGTGCAGAATAGAAGATTGGCGGTCGAAGCCAATAAGTCGAGTAGTATAATTCGGTATGCGATCGACTAAAGCAGCGTCGACAGGAGGAAAGAGGTCGAGAGTTGACATGTCAATGGTCGACAGACGACAGTTGATAGTCGACATGCAAATTTTGACAAGAGACAAGTTGTTGTGGAGTCGCAGTAGGGTCGACATGTTGTCAGACCGCAACATCGACAGGTTGGGCATGAGCCAAGTGAGGAGTGGTGCTTGGTTTTTCAACCAAGCATGTGCAAGGATGCACCTATTAACTTGTAATAGCAGTCTTCGAATAAAAAGCAAATGCAATTATAAATTTAATCTAATATTAACATAAACATGTGTAAATAAACAAGAACTAAATCAATAACAAGATATCTATGGGAAGAACAAGAGAATTAAAAAATGAATGATTTTATAATACCTCAAATGGTGAGGATGTTTGGTGTTGAGTAGCTCCAAGGTTGAGGTGCTCCATGCTCCAATGGTCTCTTCTCCAAGATGCTGAAATGGGCAAAGAAATCAAGAGAGATTTTGACAGCATGAGGATAGGATGAAATGTGGATGGAAAGTGAGGAGCCCCTATCACCTTTTTATAGTTTTTGGTGATAGGGAATACCATTATGGTTTTAAGGAAACCAATGGTATGGGCCAACATGGTTTAGGTCTCTTTTTTCCTATTTTTTCCTTTTTTGAATATTTTGAATATTTTTATTCCCTTTTAATTTTTTTTGGGAATTCTGGACTCTTTTTGTGGGTTTTTTGTGTTTTTTTAGGAAAAATATATATTTTGAGGGGGGAAAAGGTGTATTATGGTCTTTTTGGTGACCTTTTGATGGCTTTAGAGGCTCAAATGGTGGAAAAGTGGACAAATGGGTCATGTGAATAAGGGAATGAGCTAGTGAACACTTTTTGGGTGTTAACAGATTGCCCCCTGATGTGTGAGGGCAGGAGCTCATCGTATGGCTGATAGACATCATAGTTCTTTTGTGTTTTTCCTGGGGTTTGGAGAAGAGAAGAGACCGATTGGAGATTGGAACCACGACCCCTTGGAAGCTGCAAAAAGCAAAAAATATTACATGGCCTCAAAATGAATGAGGAATAATCTCTAACTATGGACAAGGCGGGCATACCCCTGCTCGTATCAAGACATATACATAACAATTAGGCCCACGAAGGGGGGCCTGAAGAAATACATAAAAATATGCTGGTACATCATAATGGTCCAGAGGGGACACAATGTTGGGACATACTCATGGTCATACCATGACTGATCTGAGAAACTGATACATTGGAAAAAGGCAACAATTGTTCTGAAAAAGGTATCAGAGGGGTTGATGAATTGCTGAAACTGAAGGTGTCCAACATCTGTAGGGACTCAATAACTGTGAGTCAACTCTGAGGATTTATATGTAACTGTATACTCAAGGGAGTACAAAAGCGGGGTACATCTAAAAACTGTCGGTAAACGCAACCCGAATATCCATAGGAAAATGTAACTGGTTGTATCCTTAATTAGACTCTCATCTGTGGTAGAGTCAGATGATATCTGGGGTCTTCAACAAATAACTGAAAGGTTCGATACCCTATATGATCTTGAACGATGCGATCAAGGTGTTGAAGTCGAGCATGTGAGAAACAATCATTTGGAGAGGCACTGAGGACTCCTTTCGAAATGATCGGTAGGAACTCATCACAAATGGTAATGAGTCCAAGGCACAGGGACCTCTAGGTCTATGCTCTGGAATAGATTTGGTTGGTGTCGACAGAGGGAGACTAGCAACTATCAAGGAAATGATGTTTCCTTGTTAGGAGCACGAGGTGCACAACTGATATGTGGTAGTACTGATGGTAGTACTGACATACTGTGGGGATGTAGAATGACTTGGGTCATAGAATGGGTGGACTCAAACTTCCTTTATTCAGAGCATGATGACATGGCTGACCTGGCAGCATAGGGAACTGATTTTTAAGAGTGCGAATCATAGCTTAGGGGTATGTATTGCAGATTTGAGTGATCTGGGGGGTTGTAGGGGGAGTATCGGGGTGACACATTGCAGAATACTCTGAATAAAGGAAACCAAAATGGGAAGCTACTGAATGGGTAGACATGATCTGTTGTGGCGCCGAGAAGCGCCATTGGGTCCTTCTTCATATTTTTAATGAGCTCCAAGAAGGGATACAAGTGTGCTCTGAAATGGTACTATCCTGTGGATTTATGTGAGCCCAGGACTGTTCATGCTCGTAAGTGTTTTCATTTTAGGGAGTCTGAAAACGATAAGAAGACTCTGCAGTGGTGGTGGAGTACCATCCTATGGATTTTATTCGAGTGCAAGACGATGATTGCTTGTGGTTGCTTTCATTTTTTGAGAGTCTGAAAGTGGTAAGTAGACTCCATTGGTGTTCTCTTTCGTAAGTTAATCTCCAAGGCCCGAAAAAGCATAAAATGATGCAAATGGAGAACTCTTCTTGCCGATGTGACTAGAGTATTCCTTTTTCATAATTAGTCTACAAGGTCCGGAAAAGGGGTAGAATTATACCAGGTAGATTCCGTTTCAAATACTTTTAGTGAGCATGAAAGGAAGCAAGGTTGCTCGACGATCTTTTTATTGTTTTAGGACTCAGAAAAGAGCTTAACAGAAACTCCCTAAGTGCCTTTTTCGTAAAAGAATTGCTCGGCCCGAAAAAGGGATAAAATTATACTGAACAAAAAGGTATTGGTGAGAGCGAGGAATGATCTCAAGCATCGTCACAAGAACGGAAAGCTAAATTCAGAGACATGAAGATCGTGAAAAATGGGCAACAACCGATGTGGCATGCAAACTGAGGCGATGAGTGGCATTTTGAAAAAAATGCCCAAAAATTATGGGGGTGAGAGAGAGAAATGATCTCAAGCATCACCATGAGTGCGAAAAACTGAATCTGCCAAAATAAAACTTGTCAACAACGGACGACGGACGATGTGGCATGCAAATCGAGGCGACGAGGGGGCATGTAAAAAATGACCAAAACATATGGGCGTGAAAGCGAGAAATGATCTCTAGCATCATCACGAGCACAGAAAATTGAATCCGGTGATATAATACTCGTAAAAAAGGACAATGACCGATGTGGCACGCAAATTGAGGCGACGAGGGGTATGGGAAAAGATGCCCAGAAAATCTGGAGGTGAGAGCGAGAAATGATCTTAAGCATCGTCACGAGCGTGGAAAAACTGAATTCGGTGATATAAGAGTCGTCAAAAATGGACGACGGTCGATGTCGTACGCAAACCGAGGCAATGAGGGGGCATGTAAAAAAAGCCCAAAAAATCTAGAGGTGAGAGCGAGAAATCGTCTCAAGCATCATCACAAGCGAGGAAAACTAAATCCAGCGATATAAGACTCGTAAAAAATGGACGACGGCTGATGTGGCATGCAAACTGAGGTGACGAGGGGGCATGTAAAAAATGCCTGAAAAATCTAGGCGTGAGAGTGAGAAATGATCTCAAGCATCGTCACGAGTGTGGAAAACTGAATCCGGCGATATAAAAGTTGTCAAAAATGGACGATGGCCGATGTGGCATGCAAACCGAGGCAACAAGGGGGCATGTAAAAAATGGCAGAAAAATATGGGCGTGAGAGCGAGAAATGATCTCAAGCATCGTCACGAGCGCGGAAAACTGAATCCGACAATATAAAACTCATCAAAAACAGATGACGGCCAATGTGGCACGCAAATTGAGGTGATGAGGGGCATGGGAAAAATGCCCAAAAAATGGACCTGGTGGAATTGGGGAAAGGAGTGGACTATCATGAAGTTCTTGTTGTGTTGATTCCAACGGTGCCAACGGTTTGAAAAACGGATGTCGTATGATACCGAAATTATTTTTTTAAAAAGGTCAAATCTCTATAAATAGTGTGTGGGCCCAATGTGACATGTGTCATTGTTACGTGCGAGTTTCACAGAGCATTTGAGTGGGTCAGAGCATTTGCTCGATTTGTGGGAGATTCGACCGTTGGAATCTCGTTCTACAAGTTTCAGGTAAGCCCATGTGCCTTAGCCTTTTCAATTATTTCCTTTTTGGTTAGCGGCGGGGCCCCGAAGGCCACGAAAATCCACTTTGGCATTCCAACGTGGAATATCGTGGGTTTCGGCTCTTTTTTTGTGATGAACATCGCGGGTATGGACTTGATGTTCATCGCGGGTTTGGGGCAGACAGTCACGATGTTCATCGCGACTGTTTAGTTGACAGTCGCGATGTTCATCGCGACTGTGGGGCTGATACCCACGATGATCATCGTGGCTTTTGATTAAAAAGTCACGATGATCATCGTAGCTTTTGATGAAAAAGATGCGATGATCATCGCAACTAAGAGCCCAAAAGTCGCGATGGGACTTTTTGGAAAAAAAATTGTTTTCTAAAAATTTTTCTTTGTTTTTTTGGTAGGATGCTGAGTAGGCTACTAGTAGCATGGCGGGAGAGGGAGATAGATGAGGAGTTGATGGGTTGGATTTGAGATGACCCGGGTGTCTGGGAGGCCTTGGCTGATGGTGGGCTCCTAAAGTTTGCCCAGATTCCACTCATGCGTTCAGTCAGAGAGCTGCTGAACAAATTGGTGGATTTGTGGATCCCAGCTGAGGGTGCATTTGTGGTGGGGGGTGAGCGTTTAGAGATCACTTTGATTGATGTTTATTTCCTTACTAGCCTACCTCATTTGGGGGAGAAAGGGGAGCTCCAGCCGAGGATTCCTATGGGGGTGAACATTGAGGATCTTTTGGAGAGATTTTGTGTCCCTGGAGCTATTGCGCAAAACAATGCACTGAGTCTTACATCTTTACGGGAGAGGGAGATGCGGGCGGTAGGGGCTTGTGTTCTACTTGTGTTAGGTGCCTAGCTGCCACATCGTTTGTCTGGGGGGAAAATGGTGATGGTATACTGTGTATTGAGAGGGACCTACTTTTCCTGGGGTCAGATGTTTTTGGCCTGTGTTCGGCGAGATCTGGACAAGGTCAGTCGGGAGGGAGGGGAGTTTTGTTATGCCTCCTTCATCTGTTGTTTTTTCATTGAGCGAGTACTGACCTTGTGGCCACGTGTGCCAGTTCGGGAGGGGTTGCAGAGTGAGCCGCAGATGGTGCAGTGGGGGGAGTTGATGCCCCGGGGTGGTGGTGGTATCCAACGTTTCTTTTCGGCGAATATGTATGAGCAGTGGGAGCAGATACCCCTGCTTATTGATGATTATCCATATGCCGGCATGGACTTCCGAGGAGATCTGGAGATGCCACAGGCTTAGGGATAGACCTGGGGTCTAGAGGGCATGTCTTTGTGTTTTGTTATCTATTATATCACATTTAGATATATTTTTTTATGAGTATAGCTAGATATTTTTATATGATATTGACTTGGTTCAGTTGTGTGATTGTGCAGATATTAGTCAAAGGCCACCAGCTGATCATGTGGGTCGTCGGGGATGGGCGATGGTGGTGGTACCGCCACCTATAGCGAAGTTGCTTCCTCGTGTTCGAGGAGTTGTGCGTCCTCAAGATGATGCCCTGGAGGGCATACGGGAGACTTTTGAGTTGCTTCTAGAGGGATCCCCAGAGGAGGGCTAGAGGGACTTGGACCGGCACATTATTGAGCGTTGTTTCGATGCTCCTCATGAGTGGCGGTCTATCCTGCTCAAGGTAATAGTTATGATGGTCGAGAGGAGGGCTCGGGATCAGGAGTATCCAGAGGAGCCAGCGGAGGAGGGGCCAAAGGATCCTAGGGATCATGATGACTAGGTGATCATATATTTGCCCCCAAATGTTGATGAGCATATGGGGATGTACCTTTTTTGTACGGCTATGTATTTTTGTATATGGGGATGTATCTTTTTGTACCTCTGACATGGTGACTATTATGATGATATATATATATATATATATATATTTTTGGTATATACTCGTGTATGCACGTGGATGCACATCTTGTCTATTTGTTTGCATGTGGGAGCATGTTTGATTTTTGTATGCTCGTGGAGGCACATGTTAGGCATGTGGATGCAACATTTTAATTTTTGTATATGCCCATGGAGGCTCATGTTATGCACATGGATGCAAATTTTGTTTTTTCTACATGGTTTGATTGGTGTGCCAATCTAGAATGTTGTTTTCCATATGGTCTGCTATACTGTTGAGATTCCTTGGGACATGTGTGAATGAAATGGACTCAAACTGTCAAATCATTTTTTTAGTGTGCAGAAATTTTTTGAATAGACAGGGATCACGTACCTAGTAAATATTGTTGAGCTGGGAAACAAGGAGATGGGAGTCCAAGAAAATGCTAAGGTGACTTATGCTCATTTGGAGAGCAGCAGCCAGGAGACTGGTCATGGCGTCGTACTCAGCTTGATTGTTTGTGGTGGCACCGATGCACACTTCGTCGATGTGGATCAACTCATGTGAAGGGGAATATATTAACCAAGATGCAGAGGCAAGATTGGGAGACCAATGGCTTGCACCGTCAGTGAAGCCAGCGTAGAAAAGTGGAACAGGATCTATCTGTGGTCATGCAGGAAAAACAAATTTTTAGGTTTTTGTATTTTTTGTAAAAAAGAAAATAAGACTGTACAATGGTGGACTATGGTCTCCATCATTATTTCTATGGGTAAAATCACTTGAGGTACAACCCATTACGTGGGTTATGTAGGGGGTTGCCTTCTGAGTCGGTCAGAATATATGCCCCCTGTCCGAGGTAGGTGTGTATAATATATGGGTCTTAACACATGGACACAAACTTTCCCTTTCCTGTTTTGTCATGAGCTTGATCATAGGCCAGTACGAGGTCGCCTTCACTAAATACTCGTGGGTGAACATGTTTATCGTAATGAAGTTTAGATCTGTTCTTTGCGGCTTCGATTGTTTGGAGAGCTGGGCGAAGATCTTTGTCGGCATGCTCTAAAAGAAGTAAGCGTTCTTCAATCAATGATGTATCGGGGAGAATTTCTACAGAAATTTGTAATGTTGGTATCTGGCATTCAATGGGGAGGATAGATTCCATGCCATGAACTAAATGGAATGGGGTAAAGCTGGTGGCGGTCTTGGTCGACGTACGATAAGCCCATAATGTGGGAAAAATCATGTGATGCCAATTGGATTTATGTTTGTCAATGGTGCGTTGGAGGATAGTCTTCAAAATTTTGTTAACAGCTTCGACTTGGCCGTTCCCTTGGGGGTAGTAGACGAAGGAGAAATGGTGTTCAAACTTAAGGAGTGTGGACAATTCTCTCCAAACGGAGTATTCGAAGTGAGAGCTGTGGTCTGAGATGAGTTGTTTTGGTACTCCAAAACGAGCAATAACATGGTTGAGGACAAAAGGGTTGCAGTGTCGGCTTTGCAATTGTAAGTAGACATGGCTTCTGCCCATTTGGTAAAGTAATCAACAACCATAATAATGTGTTTGTGACTGCCGGCTGATGTGGGATTGCAATCCATGAAGTCGATGGCCCATTTGCAAAATGATCCAGTGGTGACGACCGGATGAAGGGGAGGGGGTTCTTGCCTCTGGGGCAAAGAGCTGGCAGTTTTGGCAGTGTTTGACTGCTTTGATACAATCAGTGAATAATGATGGCCAAAAATAACTTGCACGGATTACCTTTTGGGCGATGGCCATTCTTGAAAAATGGCCGCCGCAAGCACCACTATGACAGTCGTTAAGGACTTGATCTGCTTCGTCTTGGGAAAGGCATCGTCATAAGATTGTGTCGACGCCACATCGATAGAGGACATCACCCAAGAGGAGATAATGGGGGGCATGGTGACGGATGTGATGGCGTCCGTCATGGTCGATGTTGGGTTGAAACTTCTATGTGCGGAGGTATACCAAAATGTCGCCATACCAAGGGTCGCCCAACGAGATGATGAACAAATGTTCGTTGATAATATCAGTATGGATAGTTGGTGATGATGACAATGATGGTAAGTCCGTAATGAGTTGAGCGAGTGCTAATTCCTTGGTGCTCTTCAGGGTTTTAAAAGTTATGTCATATTCTTGTAAGATAATCACCCATTTGGCAACATGGCCTTATAGAAGGCGACGATTCAAGAGATAGACCATTGGATTGGAATTGGCCACAACTGTGGTGTGGCTGAGGAGAATGTAATGTTGCAGCTTTTGTACTGAAAAGACGATGGCAAGGGCCATTTTCTCTTCATGTGGTTAGTGTAGTGGTGGGCCTGACAAGGTCTAGCTCACATAGTAAATGACATGCTCTTGGCGAGCAGAGTCTTCTTGGACGAGTACTCCGGAAATGGCGTAATCTGATGCTGAAATGTAAAGGGTAAAGTCTTTTGTAAAATCTGGTGGAGAAATCAATGGGGCACTTGTAAGTGCTTTCTTTAGATCTGTGAAGGCTCCTTGTGCTTGGTCATCCCATGCAAAGTGGGTATGAAGACGTAGCAAATGGAGGAAACCATGTACTGTGGTGGCATAGTCTGGGACAAAACAACGAAGGAAGTTGGATTTCCCTTGGAGGCTTTGCAGCTGTCTTAATGTACATGGTGAGGGGAGGTCCACTATGGCTTGAACTTTTAGAGGGTCAATGGTGATCCCTTTTTCTGAAATGAGAAACCCCAGCAGGTGGCATGCCGTAACGCAAAATACACATTTAAGTGGGTTCAAGCGGATTTTGTATTTGTGGCAATGCAAGAAAACTTGTCAAAGACCTTCTAAGTGGTCAGATCGTTTCTTAGATCGGGCGGTGAGGTTGCCTAGATAAACTTTAATGATTTTATGCAGATCATGAAAGCAATAAGTCATGGCTCGTTGGAAAGTGTCTCCCGCATTCTTGAGACCGAAAGGCATGACACGATAGGCTAAGGTGCCCCATGGGGTAGTAATAGCGGTCTTGTATTGATATTCTTTACGGATTTTGATTTGGTTATATCCGTAGAAACCATCCATAAAAGAGAGTACCTCATGCCCCGCACACTCATCGATTAGTTGTTCAATAAATGGTGTAGGGAAGTTGTAGCGGAAGTCAGTACAAATGCGGATGGTGTCGACTTTCTTATTAACTGGTATTGGATTTGAAACCCAGGTGATATATGAAATCGGGTATATGAAACCTGCTGCTCAAAGCTTCTCGATTTTTGCTTTGATGACTGGAAGCTTAGATGGGTGCATGGGACGTTGTTTCTGTTGGACCGGTGATATGTTGGGCCAAGTCTCTATGTGATGTTCTATGATGGTAGAATCACGACCAGGCATCTCGGTATAAGACTAGGCGAAGACATCTTGAAATTCTTGGAAGAGTTTCTTATAAGCTTGGGTTTCTTTTTCAGTGCAAGATGCACCTAAAGAGATAAGCTCGGGTTTTTCGGGGGTGGTGGAGATGTCGATTTTTATAATGGGAAAAATGTTAGCCATGTTACCTTCCTCGAAGGCTTCTGGAGCTGGTATTGGATCTTTGAACCAATCGACCTTGGTTGGTAAGAAGACCTTAGATTCAATGGATAGTTGGTTTTCTGTGGTGGATGTAATCGCCTCAGGGATGAAGTATGATCGATGGTGCATATCATCCCAAGGGTAGTCCGGTGCAGTTAGTGTTTCTAGGAGTTCTTCATTGGTACAAGAATAGTGTTCCATTAAATGAATTGGTTCTGGTTTATAGGTAGTGGAAATCATATAAATGGTATTGATTTCTTCTGAATGGGACGATTCTGGAGGGAATATTTCCTCAATAAGTGGGGGGGATATCTCTAGGTTGTAATTATTCATCTCATATAGTGCTGCTCTATAATCTAGGAGATCAGGGTAGTGATGTGAATAATGGCTATAGATTCCGCATATTGCACAAGGGTGGTTTGTGTGCAATGATTTATCACGAGGTTGAGGTGGTAATTCTAATTTGACAACTAGAACATTGATGTCATCCTCCAACATTTTCTTATGTTCTTGAAGTGTTGGTAGTTGTGGACATAGATGGGTGGCGTGGCCAATATCGTCACACAAGGAGCACTTAGGGGGTACACGGGTTGGGGGATTCTTGTCTAATTTGGAAGTCACTGGGGGGATGCGAGTTGTGGGTGCAGTGTTGTAGGTTTGTGGACCTCTACCCCCAGTGTGGTGGGATTGAGGAGGGACATAACTAAATGTTGATGTAGTTCCCCCTATGGAAATCGATTGGTTTTGGGGGTTCAGACCACCAGGTGGTGGGAGATTTTGGTGGTTTGGTATGCCATGTGGTGGATGGTTTGACATATTCATAGGTTGTACTGGTTGTAGGACAATAGTCGGAGTTGGTGGGGGAGTTGGGGCAGGTAAGTACCATACAGGTAATCCTAACGTTAAACCTGGAAGGTTTAGTGTAGCCATTACTAGCGTGCTGACAACTCCTGAAAATGGAAACAAGAAGGGAATAGTGTGAATCGGTGTCATTCCGATATGACTAGGAACATTGGGTGCTTGATGCGGTGGTTGAGGTTGTTGAGGATGTTGTTGTTCGTTGTGTAATTGGGTGCACAAATCGGATATCATAGTTACCTCAAGAGGGGGTGGGATTGACGGGAACGAGCTGGTCATGGGAGTATCCGAATATATCCCAGGTCCGACTGATGAGACGAAAAATGTTGGTGCACTAAGAACGGGTTGTTCAATCATGGGAAGAACATTTTCTGGTGCTGCTGGGGCATTGGGATCATAGTATGTAATCTGGTCGATTTTAATTACATGTCCTTCATGGGGGAACAACATGATACGGAAAACTGAAGAAGCAACAGCTTTCATTTTATACATGTAGCTTCATCCCAGAAGGAGATTGTAATCAAGTTGGGTGTTAATGACCTCTATATCTATGAGAACCAATTTGCCCCCAAGCTGTATGGGTATGTTTACTAGCAATCCTTGAGGTTGAGCTGCTCGACCATCGTAAGCTCGTAATGCGGTAGTGGATGGTTGTAGTGTTGGGGATCCATGTTTCTGCCATACGAAAGTCGACATGATGCAGGTAGAGGCCCCTTCATTGATTATGCATCGATGAACGACAAGGTTGCGAATGGAGACAGAAAGTTGAAAAGCTAGAGATGAAGGCATGCGAGGTTCAGCTTGTTCTAAGTCGAAAGCCATCATTTTACAGTCATTAGGATCTATGGCACCAATGGCAGATAACAACAATTTTCTTTGTGCAGGACAAGTTTTCAAGATTTCGAGAGCGGACATAGCAGCGGGGGATTGAGCTAAACCCTCTACAATGTTATAGTTGGAAGCTGCATGAGTGTTTGGGTTATTGTTAATCTGTCTCAAAGGTTAACGAGGTGCTTTGGGGCCCTCGTCCATGGGCATAGTGGGTATGCAAAGTGGTTGATCAGTTGGGAGAGTACTCGATGATGGGTTGGTAGTATGGCCTCCGGGGCGTATCCATATTGATTTTGACGGGTTTGAATATTGACATCATTTGATGACATCATAAGCAAATGGTGAGCGTTGGACTCTGCATGCTGGTAATCGGTGGCTGCATAAGTAATTTGCTATTGTGGTGCAGTGGATCCTTGAGGAGGATCATTCGGATGAGTGTTTACCATGCCTTGGTTTGGTAAGGTATTTTGCAATATCATGGGTTGTGGCTAAGGAGGGGGTGCTGGTTGTGCAGCATGTCCTTGCCGTTGGGCGTCTTCGGTCCAGAGTTAATGCGCTTGATCTAAATGGGGACAATTATGTGTCTAATGGCTGTAGACTCCACATATGGAACATGGATGGTTTGTTCTCAAGTTATTATTTTTAGCCTATTTTGGTGGGCGGTCAGGATTTTGGTTGGGGGAAGTAGCATTATTGTTGTTTGGAGGATTAGGTGGTGGTGCACCTTGGTTATGTTGTTGGTTATTTCCACAGTTACGTTCTCTTCCATGGTTTTGTTGACATCCTTGGTTATGCTGATTGTTCTGGTTTGGAGGTTGGTTTTGCTGCATGTAAACATGCCCTTGGGAAGTAGGTGGGTTTTGAGGTCATGCAGGATCTGGATCTGGTTGCGGTGGGTAGTAAACAGGAGGGTTCTAATGTGGCCCTGGTGTTTGTTGCAGTTGTGGGTAACCTTGAGATGCTGGAAGTGTTGGAGCAAGAGGTGTTGCCTATTGAGGATAATAAGCCACTTGGGCTTGTGGCTGGATCAGAGTATGGTGGGCATGTTGGTTATAATATGGAGCTGGGGCATAAGCTGATGGTGCTTTCCCATAAAACTGTGGTGGACATGAGGGTCCATGAGTGTGATGGGTGTGCGTTACTGGAGCATACGAAGTTGTAGCTTCAGAATTAGATGAAGCCCTAGTACGGTCTGGGGTGTTGTTTGTACCGATCATGGTAAAAGGTTTGTTTTGTGCCGTAACCTAGATGATAATACTGTCGGTGACATGGGGTTCCCCCGGCGCGTCATGGAGGGATGGATCACAGCGCGGGGCGTCAGGTAAAATAGTGTATAGATATCTTGACTAGGCATATATGAGGTCGAATTGCTGAGATTTTAAGATAGCTTCTTCTTCTGACTGGGGTCGTTCGAAGCTACATCTTTAGCTATGAGGGGGAGGAGTGATTTGAGGAACCTGTCCAAAAAGATTCGGTCATCAAGTTTTATCTTGCAAAGGATATGGCGCTTCCGCCACTCACGGATATGATCAATGATGTGTGTAGCAGTGTTCTGTCTACAAGACAAAAGTATTTCCACTCATGCATCATAGCATACAGGTAGTTGAAAGAACTGGAGGAAAGTTGAGGCGAGGGACGTAAATGTCTTGTGAGCCCATGTGGCTACTCAATGTACCACTTGGCAGCAGAGCCAGTGAAATTTCTTTGTAAAAGTCTCAGTCTAATGGAATCATCTACTATGGAGTTAGAGGAACACCATAGGTGAAATGACATGATGTGGTTTTGGGGATCTTCGCCAGCTTTTCCTTCAAATTTTGGGATATCTGAGGGGAGCTTTGTGGGCATGGGTGGCCACATAGGGTTGTGTCTAATAGGGTCATTGGTTAACCTTGTCAGGTCTGGTAAGTTTAGACTATCCATGTATGGCAGATTGGCAGATGAGTCTGGCATGATCACTAGGGCATAACTGCTAATGGTAGCATTATGGAGTGGTCCAGTGCCCCCTAAGGGTACGCTAGGTGTGAAAGGGATGTTACCTCCAACCGATGTGGTGTGGGAGGGGCCGACGCTCCCAAGTACAACATGGGCTGCAGATGGGTTAGGAATGGTTCTGGTAATCCTTGGGATCTAGGTGGTGGTAATGAGAGGGGGGGTGACCCCCATGTTGGGTATACCTAAAATAGGTGGTGGTCTTATGTTGGGCATGCCTAGAGGGGGTGTGGCCCCTATGTTAGGCATGCCTAAGGGGGTTGTGGCTACCATGGTTGTCACGGTAGTAGTGGGGTTTGTTGATGTAGCTCCAATAGCACTGTTGAAAAGGGGGTAATACTGTGATCCGACCATGGGGTTAGTTGGTGATGTCTCTGTAGGGTGTTCGGATTCAGCCTCAGAATCAGATGTAAAATGAGGTGCGTCAGAATCGGATGACTGGGTGCTGTGTCGATGACGTGTGGAGTCAAGGTATAATGCTCTATGTCTATGACGTGTAGAGTCAAGTGTACAGAACTGAGGGGGTTCACCCTGAAAATGGTGGGATCGTCTTAAGTTATGAATGGTGAGAGATGTATAAAACTTCCAATGGATGGTGGTGAGATAAAAAAATCAAGACCCTAATGCCACGATGTGTGCAGGAGGGGAGTATGAAAAAATAATGGCTCTTAGGCCAACAACCAACCTCAAAAGCACTTATTATAACAGTTGTGCTATAATAAGTGGAGGAATCAAGAAAAGTGGCCAGAATACCAAAAATCAAACGGTTCCTAGAAAAACGTAGTGCTTACTAGACCAAGGGGGGTAGCAGAGCATGCAAACACCTAACTAAAAGTGGTGTTATGACTCAACTAAACATATCCTCTACAAGGTGATGAAATCCAAGTCAGACAATATGGGTAGTGGAATCAAAGGCTAGATATCCCCCTACCTGGAGGGACACCGAGTAGACAATCCTAAAAAATGGCCACTAAGATACCTCGTTCATGACACGTTTGGTTGGGTTAATCTGTAGTTTGGTTCTATCGTCGTTGTACTCCCATACAGGTGGTACACCAATAACTGCGAAAGGTATCCTTCGGTTATTGAATGGATAGCGGTATTCTACTCAGACTTCCGGAACCAGTCTGGCTACTTCAACCCTCTTAAGGGAGAGGCCTTCCCGATAAATTGGTGTATAACTGTGTCAACAAATAATAAGGGATTTTTGGGAACCCTAAAAGTCAAACACTATGTCTCAGATGTAAATAATTGAGGGGTGTTATTGAAACACCTATCCCCCCAATCCTACCTAGCTACAAGATTCTTCAAGTGTTTCCCAAGTGGGGTTAAAGTGTTGGTAGAGTTTAGGTAGATTTTAAGGCTCAGTTAATTAAAAATGTGGCAGATTGGGTGCAAGTGCGATTATTTAACTGAAAATGAATTTGCCTCGCTTGGGCGATTGATTACAAATTAAAAATAAGACGATTCCAATTTGCAAAAAATAAAAGGCTTTTTCTGAAACGTAAATGCTTTTAACAAAAATACTTCAAAAACTATGGATTTTCGAAATAATTTTTAAAGGAAAGCAAATATTATAAAAATTGTAAGAAATAAATGGATTTCTAGGTGTTTGCTTGGGAAAAACTATTGAGAAAATCAGAAAAATGGTTCGAAATTTGCAAAGAAATGAAATCTATGATCTAACAAAGTGCTAAAAACCTTTCTTTCACTTGTTGAAAATTTTTAAAAATATTTTAATTGAGCATATGTAATAGAAAAAAAATTTACTATTGCTGCAATAATGCAGAAAAAATAATGCTGGAAAATATGCTAAATGGGCAAAAAATGCAGCAAATGTTTTTCTAAAAATTGGGCCGAGCGAAAAAAATTGACATCGTGGGTTTATGGGCAAAAGACGCAATGTGCATCGCGAGTTTGAGCCGCGAAGTCACGATGTGTAGTGTGGAAAAAATCCGTGAAGCCGCGATGTGCAGCGTGGGAAAAAGCTGCAAAGCCATGATGTGCAGTGTGGAAAAAGGTAGCGAAGCTACGATGTGCAGCATGGAAAAAGGCCACAAAGTTTTGATGGGCCACGCGGAAAAAGGCCGCAATGAGCCGAGCAACTGTCGGGCGAAAAGTCGCGATGTGAAAATGGAAAAAAGGGTCGCCGAAAACAATACCAAAAAGTAAAATTTTGGTATGTTAAGGGCTACATAAAGGGCCAACAGCTAGGGTAACAATGAATATGTTGTCTAATATGGCAAATCTGCTAATTGGAATGGTAAAAACAAGTAAAAAACAAAGATCTAAAGAAAAAATTTAAAGCTCGAAACACACCGGAGTCGCCAAAAAACTATTGCTTGGTTTTTCAACCAAGCATGTGCAAGGATGCACCTATTAACTTGTAATAGCAATCTTCAAATAAAAAGCAAATACAATTATAAATTTAATCTAACATTAACATAAACATGTGTAAATAAACAAGAACTAAATCAGTAACAAGAGATCTATGGGAAGAACAAGAGAATTAAAAAATGAATTATTTTTATAATACCTCAAATGGTGAGGATGTTTGGTGTTGAGCAGCTCCAAGGTTGAGGTGCTCCAAGCTCCAATGGTCTCTTCTCCAGGATGTTGAAATGGGAAAAGAACTCAAGAGAGATTTTGACAGCATGAGGATAGGATGAAATGTGGATGGAAAGTGAGGAGCCCCTATCACCTTTTTATAGTTTTTGGTGATGGGGAATACCATTATGGTTTTAAGGAAACCAATGGTATGGGCCAACATGTTTTTGGTCTCTTTTTTCCTCTTTTTTCCTTTTTTGAATATTTTGAATATTTTTATTCCCTTTTAATATTTTTTGGGAATTCTGGACCCTTTTTGAGGTTTTTTTGAGGAAAAATATATATTTTGAGGGGAAAAAGGTGTATTATGGTCTTTTTGGTGACCTTTTGATGGATTTAGAGGCTCAAATGGTGGAAAAGTGGACAAATGGGTCATGTGAATAAGGGAATGAGCTGGTGAGCACTTTTTGGGTGTTAACAAGGAGTACGAGGGGGAATGGCGAAGAATAAGCGCAGAGTGAAGCCAACAAGTGAGTCAAAGCTGACAGAGGACAGTATGGATGACATGACGGATTACTATATCCTATCAGAAAAATGCGTAGAAAGTCAAGGAGAGTACTTGGAAACAGTTCGGGGCTGCTAAGGAAGTTAATGGCAGTTATTGCAGGTGGTTGAAGACATGATAGATGTCACCGTAGGTGGAGGTTGTGTAGCATGGTAGGGGCGCTGACAGTTGCAGGTCTACAGGATCTCTAGGTCGGAGTGATCTCAGAAATAGCAGCAGCAGCAGCAGGGTAGAATCCCAGAAAGATGGGATCAGTGGGAAAAATCTTGGCAAAGCAGAAGGTGAGAGAAGTCTGGTAGATTGGATAGGAAAGTAACAGATCTACAGAGCTGAGGAGATCGAGCCATAGCTATTGGGCCCAAGTTGGGACAAATTTTTGGTAACACCTTTGATAAGCAAGAAAAGTTGAGCCGAGCGTAGCTCTGAAAAAGATGTAATTTTGTCTAAGTGTTGAGGGTGCTGCGAAGTTGTGCGCAGCATTCAAGTTTTGACCATGCTGCGAAGTTGTGTGCAGCATCCAGATTTTGGAAGTACCGCATGGAGCCAGTAAAGTGGAGTGTTGGACAAGGATCAGGTATAGGTACCGGATGGACCAGTAGTGGTATAATTTCAGAAAGATTCTCCAGGAGTGCCGAGCAGTGGGCACGAGCAAATCAAGAAGGCAACCAATGCACGAGTTTGTTAAGGAAAGGATAGTTGAGGGAAAGCGATGGCTTCGCATGCCTAGTGGGAGAGACCATTAGAGATGAATGGTCCATTGAAAGTGAGTTGTTAGCACATATGCGACAGGAAGGCCGATAGCGACAGAATGAAGACGTGGAGAACCGGCACGATGAAGCAGACCCTACTAGATGCCAACAAGCCAGTTTAGGGAAACTGGCACAGTTTTGTAAACCCTAAGGGTTTTTGGGTTTAGGTCTTCAGCATTGTAAAGACATGGCCTTCGGGCATGGTCTATTTAAGAAGACAATTTTGTATGGGATGGGGTGACTTTATGGGGTTACTCTTTGTGGTTACGTTTTGTTGTTACATTTTGGGTTCTGGATATTGTATTGTAAAATCTCTTTTGAGTGGAGAACATTGTAAAGGCTCTGCAGCTGTGTGCGCAGAGACCTATATGAGAGGAAGGAGATTCTGCAGTTGAGTGCAAAGACTAAGAATGGTTGTCCCCATCCCTTTTTAAAGATATATATTACCAACTGTTCTTGTGGACGTAGCTTCCCATCCGGGGGAGTGAACCACGTTAAATATTGTGTTGTGTGATTTTGTTTTATGGATGAATGCTTATATGTGTTTCCTATAAATGAATGTCTAGATGTTTCCGTGCATGCTGTTATGAGAGAACTGTTGTATGCATTTGCCATCAGAAGAAGTATGGAGATGATATGTTAAGTTCTGCATGAATAGATGAATGGTGAACATTTAGCATATGTTGGAGAACAGTGAATCAGTTAATTGGTTAAGTGTTAAGAGATCACTTAAGTACTTCCTTATGCACAATAGAACAATGCATAGCTATTAGATTGTATCAATAGAAGATGCTCAAATCGTAACCATACCAAGTGGATCAATGAATAATTAGATGGATAATCGGCTGAGTAGTTGAACGACTGGATGAGTGATACTCAGTTCAGCACCTTAAAATTTTCTGTGTACTCCAAGTATAAAGTTGAATCGAACTGTTCACAGTCTCAGTAGAAGTCCTACGGTAGAAGTACTTGGTAGTGCAGACCATGGCGTTTTCCATCGCTACGCAGTCCCATCTCATAGCGCATACTCCTTGTTGCGCTGCGCAGTTCTTCCATCCACGCAACTCGTCACTTACTGTGGAAACCTGATTCCGTAGTACCCCATAGATACACCTCGGGTGAGACCTCAATGTGCTCATAGGTTGTTGCCGAAAGGGCTGGTGCGAAGGGGTTTTGTTGGTCAAAGGAGAAATCACGAAGAACCTGGGTCTTATAGAAAACCTTTGGATCAGTTATAGCCAGCAAATGGTTCCGTTGCCATGCTAGAATCCGTGATGAGTTGCAATCGTGATGTGTGACGAAGAATACCAGTTCCCGGAAGGCTCTGACAACTGACATCCTAAAAAGACAGAAATCCAAGCTTGGTGGGATAAGACGATAAGAGACTTTGCAAGGCAAGAGAATAGACATCCTCATCTATGTGACACACAGTGGTAGAATAGATATCTGTGGAAAGATATTCACGAGATTTTCTAGGAATCATTTCCAAACGAGCTACACATGTGGATCCCACGGCTCGCAGAAAAGAAAACCTTTTTTCAAGGAGGAGTTCCTACAGAGTGGACTCCTAAGCTCATAGCGCAACTCAAAGCAATAAATAGCCCATTCACACGAATAGTTTATTTTTGGGTCGATCATATGCTAGAAGGCTTCGTAACAGAATTTGTTGTGGACACACTCAAGTCCTACAGCCAAGTAGAAGCATACTTTTTCGGAGGATTCCAAGGTAAGTTGTTGAACAATCTCAGTCTATATCTTAAGATGTTGTTAGCTGAGAAAGGTGTTTTAAGAATGCAGTAATATTCTTAAGTTTTTCATGGTAAAAAGTATATATAGTGATTCTGACGAAGATGCCCATAATATTAGAAGTGGCAAGAGATATAAATTTAACAAGAATCTTTGAGGCCTTGGACTCCACATAGATACCGAGATTCCTTGTGACCTTGACAACGAAGTCACACCACCATTTACCCCTGAAAACCCACTGGCTGCAGAGACCGCACCACCTTTATCTCAAAACCCACCCACTATGCAGCCCACCCCACAGAATACTCAGCCCAGTACATCTATCCCGATAAGCCCATTTGTTTTAACTGCACAGAGCCGTTTACAGCAGCCGCGCACTAATCCAGGCACTCCACCACCTAATAGGACAATGGAAAAAACAGATATGAAGCTACCAATATTCAAAGGAACTGGCCTAGAAGATGTTGACCAGCATTGGTTCCTTTGTGAAGCTGTATGGAGTGTAAGACAAATCCAGGATGATGCCGTGAAGAGAGCACAACTCATCACCATTTTCAGGGACAAAGCTTTACATTGGTTCATGAAGTACTCTAACACACAGCCGAGAACCCTCGTAGAAATTAAAGCTGCGCTTGTGGCAGAGTTTAAGATACCCAAATCTGAATCTCAATGTATAACTGAGTTGAAAGAAATAAAGCAAAAACCGACTAAAATGGTTTGGGAGTTTGATCAGAAGTTCAAAACCCTATTAGACCAAGTAAGCTTTGTTATAGCTCCAGAACAGCACAAGGAATGGTTCATTGCTGTGTTGTTGCCCCATATTAGATTACCATTGATGTTGCAGAAGGTGACGTCACAAGTAGAGGCCTTGGAAATCGCAATGAAGCTAGAGGCTTCGTCAAACCTAGACATGAGGTCTAGTGTAAAAGTTGTAAAGGAGAAGGCCATGACCAGGAACATTGCCCTTTATTCCGCGACTATCTTAGGAGTGGCGCACCAAACCCAATAAATCAAAATCAAGACCCGTGGTGTAAAATTTATAGAACTACAGGACACAGACCTGAAGACTTCTATCTCATACAGAAGTATGTGGAAACACCTAAAAATTTATACTGCATTTTCTGTAAATCAGTTGGACATGATGAATCCAACTGCCGAGCATATGAACTAATGAATGAGAGAAAATGAGATATGGACTCAATGAGAGACGTTGGCTTGTACCACGTACAAGAAGATAACTAGCTGAAACAAGAGAATGTACAATATGACCAAGGAGGGTATAGAGGTCGTGGTGCTGGATACCGCAGCAGAGGAAGAAATGCTGGCCCGGCGCAAGGAAGAGGCCACGGCCAGGTCATTTGTTATAATTGTGGCTAGCCAGGTCATGTATCTAGAGATTGTGTTGACCCATGTACTACATGGAATTATTGTAAATCATTTGAGCATGTTATTGAAGATTTCCCAGTACTTGAGGTTGAAATGCAGAAAAGAAGATGAACGGATGCACCAAACATGAATGTCCAGTGGATCGCAGTGGAGAGCAGACAAGTAGACCCGAGCATCAATATGGTCACACGCAGTGGCACTGAGAGAGGCCACGATAGGGGAGGAGAAGCTTCCAAGTTAGGGGAGGCTCACACAAAGCAGATCCCTCTTGAGACAGTATGGATAAGGAAAGCTGCGGGAAAAATACCTGCTCTCGACCTACGTAAGAACAAGGAAGTCTTTATCGACGCACAAGATACCTTCAGAGAGCCAACAATAGAATCACAAAGGATCCCGTTGTGTAGTGAAGTGTCGCATGTTGAATACATGCCAGCGGCTTATGATAAAATAAGTACCGCAACAGATGTCAGCACTTCCGTTGCGTAGTTCCTGTGAAGCTGCATGAAGCTACTCAAAAGTGAAAATGCCATAGTAGAGTTGCAGAAGCTCATAAAGAAGTATGAACCACAGACCGAAACAGAGACTTCTCATAGCGCAGTACATCACATAAGGAAGCATAAAAGAACAAACCGAGAAATGAGGCTTACCGCGCAGATAGGAGATTTTGAAATGGATGAAGTCATACTTGATATGGGATCCGAAGTAAATGTCTTAACTAAGTAGATATGGCAGTAGATGGGTCAACCAAAGTTATCATGGTCACCTATCCAGCTAAGAATGGCTACCCAAGAGAAATTCATACCTTTTGGCCGGTTAGCTGATGTGATAGTTGACATCGATGGAGTCCAAATTCATGCAGACTTTGAAGTTATCGAGATTGTGGATGATAGTCAGCCTTTTCCTCCACTGCTAGGAATTAAATAGGCTATTGATAACTTGGTTATCATCAAATTAAAAACAAAGAAGATGATATTTGAAGGAAAGCATCTTAGGATCATCGCACCATTGGATCCTGCAGATGGTGACAGATACTGCGAGCCGATTCAGGAGGAATTTAGGGCTCAAGACTTGGACAGACTATACCATCTCACAACGAACCAGGAATATTACATTAATCCTACTGCAGATGGTACACTCAGCTGGAGATGTGACAACTCCTGCGTCTCTGATTCGGAGAAGGGCTGGAAAATTGGGAAAGTTGGATGCATGAAGTATCAGCAAGAAGATGCACGCAGGTTACGAAATCACTCCACTGGATTGGAAAGGAGGTAAGTCCTATTCCCACATATGATGGTTCTGCTAATGTTTACACTTTCATCCAAGAATACACTGCAGCTATTGTAGATGAGCAGAGATTACCAGCATTGGATATGGCACTGCGCGACACACCCGCGAGATGGTGGAATGTGCACAAGCAGACATTGACCACTTGGGATCAATGCAAAATTAAGATATAGATTAGATTTGCTGAAAGGGTTACTTTACCCTTTGAAACGTTTAATGGACAGACAGATCCTAATAATCACATTGAATTCTGTTTGCAGACATGGCTGGAAAGGCTACATGAAGAATGGGTGCATCTATTTGTACAGAGACTGGATGATGACATCCCAAATAATGGTACCTAGATCTGGAGTTGCGCAGAGAAACCACTGATTGGGACATGCTGAATGTGAACTTCCAGAGGGACTTCAGCTTTGATGATGAGAATCCATTGATCCATGACGTGTTACAAATAATTAAGGAATGCATATTCAGGGAAAATTGTCCTCACAGAAATATGACATTGGAGGGATTCTTCGGCACAGATCGCGTTCCTGCGCACCTATAGTTAGAATGGAAGGAACATGAAGAACACCCCATAGAGTGTTATAACCTAGCTGAAGAAGATGCTGATAGCAAGGAAGATGATGACGATGATCCACACAACATAAACATACCAAAATCGGAGGGTGCGCGCGACGTAGAAGGACCTCGGCTAGAAATCCCAGATATGAGTGGGCCAGTAAAAAGGAAGAAGTTGAATATTGGCACAAATGAAGAACCAAAGTTTGTAGAAATAGGAGACTATTGGGACGATCAAACTATTGCAGAGATCGCAGACACCTTACATGAATATCAAGAACTATTTCCAACTAAATTCACAGAAATGAAAGGCATTTTGGGAAACCTAGGGGTCATGAAAATACCTTTGAAGCCAGGCGCAAATCATGTGAAGCAGAGACCGTACAGACTAAATCCGTGCTACAAAGAAAGAGTATGTGTAGAGTTGGATAAGATACTTAAAGCAGGAATCATTGAACCTATCGAGGAATTGGAGTGGATTAGTCCCATGGTCATTCAAGACAAGAAAGCAAAGGGTGAGATCAGGATTTGTTTCGATCTCAGAAAACTGAATGATGCTTCCATGCAAGACCCATTCCCTAATCCATTCACGGATGAAGTGCTTGATAATGTTGGGGGGAATGCGGCCTATTCTTTTAATGATTGTTTTTCAGGGTATCATCAGATAAGAATTGATCCCGCAGACAGGCATAAGATGACTTTTGCTACAGAATGGGGGTTGTTCCAGTACACAGTAATGCCCTTTGTCCTGAAGAACGCACCTACCATATTTTCCAGAGTGGTCGTCGCAGCATTCAAAGAGTTTATGCATAAGTTTCTTGAAGCATATTTTGATGATTGGACTGTGTTTGGCCTATTGAAGAACCATTGTGCAAACCTCAGAATGATGCTTGAGAAGTGTCAACAGCATCAGATCTCTTTACATCTAAAGAAGTGTATTTTTTGTGTTCCTTATGGAATTCTACTTGGACACATTGTTTGTAAGCAAGGATTGATGGTGGATCCTGCGAATATGGCAATAATTGTGAACTTGCCAACACCAAATTCAGTCAAGATGTTGCACTCTACCTTAGGCCATACTGGATACTACAGGAAATTTATAAAGGGTTACGTGCAGATAACCGCAGCAATGGAAAAGATGCTAAAGAAAGACACACCGTTCATTTGGAACGCGGAATGCGAACAAGGTTTTGATACACTAAAAGAAAAGATGGTGACTGTGCCGATTCTAGTCTTTCTAGATTGGACAAAGCCATTTCATGTCCATGTTGACACATCATGCATTGCCCTGGGAATCGTATTAGCTCAGGCAGGACAAGGAGGTATTGACCACCCTATTGCATTCTCAAGCAGGAAGCTCTCAACAGCAGAAACAAACTATACTACTACTGAGAGGGAAGGTCTTGTGATGGTATATGCCCTAGAAAAATTCAGACATTACTTACTTGGTGCGCACTTCCTTATGTTCATTGACCATTCTGCGTTGAAATATTTGGTCAATAAGACAATGTTAGGGGGACACATATGCAGATAGCTATTGTTGTTCTAAGAATATGACTTTGAGATTATTGTTAAGCCAGGTAGACTAAACTTGGGACCTGATCATCTATTAAGGATTGAGTCAGGAGAAGAGCCAACGAACATTGAAGACAGTCTTCCTGATGCACAGCTATTTTCTATATAGGTTGCCAATGCTTATTATAAAGATATTATTAATTTCTGACATCGGGGCTGGCACCGCAGGAATTATCTATCTAGCAGAAGAAGCAGCTAGTGGTGCACACCGTAGACTTCACTATAATTGCAGGTCATTTATACAAACTCAGACTAGATGAAGTCATGTGCAGATGTGTACTAGATCATGAGAAACCATTCATTCTAGAAGACGCGCATTCATGGATCGTGGGAAGTCACTATCTAGAAAGGGCTACCACGCAGAAGATATTGCGCATAGGGCTATGGTGTCCCACAATCCACAAAGATTCCAAAGAACACTGCAGGAACTATGATGTTTGTCAAAGGACAGGGAAACCTTCACGAAGCGATGACATGCCATTGAACCCACAGTTGAACTTGCAGGCATTTGAGAAATGGGCAATTGATTTTGTGGGTCCTATAAACCCACCAGGAAAAAGAACTAGTGCGAGGTATATTATTACTGCTACTGATTACCTCACCAGATGGGCAGAAGCAAAGGTAGTAAAGTACTGCAGCGCCAGTACTGCTGCACAGTTCATCTTTGAAGACATATTGTCAAGGTTTGGCTATCCGAAGATTGTGATGAGTGACCAAGACACTCACTTTTTGAACAAGACCATTGATGCACTTAAAGAGGAATTCCACATTCGTCATCAGCTTAATACTCCATATCATCCACAGGTGAATGGTACTGTTGAGGCTTTCAATAAAATGTTGGAGAATGTTCTGACTAAAGTTTGCAATGTGAATAGAGATGATTGGGACCTGCGTGTCACCTCTGTGTTATGGGCATGCAGGACTACATGCAAGAAATTGACAGGACATACACCTTTTCGGTTGGATTATGGGAAGAAAGATATAATGCCAATGGAGTACATTGTCCCTAGTTTAAAGATCATTGCGTTCACAGGGATGGTAGACCGCACAGTATTAGAAGAAAGGTTTCTACACCTCGTTGGGTTAGAGGAAGATCAGTTCATTGTTGGCTTCCACCAGCATGCTCAAAAGGATCGTGAGAAAGCCTGGCATGATCACCATATAAAGAACAAGTGCTTTCAGGTAGGTGACCTAGTCCTCCTATATGATAGAAAATTCATGAAGTTTCCTGGTAGATTTAAGATGCATTGGCTTGGTCCATATACTGTGATACATGTTACTAACACTGGCGCAGTCTAGTTAGCCAATTTAGCTGGCGATACCCTACCAACTTTGATAAATGGAAGAAGACTAAAGCTGTATCACGATAGTCCTGCTTCGCAGAATCCTGAGTAACAGGTAGAGGAAGAAATTTCCAAGTGTCAGGTATAGTTGAAATTAGACACTGGAAACGTAAAGGAGTCTGTACATGTATGATAAGTAGAACAATGTGTATACCGTGCAGCACTACTGAAGCTATGCAAAAAATAAATAAATAAAAATATATATATATATAATAGAGAAGAAGTAAGAAAAGAAAAAGATAGTTGCGTAGTTCAAACACAAACATTGCAAAGTCACTGCGCAAGATTGTAGAAGGCTCGCCATGTAGCTCGCCGCAACACTCAAAAAAATAGCCGTTACACTGCTTTTGAGTAAAATAGCCCTTATATGACCATTGCAATGAATCGCTTCAGCATTTAACGAAAAGATAGCCATTCGAACACGCTGATGACGGAAGGGACTGAAGGATTCGCTCAAATTCGCCAATGGACACTACATTAAATGCCCATCTAGCCGTTGGAAGGCGCGGGGAGGACCCAGTTGCGCCTATAAATAACGCCGCATATGGGCTCATGGGCGTTACCAGACACTTACAAATTTTCATGCATTCCAGATTGTGTTAGCAATCCTTAGTCATATCTCAGAAACAGTTGCCTACTCTCGCTAGTGAATGTACAAATCACCAAATAGAGAACAAGAGCTTACACTTCAAGAAGCAATCCGAGTCTTTCAGCACAGGGGGATTGCAGAGTTAATGAAAACCCCTGCAAAGAACGTTGTACTCAAACCCGGTCAAGCGTCCAGAAGATCACCTCGCCATAATCAAGCCATGCAGGACAAAGGGAAAGCCACAGCTGGACCATGAAGCAAGATTCTCAAGACAGGCCAGATGGTGCCGAGATCACTGATCTTTCAGAAGGAACCCTTGAAATTGACACTAGAGTATATATCACCATGGGTGTTGGATGCCTCAGTCTTTAAATTTCCCAAGAATGCTAGATATGATATCCCATTATCGCCGATTTCAAAACATGTAGAGGTTGCCAAGAACCTTCTCAGAAAGATCGCAGACTGTAAGTGGGAAGACTTTGACCTCCTAGGCATGAAAAAGGAAGAGCCCCATGTGCCTAAGTACCAACAGTTCCAGCCTGACCAGTACATGTGCTGGAATAAGGATGCCAAGGGAAC
Organism: Larix kaempferi; assembly: GCA_027924585.1. Lineage (NCBI taxonomy): Eukaryota > Viridiplantae > Streptophyta > Pinopsida > Pinales > Pinaceae > Larix > Larix kaempferi. Next base: position 589,018 of record BSBM01000665.1, on the reverse strand, counting down.
TTTTAAATTGGTCTCCGAAAGCTGGTTGACGCCGGTAGTGGAGTCCGGATTGCTGAACCTATTCCGCCTACCTCATTTTGATTGTTCACCAGAAGTGAACGTGGTGGTTCACACGCTGATGGTGCGAATCCACTAGGGATATCTATGGCTCGACAGAAATGTCGATGTAAACATTGATTTAATCCACCGCATCATAGGGTTAAGCAAGAACGGTAAGGATCCCAAGCAATTCTTCCAGGGGAAGAATAAAGAAAAAGAAGTTGTAGCGAAAATGAAGCAGGGCCATGCATTGGTGAAGGGGAAAAGAGGGTTTACCACATAAGAAATTGAAGATAGAGCGACGAAATTTGTCACGCAGCTGCTCACAAGAAAAGTCATAAGAACAGCCAGGCCTTCGGAGGTGCCTGTGGGCATAGTACTACTTGGTTCTGCAGCGGCTGAAGGCACCCAATTCAATTGGTGTCAGTATATTCTTAATGAGTTCTTGGAAAAACTTAATGATACCTAGGAGAATGGCAGACAATTCCACTTTACATGGCTGATCATCCTTATCGCCTTTTCCAGATGGAAGGAGCCAAACAACTATGTCAGTGTACTCATAGAAAAAAAATGATCCTAGAGGGTTTTGTTATGCAAACCTCTGGGCAAACATCAATGCAGAGCGTCAGCATGCAACAGCTAAAGTTTTCTATCAGTATTGCCCTCAGCTGTGCGATGTTATCACCCGTACAGCCTGCATCACAAAGCAAATAATGTCGTAGTACATTCGCGTTCCTGATTTCATGGCGGACATGCAATGTATCTTTATTTCACCCAAAGTGAGAATGAAGAAGCCATAATGGTAAGCGGTTAACTACCATATATATGAGGAGCTCATTGACATCCTCATGAAGGACTGGCCGGCCAACTTCTGTGTTGAAGTCATGGATGTGGAAACTGACTCAGATGAAGATGAACCCATCCCACTATCATGCCTAATTGTTGAAGAAATAGAAAAGCGAAAAGAGCTTGAGACCTCGCAGAAGCCAAAGGCGCGGAAGAAAATGAAAGCAACAAAGAGTCAATTTGAGACAGTGCTGAACGAAGAAGATTTTGACATAATTGCAGAAAAAGTCTCAAAACAAATGCAGGATCTTATGACTGACAAAGACAAAAAGGACAAGGTCATCCAGGATGACCTGCAAAAGACTAGGCTTGCACTGCAAGGTCTCATGAAGAAAATGGACGATCTCCAGAAGAGCCTAACATTGCCGCATGAAGCAGGAGCTGAAGGGAGGTCGGTAGGAACCTCGCAGCAAACACTGCTGCATCTAGCCATAATGCTACCTTCTAAGACCAGGGTTGTTCATCTGGACCCATTGACCATAGCATTACCAATGGCAGAACAGATAGTCCTGGACACAAAGGGTGTCGAGCAGGTAGAGCTCGACTTGGCCAAAATCCCCTTACCAGGATTACACTTTTTGCACACGCAGATAGTGGAGGAGATGCATTAACGAATAGTAGAGTCCATGAAGTCACAAGCGGAGCTGCATGCAGCAAACATGCAGCTCGATTTGCGCACAAAAATGCAGCTACATGATGAACAGGACCACCGGAAACAATTGGAGACTACCATATCTATTGTTGCCTAAGATATTGAAGGTATAGAACTCCAGGATGATCCTGCAGACACAGTTCTGAGGATCGGAGAAAAGGGGTAAGATCTTTGAAGATGGAGATGGAGGATAGGGGCATCCTCTATGAGGATGAGCTTGAAGCCTTGAAGGAAAAACTGAATACGCAGACGCCATTAACTGAGCAGTAGTTAAGAGAGCAAGCAGTGAGTGCTGCTGTGCAGAGAAAAATGAATGAGATGGCTAAGTGCCAAGATCTCTTGGAAAAGGTTTCAAAGGCATTCATTTCCCTTGAAGAGGATCAAGGGCTACTGTAGGTGAAGACCACGATAAAGGAAAAGCAAACTGCACTAGAAAAGTTGGACGCAGAGCTCAAGACTCTGCCACGTAGGGAGAGGCTGCCAAGGTATAAGGAGATATCAGGCTTGAAGAAGGAAGTCCATGAATTAAGGGAAAAAGAGACTGAGATGGTTAATCAGTCACAGCAACTCCTGGAGGATGCCATGGGGGTGTCGCAGCAGATAGAAGACAAGCTGAACGAAATGTGCGACAACCAGGAGCAGGTACAAGGATAGATTAGAGAAGAGATAACTCAAACACTACTTGAGATAGTAAAACAAGTTGAACAAGACACCAGAGAAGTAGTGGAACAACTGTTCGGCACATATAATGAGTTCGCGGTGAAATTAGTTCCACCGGTCGCGGAGCAAAGCGAGACGACCGAAGCAGTAAGTGGCTTGGGGATGAGCCACATGTAAGTGTTAGGGGCATGTTGGGCCCAAGTTGGGACAAATTTTTGTAACACTTTTGATAAGCAGCAAAAGCTGAGCTGAGCGCAGCTCAAAAAAAATGTAATTTTGTCTAAGTGTTGAGGGTGCTGTGAAGTTGTGCGCAGCATCCAAGTTTTGACCATGCTGCAAAGTTGTGTGTAGCATCTGGATTTTGGAAGTACTGCGAAGACCAATGCTGCGAGGAAGTAGTGATGCGAAGCAGTTAGGCCACATGGAGCAAGCAAAGCGGAGTGTTGGACAAGGATCAGGTACAAGTACCAGATGGACCAATAGTGGTCTAATTTTGGAAAGATGCTCCAGGAGTGCCGAGCGGCTGGCATGAGCAAATCAGGAAGGCGTCCAATGCATGAGTTTGTTAAGGAAAGGACAGCTGAGGGAAAGAGATGGCTTTTCATTCCTAGTGGGTGAGATCATTAGAGATGAACGGTCCAGTGAAAGTGACCTGTTGGCACGTGTGCGACAGGAAGGCCGATAACGACAGAATGAAGACATGGAGAACCACCATGATGAAGTAGATGCTACCAGACGTCAGCAAGCCGGTTTAGGGAAACCAGCATAGTTTTGTAAACCCAAGGGGTTTTGGGGTTTAGGTCTTCGGCATTGTAAAGACATGGCCTTTGGGCATGGTCTATTTAAGAAGACAATTTTGTATGGAATGGGGTTACTTTATGGGGTTACTCTTTGTGGTTATGTTTTGTTGTTACATTTTGGGTTTTGGATATTGTATTGTAAAATCTCTTTTGAGTGGAGAAGATTTTAAAGGCTCTGTAGCTGTGTGCGCAGAGACCTATCTGAGAGGAAGGAGATTCTATAGCTGAGTGCACAGATTAAGAATGGTTGTCGGGATCTCTTTTTAAAGATATATATTACCAACCGTTCTTGTGGACGTAGCTTCCCATCCGGGGGAATGAACCACGTTAAATATTGTGTTGTGCAATTTTGTTTTATGGATGAATGCTTATTTGTGTTTCCTGTAAATGAATGTCTAGATGTTTCCTTGCATGCTGTTATGAGAGAACTGTTGTATGCATTTTCCATCAGAAGAAGTATGGAGATGATATGTTAAGTTATGCACGAATAGATGAATGGTGAACTTTTAGCATGTGTTTGAGAATAGTGAATCAGTTAATTAGTTAAGTGTTAAGAGATCAATTAAGTACTTCCTTATGCACAATAGAACATTGCATAGCTATTAGATTGTATCAATTTTAAGATGCTCAAATCGTAACCATACCATGTGGATGAATGAATAAGTAGATGGATAATTGGCTGAGTAGTTGAACGAGTGGATGAGTGATACTCAGTTCAGCACCTTAAACGTTTCCGTGTACTCCAAGTATAAAGTTGAATCGAATTGTTCGTAGTCTCAGTAAAAGTCCTGCGGTAGAAGCACTTGGTAGTGCGGACTGTGGCATTGTCCATCGCTGCACAGTTCAATCTCGCAGTGCATACTCCTTATTGTGCTACGCAGTTTGTCCATCCACGCAACTCGTCACTTACTGTGGAAACCTGATTCCATAGTACCCCATAGATACACCTCGCGTGAGACCTCAACTTGCTCGCAGGTTGTTTCCAAAAGTGCCAGTGCAAAGGGGTTTTGTTGGTCAAAGGGGAAACCGCGAAGAACCTAGGTCTTATAGAAAACCTCTGGGTCAGTTATAGCCAACAATAGCTTAGAGTTGTGTAGTGAACCAGGAGAGGGTGAGGTCGACACACTAGGAGAACACATAGTTACTTCTATGTTGTAACGGCTAAGGCCGATAGTTAGTTAGTTATTTCACTTCTTTACACTTAGCATTGTAACCGATTCATAGAATTAATATAAGCCAGCTTCTAGTATGTTGTTTGCATCTTTTCTATGTGAACGTGATTGTGGTGTGTATGGTTAATCAAGAACCTTATTGTATAAGGATACTTGCTTTAGTTGGTGTCAGAGACATAGCATATTGAGATTTGAAGGATTGCCATATCAGAGAGGGAAGTGAATCCCTGTGCACAAAAGAACGTCAGTTGATATTGAGCTTGCAAGTGCATTGAACAGCTCCAGCTGAGTTTGGGTAGAGTTGTACACGACTTGTTGAATTCCGGTTGGGATTGGATGAAGTGGGAGTTTCAGCCGAGGTTGAAATTGGCTCACAGAGGCGTTAACGTTTCAGGTGTTGGATGAAGAACACATGGCACAACAGTCACAGTTGATCATGAAATGTTCGACGAATGCGTCCGAATAATGCGAACTTTGAAAAATGAAGTCGCAGCGATCAAAGAAATCCAAAGGGGGTTGTATTCCTGATGCATTAGACCACCACAACGAGGAAGTCGAAGAAGTGGAACCAAGGGAAGCAACGGAAGATGAACTAGAAGAAAAACTGATCAAACTTCTGATGGATATGAGAGGTCAAGAAAAGATAGATGTACATACCTACTTAGGATGTCTAGATCTAGAAGACTTGATCGACTAGTTCAAAGAGGTGGAGAAATACTTCGACATAGAGCAGATTGAGGATCCTAAGCGGGTTAAGACTGCATGTCTGAGGTTTAACGGTCATGACTCATTGTGGTGGGACAATGTACAAGCTGACAGAGTCCAGAAGGGTAAGGATAAAATCAAGTCTTGGGACAGGATGGTCGCTAAGATGAAACAAAAGTTCTTGCCGAATGACTATGTAATTTCCTTGTTTAGGAAGTTGCAAAAATTTCGACAAAAAGAGATGACCGTGAAGGAGTACACCAAAGAGTTCTATCGATTATCGATAAGGTCGGGCCAGACCGACGAAGGAGAAGAAGCTGTCGCTAGGTATGTGAACGATTTTAAATATGCCTTTCAGGATGAATTGAGCATGTCAAGATTCAGAGTAGTGGGTGAAGACTGCTAGTTATCTATGAAGGCATAAGAGAAACTGTCGAGGAAATCCGCAGCAACTAGAGGTAGGATGACCGGCCGGGGTGCAAAGACTATTTTTGTGAAAGTCCAAAGTAGTGGTTACAGGAGGGAATCTGTCGAAGAAATTCAACATGCAGAAGAGATATCGACAAGAGACAAAGCGCAAGAAAAATGATGCGATGGTCGAGGAACACGTTGTCGAGGTGCGTATGATCGAAGTGGTCCATCTGACAGAAAAGGAGCTAACAAACCAGCCATAATTTGTTACAAGTGTCGTGGAGAGGGACAAAAGGCATATGAATGCCCAAGGAACCTACATGCTGCAGAGGAGTCGAAGCCCAGACGTCGAAGGGATGAACAAGTCGACGAGAGGGAAGAGTTGAAATCCGACAACAATGAGGATGAAAGGAAGAAGAATCAAAACCTCATGCTCATGAGAACATTAGTTCAGGAATACCAACACAACGAGAAAGAGCAGGCAAAGTGAAAGGCGATCTTTCGAACCAAAGTGCGAATCGATGAATGGCATTGCAAGACCATAGTTGATGGTGGAAGCACTGAGAATATTGTGTTGACAGAGATCATCGACAAGATCGGGTTGAAGTGTCAAGAACATCCACACCCATACAAGATATCATGGTTGTATAAAGGACACCATGTGAAGGTGACAAGACAGTGCCTGATTAACTTCAAGGTCGGGAAGTTAGAGGACAGCGTACTGTGTGACGTAATCCCAATGGATGCGTGTCATCTATTATTAGGAAGACCATGGCAATATGATCATAAAATGATCTATGATAGTCGAGGCAACACATTCATAGTGTGGAAGAATGGCGTGCAGAGGAATCTTAAGCCGAAACCAAAGGAGCAAGATGACGGTAAGAAGGGCGATAACAACTTTTAGGAGAAAAGGGTGCTGATGTGTTCAACAAAAGAATTCCTCGTGGAAGAGGAAAAGTAGTCGGGATGTTTTGTGATCATTCATAAAAGACCATGTGTCGAGAGGGAGACAATGGAGAAGATTCTAGTCGAGTCGGAAAGATGCTTAACTAGTTTTGAAGCATAATAGTCAATGAACCACCAACAGGATTGCCACTGACGAGAAGCATATCCCATCAGATCGACATAATTCCAAGGTCAAGTTTTCCAAACAAAGCACCACATAGGATGAGTTCGACAAAAGGTCAAGAACTCAATCGATAGGTGCAGGAATCGTTGGACAGAGGGTTGATCAAAGAGAGTCTAAGTCCATGCGCAGTACCAGTAGTATTAACATCGAAGAAGGGTGGAGAATGGAGGATTTGTAGAGACTCCAGAGCTATCAACAAAATCACGATCAAGTATTGGTTTCCATTGTCGAGGATTGATGACTTGATGGATTGTTTGACTGGAGCGACGTACTTCATGAAGATAGACCTGAAGAGCGGTTATCACAATATTTCGGTTAGAGAATGAGACGAATGGAAAACAACAATGAAGATGAAGGAAGGGTTGTATGAGTGGTTAGTCATGTCGTTTGGATTGAATAATGCACCCAGTACATTCATGCAATTGATGAATGACGTACTGAATCCATTTTTGGGAAATTTTGTTGTAGTCTACCTAGACGACATTCTGATTTTCAGTCGAACCAAGACAGAACAAGTGGGGCACATTTGATAGGTATTGCAGAAGTTGTAGGAAGAGAAGTTGATGGTGAGCCTGCAAAAAGCTTTCTTCATGAAGAAAGAACTGGTATACTTGGGATTCATAATCTCGGGTAAAGGGTTGGTGATGGACCCAGAAAAGGTGAAGGAGATATTGGATTGGCTTGAACCGACAAGCGCGACTGGAGTGAGGAGTTTCCATGTACTTGCCACTTTCTATAGGAAGTTCATCAGGTGATTCGGTTGGATCTATGCACCCTTTACAGAGTGCATGCAAAAAGGGGAGGTCAAGTGGATGAAAGCTTCCCAGCGAGATTTTGACAAGTTGAAGGAGAAGTTCACTGAGATCCTAGTGTTAGTGCTCCCATATTTTGACAAAGTTTTCCAAGTCGATTGCGACACAAGCGGAATAGCAATTGGAGCAGTTTTGAGCCAGGAGGGCCAACCAATTGCATTCTTCGTGGAAAAATTGGATGATGCGAAGCAAAATTATTCGGTCTATGACCATGAATTTTATGCTCTTGTCCAAGCATTTAAGAAGTGGCAGCATTATTTGTTTCCCAAGGAATTTGTGTTGTACACATATCACCAAGCACTAACGTATCTGAATACTCAGTCGAAATTAAATCAACGACAGATGAAATGGGTCGCGTTCCTACAGGGATATACGTTCATGTTGCAACATAGGTTGGGCAAGTTGAACAAGGTTGCCAACGTGCTGAGTACAAGAGTTGCATTGCTGAACATGGTGACAGTTCACACAACAGGAATAGAGTCGATGAATACAGAGTATGGGACACATGAGGATTTTTTGAAAGCATGGGAAGCTTGTCGTGAACCATGGAGTGTTGACAAGAATTCATACTTGGATTATTTCATCCAAGAGGGATACCCTTTCAAGGGATGACAGTTGTGTATTTCGAGAGGATCCGTGTGAGAGAACCTAATTCAAGAGTTGCATAGCGGCAGATTAGCGGGTAAGTTTTGCATCGACAAGACTAGAGAATTGGTTGAAGAAAAGTATTATTGGCCAGGAATGGCGATATATGTCAGAAATTGGATTCGTGAATGTAGAATTTTCCTGTTGGAAAAAGGGAAAAGTCAAAACATGGGGTTGTATATACCATTTCCAGTACCGAATACCCCATGGGAGAACTTGAGCATGGATTTTGTGCTAGGATTGTCAAAGACACAACAAGAAAGCGACTCAATATTTGTTGTAGTCGACAGGTTTTCCAAAATGGCACACTTTATTCCATGTCGGAAGACAAGTGATGACATAGGAATTGTTGTACAATTCTTCAAGGAAGTAGTCAGATTGCATGGGTTTCCGAAGAGTATCATGTCGGAGAGAGATACCAAGTGTTAACACCCAAATTGTACCCCCTGGTTGTGGGAGAGGGCAAGTCGGAGTAACCACTAAACACTTTGGACTTATGCTACTGACCCAACACAGTCTGAGAGGGCTCTCTCTAAAAATATCTGAAAGAATGGAAATATTCAAAGGAATCAACAATGAACAAACAAACCAACCATCATTACTCAAAAATATTCAACTGAAACATGCACAGAAGGCCAGCTTTATGATGGGACGAATTGTGCGAAAATGTTGGAGGGATAATCACAAGGAAAAAACAATTGGGTGATGGAGTCAACGTATTACACATAAATCATATAACAACGCCATAGTGTGTACTACTCGAACAGAGGCAAGGTAACCACCTACTTGCCGTTGTAAATATATTTTCTCATGGTAAAGGAAGAAAATAAGAACAGACCATTGATATGAGCATCCAGTAAAGATGAATTCAATATCAACTTTAGTAGAAATATTGAGTGAATACTTGAGATAATAGCCAGAGCTTGTTTCCAAGAATTCTAAACTATTATACACTGATCTCAGGCATGAAATGAAAAGCATAATTTAAAGGCATAACAGGAAACACATGCACAAAGAGAAGAATAAAAAACTGACTACAAGTTAGAGCGACACAGGAATCTCTGCAAAATAGTCTACCATGGGAACTGCACATTGTATTGATATGAAAATCTCAAAATTGGACTCGCCCCTCAGGCCTTAGCCGAATTATTTTCCAACCCTTAATTATTCTATTACAATGCTTTTATAGGCTCTTGGCCTTGAATTGGTCTTTAGGAAATAAAAACAATTGCGCCGCCCCCTTGACAGCCCCAAATTTGGAATATTACATACGTGTCAAGTTCAAAACAGACCGTCTAAGATGGGAAAAAAAATACTGTGAGTAGGGTGCCACCTTACTTTGATGTCTTCAATCGTCCTTGCAAATCGAAGAAGTCCTCTATCTTCAGAGAGCTGTCAGCCTATGATTCTTCAACAAGAGGAGGAGGTGTCACTTCCTTAGTAGGGAGCACAAGATCATGGATGAGCTTCGATCTCCCCATCCTCACTTGAAGAGCTGGATTCCACATGTTCGAACACCATAGGAGACAAAAGAGTAGGTTCTTCCGCCACTTCCAACCATGCCAGTTCGGACATGAAAAACACTCTGGATTCCTGCTCTTCATCCATGATCCAATTCCAACTGAAATATGCCGCAAGCTCTCAGGTGTACCATCCTCTCTATATACCGATCCCGCACAGCGGACGAAACAACCATACCCATAACTGCTATGAGGATGACAGCGGCTATGTGGGGCCATAATCGCCATGATAGCTTGATCGTACTTCTTAATCAAGTAACAATGATTCCCAAGGCCCAAACGACGTGAGGCACACTTGGCAAATATCTCCAGATAGACAGTGGAGCCCATGATGATGCTGAGATGGCGTCTAATCGTGCTTGTAATCACTTCGGAGGAAGAAGAGATGCTCTCTAAGCTATCAGTCCACCTAGCCCTGTCTACGTTGTACAAATTCACCTCACTCCTCCTCCACACGCCGAATGACGCGGGTCACATCACCCTCACAGCTTCTCAAGCCAGCTAACGGCTACACAATTAACTTTATTTCTGCCCGCACCTCTGCCACCTGCCACTTTGGCCCCTTCAAATTTTACCAACATTTTTACTGAAGGGCACTTGACTCATACAAAAACACAAAAGGAAAAATAGAAAGGGCCATCTTCATTGTTGAGGTCAAGTCTAAAACAGGCGGTTAAGGAGGTTTACCGACTCTCCGGTGGATTTTGACGAAATCGGGCGACAACCGACATATTTGGGGAGACTCCCAAACTCATACATTTGGTGCTTCGAGAAACAAATATAGGACCACCGACATATAGGACCACCAAAACCTCCCGTTCCTGGCTATGTCCACAGGACCTTCGGACTTTTGCTAGTTTTGGCGACAAGAAGCTGAATTTCTATATCAGGACGAAAGTCCTATTTCATAGAACAACCTCTAACCCTGAATATTTCTAGATACGGGCTTCGTTGGCCTTCCTTGTGACAAAATAGGTTTCCTTCTTCAACCTGCTTGCGACTAGAAACCCTTGGCCCAGACGGGCCCCGAGAAAATAAAAATGCCAACTTTACCCATCGATGGCTATATATATAAATCTTGGTCACTTATATTCCTGGTTTATTGTTAGCTTCCTATCAATTCCAGTCGTTGATCTCTCACATGCTGACCTCCTCCATTAGATCTAGTCTCCAGTTTAACTATTGATTTGAAAACCCTTATTTGTTAGCCGTCGGATCATTCCATGTATCTTAATCTCCACCGTCCGACCCGAAATGCCGCACGTTGACAAGTGGAATCGCATTCCCCAAAAATGGTTTTGCTTTATTGCTCATACCATTGCTACTAGCTCTGGTGGCGACACTTGGAAAATGGGTTTTCCCATCGCGAGCACCTTCCCATCTATCTGGCGTGCAACTTCCTGACACGACGATGACCATGGGCTGTCGATCCTCCCAAAACCATCTACACCGTTGATTTGGTCACATTGCACTTACCATTGTGGGACCCTTACCCTTTATCCACGTGGACCACCTTGGCCCGTCTTCGCCGTCCACATGGCCAGCCACCTATCTCTAGGCCTCGGTGGTATCGCATGTCGCTGAAATGGTATTGCTTATCGTTTATCCCCCATGCAACATTTCCTCCGGATTCCATCTGTCTGACGACATTTCCCATTGAAACTGCTTATGCCTTCATTCCTCATGCAACTCAGCCATGCGACAATGAATGCTAGCTGCTGATCTTCCTCTTACACCCATCCAACAGTGGAAACTAGCACGGTGGCTACCCTCGTCATCATTTCCTTTGAACTGTGGACTTAGGCTCTCTTTGGGCTGCTTTGGTCGCATTTTAATGTTTTCTTCTCCACTATTTTCCCTTTCCTAGCATATTTAACACCCCCCACGTCCATTTCTCTTATGCCTTAGCACCTAGCTAGGGAAAACAAAGCCCATCTCTGGTTTTCGCCAAGAAATTTTTGAGACATCCCTTTCTTCCGCCATCTATCTATGCTGTAAAAATCAGGTGCTAACAACTGGGTCCAACTGAGGATGCTATCCTCCCTGCAAGGTAGCAAAGAACCTCGTAGACTGGGTGCCTGATCCATTGGGCAGCTCCTGCAAGAAATTTTTTCTCGGTAGACTACTTGGGAGGGTTTTCCTGAAAATGTTCATGGAAAAACCTATGGAGATTCGGCTGTGCGTTGTATCCTATGGTGACCTGAACCCTAACCAAATGCTCTACCCTACTATAGACTGGAAACTTCTTGAAATCAAAGCCAAAAAGCGAAGCTTTCTGAAAACAAATTGGAAATTGCTGCAAATCGGAATTTACTAATGAAGTTTTAAATGCCAAAATTTGAGGCTTATTTATATACAAACTACTTTACTTGAAGGGTTGCGGCTCTAGGTAATGCAAAAGTGCCAGTGTAACCAGTCCAACAATTAACACCTCAGGCGGGTCATCTCATCATGCTCGACTGATTCCTGAGTCGCGAGGGTCAATGGTCCGAGGCGATGGCGATGAACGAGGATCCTTCGAGTGAAACCAGAAGCCTTACTCCAGCTGCGGAACTCTTCCATATATGCTTCCACTGGATCATAAAAAATACGGTATGCTCCACATGCCTCTTGCATCACAACATACCTTCTTTCAGAAGATCCATACGGATTCCATTTAGTTTTTCCGATGCTTGTATCCGGCCCTAGGATCACGTACCTTTGACAAACCTCCATCAAAAACCAAAACTCATGCGTCCTGAAACCCCCACATGACTCGGTAGGGCTGAAAAAACCAACTCCAGACGACTTTACTTCTGGGATGCTTCTGATCCCTAGGTTAAAAATCCGGTTTTGTTCTGGAATTTCAAAAGAATCTTCACCTTGTCCACCGAAAGGGTCGAGAAAACACCATTCTCCCTGAAACTTGGATTCTAGGCATGATAGACTTGCCTGAAAAATCCTGCGGCCTATCCTGGTCTCCTCCAAATGCCTCAATTATATGGTTAGACGACCGGAGATATTGACCAAGCCAAATACTTCTCCAAGGAGTCTATAATAATCTTCTGTCCAGGGCGAGCCACCTTGGTCTCCCTCCAGCTCCTCAGCTATGTGGTCAACCAGTCCAGGGTGTACGTCGGACCCAAAAATTTCTTCAAGGACCCCACATCTTTCCTCAAGGATCATATATTCTTCCTCGAGGGATTTATACTCCTCTTCAAGGACTCGGTACTCCCTTTCAACTCCGATTTGAAACACGTCCTCTGCTTGCTGGGATTCCTTATTCTGATGAATCCCAATGGCGGGTTTAGAGCCTGCCACTGGGTTTCCCTCTTTTGCTAACCCTCCTAAATGGAGAAACTGGCCACATGGAGGCTCATCTTTATCACCTACTCCCGAGAAACTAATGAAGTTTCTCGGGTGATCCTCTTCATAGTCATCATACTAGGTAGATTGCAACCTACATCGGGACCATCAGCAATAGGAGCTTCAACAGACGGACCGTCATTTATATAAATCCAACCGAGGTAACCTTCTTCTGGCACTTCCCCAAGCTGATCACCCCTCTGCTTCTTATGGGAAAATCTGCATCTGAGATGATCTCTCTGTGTTCCTATCTATCTTCAACTCTTATCTCTCTTTCCCTTCTTCCATCGTTTTCTTGGCCTGATAGCTTCCCAGACATCCTGATATTTTCTTCAACTTCCATTACATCAATGAACATACGCTACAGGTTAGAAGACCTTTTCTCCAAAAGATGAAGAGATAAATGAGGAGGAAAAACAACTGCATAGTGTAATTTTGCAGCATTCTCCGAGGGCTGAATTTCCTTCGGCATATTATAATAGAAACTAGCAAACCTTTTGTTGAAGCAAGACAGGGCTTCATTTTCTTTTCTTCTCAGGGAATAAAACTCTGAAAGAATTAGGTCCCACGGATTTCTCCACCCCTGAAATCCCAAAAAGGCTTTGGACAACTCTCCCCAAGTATCAATAGATTCAGGCTGCAAATGCTTGAACCATCACTTCACATCCCCTTGGAGGGATTTTTCAAAATCCCTCATACATACATCATCGCGTTCAATTTCAAAGAGATCCAGAAAATGTTCAAAGCCTTGAAGATGTTTCTCAGTAGTAAGGATCTCGAATTCTCCATCAAAAATAGGGAGGTGTTCATGGTAGTCCATTGGAAAATCATGAAGGACGGGGGTAGCCTTAAAGGGTTGTATCTTAGCTGAGCTCTGGAAGGCAAAAGAGTAGTGGCAGGTAGAAGATCATTGGTTTCTCTCTCCGGGAACTCATAGGACTAGTTATGATTTGCGCAGTGTTCAAAGGAAAGCACGAGATCAACTCTAGGGGTAGAAGGAGAATGTATGCTTTCGAATTCAAGTGAAGGATATACAAAAGAAGCTCTCTCATGACCTAGAGATTTTGGCGGGATAGAAATTTTTTGATATATATACATAAAGGTAAAAGGATGCCAACATAGAAGAATATGGCCTCTTTGAAGAGATTGATACTTTGATACCTGGAACATAATTCTTCCATGTCTGAGGTAGCTGGGCTCGCTCTCCAATGGAGTCTGCAGATTGAGATTGAATTATAAGTGGAGTCGCCAGGTGGATGATATGTAACCCTTCTGATGTCTGAATGATGTCCACCACGAACAATCAGATCTGAAACTTTGTCGTTCTCCCAGGGATGATAAGACAATCATTCCCCGGCAACGGTGCCAATTTGTTAACACCCAAATCATACCCCCTGGTTGAGCATGCAGTAAAGATGAATTCAATATCAACTTTAGTAGCAATATTGAGTGAATACCTGAAATAATAGCTAGAGCTTGTTTCTAATAATTCTAAGCTATTATACACTGATCTCATGCATGAGATGAAAAACATAATGTAAAGGCATAACAGGAAACACATGAACATAGAGAAGAAGAAAAAACTGACTACAAGTTAGAGAGACACAAGAATCTCTGCAAAATAGTCTACCATAAGCACTAGACATTGTATTGATATGAAAATCTCAAAACCGGGCTAGCCCCTCAAGCCTTGGCCTTGAATTGGTCTTTAGGAAATAAACAAAATTGCGTTGCCCCCTTTACAACCCCAAATTTGGAATATTACATATGTGTCAAGTTCAAAACAGACTAGCTAAGACGAGAGACAAAATACTGTCAGCAGGGTGCCATCTTACTCCGAAGTCTTCAATCGGCCTTGCGAATCGAAGAAGTCCTCTATCTCTAGAGAGATGTCAGCCTGTGATTCTTCAGCAGAAGGAGGAGTGGTCACTTCCTCAATAGGGAGCACGAGAACATGGATGATTTTCGTGTCTTGTTGGACGTCTCCCTCTTCTTCGGGAATCTCCTCTTTTCTCGGACTCCAAACTCTTTTGGGCACTTGTTGCTTTTCGGGATCCTCATTCTCACTTGTAGAGATGGATTCCACGTGTTTGAACACCATAGGAGACAAAGGAGCATGTTCTTCCGCCACCTTTGACCATGCCGGTTTGGGCATGAAAACCAATCTGGATTCTTGCTCTTCATCCATGATCCAATTCCAACTAAAAGATGCCCCAAGCTCCCATGTGTACCATCCTCTCTATATACCAATCCCGCACAGCGGACAAAACAACCATACCCATAACTGTTGTGATGATGACAACGGTTACGTGCGACCATAATCGCCATGATAGCTTGATCGGAACTCTTAATCAAGTAACAATGATTCCCAAGGCCCAAACTGATGTGAAGCATGCTTGGCAAAGATCTCCGGATAGTCGACGGAGCCCATGATGATGCTGAGATGGCCTCCAATCGTGCTTGCAATCATTTTGAAGGAAGAAGAGATGCTCTCTGAGCTGTTAGTCCAAAAGGCCCTGTATACGTCGTACAACTTTGCCTCACTCCTCCTTCACACATCGAATGACGCGGGTCACACCACCCTCGCAGCTTCTTAGGCCACCTAACTACTGCACAAGTAACTTTCCTTCTTCCTGCAACTCTGTCACCTGCCGTTTCGGCCCTTTCAAATTTTACCAACATTTTTACTGAAGGGAAGTTCACTCATACAAGAAGACAAAAGGTAACATGACAAGAGCCATCCTCAATGTTGAGGTCAAGTCTAAAACGGGCGGTTAAGGAGGTCTGCCGACTCTCCGGTGGATTTTGACAAAACAGGGTGATGAATGACATCTTCGAGGAGATTCCCAGACTCAGACATCTAAGGCTCAAGAAACAAATATAGAACCATCGGAACCTCCTGCACCCAGCTATGTCCACAAGCCCTTCAGACTTTTGCTAGTTTTGGCAACAAGAAGCCGACTTTATGTATTAGGATGAATGTCCTATTTCATAGAACAACTTCTAACCCTGAATCTTTCAGGAGACGGGCTCTTCGTTGGCCTTCCGGGTGACAAAATATATTTCCTTCTTCAACCTTCTTGCGACCAAAAATCCCTGGCCTAGACGGGCCCCAGGAAAATAAAAATTCCAACTTTAACCATCGACGAATATATATATAAATCTTGTTCACTTATCTTCTAGGATTATTTTTAGCTTCCTATCAATCCTAGTCATTGATCTCTCACATGCTGACCTCCTCCATCAGATCTAGTCTCCACTTTAACTGTTGATTTGACAACCCTTATTTGTCAGCCATCAGATCATTGCATGTATCTTAATCTCCACTGTCCGACCTAAAACATCGCACCTTGACAAGTGAAATCGCATTCCCCAAAAATGTTTTTTCTTTACCGCTCATCCCCTTGCGACCAGCTTTGGTGGTTACACCTGGCAAATGGGTTTTCCCATTGTGACCACCTTCTCATCTATCCGATGTGCAACTTCCTGACGCAACGATCACCATGGGCCGTCGATCCTCCCAAAACCATCTACACCATTGATTTGGTCAGATTGCACTTATCATTGTGGGACCCTTACCCTTTATCTGCATGTCTCGTCTTCGCCGTCCACGTGGCCAGCCACCTATCACCAGGCCTCAATGGTATCGCATGCCGGTGAAATGGTATTGTTTACCATTTATCCCCCACATGACATTTCCTCCGGCTGCCATCTATCCGAAGGAATTTCCCATAGCAATTGCTTGTGCCTTCATTCCTTGCGCAACTCAGCCATGCGACGATGAATGCTAGCCAATGGTCTTCCTCTTATGCCCATCCAATAGTGGAAACTGGTGCGGTGGTTACCCTCCTCATCATTTCCTTTGGACTATAGACTTATGCTCTTTTTGGGCTGCTTTGGTTGCATTTTAATGTTTTCTTCCCTGCTATTTTCCCTTTCCTATCATATTTAACACCCCCCACCTCCATTTCTCTTATGCCCTTAGCACCTAGCTAGAGAAAACAAAGGCCATCTCTGGTTTTCACCAAGAAATTTTTGAGACATCCCTTTCTTCCATCATTTATCTATGCTGTAAAAATCAGGTGCTAACACCATGTTTATGGGGCATTTCTGGAGAACCCTATGGAAGAAACTGGACATGAGGTTGCAATTTAGCTTGGCATGTCATCTGTAGATAGACGGCCAAACCGAGGTGGTGAATAGAAGTTTCGGAAACCTTCTAAGGTGTTTAACAATCAACAGACCGAGGTAGTGGGAGAACATGTTGGCGCAAGTAGAGTTCGCATACAACAATTTCGTGAATCATTCGATAGGTTTGAGTCCATTTGAGATTGTTCAATGAAGAAGCCGACATGGAGTGGTGGATTTGGTCGAGCGGTCGACAGAAATAGGGAAAAGTGTGGATGTTGAATCATTTGCAGAACACATGAAAGAAGTTCATAGAGATGTGCGAAAGCGCATAGAAAATAGCAACGTATCATACAAGTTGAGAGCCGATAGGAAGAAGAGACTACAGTCGTTCAGTGAATGAGACTTAGTTTATGCTCATTTGCAGAAGGATATATTTTCGATAGGAACCTATAACAAGCTGAAGTTGAAGAAGATTGGGCCATGTAAGATATTGAGGACGATTTCGAACAACGCTTATGTGTTGGAGCTGCCGAATGACTTGAGCATTTCACCAGTGTTCAATGTCTCAGATCTGTACAAATTTGAAGAAGGTTCAAGCAGTGGAAGCTAGTGTTGAGATATTGTAACTTCAAAGAATATTATATTTGTACTTTATTATTCCGGAGATGTTTCATTCCTCCGTGAAGATCTTATTGTATATCTGGAGATGGTTATTCCTCCGACGGGATGTGGTAACTCGGGTTATTAGAATTCCCTAGTGGGGGTCGGCCCTGTATGTGTTATGTGGGTCAAAGGGTTATTAGACCACCCTAGAGGGGTCGGCCCAGTCAGTTGTAGTGGGGTATTTAACCCATTGGTTAAATACGAGCCTACGTGTACTTGTGTAAAAGATATGTCAGAGTAGTGTATAAATAGAGGAGGTGTGTTCCTCATTTGATACACACACTCACTTGAGAGACAGGCGCACTTATGGAGGAGAGGTATGCTATGGTGGAAGAGGAGATCATGTCTTTGGTTTTCATCTTTGTATATTGCTGGTCATCTATATTGAGGAAGCTTTACTGGGTTTTCTACCCCATGAGGGTTTCCCGGGATAAATCTGTGTCTCTTGTGTTTTTGCTATGCTTGTTGTTTCTTCAGTGATCCTGTATATGCTATTATTGTGAAATGGAATGTAATGCGGCTATTTTATGTCTTAGCATATTAAATTTTAAAATGGTATCAGAGCTAAACTGAAGGAAGGCAAGGTATGGCACTTACGACACTTGCTTTACTTACGACAATTTGAAGGTTAGGGTTTTATATAGCAAAAACCAGTCATCATGGAACTTTCACTATAAATCCATTTTGGCGAAGGTTCAGGATCTAAAACCTTTAAAAGTCGTAGATAACATCTCCAGGTATCTTGTGTCCAAAGGGCACCCTTAGATTCGTTGTACTTTGTCAGTTATGATCAGTACAAGTTAGGGTTTCTGCCTCTTCCAGATCTCAGTCAAAATCAGGTGACCTAGGAAAAAAGGTCATAACTTGGGATAGGAAGCTCCAAATGAAATTTCATAAAAAGTGGCAAGTAGTAAACAGACGCTACTATCTCTGGGAACTTTTTCAGAGGCCGAAGCTGAACTAGTGACACGTGGAACGCTGTACAAGTTCACTCTCCTGTTTTATCCAATAAACAGGTCACGTTGCGACACTTGGCATAACTCTCTCTCAGAGAGTCCAATTGAGGTCAGACCTATCAGGATGGAAAGATAACAGGGCGAGATATCTCAAGAAAAATTTTCAGAGGCCGAAGTTCAAACAGTGACACGTGGCACGCCGTACAAGTTCGCTCTCCTGTATTATCCCAAAATAGGTCACATTGCGACATTTGGCATAACTCTCTCTCAAAAAATCTAATTGAGGTCAGACCTGTCAGGATGGAAAGATGACAGGTCAGGCTACTGCAAAAAACGTTTTTAGACCCTGTGGAACAAAAATTTCAGAGTTATAGCAGAAACAATCAGGTACTAATTTCTGTCAAAACATAATTATTTTTGGAGCACCTTTATTCATGGCTTCCAGAATTTAGGGTTTCAGAGAAAGTTATAATTTTTGGAATCGGAATCCACGGCTGAATGCTACTTAGGAAAATCGAAATTTAGAGACCAAGATCAAATTTTTTGGTTGGGTAGAAGACCAGGCTTGATTAAACCCTAGCTCGGGATTTTGATCGGAAAGATGGAAAATTAGGGCTTCAGCAAAAGTTGGAATTTTTGAAGTCTGTAACCACGGCTGGAAACTCCTCAGAAAAATAAGAGTTTAGAGCCTTGGATCAAACCTTTTGATTGAGCAGAACGGTGGGCTTCATCAAACCCTAGTTCGGGATCCTGTCCAGAAGATCCAGAAGTTTCAAAGGCAATTTTGAGGGGTCAAATTTTGGAGATTTCAAAATTGAAGTATGCTAGTTTGATCAGCTCAGCAAGACACAACCTTCCATTCATTTGGAAGTGTGAAAGTCAAAGATTGAATTTTTAGGGTTTCTCTAGCAAACCCTAATCAAGCTCCAGATCAAGTTTCAGGGGGAGTTGAGGCTAAGGCCTTACATAAGAAGACTACAAGAAGTCTCAACAGGTATGACTTAAGGAGGTTCAGGTATGTCTTGAAATCTAATTCTTGATTAAGTTCATAATGTGTTTGTCTTCATGTTATCTATTAGTACAATATTGATTAACGTTAGAATTGTCTTATCACCCTAGTAACAGTATGAGTGCATGTGAATGATCGAAGACATTCATTGATTAGGGATATATGATTGTACTAATACATTATGGTGTTGTGTGAGGTTGATGTTGTCTGCTAACAAGATACAGGTACATCACAAAAGACAAATCAAGCTCCATGACCATGACATCATGAAGACAAAGACTCATCCATAGTCTTTGTTCTACTTACGAGGTATGTATGACCTTGTTATATTATGCTTAACCTATGAGACATGCAGGTTCTAGCTCAGTATCTCTAAATCATTGAAGAGATTGTTTAGGTATGTTGTACATAACTAAGCAGGTATACTAATCCAGGTATGTTTTCTTATGTCAAGTTAGAATCTTACCTTGTGTTAGGATCCCTTATATAAGTATACTTGATATGATTGGTTATGCTTATTCATAAAGTTAGTAATCAAGGGTTTATGCATGATTTAATTAACCAGAAGAGTACTATGATCAAACAAGAATATGCATGAGTAAAAGAAGACTTACTTGAAACCCTGAATACTAATGATCATGACTATACATATTCAAGATTATTTAGAATTAGAATGTTTTGAGAATATACTAATGAATGAATGTTTGTGTATGAGATCATGAGGATGACACTAGTGCACACTTGAGCACGTACAGTGATGCAGAATGAATAGAAGTTGAAAAGACATATAGAAGATCAAGCGGGAGGCAACCACACAAACATAAAAGATAAGTATTTGAGTTGTTATTTGAAATAGTAAATGATATTTCTTGTATGCATATTTGTATTCCTATAACATATCATTATGAGTGCAAACATTCATAGAGCATTGAACAGTATACTACTAATATGCATATGATTGGTAAGTTGGACAAACATTCCATTGTTGCTTGTCTAGAATGAAACCTCTTTGCTGACATGCTGAGAGCTATGCACACTCTCGATAGTATGTTCTGGTAGAGATGGAAGGCATCTAGATAGCCACTGTATGCATACATGATATGGGAAAGTGTTGTGCCAAAGTATTGGTCAAGATAGTTGCATAACTATGTAAATGATATATGTATGCATAATAGGTTATCATGTCAACATGATTTCATGATTATGAAGTATTACTAATCATGTACTTAATTTTGTTTTGTAGGAAAGATCATGAAGAATAATGAACACCAAACAAGTGATGGATGTTCAACAAGAAGATTTACAAATCAAACGAAATATAGAAGGCTCATGGCTAGAAGATTCTCTTAGAAAGAGGAAGAGAATCATAACAAGATGTTTGCTCCAAGTGGATAGATAAGACCATTCTCTTAATGGTGTAATTAAAGAAGAAGTGTGAATCAGGTTTTGTATGGGTACCCAGGATCGATAATCAATTGATGAGCTTAATGATCATCATGGGTGATGTGGATCTCAACCTTTGCTACAAGATTGAATATGGCTTCTATGCACAGATGACATGGATACAAGAAGGAACTCACCTCAGAGTTCGAATGATGTTGAGGTTCATATCAGTAGACCCATCTAACCGGAGATGGCACAGATAGATGGCTGCATAAAAGAAAATGAAAGATCTCAGATTAATGTATTACTTCCTAGGTCTGGAAGTATGGCAAGGCTTGGAAGGAATCTTTCTCAACCAGGGAAAGCATGCTGAAAAATATTAAAAGGACTTGATGTGTTGGAATGGTCACTCTTGAAGTTGTTATCAGATGACTCATCATAGTTAGTGGATAGAACTTTGTATAGACAAAATATTGAGTCATTGATGTGTCTAACAAATACTAGGTCAGATATATGCTTTGCTGTGAACACCTTGTGTCAGTATCTAGTGGAAAACCAGATGTGTTCACCTGTTAGTTGCAAAGCATGTGTTGAAATACCTAAAGGATACGATAGATTTTGATCTATGTTATCTTAGAGATCATGACTTCAGATGGCTACACAGATGTTGATTGGGCAGAAATTGTATCAGACAGGAAGAGCACATCGAGAGGATGTTACTGTCTGGGATCAGCCATGATCTCATGGTTTAGAAGGAAGCAATATAGTGTGGCTCTTAGCACAAGCAGAATATATGGCTTCTTGCTCTGCTAAGTTATGAAACAATATGGCTTCAGGATTGTTTGACTTAGAGATAGACCCAACTATGATCCTATGTGACAAACAGAGTTGTATCAAGATGGCAGAGAATCTAGTGTTCCAAGATATGGTGCAGAAAGGAACCAAAAGTTTGAATTTGTAACAAGTTACCAATGTACTAACCAAACTTCTACTGATCCAATGTACTAACCAAACTCCTACCGATCCGATGTACTAACCAAACCTCTACCTCAAATAAAGTTTTCCGAGACAAACTTAATATAGTTCAGAAGGACCCTCCTCGAAAGGGGGAGTGATGTGATAACTCATGATGAGATTGCCTGCATCGACAGTGAGGTCGATGATCAGGATACCTATTTTAGTGATGCCGACAGAGAGGTTGGTGGATGGTCCTTAGACAAGGTCAAAGGTGACAAGGGGATTGCATCATCCTTGAACATATGTTCTAAAGAGAGCCATAGACGTATGTCTTCGAGAATGAAGTCCTTGGTGGACATGATAGGATTGCATCATCCTCAAGAGAGCCGTAGACGTATGTGTTCGAGAATGAAGTTCTTGGTGAACATGTGAGGGGATTGGATCATCCCTGGACTTCAGTCCTAAAGAAGAGCCATAGACGTATGTCTTCGACAATGAAGTTTTTGGTGAACATGTGAGGGGATTGGATCATCCCTGGACTTCAGTCCTAAAGAAGAGCCGTAGACGTATGTCTTCGAGAATGAAGTTCTTGGTGAACATGTGAGGGGATTGGATCATCCCTGGAATTCAGTCCTAAAGAAGAGCCGTAGACGTATGTCTTCGAGAATGAATTTTTTGGTGAACATGTGAGGGGATTGGATCATCCCTAGACTTCAGTCCTAAAGAAGAGCCGTAGATGTTTGTCTTCGAGAATGAAGTCCTTGGTGGACGGTTGAGGATTAAGTCATCCTTGGACGTAGGTCCTAAATGTACGGTTGAGAATTAAGTCATCCTTGGACGTAGGTCCTAAATGTACGATTGAGGATTAAGTCATCCATGGACGTGGTCCTAAATGTACGGTTGAGGATTAAGTCATCCTTGGACGTAGGTCCTAAATTTACGGTTGAGGATTAAGTCATCCTTGGACGTAGGTCCTAAATGTACGGTTGAGGATTAAGTCATCCTTGGACGTAGGTCCTAAATGTACAGTTGAGGATTAAGTCATCCTTGGACGTGGTCCTAAATGTACAGTGGAGGATTAAGTCATCCTTGGACGTGGTCGTAAATATACGGTGGAGGATTAAGTCATCCTTGGACATGGTCCTAAATGTACGGTGGAGGATTAAGTCATCCTTGGACGTGGTCCTAAATGTACGGTGGAGGATTAAGTCATCCTTGGACGTGGTCCTAAATGTACAGTGGAGGATTAAGTCATCCTTGGACGTGGTCCTAAATGTACGGTGGAGGATTAAGTCATCCTTGGACATGGTCCTAAATGTACGGTGGAGGATTAAGTCATCCTTGGACGTGGTCCTAAATGTACGGTGGAGGATTAAGTCATCCTTGGACGTGGTCCTAAATGTACGGTGGAGGATTAAGTCATCCTTGGACGTGGTCCTAAATGTACGGTGGAGGATTAAGTCATCCTTGGACATGGTCCTAAATGTACGGTGGAGGATTAGGTCATCCTTGGACGTGGTCCTAAATGTACGATTAAGGATTAAGTCATCCTTGGACGCGGTCCTAAATGTACGGTAAGGATTGGATCATCCTTGGACTTTGGTCCTGTGAATTGAGCCGTAGACATGAGGTCTCCAAGAATTGATAGGACTGGATCGTCCCTGGACTTCGGTTCAAAAGGTACATGTTAGGACTGGATCGTCACTGGACTTCGGTTCAAAAGGTACATGTTAGGACTGGATCGTCCCTGGACTTCGGTTCAAAAGGTACATGATAGGACTAGATCGTCCCTGGACTTCGGTTCAAAAGGTACATGACTGAATTGTATCATCCATGGACCTATGTCCTAAAGAGAGCGGGATTGATCATCCTGTAATATGATCGTGTGTGTTGCAGGATATGCTGCTATGTATTAGTGAGAATTGTCATGCTTTTGATGATAGATGTATTAGTGAGAATACATGCTTTTGATGATATATGTATTAGTAAGAATACATGTTTTGATGATAGATGTATTGGTGTGGATACTAATACAGATGATCCAGATGATGTAGATCGAGATGATCCAGATGCTGTAGATCCAGATGATCCAGATGTTGTAGATCATGATGATCCATATGTTGTAGATCGTGATGATCCAGATGCTGTAGATTGAGATGATCCAGATGATGTAGATCGAGATGATCCAGATGCTGTAGATCGAGATGATTCTGATGTTGATAATCATATGATGACGATGCTGATGATCGTGAGGATCCAGATGTTGATGGTGTTGTAGTTGTTCGAGTGCTGCAGAAGATAAAGACTCAATACTAAAGATGTTGATGCTCCAGTATTGAAGATATTCCAGTAACTGCTTGAGTTATTGATGATGTTGAGAAATCTTCCAATGATTTATAGATGTATCATGTATGATGTTGATGACTCATTGCTCGTGCATATGCTGTTATAATATCCTTCTCGTTAAGGGGGAGTGTTGAGATATTGTAACTTCAAAGAATATTATATTTGTACTTTATTATTCTGGAGATGTTTCATTCCTCCGTGAAGATCTTATTGTATATCTGGAGATGGTTATTCCTCCATCAAAATGTGGTAACTCGGGTTATTAGACTTCCCTAGGGGGGGTCGGCCCTGTATGAGTTATGTGGGTCAAAGGGTTATTAGACCAACCTAGAGGGGTCGACCCAGTCAGTTGTAGTGGGGTATTTAACCCATTGGTTAAATACGAGCCTACGTGTACTTGTGTAAAAGATATGTCAGAGTAGTGTATAAATAGAGGAGGTGTGTTCCTCATTTGATACACACACTCACTTGAGAGATAGGTGCACTTATGGAGGAGAGGTCTGCTATGGTGGAGGAGGAGATCATGTCTTTGGTTTGCATCTTTGTATATTGCTGGTCATCTATATTGAGGAAGCTTTACTGGGTTTTCTACCCCATGAGGGTTTCCCAGGATAAATTTGTGTCTCTTGTGTTTTTGCTATGCTTGTTGTTTCTTTAGTGATCCTGTATATGCTATTATTGTGAAATGGAATGTAATGCTGCTATTTTCTGTCTTAGCATATTAAATTTTAACAGCTAGGAAGTGTTGAACATCGACTGGATAGCGCAGATTCTAGATCGACACAAGGAGGATATCGTAGAAGAAATAGAGGAACGCGATGTCGGGTGAAAGCGCGGTTCGCAAAGGAAGGAATACTTGGTGGGATGGAGGATGATGAGTTGCAGAAGGTGACATGGATTTCCAAATAAGAGTTCAGGAGACTGACGAAGCAGTCAAATTCTCTTTCACCTGGGGAGTCTGACGCAAGGGCATCGAGGCCTAGGCAGTTCAGTCGAAGTTGATCGACAAGAGGAGACCAACCAAAGGGAGTGTCGACGACCACTGGTGTAGAAGAGAATATTTGTTGTCGTAGCCAATAAGTCGAGCAGGAGCAGTCGATATGCGACCGACTAAAGCAGCATCGATAGGAGGAAATAGGTCGAGAGTCGACATGTCAATGGTCAACAGTAGACTGGAGACAAGTTGTCATGGAGTCGCAGCAAGGTCGACATGTTGTCAGACTGCGACATCGACAGGTTGGGAATGAGCCAAGCGAGGAGGATGGGGTAGAATGGGGAAGCCTAAGCGTAGAGTGAAGCTGACAGGTGAGTTAAAGCTGATAGAGGACAATATGGCTGACATGACGGATTACTGTAGATTGTCATAAAAACACGTAGAAAGTCAAGAAGAGTACTTGGAAATAGTTTGGGGTCGCTAAGGAAGTTAATGGCAGTTATTGTAGGTGGTTGAGTACGTGACAGATGTCGCCACAGATCGAGGCTGTGCAGCATGGTAGGGGCACTAACAGTTGCAGGTCTGCAGGATCATGGGAAGATCATCTGACAGAGGATGCTTGTCTCGGGGTCAGAGTGATCTCGAGAATAGCCACAACAGAAGGGTAGAAGACCAGAAAGATGGGATCAGTGGGAAAAATCTTGGCAGAGCAGAATGCGAAAGAAGTCTAGAAGATTCGATAGGAAAGTCATACATATACAGAGCCGAGGAGATCGAGCCATGACTCAGAGTTTCGCAGCAAACCAGGAGAGGGTGAGTTTGAAACACCGAGAGAACACACAGTTACTTCTATGTTGTAATGGCTAAGGCTGACAATTAGTTAGTTATTTCATTTCTTTGCACTTGGCATTGTAACCAATTCAGAGAAGTAATATAAGCTAGCTTCTGACATGTTGTTTGAATCTTTTCTATGTGAACCTTAGTGTGGTGGGTATGGTTAAGCGAGAACCTTATTGTACAAGGCGCCTTGCATCAAATCATTTTTGGTTGTACCATGGAGGTCGATGAGTAGACATGGAATTCCAATATGGAAGGTACACTAAAGGAATGATAACACCAACATTCATGGACACTCAAGGTTTTCCTTTTGAACATGCTGCAACTAGAGTATACTATTGTGAAGTTTGAATTCTTGTTTGATAAAGTGCAATCTTTGACAAAGAGGTTGGATTCATTTGGTGGAGAAAATATCGACTTGTATTAGTAGTGGAATGGAATCCCAAGGGTAAGTTCATTGCATGCTTTCTTTGTTTACATAACCACTTTGCTAGATATTTTCCATTGAAACTAGGGTTGAAGATACTAGAATAAGCACAACACACATTATTTTTGAATTTGAATGATGTATGGACAATTAAAATGCAATAGACTAGAAGGAAAAGAAACATATATGGGTTCCTAATCATGGTTCTTGGTAAGTTTTTTGGAGGATGTTGGCATGCTTTGCAAGAAAATAACAAAAAAGACCTCATTCTTGTGTATGTGATCATGAGTGGATTAAAGGCTAGCAACATCATTGAATCTAGTGTGACGAACAATTTTGCAAATGCACAAACCATTAAAGAACTTCATCATATGCATGAGGCAAGCTTGGATGTGTTCAAGGTCAAAGAAGGTAGTCGTGAAGATGATAGCAGAGGTAGTTCATTTTGCACAATTGAAGTTCCGAGAGTGGCTTGGAAAATTAGACTTGATGCTAGTTTTGATGGAGAATAAAAAATTCATCCTAGGAAGGGACTTCCTCAATATTTCCAAATTTGTTCCCTTTCCTGATGTGAAATCCTTGTTGTTCTAAGATCATGTTGGGACTCACACAGTTCATAGGAAGATGGAGAGAATGACATGGACGTAACTCATTTGAATGGTCAAGAAAAATAATGAGCCCTAAAACTTTACTAGTGTCACCACACAATAGCAAGCGAAGAAGAGTTTCGCTAGAGTAGTCATATGTGCACCTTTGAGTAGAGATCTAACTGAGAAAATTTTAGAAGTACTAGATAGCTTGGTATATTCATCCTTATGGAAGAATGGCATTCATGTGATTTAGCGACGAGAAGTAAGACATGCCAAATAATGGGAAAATCAATTGGCAAATGGGAGCACCTGAAGAGGTGGGCCTAACAGGGAGTTCAGGAGAAGCACCCAAATGTTAGAAAATTAGGTTGACGGAGCTCTTGCAAGGCGTTTGGGATGACCATTACAAGAGTTCCCACTTTTGTTGAGGTTTCCCAAATGACACAACCCTTAGAAAATATGTCATCAAAGGAAAAGTTTGGGTTCACTTTTATGAGAAAGATAGAGTGATACCTCATATATATTAGTTGGGTGCACGAGACCTAAGCATGTGAGAAGGAGTTCAAGAAATATTTTGATAAAAGAGATAAGGAAAATTGTAGAGAGATATGTTGTAGGAAGGTTCTTGAGGTTGAGCACTGAAGTGAACACATAGGTTATGGTAGTAGGCTTTGTGAGAGATATAGGCTATGGCAAGTGAATCAAGGGATTTTGGGATGGAGATCTCAATAGGTTATGTTTGTTGTATTTTGCGTAGTAGGATGAAGGTTGCACCTGCTTTGTATCTGAGGTTTCGACCATTTATTGGACCAACCTTTGTAACTTGTTTAGTAAATAATACTTGTTGAGTCCTTGGTTTTCACACCCACTTGATCTCTTGTGTTGTGGTTTGGTGAAGGTTGTTGGGAACAACTGGCCTAGACAATGGGTAGCTCATGATAGAATGTATAGGCATGATGTGAGTGAAGACACATAGTCCACCGAAGAGTAACCGTAAATGACCAAGTCCTCGCGATGAAATATCATTGATTTCACTTGATTATCAAATTTTGGGAAGGCCCACATCATCAAAGTTTTAGGATTGTGACAAAGACCATACTTAAGAGAAGAAAGTGAGTTTTCATTTAATAATTTTGAGATGCTACGATCTCACCTCGCATTCTCTCTTAGCAGAATTGAAAGGTCAATTTCATAACTTGTTTGTTGGGGTATTTATCATTGCTCTAAATATTATCCCCATACCCATTGTAAAAGAAAACTCTCTTTGGAACATCGCATTGCAACCATCATTCTTTCATTGGAAACTGCTAACTTCACATTATTCTTATAAAATGCTTTTTATATCAATTGGTTTATCTTCCACTTTGATTACATATGATAACAACTTAAAACAAGTTCAAGGATCACATAATTTTTGGACATAGTTTAGAGATGTCAAAGATACACTTAAAGAATGAATTAAGATAAGTTTTATCGTAAG
This sequence comes from Larix kaempferi, assembly GCA_027924585.1. Taxonomy (NCBI): domain Eukaryota; kingdom Viridiplantae; phylum Streptophyta; class Pinopsida; order Pinales; family Pinaceae; genus Larix; species Larix kaempferi. The sequence continues at coordinate 560,566 of BSBM01000665.1, read as the reverse complement.
TCAATTGTAGGTGATGTTCAGCTTCCATAGGAATATGAGAGATAAAGATTGTTGTGGTTTCATTTTTCCTCTAACTACATTTAATTATCCAAATTAGAAACCATTAAATTAATTCTTGAATTGAAGGTTATTATTATTATTCATGAATCTTTTCTTTTTAGATTATATAATGATATTTGACACTGTGAGATAACAATCATATGATACTTAAACATAATTAGAATTATTAAACTAAATATTTAAATATAAATTTTCAACATTTAATTTGAAACTTATTATTATTATTTTCATGAAAATATGTTATTTAATATAAATAATCTCATAATTTCAAGTTTCAATGATTGCAAGTTTCATAATCTCATAACGTTAATATAAACTTCTTATTCATTTGTTGTGTCCACCTGCAATTCTCATTTAACTACTTCCAATATAGAAACTCATAATAGAATTCACGCTTGTTACTTCGGGCATACCGTTTTAGCGAGATGAACAATGGTGGCAAAGTTTTTTTCCCTACCATTAGGCTTTTGGAGAAAAATACCTAAAACGAACTAGAAAAAAACCTTTTTTTACTTGACGTTAATTTCATTTACTCCTCTAGTAATTCCTACAATGGAAATGGAGTTTTTCTTTAGGTTAATTTAATTTCCTCCTCTCTTAGTGGAATTGCTACTATGGAAATGTAGTTTATTCTAATGTTAATTTAATTTACTCCTCTCTCAGTGGAGGTGGAGATGGAGGATAGGAAATAGAGTTAAATGTGGGGACCAGGGACATCCCATTCTTACTGGATTCATGGACCATAATATCAATAAATTTTGACCATATTTTGCATTTAATATAGCTCAATTTTGACCATATTTTGTATTTAATATAGCTATGTGTGGTTCCTAGAAAAAATAGCTATGTAATGGGACCATTCTATTCTCGAAACATCAACTTTATTATATAGAATTTAAATTAAATATTAGATCGATATTTTGACACATTTATGTTTTGGTGGTTATAGTTTTATATTTAATGATTTTATTTTATTTAAGAGAATGGATAATTAATTATGATTAGTTAAGAAAACTACTTAATATTTTTTAGTTATTATTAAGTCAACTCACGACAACTTTAACTAATTAAAATTTCAATAAACGTAATTCAAAGCAGAATTCATTAATGATCCAACTTCAAATTTAAATAAACACAAATATTAATTAGTTCGTTAGGTTCTATTGAATTTCAAATTGGAGAAGTTAAAATTCAGATAAACACAAATATTAATTAGTTAGTTAGGTTTCATTGAATTTCAAATTGGAGAAGTTCAAATTTAGATAAACACAAATATTAATTAGTTAGTTAGGTTCCATTGAAGTTGAGGTGCATCATTGGACAAAATTTAAATTTATTATTATTTTAAAGGTATAATTTAAATATTTTTTAATATTGTTTTTAAATTTAATTAGAATTATTTTGGATTGAGGGGTTATAAATAGTTTTTTTTGGTAGCTAGGGGAATCAAGTTAACTTGTGCTGGACACCAGAATCCGGTCTACTAAAGAGAGATATGAGACATGAACCAGCTACTCGAGTGTGAATAACCGATCTACTACACAGAGGTATGAGATTTAACACATAGATATGAGATTTGAACTTTGGTTGGGGTGGGATCTATGTGATCTATGTGCTACACGAAGGTACGCTATTTGAACCAAGTGGTGATACATTTAGAGATTGAGAATAGAAATGATCTAATTTTTAGCATTATGAAGATGTTGATACATTTAGAGAATGAGAATAGAATTGATCTAATCTTCAACATTATGAATATTTTTTATTGTTCAAAATCCATTTTTGATCAAATAAATGAATTAAACCCCCTTGAATATTCTTTTTGCACAGATGCATTCTTAACAACATGCATTTTTAACAACTTCTATTACAAAAAGGTATGATATTTGAACCACCTATTGGGGTGGGAGGGAATCACCCAATCTACTACTATTACACAGAGGTACGAGATTTCAAGCACCTATTGGAGTGGGAATCACCCGGTCTACTGCACACTACTAGTTATGAGATCTCAACCAGATACATTTAGAGAATGAGAATGGAATTTAATTAAATAATTTAATAACAAGTAGACATAAAAATTAGACTTTTTACGCAAATGTCCATCTACATGAGTACGCAAAACATCTTCTCAGATATCGTGATAACAGATTTTGAAGACACCCTTGCTTCAGATATTTTTTACTAAATATCATAATGAGACATCGTGCTCAAGATTCCTCAATAGTTTTTGTCAAAAAAAATATTAGTGAACTACCCACACCAATGGAAGACATACAAAAACATTTATGAAATCGTCCAGATTCAAGATTGGGAGAAAGATTAATGAGATTTGGAACGGTATTGAGAGGTACCCGTGCATATTGGAGCAAGTGTCGTTAGGAGTTATCTGACTTGATTCAATAGATAGGATGTCTGACAATATTCTTCACACTAAGTGCAACGGATATGCAGTGGCCTGATTTGCATAAATTAATGTCAAGCACAAGTCCTACAGATCCACGTGAATCCAGAAAATTGAGACATCAAAAAGTAATTGATAATCCTCACATCGTGGCACATTATATGCACTTGAGACATACAATGTTTCAAGAAGAGTTTTTCGAACATTTTCATCACGCTACAAATTATTGGAGTCGCTACGAATGGAAACGTCATGCATCTCCTCATGTCCATGGGTTTCTTTGGTTAAAAAATGCTCCCAACATGAAAACTCTGAATTGGGATGATCCTAGAGATGTTATATCTACAAAAAATATTTCGACAAATATGTGCATGCAATAAATCCACATGAGGGACATCAACGAAATATTCAAATTGGAGATAATGTAGATGATCATCCTTCTGTAAAAGGAACATAACAAATATTTGAATTGGATCCAATGACTGATTAAGAAGAACTTCTTAACTGTGTTGAGCGTCATATTACCTCCAATGAGAGAAGTTGTCTTTGAAAGAAGGGAGGAAAAATGGTATCTCGGTACCACGCACCATGGGATCTATGTGACCAGTCAAAACGTTACATTGATGAACAAGGAAAAAAAAGTATGAACGTAGACGAAATGATGACAGAGTGAATACACAAAATCGTGAAACACTGATGATGTGGAGGCCTAATATAGATTGGTAGTGTGTACTTTCCAAGCGCGTGGTTATTAATTACATAGAAAAATATGTTGCTAAATTAGAAAAAGGATATTAAACTTTCCACAATATGTTGATGTGGGTCTCTTCTATCCAAAATCCAAACGAACCAGCAACATGCGCATATAAAAGTTGGTTGTGTGAATCCATTGTTGATAGGGACATTGGTTCATATGAGACATGCCATTTGGCTCTAGAGCTTCCTCTTTCATAATATAGCCATCATTTTGTGGTTCTAAATGTTGGTATTCAAAGGTTTTCAAACAAGTACATGTTTATGCATATAATGCCGACAGTGATAACTCTCTAATTGATGCATATACTAAGCGACTTGAGAATATGGATCAACTTACATTGATGAATCGTTTCCTCAAGTTGTTCCTATTACATCTATCGAAAGAGGTAATAAAAAACAACTTCCATTGAAACTTGCTTGGGGTTTAACAATCCATAAGTCACAAGGATTGACATTGGAGAAAGCTACTATTAATATTGGAAAGCAAGAGAGGCACGGGATGACATTTACAACAATATCTCGAGTTAAAGATTTTGCAAGTTTACGATTTCAACCTCCATTCTCATATGATCGATATAAGAGGATGTCAAAACTACCAGGTGTGAGGATATGAAAAGATGAAGAAGATAGATTGAGAATAATCATGATGTGAACCATATTTTCATTTATTTAATCCATAGAAAATTATTGTCTCTATTTTCTAGTTTAACAATTTACTCATACTTATTACTTCAATTATGATAATCCTCATATTTCTATTTGTGTTTTCAACTTAACCTGTTCCTTACAATGCTGATCAAACTCCATTTATGTGTCACCGCACACAGCTGGAAGTAGCGTAGATCCAAATTCTAGGCTCTATCAAGTGCCGAGATGGATCAAATCTCCCTAGGTGCAATCCTCTTCTGAGGTATTGCACTCAATGAGCTTTTCGAGGAGAGATTTGCACCTTGGGAGATTTGATCCAGCGCTTGATAGAGCCTAGGATTTGGATCTAGGCTTGTTTTTAGCTATATAAAGTTTCTTCATAGTTCAAAACCTATTTTTGCTTACCTAAATAGATTAAGCTTTTTTGAATATCCATTTTATACTCGTAAATTCTTAATAGATTATATCCGTAATTCCAACCACTATGATGTCAAAAAAATAATAAAACTAAATAATACAAAAATCAAAACCTCATTTTTCATTCCTCCTTCGTGATATCAATCCTCTTTTCTATTCAAATTTTAATAACGAGTCAAATGTATTTTTAAATTTCCCCTAAAACCGGAATGCCCAAATTGCTTACAGCAAACCCGCCGATTGTGATTAGCCACATTCCCATTATGCCTCAGCGAAATGGGCCAGATGCAGGTAAAAACCAACTAATCTTCAATTAATTTCCAAACGACTGGCCGGATCGATTATTTGATTAAGTAAGAGCACGACGGAACGTAAAATCCGGAAAACCTATATTGTATGAACATTATGTATATAACAATAGTAAACGGGAGGGACTTTCAGAATTGCATAGGAAATCAGGCTAACAATAGAGAGCTTTGAAGGGAAAATACGAGACCCATTCATTGTGGATGAGTGATATGATGACAACGGGAATGGATCCAGAAAAAATCTCAGGCCCCGGTTCTGGCCATGGTTTTCAATCCCAAGACCTGGATTCAGAGATAATCTCAGGCCATGGTCTTCAATCCCAAGACCTGAATATGATGACGGCGGGAGTGGGTTCTGGCCATGGCCTTCAATCCCAAGACCTGAACATTGCCTCTCAAGTAGAGAGCAGTGACAGATCCAAGAAGCGAAAGCGGCGCGAGGAACGCCCAGAAGAGTGTCTGGCAGTGGTGGCCCCAAGGCCCCGCGGCAGGCCTAAAGGCTCCAGGAATAAGCCCAAGGATAGGAACGACAAGCTCAAATGTCATGCGTTCTTGACCCCGGATAGGAACGACGTCTGGAACACTTTGGAGACGTTTGCATTCAGAAGCCAGCTGGAAGTCTCCATTCTCAGCGGGACCGGGATGGTCTCCGACGTTACCCTGCGCCATCCGCTCGCTCCAATGGGAGAGAAGACGTATAAAGGACCGTTACAAATTCTATCTCTCTCAGGAGCTTTTCCCTACGCCAGCGAGAACCAAGAGGCTACAGGAATCGCAGTCAGTCTGGCCGACCTGCAAGGTGTCATAGTGGCAGGAAGCGTCGTGGGTAACCTGGTCGCGTACGGCCCCGTCTTCGTCGTGGCCGGTACAGTGGACTACATCCGCTGTGAGCCTCTGAACGTCCAGCCTATGCCAGTCCATCCTATGCCGGTTAAGCCCTGTGGACTGCTCGAGTCACCTGGTCGAACAGAGGTGGAGCAACAGATGACTGTTCCAGTCATCGGATCGAACAGAAATGCAGCAACGGATAAACAATGAAGTTTGAGATCGGTTCACTCTAGGGAAACTGCCTGGTTACCCCTATAGTCGGTTTACTCTCGGCAAGTAGTGTTTTTTTCTTCGATTTCTGCATTCATTCATTTATAGTTTCAAGCGCTAGGGTTTGTTCCTCAGCAAGCAACAGTGTTATCGTAAAATAGAGCTCTAAATTAGACACTACTTTGAATGACTGTTTACGGAAAGATATTAGAAATTAAGTACTTCAATTATTTTTATAATGAATGATAGCTTATTGACTGTTTCTACACATTACTTCCAATGATTTTAAAGGAATGACAGTTTATGGAATGTTTTTAGGCATTAGCTGAAATGTTTTTACGTGTTTTTAAAGGAACGACAGTTTCTGGAATGCTTTTAGTTATTAGTTCAAATCTTTTTACAAGGAATGCCATTTTATGGACTGTTAGTAGACATTACTTCAATTCTTTTTTTACGGTCAACACTTTTTTTTTTACAGTGAATGTCAATTTATGGGGCTGTTGTTGTCTTGAGTCCACCATGCGAAAGTAAATCATCACAAAAGGAAATATATTTAGCCGTTGGATAACAAACATAAAAAAGTTTCTAATTCTGTCACTTTATTATATTTCTTAGGGAGTAGTCTAAAGCTTTCCCCACCTCTCCTTGCCCGACGCACCATCCCATGGCCGCTCTGGACTGGACGTGCATTAACTGTCAGGGTGACGAGTCGGTGACTCCATCTCGCCACCGTCCTCCGCTCACATTGCATGCTCCATTCGAACCAGAGATACGTTGTGGATCCATACGCTGCTCAACTAGGAACACCCAACCTTCTCTCTTTGAATGCTTTTTTTTCAATGCCTTTTTGGTCACGAAGAAGATCGAGAATCAAATATATCACATGTTCTACATACGATAAAGAATTTTCGGTGGTGTTACCAGGGATCCTTGCAACTTCGTTGCCAAATTTTGTACAGCCTCAATTTCTACCCCTTCCATCCCTACATCAAACAGCAGTTGGGATGCTGTTTTCTGGCATACTTTGTAACTCTTCTGATCAATCTCTCCAAGAATTGAAAGCCGACGTCCACTGTAGATGCTACCCTGGACTCATGGGGTCTATTTAAACCGTTTAGTTTGTGTTGATATTATTTCTGGAAATTAACCAAATCCTTAGGTTTATAAAGGCACAAATTTTCAAACAATTTTCAAGGTTTATCTGGTTATTATATCTATTAGCGAACTACTACTATAGTTCGAACCTAAGAATCTATAAAATCTATGGAGTAGTCTAACGCTCTTAAAAAACTGTTCCAAAAAACAGAGGAATCGAAAATCGATGGCTATAATCAAGATGGTTAGTCAAAGAATCAAGCAAGAGCAAGAGAAAACACAGAAGTGTATTATCATTGCTATTCAATTTGAAAATTTGAGGCAATAGTTGATATTAAAACTTTCTGAACCTCGAAGAAAAACAGAGGTAAGGGCAATTTTGTTTTTAAAAATTTGAGGCAAAAGTTGAGATTAGTAATGGCACGGATAGAACATAGTCCTGGCCTTATGCTGCAGTTTCAGTCTGTGCTGATCACAGGAGTGGCATTGATGCCATGAATCCAGACATTGAATGCTCAAAGCTGTACTGGTCTGAGTTACCATTTTTATTACAAATCATGTCCCAATGCCCAGGCTATCATTAAATTTGTTGTAGAAGATGCTGTGAAAAAGGAAGCTAGAATAGCTGCTTCCCTGCTTCGATTGCAATTTATAAAACTAACCTAATTAAGAATAACCTATAGGACAACATGCCTTTAATATGTTCCAATGTAGCCATAAAAAGAGTTGTTTCCATGGGTTGAGTAAAATTTGCAATTTTATTTTATTTGCTTTGTGTTGCTTCTCCCGCACAGATTTTTTCAACAATCTTTCTCGAGATGTCCACTAGACTCCCTTCTTGCAATTTTTCTCAAATCAACTCAACTGTCTATTTCATCTCCACTTTTATCCATTCTTCTCTTTGTGTTTTGGACTCCTTTCTTTCAATTTTTAACAAATCAACTCAGCAATCTATTTCTTCTCTACTTTTATCTAGCCTTCTGTTGCGGCAACATGTTGACCACAACATACCATTTCTTTAGTGTGTTTTGATCTTGTTGACACATATGCCAATGTTTAAAAAGTTTGGAATTCTTGTACTTTTTTTCCTCAAAGCAAATGAGCCATCTATTTCCTCAAAGCAAATGAGCTATCTAATTTTTCTTACTACAACATGTTAACAACATACTATTCAAATGTGCTTTGATATTACTGATATAATGCCCATATTTTCAAAATAAATTGGAGCACCATCTCGGAGGATTATTATTCTATATTCTTCTCCATTTCTTGACAGAGCAACTACTAGTCGGTCAATAACATCCTTTGTCCTGTTGACATCATGCTCTCTCCACCTTCCTTGTATTTTCACTCAAAGGTCAAATTTGTTGTCATGCTCTTTGTTCAATTTGTCATATGCTTCTTTTGATCCTTTTACTTGAGCTACTATCGAATTTTAAATATCCAATACATGGGCTTTTTAATCTTGAACCTTTCATTTTTTAGTGGTATAGGCATTAACTTAGCACTGGTTACAATGCTCCATAACCCATTTTCCCTGAGCATCACCTCAAAAACACTGTAGCAGACATGTATGAATTGGACATAATTCCAACTGTAGAAAGGATCACTCATAAAAAAACAAAAGAATTAAAAAGGAAATCGCTCTTAATGTTGCTAGTACCATGTAGTTGGAAACATCTCAACCTATGCACTTTGATATGATGTGAAAATGAATATATGAAAAACAAAGAATACTGAAGAACCAGAGCTTAAAAATGGGGAAACACTGAACACGTACTCTCATTTTTAATCATTCAGAATCACAGATTTATACATTAAATAAATCTAACAAATTCCATCTTAGATCTCATTGACGGATCACACTGACTACTCAAATAAATTTAATTGATTCGACTTAATTACTTAGATCCAATAGATATATTATTCTGATTTGATTAACTAGATGAAAGAAATAGGAAATATTCTACATATTCCAGGAAGAGTGGAGGTAATAAGCAGGAGATTCCAACATACTAAAGGGCATTTTACAAAATATAGTAAACTAAAATCACTTTGCATTTGGGGGTTGTTGCAAGAGATGTTGGATTAGCATCCATTGCAACATGAGTAGCAGAAGGATTAGGATTTTCCATCCATCATGTAAGAGCATTGGCAGACAGAGCACTGAGAGGTTGGAATGGCTAGAATGAAAAGGATGTAGAATCAAAAGGAAGAAGAGAACGCATTATTAACAATTTGCTGAGACATTACACTCACTCCAACCAAAAATATTTGTTGAAATCACAGATGCAAGCCCGTCAAAAATAAGTATACCAGTTCATTATTCACAATGTGTGTGGCAATAGAAGGAAACACTGCCTCTTTTCAAATTGACCTCCAACTAATACTGTAATCCATCTAATACTCCAACAGATAGCAAACTCAAACTATTGATTGATGGATTTTATAAGTCCCATAAAATTAATAAGGACCTTAACCAGTCCCAAGCTGTAGCGAGTTGTTTTAATCATAAACATGGGTATAGAAAATGTCTCTGCAAAGTAATGTCGATACAAACATCCATGTTGCTATTCAATACTACCAAACTCCGAATGAGTGAACCATGTCTTTTAGTAATGCAAAACTACAGATCAGTGTGCAAACGTGAATTGCTTATCTCAGTTCATACATAAATCTTTCTATGGTCGCTTCTAGCCTCTCCCAGAATGAAAATGTAGACAATGCTGGTTTTATCCAAATCATGATTCATGGAACATTCTTTTCACATAGTTTAAAGAATCTTTTACATTATAACTCATAATTTAAAACTGACTACAAAAGTGCTGGAGGAAAAGCCAGATATGAGATAACTGTTATGGCTCATATAATTGTTGAAAACTTCCCGCTGAATAATGATATAATAGTGTAGCAGATTAACAAGGAAATTACCCTCAATTTTGGCAGATGAATTTCTGGTGTTTTCTTATATAAAAATAAAACACAACGCCCAGGAATTCATTGCTTCTGTATCCTTCCCATGCAATTAAGACGATCCGAGAACTCCATCTAAAATAAAATAAAAACATGCGGAGCCCTTTCATTGTACAACAATGTAATTATCAGAACTCCAAGAATTCAATCTCATCTTTAGTTCCTCAAGAGTCTTATCCCTCATAATCTCTTCTTGTCTCTTAGCTTGAATTTCTCTCGGTGTAATCAAACCCTTCTGCAGTTCATTCTCACCCACAATCAACATCCAAGGTATACCAGCCTTTGATGCATCAGCGATGCATTTCACAATTTTTTTGCTGATTGTTACAACAAATTCTGCTTTCAATTTGGCAGCCCAGAGCTTGCTCACTACTTTGGGAGCCACCACCAAAACTTATGTCTGTGTTGCACAAATTGCCTGCAAAATATCTGGTTCGAATGGAGCATCCACAACGTATCTCTGGTTCGAATGGAGCATGCATGTGAGCGGAGGAGGGTGGCGAGATGGAGTCACCAACTGGTCACCCTGAGAGTTAATGCACGTCCAGTCCAGAGCGGCGATGTGACGGTGGTTCGGGCAAGGAGAGGTGGGGAAACTACTCCAGTGGGGACGGTTCTTACTTAAAACTGACCTAATATCTGCGACTCCGGTTGAAAGCTGCTCTAAGAAAAGATACGGTCCCGTTCCCGGATAAGAGATCACTGGAGAAAGTGTGAGACTATTCCTATTTCTTAGTTATGCAATTTTATTCTAGATTTCATTTTTTATGAACATTTATTACAAGTTTTATGTACAATGAAATACACAAACTAATATTTTTTTTTTAAATAAAATAGATTTACAATATTTCTGTTTACTGAACATTTATTATAAGTTTTCTGTACTGTAAAAGAAAAATGTGCAATATACACAAAACCAACATTTTTGTTTGAAAATAAAATAGTTTTTAAATAGATCCAATTTAGATGTATATTGTTTCAACAATCACAGTTGATGTCTTCATATATATATGGTAGGAAAATTAGGAAGAAATACCAATTTGTTCATGGTAAAAAAATGAGTTTCAAAAGCAGAATAGTACTTCATTTTGTTCTCAAGGTTTTAGATACAACCATATTACTAGTAAAGTGAACATACTTTTCAAAGTTTTTGTTCTATGAATACATGTTATTTACATAATTGCAAAATTAGAAAATGATAATAGTTTAAAATAGTATCAAGGAATACAAAGTTTTTGAAACAACCATATTACTTGTAAATCCAATTAAAGTTTTTGAAGTTTTTTTCCCTAAATTCATGTATTTTACATAATTAAAAAATTAAAAAATAATAATTAGTTTAGAGTAGCATCATGGAATACAAAGTTTCATATTTTTTGTAATGACATTGTCTATACTTGTCCAAACAAATGTTTTGAAATAATTTTGCAATTGGAAGATTTACATGATATTTTGTGTATTATTTGAAAGAAAATATATGTGAGCAAACTTTGGAAAGAATTTAGGGAGGGATGAGTTTTACAAGATGCATTTCATTGTTTTATTTTCCTTTTTTAGGATTAATTAGACAAGTTGTTCATATTTGTTCACTGTGTTTCCTTGTACATCGGGGGATGTTGTTAGTTACATATATTCTAAATGAATTTAAATCTAGGCATAAAATGTATTTTTTCCTCCCAAGGAACCTTGTACTTATATTACAAGTAAGAATGGTGCAAGGATGGATTTGAGTGTTTATTCATAGTATAATTTCTAAAGGAAAGTAACATCCCAAGAATAATGGTTAAAAATTCAAAGTATGCATAACTAAATCAAACAATAAATAGATATTTTTCTATACCTTTATTAAAGAAAAGATGTTAAATGTGGCTTTGCATAATCATCATTTAAAACATCAATGAATGTTGATGAAGAGAAGAAAATTTGTAATACCTTCTAGGCTCATTTATTTCTTTTTCTTTCTTTTTGTTCATTTGCACTTACACCAAAAGTAGACGTAGGGTCTGGTATTTTGTTGGAAGTAGTTGAGAACCCCAACTCGCCTCAAATACTAGGACTTAGAAATCCCCCTAATTTTTTTATGAGACTTTTCCCTTTGTTTTTTTTTGTGGTTTGTTATTTTACAAAGTTTAGTGACTCCAAAGGATTATAGTTATGAATGTTTTTTAAAATTAACGAAGTGCTTGAATGATGATGTTAATGGATTAACTACTCCTTCTTTTGGATGCATTATCGTTGAAATATGTTGCATCAAGCTAAATCAGGATTTTTGTTTTGGGTATTTGTTAGAGCCTTACGATAACCTCTATACTTTGGGGTACTTAGCAGTTAGTCAATTAATATATGAAGACATATTTTTCTAATACAACCCACTAGCGTGTTGCTAATGTGTGATTTCTCAAATGCTAAATATCATCTTTATTGAAATTTTAGGGTTTTTGCATGCCCCAAATCCTTATTAGGGTTAGGGTTTTGGATGTCCACTCATGACTAGTTCCACATGTGTGAGAAATGAGAGATGATGTAGGATTCACTCAGTACCATGGTAGTCGATTGGATGGGTCACCTTGTGGGAGGCATAAATTCTTGATATGGACATCATTTGAGGCGATTCTTGAACCGTTGGAAAGGCCTTGAAGCCTATAATTACATTAAAAGCCATTGATTCTTGATATGGACATCATTTGAGGTGATTCTTGAACCGTTGGAAAGGCATTGAAGCGTATAATTACATTAAAAGCCATTAGAAATCGATGGAATTTTTTACCCCAAAAACATCATTGTAATTATTGGACCATTGGAAATCCCTCTAAGTGTAGACTCACATGAAGGGCCATTAGAAATTGATGGAATTTTGTACCCCAAAAAAAAATATTTTACACCCTCAAACATTATGCAAGGACATTGGGGCCTAGGAAGAATAGTCGAAGTTGATAGACATAAGGAGGCTTACCATCGAGATTGCCGATGACCACTAGTGCGGGAAGACTAGTAGTTGAATATAGGCAGTCGAGCAAGAAGTTGTTGAATTATGGTGAACATAATGGAAGTCGAAAAAGTCGAAAGTCAACGATAGGTTGAGTAACGACATCGACATAAAGCAGCGAAAGGTCAAGCATGGAGGATGGGGAGGACGATAGTCATGGAAACTAAGTAAAGTTGACAACTTAAGTCGAAGACAGGCATAATAGATAATGGTCGACGAGTTGACTTACATCCCTGTCAGAAATGGATAATGACACGATCGACAACTGTATAAAGTTGAGAGGCACAGAGGTCAAGAAGTGAAGAAGTCGAGGCAACATACATGCATATGTTGTGGGTAGTTTGGGAGGTTAATAATAGTTAAGAAGGTGGTTGGAGTTAGGACATATGTCACCAAAGGAGAAGGTTTTGTAGGCATGTCAGAGGACGCCGAAAAATGCATGATCATTATGATCAGAGATGGTTAAGTGGACAGAGTAAGGACACCTCGTGGAAGCCATACATTGTGGACCTCGAGAACAACAACAGAGCATAGTAGAATACTAGTGCGAGGGAATAGAAGAGGGGGTATTTGATAGATGATTCACATATGAGAGGATCACATGCAGAGAGAAAACAAACACACATAACATAGATTACTTCTATATATTGTAACACGTTAAGGTCGACTTGATTATTAGTTTGCATGTATTTTTTGTAAATGATACAAGTAATAGTATCCAACTTCTTGGCATTTCCAGTTCATGTCTAATCTATGTAAGGATTTGTGTGTGTTAACTGTGTGGTATTCTTAAGAAAGAGGGTCTGATCGACCTGCCTTGCGCCAAAACATGTTGCTAAAGGTTATGGCCCCAAAATATGCATAGTGAGACTTGCCCCTAGAATGGGCCCTCGAAGACAATTTATCCAATATTTTTACCTCGAAAGAACCAAAATAGATGACAAATTAAATATTGATCCACTTATAATCATTCGGGTAAAACTCAGATCAACATAAAGGTAGCAAGTAGAGATTATTAGTCTATGATGATGGAAAAATTTAGATGAGTTGCACAAATTGAACTCTAGAAAAATATTAAATCAATTAAAAAAATGAACACTTCATTTTTTTTTAAATTTGAGAACTAAAATTCATTTGCCGGGAATAGTAGTATATGCATTAATCATGAAAAGTGTCGTTGTAATAGTTTTTTTTATAAAGTAGGCTATTGTTATTGACCAAGAATTGGTGCCTCTAATTCCATCTTTCCTCTTTTATTTACATTCAATTTTATGTGATCGAGCACAATTTTGTTTGTCTTCTAGAAATTCTGTAGCAGAATTGTAACAATGGATCTATAATAATAAACACCATTATTTTTTTCATAATAACCACAATTAATTTGTTAACGTTGGAATTTTACATTAATTTTGGTAACGAATTAATGTGAAATCTCATTTTTCTAGATTCTATTTAACACATCTGTTAGTTTTTCATACAATTATAGGAGTATAATGTAATTGCATATGAACAATAGGATCACTAGAAGAAAGACAAAGCACATAAACAAAGAATACGAGAATTTATCCTGGGAAACCCAATAGGGAGAAAACCAAACAACCTTCGTATAGAGATGAGAAATTCTGAGAACATAGTAAAAATTTGAGCAAGAGAAAGTAGAAAGTCTCTCGAAGTCGAAACCCCAAAAATATGCTTCTCCTTGCTGTAGATGCGAGTTCCTCTCCAAGTGATGCAAGTTTGTGTGTGTTGAGTGAGTGACCAAATGAGGCACGCAACCTCTCTATTTATAGACTTTCCAATTTGGATTTGTCCCTAATTGAGCTGACTTCTCTAATTGACAGGGACGACTTGACCTCGGAACAAATAAAATAATGTTTATTAATTATTTTCTTTGGTTAATTTATCCCCAATTTTTACATCGATTCTTTCAAGGATTTTACACAATTAATTGCATCAAAATCATCTCCCATAGGAGGTACAAATCAATACAATAAAATATAATAAGAATAACTTCCAAAGTTACACTAATTCCAACACCTCCTCTCAACAAGGAATGTATTCTTTGGACACGGTCATCATCAGCATCATGATCATCTGGGTTTCATCTGTGCATCACATATTTCTTGATCATCTCTATACATATCGAAGGTTGTCCACACAGTCTTAGTCCTTCAATTAGTGTTATCATGCATCTGCTTCACAGAGTCCATCGGTGGATCCATACATCAACTCAACAACTCTACACATTTTACAGGAGAGTACAGTAAGCATCATCACATCCCAGTCCATCGGGATTCAATACAACGTGCATTTAATCAGCTTAGTCTTTTCGGGAATATTCAACATCTCAACAAGTCCTTCAGTGAGTCCAAGATTATTAGCCTCTCCATCCAATATGGATGTCTAAAAGGTCTCTCATACACGCCCATATACTACCGGTCCATCTCTACTACCGATGGGATCCTCCCATTTCTCACTGAGATCCTAGACAAGCATAGGTACCTGTGCAGGAACAAAATTCACATGACCATATACTACATGTCTGTCTCATCTGCCGATGGGATCCTCCCATACCTCGCTAAGAACCTGGATGACTAGAGTTACCTATGTGGAATAAAAATTCACACGACCATCTACTACTTGTCTATCTCATATGTCAATGGGATCCTCCCATACCTAGATGAAAACCTAGAAAAGTAGAGGCACCTATGTGGAACCAAACTTCACATGTCCATATACTACTTTTCCATCTCATATGTCGATAGGATCCTCCCATACATGGTTGAAGCAACAACCGGAAGTATTATTCTATCTGCAACACATCTAGCCCAATCTCAGTCTGAAAATACCTACAATATCAAGACATACTCTAAAGCATATCTTAGGCCATATCCCACAGTGCCACGCAAGTATTTGAACACATTTTTGAAACAACCAAGTGAATCTATCTTAGCTCACACATGAACTGTCTGAGCACATTCACAACAATATATATATATGTATATGGTTTGTTGATCGTTAGATACATCAGATATCCAATCAACTAGCGATACATAGTCGGATCAGTGGGAAAAATCTTGGCAGAGCAGAACGCGAAAGAAATCTAGTAGATTGGATAGGAAAGTGACACATCTACAGAGCCAAGGAGATCGATCCATAGCTCAGAGTTTCACAGTGAACTAGGAGAGGGTGAGGCTGAAACACCGAGAGAACACACAGTTACATCTATGTTGTAACGGCTAAGGCTGACAATTAGTTAGTTATTTCATTTCTTTGCACTTGGCATTGTAACCGATTCACAGAAGTAATATAAGCTAGCTTCTAGCATGTTGTTTGCATCTTGTCTATGTGAACGTGAGTGTGGTGGGTATGGTTAAGCAAGAACCTTATTGGAGGTTGATGAGTAGACATGGAATTCCAATATGGAAGGTGCACTAAAGGAATGATAACACCAACATTCATGGACACTCAAGGTTTTCCTTTTGAACATGCTACAACTAGAGTATACTAGTGTGAAGTTTGAAGTCTTGTTTGAGAAAGTGCAATCTTTGACAAAGAGGTTGGATTCATTTGGAAGAGAAAATATCGACTTGTATTAGTAGTGCAATGGAATCCCGAGGGTAAGTTCTGCATGCTTTCTTTGTTTACATAACCACTTTTTCCTAGATATTTTGGTTTGAAACCAGGGTTGAAGATATTAGAATAAGCACAACACACATTATTTTTGAAGTTGAATGATGTATGGAAAATTAAAATGCAATAGAGTAGAAGGAAAAGCAGCATATATGGGTTCCTAATCATGGTTCTTGGTAAGTTTTTTGGAGGATGTTGGCATGCTTTGCAAGAAAATAACAAAAAAGACCACATTCTTGTGTATGTGATCATGAGTGGATTAAAGGCTAGCAACATTCATTGAATCTAGTGTGACGAACAATTTTGCAAGTGCACAAACCATTAAAGAACTTCATCATATGCATGAGGCAAGCTTGGATGTGTTCAAGGTCAGAGAAGGTAGTCG
This sequence comes from Larix kaempferi, assembly GCA_027924585.1. Classification (NCBI taxonomy): domain Eukaryota; kingdom Viridiplantae; phylum Streptophyta; class Pinopsida; order Pinales; family Pinaceae; genus Larix; species Larix kaempferi. The sequence continues at coordinate 543,863 of BSBM01000665.1, read as the reverse complement.
CAAAGACGATAGAAGGGGTAGTTCATTCTGCACAATTGAATTTTCGAGAGTGGCTTGGAAAATTAGACTTGATGCTAGTTTTGATGGAGAATAAAAAATTCATCCTAGGAAGGGACTTCCTCAAGATTTCCAAATTTGTTCCCTTTCCCAATGTGAGCTCCTTGTTGTTCTAAGATCATGTTGGGACACACACGGTTCATAGGAAGATGGAGAGAATGACATGGATGTAATTCATTTGAATGGTCAAGAAAAATAATGAGCCCTAAAACTTTACTAGTGTCATCACACAATAGCAAGTGAAGAAGAGTTTCGTTAGAGCAGTCATATGTGCACCTTTGAGTAGAGATCTAACTGAGAAAATTTTAGAAGTGCTAGATAGCTTGGTATATTCATCCTTATGGAAGAATGACATTCATGTTATTTATCGACGAGAAGTAAGGCATGCCAAATAATGGGAAAAAAAATTGGCAAATGGGAGCACCTGAAGAGGTGCACCTAACAGGGAGTTCATGAGAAACACCCAAATGTTAGAAAATTAGGTTGACGGAGCTCTCACAAGGCCTTTGGGATGACCATTACAAGAGTTCCCACTTTTGTTCAGGTTTCCCAAATGACACAACCCTTAGAAAATATATCATCAAAGGGAAAGTTTGGGTTCACTTTTATGAGAAAGATAGAGTGATACCTCATATATATTAGTTGGGTGCACGAGACCTAAGCATGTGAGAAGGAGTTCAAGAAATATTTCAATAAAATAGATAAGGAAAATGGTAGAGAGATATGTTGTAGGAAGGGTTCTTGAGGTTGAGCACTAAAGTGAACACATAGGTTACGGTAGTAGGCTTTGTGAGAAATATAGGCTATGGCAAGCGAATCAAGGGATTTTGGGATGGAGATCCCAATAGGTTATGTTTGTTGTATTTTGGGTAGTAGGATGAAGGTTGCACCTACTTTGTATCTGAGGTTTCTACCATTTATTGGACCAACCTTTGTAACTTGTTTAGTATATAATACTTTTTGAGTCCTTGGTTTTCACACCCACTCGATCTCTTGTGTTGTGGTTTGGTGAAGGTTGTTGGGAACGATTGGCCTAGAAAATGGGTAGCTCATGACAGAATGTATAGGCATGATGTGAGTGAAGACGCATAGTCCACCGCAGAGTAACCGTAAATGACCAAGTCCTCGGGTTGAAATCTTGTTGGTTTCACTTGATTATCAAATTTTGGGAAGGCCCACGTCATCAAAGTTTTACGACTGTGACAAAGACCATACCCAAGAGAAGAAAGTGAGTTTTCATTTAATAATTTTGAGATGCTACGATCTCACCTCGCATTCTCTCTTAGCAGAATTGAAAGGTCAATTTCATAACTTGTTTGTTGGGGTATTTATCATTGCTCTAAATATTATCCCCATACCCATTGTAAAAGAAAACTCTCTTTGGAACATCGCATTGCAACCACCATTCTTTCATTGGAAATTGCTAACTTCACATTATTCTTATAAAATTCTTTTTATATAAAATGGTTTATCTTCCACTTTGATTACATATGATAACAACTTAAAACAAGAAGTTCAAGGATCACATAATTTTTGGACATACTTTAGAGATGTCAAAGATACACTTAAACAATGAATTAAGATAATTTTTATCATAAGTCAATTGTAGGTGATGTTTAGCTTCCATAGGAATATGAGAGATAAAGATTGTTGTGGTTTCATTTTTCCTCTAACTACATTTAATTATCCAAATTAGAAACCATTAAATTAATTCTTGAATTAAAGGTTATTATTATTATTCATGAATCTTTTCTTTTTAGATTATATAATGATATTTGACATTGTGAGATAACAATCATGTGATACTTAAACATAATTAAAATTATTAAACTGAATATTTAAATATAAATTTTCAACATTTAATCTGAAACCTTTTATTATTATTTTCATTATAATATGTTATTTAATATAAATAATCTCATAATTTCAAGTTTCAATGGTTGCAAGTTTCATAATCTCATAATCTTAATATAAACTTCTTATTCATTTATTGTGTCCAACTACAATTCTCATTTAACTACTTCCAATATAGAAACTCAAAATAGAATTCACGCTTGTTACTTCGGGCATACCATTTTAGCCACATGAATGATGGTTGCAAAGTTTTTTTTCCTACCATTAGGCTTTCGGAGAAAAATACCTAAAACAAACTAGAAAAAAAAAACTTTTTTTACTTAATGTTAATTTCATTTACTCCTCTAGTAGTTGCTACAATGGAAATGGATTTTTTCTTTATGTTAATTTAATTTACTCCTCTCTTAGTGGAATTGCTACTATGGAAATGTGTTTATTTTAATGTTAATTTAATTTACTCCTCTCTTAGTTGAGATGGAGATGGAGAATAGGAAATAGAGTTAAATGTGGGGACTAGGGAAATCCCATTCTCACTGGATTCACGGACCTCAATATCAATAAATTTTGACCAGATTTTGCATTTAATATAGCTCAATTTTGACCATATTTTGTATTTAATTACGCCATAGGCATTCACCATGGAGAAGCATTACCTCCATGTCAAAAAATTCCTCACTCATAGAGCGAATGAAATCTTGCCACGTGGACAGTTCTGCTTCTCCGCGACCGCCTCCTCTCTGCGTGAATCTAACGGAGGAGGAGCGCAACTGTCCCAATGTCCCAACAACTTTGGAGATTGCAGCCACTGGTGTTTTCCCGGTTTACGTGATATTTGGAACGAGTTATTGCATGAGATGTTGGTCATGGCCGAGGGTGCAACTTGTCCATGATTAGTTTGTAACAGTTTCACCGCTAGCTTTAGATATGTTATTCATTCCATTTTGAAAATTCTATTGGCATGTTGGTAAAGAAATCCCACTGGTCCATTTGTAATTGTTGAAACGACAACGAACGCAGCTGTACTGAAAAAAAAACACTCTTTGATTTCTAACATCCCAATAAGCTTCCAGTGCAATTAAATTTAACTCGTTCTATCTTGTTTCAGTGGAATAGATTGGATTGGATATATTTTTTTTTCAGCTTCCAGCGACCAACCCCTCGTCGCAGACTTTCCACTTTACTCATATGGTCGTTGGTCGCACAATATATATTATTGTATGACCACATCTTGACGTTGCGCCCCGCGACCGCCGACCGGTATACACTTTCGTCTATGGTCGCTTTGCTAGTCGCTAATCGTCGTTTAACACTCTTTCAACTGCTCGACGTTTGACCAATATTTTGACACATCCATAGTAAAGGAGTTGTGAAGTAATATGGTGCACCATTATTTACTATGGTTTCTGGTGTAATCAACTTGAAAGTTGGTAAACTTAGTGGCTTGTTTACCATGAAATCGTGGAAACTCATCAAAAATATTCAACTCGAAAACCTCTTTTCCTTCAATGAGTGTCGTTTTCATAATGCAAGAGTCTCAGAATCTATAGCATAAGATCTGTGATCTTCTACCATTCACAACAATTGTAATGGAAATCACTTCGAAACTGTCTCTAAATCTCTCTTAACTGACCAAAATAAATTCTCAATGAGAGACTTCAAATTCAATCATACAGTCTTTGATTCCTAACATCCCAATAAGCTTCCCGTGCAATTAAATTTAACTCATGCTATCTTTGACACTCTCGTTAGGGTTTCCATCATTCCCATATATATCTTTTCATTTGATGGTGATTGTTCAAAGATAATAATTCAAATTAATGATGGTGGCAAGAATGAGGCTGGTGATTGTTCAAAGATAATAATTCAAATTAAGGATATGTCCCAGTTCCAGTAATCTCTAGATACCAAACCAAAACTCTCATCCGCTCCTTTCTTTAGCAATATATGCAAATCCTTGATCAATTATTTTTTGAACATAATCTTTAATTATATCAATATACTCAGTTACGCATGTAAGTACTATTGGAGGTTTAACACCAAGGTTCTGCATGTCTTCCAAAAACTATTTTTCATTCTTGGCTCCATGTGCACAATAAATAGCGAAATCTGTGACAGTTGACCAGACCCTTTCGACGAGATGAAGTGGCTTCATCAAATTCACTCTGTACCATCTTCAACTTCTTCTCTTGCTTCGACAATTCTTCTTCTAATGCCACATTCAATTTGTTGAGCACTGTTTTTTCTTCATGTGCAGTTGCTAGGCACTGCTCCAAATAGATAGTTCGAATGGGCCTTGTTTATGATCTTGTCATCAACATCAACGATGTTCATAATGTACTGAACTTGGTAGTTGAATAAACCCTCCAAAATTCGGCACCCTTGATCTCTCCTTCTTGCTCTTAGAAATTCCCCAAATCCGTAATGAAGAAGCCCAATAAATATTAAATGTTTTGAATTTCTGTGAGTCTTCTAATCTCATCATTTCTATTGCAAGTGGCTTCAACACCAACCCTTAAACTTTGAAGTCGTTGCCAAGCAAGCTGGCGCAGATGGCTAGCAGGGGCTGCGCTGCCTCCTGGGTTAGCGTCTGGTGCACTATGCTTAGTTTTGCTCGCATTATTGCCGATAAAAAAAAAAAAAAAAAATTCTTGATAAGTAAATCAATCTTCGGAAACTATCTCTAAATATTTGTTAACTGAGCAAAATACACTCTGAATGAGAGACTTCAAATTCAATCATACAGTTTTTGATTTCTAACATCCCAATAAGCTTCCTGTGCAATTAAATTTAACTCGTGCTATCTTATTTCAGCGGAATAGAATGGATGGATATATATTTTTTTCAGCTTCCAGCAACCAGCCCCTTGTCGCAGACTTTCCACTTTACTCATATGGTTGCTGGTCGCACAATATATATTATTGTATGACCGCATCCTAATGTTGTGCCCCACAACCGCAGACCGGTATAAACTTTCATCTATGGTCGCTTCGCTGGTCGGTGATCGCAGTTTAACTTTCAATTTCCCATTGTTCGCCTTGCTCCCAAGTCTTTTCTTTTTGAATTTGGCTTCTTGAGTTACTGAGAGGTTAATTCCATTGTTTTGGGGGCCACTCTAGCAGATAGAATCCTCCTCTTCTTTCCCATTGTTCGCCTTGCCTTGAATCTTTTCTTTCTGAATTCAACGGTCTTTAGTGTGGAACTAAGCAATCTTCTATGAACGTAGTGTACGAAGGTGTGGCGATAATGCCCCGTGCTCTGCCATACTCAAAGGTGTAGAGTGCATAACAAAGTAACCTTTCTTTTTCGGTGAGATTTGGAAAAAAATAAAATGGTGGTCCGAATTTTTATACAACTCCTATTTATAATCAAAAATTTCTTTCGATTAAATAAAATTATAAATTTAATAAAAATTATTTATAATATTCAATTAAATAAAACTATAAGTTTAATAAAAATTATTTAAAAAAATGAATTTGGACATATCCATTATTCATTTAATTTTAAAATAAAATAAGCATTTTAAGAGTGAAGTGAAAAAGTATTTAGTAAGGTAAGTCTCAACTAGCAATAGGGCCTTGGATCCATTGAATGGTACCACTCCATGTGGCACACAGCCAACAATAATTGATGACTCCAAGAAAATTTAAACCAAAGCCAATGTGTGTAAGTTGAACTTTTGATTGGAAAAAGGTGTTATGGTACATTTTTTTGCTTAAGGTTTTTATTTTGTCACATAGAGAGAAAGGACAAATAAGCAAGTAAACATACTCAATTCACAACCAATCAATCATTATAAAACAAATTATTAAACAACCTAAGCATAAGCATCAAACAAAATTCTCACTTTTTATTGTCCACTCTCTACCTTGGTGTTGTCATTGAGGAGTAGAATTATTTTATCTTATGAATAATACAGGAAAGCTGTAAAGTAGTCACGTTTTGTTTTCACTATATTTATGTTTTATCTTTTGTTTAATGAATACATTGATAAATATATTATTTTGATATAATAAAATTTATTTACATTTATACTAAACATATCTATTTAATAAATTTTATATATACTTTTAGGGTTCATAATGTAGATTTGAACACATCAATTATATATGTTTCATATCTCTTGCATCAAATAGAAATGAATAGAAACTTTGGTAATTCCAAAAGAATTCAAGTAAAAAGAAAACTACTATTACAACATTGAAATCCAAAATGGTTAGAAAAGATGTTTGAAATCCAAAATGGTTAACAAAGATGTATATATTGACACAATTTTGTCATATAAGTAGGTGAAGCATTTCTTACCAAAAATTTAGCATAGTAAAGAAACTTACAAATTCATTCTATGTTTTTTAACAAGAACAATTATCATGTAAGTAATGATTTGTTGTTGACAATTAGATAAAATTTAAATATTATACCAAAATGTAAAGAAATTAAACGTTTATTTATAAAAATATATATTAATTCCAATAATAATAAAATAAATTTTGACAAGATCATCTGAATCAAGTAAATAAAAACTTTAAATAATTCATTGAAGAATCCAAATAATTAATGTAAATCTTGATATAAATACAAGAACAAATTGAATATATAATCTTAATATGAATAAATGTGCAAAAATCTTAGATATTTAAGTGCTTTAATGAATTGTAAATAATGTTTTTTCAAATTAAGAAGAAGATAATATAGTTCAAAGAACTTTAATTAAGGGCAAAATTGCAAGCAAATAGTTACAGGTTTAAAAAAATAAATAAGAAAATAGAACATATAAATGTAAAATTAGTCACAGCAGATCTAATGAATAAGTAAATCAATCACAAGATATGAACATAGAAAATATGGTGTAAAACTGTGCAAAACATGCAGCAGTGCTCAATATCCCAATAAGGGTGAATAATTACAATACAATCTGACAATGTGAGTGAGCAATTCGAAATGACTAAGTAGGCCATTCGAATCACTGAATGGAGTAGTTTGACTCCAACTAGGAGTCCTCATCATCAATCGGTGGTGCTCATCAATGCACAAGAACCAGTCATCCTGGTGTCAATCTGAGTCTAACTGAGTGTAACAAGTGTAACTGAAGTGTGTAGCACTGATTAAGGGAAGGAGGCTCAGTGTAGGGTGCATGGGAGGCTAACTGAAGTTAGAACAAGTCATCTAGTTAGTCTGGAGGTCCAACGGAGTGAAACAGTCAGTCGGGAGTGAAACTAGCCTCAAATCAGGGAGAATCGGAGCTAACTGAGTGTAACTGAAGTGGTAGGTGAAGAAGTGTGCCCTTCTCTGGCAGTAGGTGAGAAGTGGGCGCCTTCCAGACTAGGAGGGCTGAAACTCTGATGTAAGAAGCTCCCGGGTGCTAGAATAAGGTGGCTAAGGTGCTGGAGGCATCAACATGGTGACTGGGATGCATGCAAAGTGCATGCAAACCCCAGAATTTGCATGCAAACCCTAATTGCATGCAAGATCCTGAAAATGATGATGTGGATATCCGAACACCCCCTAGCAAGCTAGACTATGATGTGCAAAAAAATAAAAATAAAGTAGGGCCCTAGTAACTAAGACCAAAGGTCACCCCAATACAATAATAATCCAAACTAATAACAGTCAATAAACCGAGGAAATGGGGAAAACCTCATGGGAAAAATACCCCCCCTCAAAATGAACTGTAACACACCAAAAGGTTTAACTGCTCCAAACTCAAATAGATATGTCTGGAGGTATCTTACTCTTGGGAGTAAATGGATTATGCTCCAAAAACATCTGCTTGAATTCTCCATCAGTGGATGCAAGCGAATGTGGAGACTTTATGAACTTGCTCTTCATACCGAAAATGGTGAGAACAAATCTGAAAATATGAGGATGATCCTGGAACCTGTGATTCGAACCAAGTGAGGTAGGAATAGCTCCAATCGGATCAAATAGATCTTGAAACTTGAACTTCTTATCAATTGAAGTTAAATCAGCTCCAAAAATAGATGAATGGTTTCTTGAGATTTCCTTTGAACCAACAAGGGTGAGATCAAAACCAAAATCAGCAAAAAGTGCATGAGAACTGAACTCAAGCGAATGGTAGTGCTCTTCATCTTCATTAAAAATCTGAGAAACTTTGCAAATGATAGAACATAAGTCTATAAGAGGCATGCAATCAAGTAGGGAAAATGCTTCACCTCCAAAATCAGATTTTACCTCCAAAACTTCAAGTAGATCATTATTCTTCATGCCGACAAACTCATGTGAAAGAGAGGATTCAAGAACCTCTTCGAAATCTAGAGTATGAGCTTGTTTATCTTGCTCAGAATTCGAAATAGAAGACTTTGAGAGAGTGAGTTTTGAATCTACAGTTTCTTCTTCATCTTGAACAATTGTTGAGGCCAAGACATGATCGGAAATAACACATAAGGAGATCTCACTGGGCTTGTTCTCCAAAATGCTAGCATGATCCTCTTCTTCCTGCTTTCCAAATTCTCTGTCAAGTTGGACCCATAGATCACTTGGATTTTCAGCAATCTTACTGAGGTAGCGCATACAAGGAGACATAGCAAGACATATTGCTCCAAAATCTCTGTCACAATCATTGAGCCAATCATTCTCCTCTTCATCAGAATCAAAATCTATTGTATTACCAATGCACATATCAAAAAGACATTGTCTCTTCAAGAATGCAATCATATTTGGTTTCCATTCATCATAGTTGAATGGTGTAAGAATATTTTGTGAATAAGAAGTATCCATCTTTGCATTAGCGAATGCACATGGAGGAAGTAAGAAACCTACAAATCACACACAAACAAACACTATGTTTTCAGCCTTACATGCACATGAGAGAATGCACATGAGATTTTGCATGCCGCTGCTGAAATATATTGGTTAGCAAAGATTGCTCTCTCTTCATGCAGAACACCTGTAGAAAATAAATCTTGTCCCTGCCATGGCTTTGATACCATGTAAAATTAGTCACAGCAGATCTAATGAACAAGTAAATCAATCACAACAGATGAACATAGAAAATATGGTGTAAAACTGTGCAAAACATGCAGCAGTGCTCAATATCCCAATAAGGGTGAATAATTACAATACAATCTGACAATGTGAGTGAGCAATTTGAATTGACTAAGTAGGCCATTCGAATCACTGAATGGAGTAGCTTGACTCCAACTAGGAGTCCTCATCATCAATCGGTGGTGCTCATCAATGCATAAGAACCAGTCATCCATGTGTCAATCTGAGTCTAACTGAGTGTAACAAGTGTAACTGAAGTGTGTAGCACTGATTAAGGGAAGGAGGCTCACTGGAGGGCGCATGGGAGGCTAACTGAAGTCAGAACAAGTCATCTAGTCAATCTGGAGGTCCAACGGAGTGAAACAGTCAGTCGGGAGTGAAACTAGCCTCAAATCAGGGAGAATCGGAGCTAACTGAGTGTAACTGAAGTGGAACTGCAGTGGTAGGTGAAGAAGTGCGCCCTTCTCTGGTAGTAGGTGAGAAGTGGGCACCTTCCAGAATAGGAGGGCTGAAACTCTGATGTAAGAATCTCCCAGGTGCTAGAATAAGGTGGCTAAGGTGCTGGAGGCATCAACCTGGTGACTGGGATGCATGCAAAGTGCATGCAAACCCTAGAATTTGCATGCAAACCCTAGTTGCATGCAAGATCTTGAAAATGATGATGTGGATATCCGAACAATAAAAAATAAAAAAAATATTTCTGAATGTTTTCAGTAAAAACATAAAATCTTCTTAGATTAATAGAACGCATTTTTTAAATATTTTTTAATAAATTAGTTTAAAAAAATTAATAATTAAACTAAATTAATTGACTTTCATTCTTTTAACAAGATATTGTAATTTTGATATTGAATATGATTTGTGAGTTTATTTACATTTGAGCATAAAAAATATGTACAATACAAAATATTTTAATTTTTAAAATGGTTTAATACAAGATAAACTAGATATATAGAAGACAAAAGTAAAATAATTTCTAAAACATAATCCTTTTATAAATACATCAATACAAAACGATGTATATATATTCAATATTTAAAAAGGTGACAAAGTTATATATTTACACATAAAATTATAATTATAATAATGCATTCCAAAAAGCCCACACTATATTAATTTGCATCAACTTCTTTTTTGGTGAAATTTTTTATTTTACAAATTATAGACCTATCAAACTCCTCTTATACAAAGCGCTCGACTTTCACCACTAAACTACAACACATATCCCTCTCACCACTATGCACTATGTTTTGTGCATTTTTATTTTTTTTGGGACAAACAGACACTTTCCCTCACCCAGGTTCCACTATTTTACACCACACTTCCTCACCCACGCTCCATTATTCTTATTCTTTCCTTCCAAAAATGCACCTTCTCCAAACAAAAATGGCCCTTCTTGACTAAATAAATATGGTTTCTTCTAAAGTGGTCAATGGTATCTACATAAATGAGAAACGAAAGATTGGATAAAAATATAGTTTTACCAAAGAAAACATGAAAAATAAAAGCTCAATAAAAATATAGTTTTATCTAACTTAGGCGTAATAATTTTCTCTTGAAATTTTTTAATAAATATCTATCATTCTTCTCTTATAAATATACGATCAAATAATTAACATATATATTCAATTTAAAATAACATTACATATATTAGAATTACATATATTTTTCTTTTAAAAATTCATAGAATGCTTGAATTTATAAATGCCATACTTTCCCTCTATTTTAAGAATATAGAGAATCTACCCCAACTCTACATATCAATTTTCAATACATATCCGTTTAAATTATATTTAGAAAACTCCTTCAACGTGTCATAGAAGATAAGGAGCCTAGACTTCTATGTTCCAACATTACATCGGTACCATGAATATATTTTTAAGTTGCACAAATAAACATAGAAATGACCTAATTATATATATATATATATATATATATATATATATATATATATATATATATATATATATAATGAAAATTCATGTATTTATGTCTATGTTATTAAATTCGATGAATCTTACAGTTAGAAATTAAATATTGTCGTTAAAGGAAAAGATTTTGTCGGTAATGCAATTATGGAGAAATTTGTGTAGACATTGAGGGGATTAATGTTCCCAAAGATCTTCTATATAACATGTATGTGGAGAAATATACATATATGTAATTTGTGGGACATATTTATATGTCTAAATATTATAATTATGAATAGTGTGTATATCAATATTGTTAAGAAATTGTTTGAAAACCAAGTTTTGATATTTAAAAGAAGTTATATTAACCCTCTTAGTGATAGCCTGCGGATTTATATACCTATTTGTAATTTGTAATTTCATAGCTGATGTTGGAGATGTTTGGAGTAACCTCTATTGAAATCTTGGAGTAGCTTCTCTCGATGTGTTTGGATGAGCCTCTGTTGAAATCCAGGAGGAGCTTCTCTTCTGTTGAACACTAGGTATTATTATTAATGGAATTCAAAGAAAGAAACACAAATCACATCCAAAATACAACGATAGTCACACCACCTTAACACAAAATTGGCCACTGTAACGATAAGAAGATTAATGGAGCATGGCTTCCTGATGACTGTTAATGCTTCTCTGATACTGCTATCACTGCATGATGTCTTGCATAACAATGGATACATTCCAATTTCTTTCTCATTCCTTCCAACCATTTTCCATAGCTCTACCATATGCATTTCAAAAAGGATGTTCAATTTTGAATAAATAATATTTTTCAAAATTTTCTAAATTAGAAAAACGAGTCAAGTGAACAAAGAAGACAACAGAAATTCATATACTCTTAAATGGATTCACAATTGCTATTGGTAAGCTTCCATATTACAGTGTTGTAGTGTAATAGAATGCATGACACGCCAAAGATTACATGCTCATTATTGAGTTCTCTCAGGGGTGGTGATTTCCTCGCATTCAGGGTTAGTTGTCCAGGATTCGATTTAAAAAAAGTGGCAATTCCACGTGTCTGCAAGCATGAAAGCATGGTAGTTGGTGTCCATAAGCTGAGCAATCTTGCTAGCTTTTTTCTGTAGTGATGCTTAGACAAAGTGCAAAGGATTTTTTCCAGTGATAGAATTTTCAAAGTAGCATGAAAAGCCTCTAACCGCCACACATCCATAGAATTTTCAAAAGGTAGTTGCATACAAAGTTTTCGGCCACCACGTCGAACAAAAAATAAAGGTCAAGACACATTCTGCAATTTTAAAATTAGCATCGCCCCCACAAAGGCTTTTCCTTATTGTTTTCTGGCATATGTGATGGTTGATTCAATGGTGACCCTGCTCCAGCATAGATTTCTTTCACAATTTGTAATACAAAGACCCTTATATAATAATTATATGAACTATCCAATTGAGGGTTTGAATTAATTTTTCTCCTTTATTTTGAGATTTCTTTCCTATTGATATCAATCAATGGTCATTGTTCTATTTTTTTACAGTATTTTCTCGTAACTGGATTTTTTAACTTTTCATGTATATTTATTTTTAAAAAGTTAATATATAATCATTAATTGATTTGGCATCAACTGTGATGTGTATAACACTACTACATTCGTTATATTTAAATATTTAAATATATTTATGAAATGGAAGTTTGGAATGAACACATTCCAAGTTCCAAGTATATGCCTCAACCATATATAAAATATTACTTACGTTGACAAATATAATAGGTTGTGACATGAAATAATCACATTGGATTTACCAAACTACTTTGAATGGCACATGATTTTCGTAGTTACCGGTGTTGTTGTGTCTCCTTAGGTAGTTAACGAGTATCATCTACAACGCTCTTGAAAATAAACGATAGTACCAAAAATAAATACTAAAATTAGATATACACAAAATAATTGAATAGTGCTTATGTGAATTATCTATACATTGAGAGATTGTGAAAATAAAGAAATTGTGATGTCTATGATTCATATAGTAGACTTTATAGAATAAAGCTTGCGGATTTCGGCCTCGCAAGATCATTCTGCAGTGACCAAAACGGAAAGCTGGCCAATAGAATAATCATGTTGGTCGGCAGTCGCTGCCGATATGGAACATCGTTTTGGCGCCTGACTGTGTCGCTAGTCGTCGGTCCCCTGTCGGTGTCCAAGGACAAAGAAAAACAAAAAAACTATTTGTGAAATCTGCAGCTGGTCGCTCCAGCGAAAAGCTCCTCGTCGGTGGTCGCTGGTCGCTTGCCACACAATACAAATTTTCGTTTGTTATCCCTTTCAAACCGACTAGTGACCAGCGAGAGTCTGCTCGCAGCAACTACTCACGACCAAGGTTTAATGCCTACATACCCCTTGGTTACTTAACTTCGGCGATCAGCTACAGTAGCAATCGACAGAAACCCGCCAGAGTGCATTTCAGTTGACTCGTGAGATTTCATATGGAATGCGACCAGCGACCATTCAAATGGAAATCCCTCTTCTTCTTCCAACAAACAATGATAAACAAATGAACTTCGTTTTCCTTTAAATAGAGTGGACCATAAATGCAAGCGTGCTTCCCAAAACAAAACCCGCCGGTGCGTTCAACGACTTCACCCTAACCACTGCAAACGATCGAAACAAAAGCACCAGTTGTGGCAACCAATTGGTGCGACAAAAATACAAACTGACGAAAGGTCGGGCCGTCGTTGTTCAAAAAGGGGCGACCAGATGAACGAACGCCTCGTGTGAAATGCTTGGTCACTCCACGGGTCGGCGATAATATCATAAAAATGCAAAATGGTCAGCGAGATAGTTGAAAGACAAGCGACCGAAGCACCGTGAACGGAAGTAAAATCTTTGGGCGAAAAAATATGATGTGATGTGATCACTGGCGGCAGAAAAACTTGGTTGATGGAAAAATCATAAGATCTATGAAATGGTGGGCTGAAAAATCATACGTTCTATCAAAAAGTTTGATTTTTCCTTTCGGCGTTCCTTTTGCCCCTCCAGGGGCAAATGCTAGTATAGCTATGTGTGGTTCCTAGAAAATATAACTATGTAATGGGACCATTCTATTCTCGAAACATCAACTTTATTATATAGAATTTAAATTAAATATTAGATCGATATTTTGACACATTTATGTTTTGGTGGTTATAGTTATATATTTAATGATTTTATTTTATTTAAGAGAATGGATAATTAATTATGATTAGTTAAGAAAACTACTTAATATTTTTTAGTTATTATTAAGTCAACTCACTACAACTTCAACTAATTAAAATTTCAACAAATGTAAATCAAAGCCGAATTCATTAATGATCCAACTTCAAATTTAAATAAACACAAATATTAATTAGTTCGTTAGTTCCATTGAATTTCAAATTGGAGAAGTTAAAATTAAGATAAACACAAATATTAATTAGTTAGTTAGGTTCCATTGAATTTCAAATTGGAGAAGTTCAATTTAGATAAACACAAATATTAATTAGTTAGTTAGGTTCCATTGAAGTTGAGATGCATCATTGCACAAAATTTAAATTTATTATTATTTTAAAGGTATAATTTAAATATTTTTTTAATATTGGTTTTAAATTTAATTAGAATTATTTTGGATTGAGGGGTTATAAATAGTTTTTTTGGTAGCTAGGGGAATCAAGTTAACTTGTGCTAGACACCGGAATCCGGTCTACTGAAGAGAGATATGAGACTTGAACGAACTACTTGAGTGTGAATAACCGATCTACTATGCAGAGGTATGAGATCTACTACGCAGAGATATGAGATTTGAACTTTGGTTGGGGTGGGATCTATGTGATCTATGTGCTACACAAAGGTACGCTATTTGAACCAAGTGGTGATACATTTAGAGATTGAGAATAGAAATGATCTAATTTTTAGCATTATGAAGATGTTGATACATTTAGAGAATGAAAATAGAATTGATCTAATCTTCAGCATTATGAAGATTTTTTATTGTTCAAAATCCATTTTTGATCACATAAATGAATTAAACCCCCTTGAATATTCTTTTTGCACATATGCATTCTTAACAACATGCATTTTTAACAACTTCTATTACACAAAGGTATGATATTTGAACCACCTATTGGGGTGGGAGGGAATCATTCAATCTACTACTATTACACAGAGGTACGAGATTTCAACCACCTATTAGAGTTGGAATCACCCGGTCTACTGCACACTACTAGTAATGAGATCTGAACCAGATACATTTAGAGAATGAGAACGGAATTTAATTAAATAATTTAATAATAAGTAGACATAAAAATTAGACTTATTTACTTTTCTAATTATTATTTACAAATTAGTTCACCTAATTGCGCCGAGAGGCACTCTACAGCCAAGTATGATGGCGATCTTGTAACGTGTGTGGAGTAACGTTACATCTCATAAAACGTAAAAAGTAATATGAGGGAGATCTTGTAACGTTTGTGGAGTAACGTTACATCTCATAAAACATAAAAAGTAATATGAAGGAGATCTTGTAATGTCTGTGGAGTAACATTACATCTCATAAAACATAAGAAGTAATATGAGGGAGATCTTGTAACATTTGTGGAGTAACGTTACATCTCATAAAATGTAAAAAGTAATATCAGAGAGATCTTGTAACGTTTGTGGAATAACGTTACATCTAATAAATCGTAAAAAGTAATAAACAGTAAAATAAATTAATATTTTGTCGGCCAATAATTAAAAAAAGACATCGATTGAAAATGTCCATCTACATGTGTACGCAAAATGTCTTCTCAGATATTGTGATAACATATTTTGAAGACACCCTCGCTTCAAATATTTTTTACTAAATATCATAATGAGACGTCGTGCTCAAGATTCCTCAATAGTTTTTGTCAAAAAAAATATTAGTGAACTACCCACACCAATGGAAGACTTACGACAACATTTACGAAATCGTCCAGATTCAAGATTGAGAGAAAGATTAATGAGATTTGGAATGGTATTAAGAGGTACACGTGCATATTGGAGCAAGTGTCATCAGGAGTTATCTGACTTGATTCAACATATAGGTTGTCCGGCAATATTCTTCACACTAAGTGAAGTGGATATGCAGTGGCCTCATTTGCATAAATTAATGTCAGTCACAAGTCCTACAGATACACGTGAAGCCAGAAAATTGTGACGTCAAAATGTAATTGATAATCCTCACATCGTGGCACATTATATGCACTTGAGACATATAATGTTTCGACAAGAGGTTTTCGAACATTTTCATCAGGCTACGGATTATTGGAGTCGCTATGAATGGAAACATCATGAATCTCCTCATGTCCATGGGTTTCTTTGGTTAAAAAATGCTCCCAACATGAACACTCTGAATTGGGATGATCCTAGAGAAGGTATATCTGCAAAAAAAAATTTCGACAGATGTGTGCATGCAATAAATCCACATGAGGGACATCAACAAAATATTCAAATTGGAGATAATGTAGATGATCATCCTTCTGTAAAAGGAACAGAACAAATATTTCAATTGGATCCAATGACTGATTACAAAGAACTTCTTAACTACATTGAGCATCATATTATTTGCAATGAGAGAAGTTGTCTTCGAAAGAAGGGAGGAAAAATGGTATGTCGGTACCACGCACCATGGGATCTATGTGACCAGTCAAAACTTTACATTGATGAACAAGGAAAAAAAAGTATGAACATAGACGAAATGATGACAGAGTGAATACACAAAATCGTGAAACACTGATGATGTGGAGGGCTAATATAGATTGGCAGCTTGTGCTTTCCAAGCACATGGTTATTAATTACATAGCAAAATATGTCGCTAAATCAGAAAAAGGATCTTAAACTTTCCACAATATGTTGATGTAGGTCTCTTCTATCCAAAATCCAAACGAACCAGCAACACATGCATATAAAAGTTGGTTGTGTGAATCCATTGTTGATAGGGACGCTAGTGCATATGAGACATGTTATTTGCCTCTAGAGCTTCCTCTTTTAGAATGTAGCCATTGTTTTGTGGTTCTAAATGCTGGTATTCAAATGTTTTCAAACAAGTACAAGTTGATGCATATAATGCCGACAATGATAATTCTCTGATTGATGCATATACTAAGCAACCTGAGAATATGGAGCAACTTACATTGATGAATCGTTTCCTCAAGTTGTTCCTATTACATCTATCGAAAGAGGTAATAAAAAACAACTTCCATTGAAACTTGCTTAGTGTTTAACTATCCATAAGTCACAAGGATTGACATTGGAGAAAGCCACTATTAATATTGGAAAGCAAGAGAGGCAGGGGATGACATTTACAACAATATCTCGAGTTAAAGATTTGGCAGGTTTACGATTTCAACCTCCATTCTCATGTGATCGATATAAGAGAATGTCAAAACTACCAGGTGTGAAGATAAGAAAAGATGAAGAAGATAGATTGAGAATCATCACGATGTGAACCATATTTTCATTTATTTAATCCATAGAAAATTATTGTCTCTATTTTCCAGTTTAACAATTTACTCATACTTACTACTTACATTATGATAATCCTCATATTTCTATCTGTGTTTTCAACTTAACCTGTTCCTTACAATCATGATCAAACTCCATTTCTGTGTCACCGCCCATGACTGGAACTAGCGTAGATCCAAATCCTAGCCTCTATCAAGTGCCGAGAGGGATGAAATCTCCCTAGGTGCAATCCTCTTCTCAGGTATTGCACTCAATGAGATTTTCAAGGAGAGGTTTGCACCTTGGGAGATTTGATCCCTCTTGGCGCTTGATAGAGCCTAGGATTTGGATCTAGGCTTGTTTTTAGCTATATGAAGTTTCTTCATAGTTCAAAACCTATTTTTGATTACCTAAATAGATTAAGATTTTTTGAATTCCATTTTATACTCGTAAATTCTTAATAGATTATATCCGTAATTCCAAACACTATGATGTCAAAAAAATAATGAAACTAAATAATACAAAAATCAAAACCTCATTTTTCATTCCTCCCTTCGTGATATCAATCCTCTTTTCTATTCAAATTTTAATAACAAGTCAAATGTATTTTTAAATTTCCCCTAAAACAGGAATGCCCAAATTGCTTACAGCAAAACAACTGATTGTGATTAGCCACATTCCCATTATGCCTCAGCGAAATGGGCCAGATGCAAGTAAAAACCAACTAATATTTAATTAATTTCCAATGGTGAATGACTGGCATCATCGATTATTTGATTAAGTAAGAGCACAACGGAACGTAAAATAAGGAAAACCTATATTGTATGAACATTATGTATATATATCGGTGGAGGAAAATTTTGATATTTATATCTAGTAAACGGGAGGGACTTTTAGAATTGGATAGGAAACCAAGCTAACAATAGAGAGCTTTGAAATCCAACAATAGAGAGCTTTGAAGGGAAAATATGAGACCCATTCATTGTGGATAAGTAATATGATGACAACGGGAATGGATCCAGAGAAAATATCAGGCCCCGGTTCTAGCCATGGTTTTCAATCCCGAGACCTAGATACAGAGATAATCTCAGGCCATGGTCTTCAATCCCAAAACCTGAATATGATGATGGTGGGAGTGGGTTCTGGCCATGGCCTTCAATCCCAAGACCTAAACATTGCCTCTCAAGTAGAGAGCAGTGACAGATCCAAGAAGCGAAAGTGGCGCGAGGAACGCCCAGAAGAGGGTCGGGCAGTGGTGGCCCCAAGGCCCCATAGCAGGCCTAAAGGCTCTAGGAATAATCCCAAGGATAGGAACGACAAGCTCAAATGTCATGCGTTCTTGATCCTGGATAGGAACGACGTCTGGAACACTTTGGAGACGTTTGCACTCAGAAGCTAGTTGGGAGTCTCCATTCTCAGTGGGACCGGGATGGTCTCGGACATTACCCTACACCATCCGCTCGCTCCAATGGGAGAGAAGACGTATAAAGGACCGTTACAAATTCTATCTCTCTCAGGAGCTTTTCCCTATGTCAACGAGAACCAAGAGGATACAAGAATCACAGTTCGGTTGGTCGACCTGCAAGGTGTCCTAGTGGCAAGAAGCGTCGTGGGTAACCTGGTCGCATACGGCTACGTCGTCGTCGTGGTCGGCATAGTGGACTACATCCATAGTGAGCCACTAAAGGTCCAGCCTATGCCAGTCCATCCTATGCCGGTTAAGCCCTGTGGACTGCTCCAGTCACCTCGTCGAACAGAGGTGGAGCAACAGATGATTATTCCAGTCATCGGGATGAACAGAAATGCAGCAACTGATAAACATGAAGTTTGAGATCGGTTCACTCTAGGGAAACTGCCTGGTTACCCCTATAGTCTATTTACTCTTGGCAAGTAGTGTTTTTTTCTTCGATTTCTGCATTAATTCATTTATAGTTTCAAGTGCTAGTGTTTGTCCCTTAGCAAGCAACAATTTTATCGTAAAATAGAGTTGTAGTGTTACCTTAAATTAGACATCACTTTTAATGACTGTTTATGGAAAGTGTTGGAAATATCTAATTTATGAGTTGATCGCATAGTTACTACGTCGGCTCTGTCAGAAACCCTGTTAGTCAACCCTGTCAGACTGTCTGTGTCAGTGCGATGTTCGCAGCATCAGTCTATCAGTCAATTCTCATCCAATCCGACGTACGTTATGTTTTCATTAATGAAACCGCGTTAATAATTCGCAAGTCAAGAAACCTTAGGTTAGAATTTATTTCAGTCTTTAATGCAATCTTGTAGCTTCCATAAGAAGCATTTCTAAGTCGGTTGATAGAAAACTCTATAAATAGAAGCTCATAGTTAAAAACTCAGAGAGAGATGTGTAAGAAGTGTGAAAGGAGAAGAAGCTCCTGTGAATTATATCAAGATCCCAAGCTCTGTGAATGTAAAATTCCGCAGTGAAACTCACTTCCATGAATTGAGGAGATGCACAGTTTACCTTGGTAAATATATAAGTTTATGTTTTATGTTTCATTCTCAAGAATGTTGTATTTTGCAAGTCACACATCATCTCGAGTTTTACTTGAGTGAATGTTGTTTACATTTACCCGCCGTAAAAGGAATCAAGATTTCCAAATAGTTCACCGCAGTGAATGTTCTAAATTTAACAAGGAGTAACTTCGCGTTAGATGTTTTTAGTTAAAGATAAATATTTTATGATAAAGTTTGATTAAGCATGTCGTGAAGTGTTTGTGAAGTCCATGAAGTGAATTATTGCGGAGAAATTAACTTCGCATCACTCTAAAGTTCACTGCACAGCAAAAAGTCAAAATCGCGCAGTTACTTGCTGCGAAGTGAATGTCGCGCAGTTACTTTCCGCGAAGTGAATGCTGTGAAGTAAAAGTTAATTGCCGCATAGTCAAAAATGTGAAGTTAATTCTTAGTGAGGAAAGTGTTCCGCGAAGATAAAATTGGAAGTTCTCTATTGTATGGTCTACGAAGTCCGAAGCAAAGGAAAGAAGGTACTCATCCACTGCGCGGCTAAATCTTCTTTACTGTGTGGTGTTCCTTTTCCCTTGATCTGGTATTAGAGCCTGGTTTACGGAAGGAAGGAGTTCAATTCATAAGGGAAAAGCAGTTAAGGATGGCTTCCAATTCGGGTAATTTTCAAACCCCAATATTTACCGGTAAAAATTATGAATATTGGTCTTTAACTATGAAAGCTTTGTTTAGAGGTCAAGATGTATGGGACATAGTCTAGACTGGTTATTCGAAACCAGCAGCATACAATAATCTCACACAAGCTGAGAAGGATGTTCTGAGGGAACAAAGGAAGAAAGATGGAAAGGCATTGTTCCACATAAATCAAGCGACACATGAATCAATGCTCCCAAGAGTAGCAATAGCGCAGTTAGCAAAGGAAGTGTCGGACACAGTGGAAACAAGATATCAAGGTCTCAAAAAGGTAAAGACTGCCAAACTTCAAATTCTTAGAAGAGAGTTTGAATCTCTGTCAATGAAAAATATAGAGTCAGTAGACTCATTCTATACTCGTGTAATTGGTCTAGTGAATCAAATAAAGTCTCATGGAGAAACACTAATTGACCAAAGAGTTGTTGAAAAAGTTCTTAGAGTTCTGCCAAAGAAATTTGAATCTTTGGTTGTGACCCTAGAGGAAAACAAAGATTTGTCCACATTTACTGTTGATGAGTTGCAAGCCTCATTACTCAATCATGAACATAGAATCAATGGTTCAGACACATTGCTGGAAGGTGCATTCGCAGCATAGTCATCAATAAGTTACGGTAGAGGAAGCGGTAGATCAAGCTCTAAAGGTAGAGGACTAAGTTCATTCAGAGGAGGTCTTAGCAGCAGTCCTGCACATGTCGCGGAAATAGGTCAGGATCATACCCCCAATCATCCGAGTGGACAAAGGTATGATAAATCAAATATTCAATGTCATTATTGTAAGAAGTATGGACACTTCGCATATGAATGCAGGAAGTAGTATGACCAGGGAAAGCAAGGTGTAACTCAGTTAAACAACAACAGCACACCAGACGTTTACTCTTCTTGGCATGCGCATCATCGCTGGAATGCAATGCCATCCAAGAAAGTCCAAATGACATATGGTATTTAGACTCAGGCTGTAGCAATCATATGACTGGTAAATTAAGTTTATTTTCTAGCATAAATAAATGAGTTGAAACTGATGTAACACTTGGAAACAATATCCAAGTCATTGTTTTGGGTAAGGGTGCTGTTGATATTCTAACAAAACAGGGGTAGCATAAATTTAAGCCTGATGTGTACTATGTTCAAGGTTTGAAGCATAATCTGATGAGCATTGGGCAGATGATGGAAAAAGGTTACAGAGTTCATATGATAGGGAAGCATTGTGTGATCAAAGATGTATACCCAAGCAATCAACGAATAGCCGAAGTACAGATGACAAGCAATTGCTTGTTTCCTTTGAGGATAACACCAATAATCAAAGGTAAAAATACTCATGTTGTTCATGAAAGTCAGAAATAAAATTCTGAAGCTGCATTCAAGATAGAAATCAAAGGAGCAGAAGTTCGCAGTAATGAGGAAGAAAAAGGCAGCACAATGCAAGCTGCGTTTCAAACAAAAGTGAAGGATGAATCCTCATTATGTCATTTCATATTTGGACATCTGAATTTTGGTGGGATGAAACTACTGCACATGAAGGATATGGTGAAAGGATTTCCATTGATTGAAAAGCCAGACATAATTTATGAAGGCTGTATCTTTGGAAAGCAGCATAGAGAGATTTTTCCAGTCGAAAAGTCATACAGATCTTGCGCACCACTTGAAATTGTGCACTCCGATGTCTGTGGACTGATGCAAACACCATCCATTGGAGGATGCACATATATTCTCACATTCATTGATGATTTCACAAGAAAAACTTGGTTCTATTTTCTAAAGCATAAATCTGATGCATTTGATTGTTTTCAACAGTTCAAGGCACTTGTGGAGAAGCAGAGTGGTTACAGCATCAAGATATTAAGAATAGAAAGAGGTGGTGAGTATGTCTCAAATGATTTCTTAAAATTTTGCAAGAATCAAGGCATACAGAAACAATTCACTGTGCAATACACACCGTAGCAGAATGCAATCGCTGAAAGAAAGAACAGAACCATCATGGAGATGGCGCATAGTATGTTGGCAACCGCGCATCTGTCAAATGAATACTAGGCTGAAGCAGTAGCAACTGCATTATACATCATGAATCGCTGTCGGACAAAGAGCGTGAAGAACAAGGTTCCGTAGGAAGCATGGACAGGTATGAAACATAGTGTTTCGCATTTGAAATTTTTTGGTTGTGTAGCATATGCACATGTTCCAGATGATCTGAGAAGAAAGTTAGACAATAAAGGACATAAATGCATCTTTATTGGATATTTTGAAGACACAAAAGCATACAAGTTGTATGATCATGTCGCAAGAAAAGTTATTATCAGTTGCGATGTCCAGTTTGTGGAAAATGAAGCATGGGATGGAACTGTTGAGAAAAATGTGAAAATCGTGTCACATGATGAGCATGATGACATCACAGAAGATGTGGCTGAGACTCTGCATGTGAATCAAAACTTCGCAGCACCACCTACTCCAAGGACTGCGTAGCATGGTTCAGCACAAGCAACTCCGACACAAGTCGCAGCATCTCCAACAAGCACTCCAAGTGCGCAACAAACTCCACCAAGCAGTTCGCGCAGTTCAACACTAGCAACTCTACCGAGGACAAGAAGTCTGCATTAGATATATGAAGTTGGTAGACCTAATTCATTCTCTTGTTTTACATTATTTTCTCAAATTAATGATCTGATAACAAATGAAGAAGCAGTTGAAGATGAAGTCTGGGCACAAGCCATGAATGAAGAAATATAATGCATAGAGAAGAATCAGACATGGGAACTAGTTGATGTTCCTAAAGACAAGGCTGTGATAAGTGTGAAATGGATTTATAATACCAAGCAAGATGTTGAAGGAAATGTGCATAAGCACAAGGCGAGATTGGTAGCAAGAGGGTTCACTCAGCAACCTGGCATAGACTTCAATGAAACTTTTGCACCTGTAGCTTGCATGGACACTATCAGGATAGTTTTGGCCATCGCAGCACAAAAGAAATGGCCTGTTTATCAAATGGATGTTAAGTCCATGTTTCTAAATGGATATTTAGAAGAAGAAGTATATGTGGAGCAGCCACAAGGCTATGAAGTTCCAGGACAAGGACACAGAGTATACAGACTGAAGAAGGTGCTCTATGGTTTGAAGCAAGCTCCGCGAGCTTGGTACAGTCGCATTGACTCATAGCTCATTCAGAATGGATTTCACAGAAGTGAATGTGAGCCAACGTTGTACACAAAAATCAACCAACAAGGTAATAAACTAAATGTCTTCCTGTATGTAGATGATTTAATATTTACTCGTGATTTTGGCGTAGAAGAATTTAGAACAGTCATGGAAAGTGAATTTGAAATGACTAATTTGGGGTTTATAAAGTACTTTATGGGAATTGAAGTCGAACAGAATGAAAATGGGATATTTATATCTCAGTCAAATTATGCAAGTGATGTATTGAATAGGTTTAAGATGTTAAATAGCAAAATAGCTCCAACACTAGTGATAACAGGTTCGAAATTAAGCAAGGATGATGATGGATCCAATGTAGATCCTACACTGTTTAAAAGGCACGTAGGTACCCTTATGTATCTTACAGCAACAAGGCCAGACATCATGTATGGAGTCAGCTTAATCTCAAGATTCATGGAGTCACAAAAAGAATTGCATTGGCAAGCAAGTAAAAGAATTCTGAGGTATGCAAGTGGAACAAGAGAATTTGGTATTTTGTATTCCACCTCAGAAAATTTCAAACTCATAGGATACACTGACAGTGACAATGGAGGCAGCATAGATGACAGAAAAGCACATCTGGGAATACATTTCATATAGGAACAGGTGTTGTATCATGGGCATCAAACAAATAGCCCATAGTAACTCTTTCTTCAGCAAAAGCAGAGTATGTTGCAGCTACAAGTGCTGAATGTCAAGCCGTTTGGATGCGTAGAATGTTAAGTGATCTGTCGCAACATCAGCAAGAACCTGCAATCATTTACTACGACAACAATTCAGCTATCGCACTATCAGATAATAATGTCTACCACAAAAGAACCAAGCACATCAACACAAGGTATCACCTAATCAGAGAGTTGATAAACAACAAGGAAATATGTTTAGAATTTCGTAGGTCTGAAAATCAAGTAGCAGACATCTTTACCAAACCATTAGCAAAAGACCCATTTCAGTATATGCGAAGTTGTTTGGGAATGACAAGTTCCGCACAGTGAACTTGATCATGAACAGACCATGTTTCTGCTCTGAAACATTTTGTAATATTTTACTTCTGTTTAAAAGATCCACATCCGCTCATAATTAAGGGGGAGTGTTGGAAATATCTAATTTATGCGTTGATCGCATAGTTACTGCACCGGCTATGTCAGAAACCTCGTCAGTCAACCCTGTCAGAATGTCTATGTCAACGCGATGTCCGCAGCATCAGTCTGTCAGTCAGTTCTCATCCAATCCGGTGCACGTTATGTTTTCATTAATGAAACCGCATTAATAATTTGAAAGTCAAGAAACCTTAGGTTAGAATTTATTTCAGTCTTTAATGCAATCCTGTAGCTTCCATAAGAAGCGTTTCTAAGTTGGTTGATAGAAAACTCTACAAATAGAAGCTCATAGTTAAAAACTTAGAGAGAGATGTGCAAGAAGTGTGAAAGGAGAAGAAGCTCCCGTGAATTATATCAAGAGCCCAAGCTTTGTGAATGTAAAATTCCATAGTGAAACTCACTTCCATGAATTGAGGAGGTGCACAGTTTACCTTGGTAAATATATAACTTTATGTTTTATGTTTCATTCTCAAGAACGTTGTATTTTGCAAGTTGCAAATCATCTCCAGTTTTACTTGAGTGAATGTTGTTTACATTTACCCACAGTAAAAGGAATCAAGATTTCCAAATAGTTCACCACAACAAATGTTCTAAATTTAATAAGGAGTAACTTCGCGTTAGATGTTTTTAGTTAAAGATATGTATTTTATGATAAAGTTTGATTAAGCATGCTGCGAAGTGTTTGTGAAGTCCGCGAAGTGAAGTATTGTGGAGAAATTAACTTCGCATCACTCTAAAGTTCACCGCATAGCAAAAAGTCGAAATCGCACAGTTAATTGCCGCGAAGTGAATGCCGCACAGTTACTTTCCACGAAGTGAATTCCGTGAAGTAAAAGTTAATTGCCGTGGAGTCAAAACTGCGAAGTTAATTCTTAGTGAGGAAAGTGTTCCACGAAGATAAAATTTGAAGTTCTATGTTGTATGGTCTGCAAAATCTGAAGCAAAGGAAAGAAGGTACTCATCCATTGCGTAGCTAAATCTTCTTTATTGCGCAGTATTCCTTTTCCCTTGATCTGATATCATGTTAGGATATTTAGACACTTAGGAGTTAGTTAAGATCAACTTGTGTAATATATCCGTTAGGGATAGTGTGTTTCTTTAGTATGCATTAGTATGCATTTATAAATACTTAATCCTACGGTCACGATATGTTTTCGACATAGAGTGATCCGACGACTCAACTTCTCTTCGATCAAACCTAACCTTGATCCATGGCTTAACACCCGATTGGTCCATGATCTCTATTTAAAGAGCATGGAGGGTCATTTTTTAGTTGATCGATTATGAGAAGCTCATTTGTAACTTTCTTTCTTTGCATAATAAATTGTCCCGTAGAAGCTATTTGGCCGGGGCCGTGGAGTGTTTCCCTCAAGAGGGTTTAAACCACGTCAAAACATCGGTGTGTTGATCTGTGATCTGTTTGTGTGAAGTGGTTTCTATTGGTGTTTGGTAGTTTGGTAGTACCCTGTGTACCCGAACATGGTATCAGAGCTTTTATGAAGTGCCGCTTCCGGTTATCATCTAGATCTTGAACTGTTGTTGCCGAAACTCGAAAGGGTTTCTAGTTCTGGTATTTTTGTGCATTTCTGGGCTATGGGAGGTGTTCCATTGCGTTCGGAGCATCGTTTCCATTGGGAAATAATTTTCGTTTGATCGAAAACGATTCCCGGTTGCTCCAGAAACGCGTATTTCATCAGATCTGAAGGTATAATGTTACAGTGACGCATTTTTTTATTTCGTTTTTTAATAAGAAAAAATCTCATATTTCATTTTTTTTTACGGTTAGATTTTTTTGGGTTTGGATTGTTGCTTTCCCCTCTGCGTATGCTCTTTTCCGTGCACCTTGAGCGATCTCGGCAAATCAGAAACATAAAGGGAAAGGGTTTTTCTCGGCTGCGTATGCTCTTTGCCGTGCACCTTGCGCGATCTCGGTAAATCAGAAACAGAGAGAGAACGTAGACTTTCCAGGCAAGCTAACAAGATCTAACTCCACAAGTGTGGAAAAGTTTTTTTTGTTTCGTTTTGTGGTCTGTTTTGCAGGAAAAAGGGCAAGCACGCAAACCGAGCAAGAAGAGTATAAAAAAAAAAACCCCTTCCTCATTCCCATATTTTACATACCTTTTAATCTAGCTCACTTGGTTCAAAGTTGCTTTATTCCTTAATAGGTCTTGAGTTCAAGTCTTAGGAAGTTGCTTTTAAAAGGAAAAGTGCATGCAATTTCTATTTTCAAGTTACTTTATTGTAAAAGTGCATCTCACTTAAATAATAAAAAATAAAAATACAAGTGAGTCACTTAAGTTTTTTTTATTGTTGCACTATTTAAAAGTAATATCATTGTAAAAGTGAAATCACTTATTTTACAAAAGTGGTTCACTTAAAGAAACTTTCTTGTAAAGTGATTGTCAAAAGGTTCATCTTGGGAAGAGGGGGGTTCTTTTTTTGCTGGACATTCTCTAGCTGCCACGTCACTATTGGGGACATCTTCAACAGTTTCTTTGTTCAAGCATAACTTCATCATATAGAGTCAGTTTTCAGTGCTGTTTTTTTTTAAACCGCCTATTTTTTAGAGCTCTTCGCATCCAGACGATTGGTTTCTGCTTTTACAGCCATTAATTTACAAATATGGCCGCCCATTGTGATATTCTACTTAACAGTTTCAACTATTTCTCATGGAAATATCGTATGGAGGATGTTCTACGAAGTAGGGGACTTTTCAAAATTACCACAAGGAAAGAAAAAGAACCCACTGATGATGATAAGAAAATAAAATGGGCAAATAGATGTGATGAAGCTCGTGGATTGATTGGGATGTCAATCTCTACTGATTTGCGATTCCACATATCTGGAATTGATGAACCTAATACTGCTTGGGACAAGTTCGAAACTGTGTTTGGTAAACACAATGAAATTCGAGGTCACCAACTCGAAAATGAGTTGATTTCTTTAAATCCAAGTGACTTTTCATGCATTCAAGATTATTTATCTAAGTACAAAACTCTTAAGCTCTTATGTGCAGAATGTAAGATTGAGAGGGAAGACAAACAATGCATTTATCATATTCTTTCCAAACTTGGACCTGCATATTCTGTTTTTGTATCTACATTTTACTCCATGAAAGCATCGTTGAATGCAGCTAGCTATCAAGAGCCTAGTCTTGAATCCTTTTGTGATTCCTTGATTAGGGAACAAGATAAACTCATTCATCTTGGAATAATCAACAATGCAGATACATCTGGGAAAGCCTTATTGTCCCAACAGAAAGAAAAGTCCAAACCTCCCAAGAAACAAAATTTTCGCAATAATAAGTCAAACAAGGGTCCAAAACCCTCTCAGTCAGCTCCTTCTTTAAAAAATGACAAAGGATCCAAGCCAAAAGGAAATAAGACTGAGCGTCATTGCAACTATTACGGGAAAGATAATCATGATGAATCTAAGTGTTTCAAGAAGATGGCAGCCTTGGAAGCAGCAATGAAGAAGCACCACATCAGCCTAGATTCACCTTCAGAATCTGCCTCTCATGGACATGCACTTTGTGCTTCTGGTTATTCTTATAATGCATCTTCTTCTTCTACTTCAAATGAATGGCTCATTGATTCTGGAGCATCTTATCATATGGCTAAGGATCAAGCCATATTTTCTACTATGCATGAATGTAACACCAAACAAATATTTGTTGGTGATGATAGATCTCTAAGTGTTGTAGGAGATGGAACAATTCCAGTAGATAATGGTAATTTTAGTGATGTACTATGTGTTCCAAGAATTTCCTGCAATTTGTTATCAGTCTATCAGATCACTCATTCTGGTGAAGGTAAAACTATGACCTTTACACCTCACCAAGTTGTAATCAAGGATTTTAAAGATCCTCAACAGGTCTTAGCTACCGGAATTGTTGATGATATTACCAGGTTGTACAAGTTTAACAACTTTGGGTCATCACCTTTCCCTTCAGTTTTTGTTGCTCATAGTGATAATTTGAGCAAACTTTGGCATGAGCGATTTGGTCACTTAAATTATCGCTCATTGCAACAACTATGTAAAGAAAATATGGTGACAGGTCTTCCGATGGTATCTTGCAGAGATGGTGTTTGCTCCGGTTGTGTACTCGGAAAACATCATCGGGACAATTTTGACAAACGTGCCTCTTGGCACGCCTCGGTTCCCTTGGATCTTGTGCATAGTGACTTGTGTGGTCCTCTTCCATCTGCTTCCTTTTCTGGTTTCAAATATTTCTTAACTTTCATTGATGATTACACCAAATGCACTTGGGTTTATTTCCTAAAACTTAAGAGCGAAGTATTTAACATGTTCTTGGCCTACAAGGCCCTTGTTGAAAAACAATCTGGTCATCAAATTATTAAGTTAAGATCTGACAATGGAGGAGAATATGTTAACAAACAGTTCACTACTTTCTGCACTGAACAAGGAATCCAACAATAGCACACTGTTCCATATACACCACAACAAAATGGTGTAGCTGAGCGGAAGAACCGCACTTTAAAAAAAATGGCTAATTGTATGATCCAATCTAAGGGACTAAGTCTTCAATTTTGGGCTGAAGCCATAAATTGTGCAAATTACATAGTTAATCGCACCCCCACAAAAGCATTACAAGGTATAACACCGGAAGAAGCATGGATTAAAATTAAACCTGATGTAAGTCACTTTCGTGTGTTTGGTAGTGAAGCATGGGCTCACATTCCGGTTGAAAAATGGAAAGCATTACAGCCTAAAAGTGAAAAGTGCATATTTGTTGGATATTATGAAGATGTAAAAGGTTATAGACTTCTTCAACCACATTCTCATGCTATAATGATTAGAAGAGATGTTAAATTTGATGAAAATATCCTGGCCTGCGAGCCTAACTCGGCGATTGTGCCATCTTTGGCCTGCGAGCCTGATTCGGCATTTGTGCCTTCTTCTTCTTCTTCCAACTTCCTTGACAGGTTTCCAACTCCAGTTTCTGATGATGAAAGTGAGGATGAAAATCCACCTCCGCCTGCTCATGTTTCTCCAGTTGCACCAACACAAGTACTTCCTCGATGGGTCCGTTCAACATGTGAAGCCGCTGGTGATCTTGCCGGTGATCCTAGAGATCAACGTCAAACACGTTCTCAGTTTCAGCGAGCATCTTCTCTTTTGGCTCAAGTTTCCGAGAATCATGATCCAGAAACTTTTGCAGAAGCTTCAGGGAATCTAGATTGGGATGCAGCCATGGATGAAGAATATCGTTCCTTAATGGCGAACGATACTTGGGATCTTGTACCTCTTCCAAAAGGAAGAAAACTTGTCAGATGTAAATGGGTCTACAGAACTAAGTATGCATCAGATGGAAGTGTTGAAAGACTTAAGGCAAGGTTAGTTGCCAAAGGTTTTTCCCAAGTTGAAGGGATTGACTACAATGAAACCTTTGCTCCTGTTGCAAAAATGAACTCCATCCGCCTTGTTCTTTCCCTTGCAGCCTTACACAACTGGGAAGTCCATCAAATGGATGTCAAGTCTGCCTTCTTACATGGTGATTTACAGGAGAAAATTTACATGGAACAACCTCTTGGCTATGTTCAGAATAACTCTAGCCTTGTCTGCCGCCTTAAGAAATCCTTATATGGCCTTAAGCAAGCTCCTAGAGCTTGGTATTCCAAAATGGATAACTTTCTCCTTGACACTGGTTTTTCTAGATGCCATTCTGACCCCAATGTCTATACCAAGAAAGTAGGAAACCATCTCATCATACTTGTTCTATATGTTGATGACCTTATTCTTACTGGTAGTGACCCTAAGCTTATAACGCATGTGAAATTCAGTCTTAAACAAACCTTTGAAATGTCAGACTTAGGACATTTGCATTATTTTCTTGGTCTCCAAGTTCTGCAAACCAAAGAAGGAATCTTTCTTTCTCAGTCTAAGTATGCTTGTGACCTTCTTCGTCGCTTTCACATGAAAGATTGTACACCAGCCCCTTCTCCCTTCCAGTCTGGAGTCAAACTTTCTGCCACTTGTACTTCACCTGAAGTAGATGCCACCTTGTATCGTCAGCTTGTTGGTAGTCTTTTATACTTGACTCATTCCCGTCCTGACCTTTCCTTTTTCGTTGGTCGAGTTGCCCGTTATATGCAGACACCTCATGAAAGTCACTGGAAAGCAGCTAAAAGAATACTTCGATATATTCAAGGTACAGTTCAGTTTGGGATTCATTACAGTACAGGGGGGAAACCTTTGTTGGTTAGTTTCACTGATTCAGATTGGGCCGGCGATCCTGATGATCGAAAGTCTACTGCAGGTTATGTTTTCAGTCTGGGATCTGGACCTATTACTTGGGCTTGTAAGAAACAACAAGCTCTTGCTCTTTCTTCAGTAGAGGCAGAATATCGAGCAGCCGTCAATGCAAGTCAGGAAGCTTTATGGCTTCGACAGATCCTTTCAGAGTTTGGATTCGAGCAGAAGCAGCCTACTCCACTTTGGTGCGACAATCAAAGTGCCATCAAGCTTGCCAAAGATCCAGTTCTACATCAACGTAGCAAACACATTGAGCTACATATGCACTTCATCAGAAATCTTGTTTATGATCGGGTTCTTGAAGTGCTCTTTTCCCCTACAGATGATCAAGTTGCAGACATCTTCACTAAGTCTCTTACAGAAGCGAAGTTTTCTAAACTTCGATCTATGTTAGGAGTTCATGAACTTGTCATTAAGGGGGGATAGGCTCTAATGCCTCCTTCCTTCTCCTAATAGTGTCACCTTTGTAAATCCTTCAATCCTATCCCAAGTTGTTCTTAAGGGGGGATGTTAGGATATTTAGACACTTAGGAGTTAGTTAAGATCAACTTGTGTAATATATCCGTTAGGGATAGTGTGTTTCTTTAGTATGCATTAGTATGCATTTGTAAATACTTAATCCGACGGTCACGATATGTTTCCGACATAGAGTGATCCGACGGCTCAACTTCTCTTAGATCAAACCTAACCTTGATCCATGGCTTAACACCCGATTGGTCCATGATCTCTATTTAAAGAGCATGGAGGGTCATTGTTTAGTTGATCGATTATGCGAAGCTCATTTGTAACTTTCTTTCTTTGCATAATAAATTGTCCCGTAGAAGCTATTTGGCCGGGGCCGTGGAGTGTTTCCCTCAAGAGGGTTTAAACCACGTCAAAACATCGGTGTGTTGATCTGTGATCTATTTGTGTGAAGTGGTTGCTCTTGGTGTTCAGTCCTTTGGTAGTACCCTGTGTACCCGAACATATCAGAGCCTGGTTTACGTAAGGAAGGAGTTCAATTCATAAGGGAAAAGCAGTTAACGATGGCTTCCACTTTGGGTAATTTGCAAACCATAATATTTACTGGTAAAAATTATGAATATTGGTCTTTAACTATAAAAGCTTTGTTTATAGGTCAAGATGTATGGGACATAGTCCAGACTGGTTATGTAGAACCAACAGATGCAGCAGCATACAACAATCTCACACAACCTGAGAAGGATGTTTTGAGGGAACAAAGGAAGAAAGATGGAAAGGCATTGTTCCACATACATGAAGCGACACATGAATCAATACTCCCCAGAGTAGCAGCAATGCAGTCAGCAAAGGAAGCGTGGGACACGCTGGAAATAGCATATCAAGGTTTCAACAAGGTAAAGACTGCCAAACTTCAAATTCTTAGAAGAGAGTTTGAATCTCTATGAATGAAAAATACAGACTCAGTAGACTCATTCTATACTTGTGTAGTTGGTCTAGTGAATCAAATAAAGTCTCATGGAGAAACACAAGCTGACCAAAGAGTTGTTGAAAAATTTCTTAGAGTTCTGCGAAAGAAATTTGAATCTTTGGTTGTGACCCTAGAGGAAAACAAAGATCTGTCCATATTTACTGTTGATGAGTTGCAAGCCTCATTACTCAATCATGAACAAAGAATCAACGGTTTAGACACATTGCTGGAAGGTGCGTTTGCAGCACCGTCATCAATAAGTCGTGGTAGAGGCAGAGGTAGATCAAACTCTAGAGGCAGAGGACGAAGTTCGTTCAGAGGAGGTCACAGCAGCAGTCCTGCACATGTCGCGGGAAGAGGTCAGGATCATACACCTAATCAGCCAAGTGGAAAAAGGTATGATAAATCAAAGATTCAATGTCATTACTGTAAGAAGTATGGACACTTCGCATATGAATTCAAGAAGAAGCAGTATGATCAGGGAAAGCAAGGTGAAACTCAGTCAAGCAGCAGCAGCGCACCAAACAGTTAGCTCTTCTTGGCATGCGCATCATCGCTGGAATGCAATGCCATCCAAGAAAGTCCAAATGACATATGGTATTTAGATTCAGGCTGTAGCAATCATATGACTCGCAATTTAAGTTTATTTTCTAGCCTAGATAAATCAGTTCAAACTGATGTAATAGTTGGAAACAATATCCAAGTCACTGTTTTGCATAAGGGTATTGTTGATATTCTAACAAAATAGGGGGAGCATAAATTTATGCCTGATGTGTACTATGTTCAAGGTTTAAAGCATAATCTGATGAGCATTGGGAAGATGATAGAAAAAGGTTACAGAGTTCATATGATAGGGAAGTGCTATGTGATCAAAGATGTATACCCAAGCAATTAGCTAATAGCCGAAGTACAGATGACAAGCAATCGCTTGTTTCCTTTGAGGATAACACCAATAATCAAAAGTAAAAATACTCATGTTGTTCATGAAAGTCAAAAAGAAAATTTTGAAGCTGCGTTTAAGACAGAAAGCAAAGGAGCAGAAGTTCCCAGCAACGAGGAAGAAAAAGGCAGCACAATGCATGCTGCGTTTCAAATAGAAATGAAGGATGAATCCTGGTTATGGCATTTTAGATTTGGACATCTGAATTTTGGTGGGCTAAAGCTACTGTACATGAAGGATATGGTGAAAGGATTTTCATTCATTGAAAAGCTAGAGAGAATTTGTGAAGGTTGTATCTTCGCAAAGTAGCATAGAGAGACTTTTCCAGTCAGAAAGTCATACAGTGCTTGCGCACCACTTGAAATTGTACAGTCTGATATCTGTGGACCAATGCAAACCCCATCCATGGGAGGATGCACATATCTTCTCACATTCATTGATGATTTCACAAGAAAAACCTGGTTCTATTTTCTAAAGCATAAATCTCATGCATTTGACTGTTTTCAGCAGTTCAAGGCACTTGTGGAGAAGCAGAGTGGTTACAGCATCAAGATATTAAGAACAGACAGAGGTGGTGAGTATGTCTCAAATTATTTCTTAATGTTTTGCAAGAATCAAGGCATACAGAAACGATTCATTACGCGGTACACACCGCAGCAGAATGTCATCGTCGAAAGAAAGAACACAACCATCATGGAGATGGCGCGTAGTATGTTGGCAGCCGCGCATCTGTCAAACGAATACTGGGATGAAGCAGTGAAAACTATAGTATACATCATGAATCGATGTCTGACAAAGAGCGTGAAGAACAAGGTTCTGCAGGAAGCATGGACAGGTATGAAACATAGTGTTTCGCATTTGAAAGTTTTTGGTTGTGTAGCATATGCACATGTTGCAAATGAGCTGAGAAGAAAGTTAGACAATAAAGGACAAAAATACATCTTTATTGCATATTCTAAAGACACAAAAGCATACAAGTTGTATGATCATGTCGCAAGAAAATTTATTATCAGCCGCGATGTCCAGTTTGTGGAAAATGAAGCATGGGATGGAACTATTGAGAAAAATGTGAAAATCGTGTCACATGATGAGCATGATGACATCATAGAATATGTGGTTGAGACTCCGCATGTGAATCAAAACTTCGCAACACCACCTACTCTAAGGACTGCGCAGCATGGTTCAGCACAAGCAACTCCGACAGAAGTCGCAGCATCTCCGACAAGCACTCCAAGTGTGCAGCAAACTCCATCAAGCAGTTCGCGCAGTTTGACACCAACAACTCCGCCGATGACAAGAAGTCTGCGTGAGATATATGAGGCTGGTACACCTAATTCATTCTCTTGTTTTGCATGATTTTCTCAAATTAATGATCCACTAACATATGAAGAAGCAATTGAAGATGAATTCTGGGCACAAGCCATGAATGAAGAAATAGAATGCATAGAGAAGAATCAGACATTGGAACTAGTTGATGTTCCTCAAGACAAGGATGTGGTAAGTGTGAAATGGAATTATAAGACCAAGCAAGATGCTGAAGGAAATGTGCAGAAGCACAAGGCGAGATTGGTAGAAAGAGGGTTCACTCAGCAGCCTGGCATAGATTTCAATGAAACTTTTGCACCTGTAGCTCGCATGGACACTATCAGAACAATTTTGGCCATCGCAGCACAAAAGAAATGGCCTGTTTATCAAATGGATGTTAAGTCCGCATTTCTAAATGGATATTTAAAAGAAGAAGTATATGTGGAGCAGCCACAAGGCTATGAAGTTCCAGGACAAGGACACAGAGTATACATACTGAAGAAGGTGCTCTATGGTTTGAAGCAAGCTCCGCGAGCTTGGTACAGTCGCATTGAATCATACCTCATTCAGAATGGATTTCACAGAAGTGAATGTGAGCCAACGCTGTACACAAAAATCAACCAACAAGGTAATAAACTAATTGTTTGCCTGTATGTAGATGATTTAATATTTACTCGTGATTTTGGCGTAAAAGAATTTAGAACAGTCATGGAAAGTGAATTTGAAATGACTAATTTGGGGCTTATGAAGTACTTTCTGGTCATTGAAGTCCAAGAGAATGAAAATGGGATATTTATATCTCAGTCAGAGTATGCAAGTGATGTATTGAACAGGTTTAAGATGTTAAATAGCAAAACAGCTCCAACACCAATGATAACAGGTTTGAAATTAAGCAAGGATGATGATGGATCCAATGCAGATCCTACACTATTTAAAAGGCTCGTACGCCTCCTTATGTATCTTACAGCAACAAGGCGAGACATGTATGGAGTCAGCTTAATCTCAATATTCATGGAGTCACCAAAAGAATCGCATTCGCAACCAAGTAAAAGAATTCTGAGGTATGTAAGTGGAACAAGAGACTTTGGTATTTTGTATTCCACCTCAAAAAATTTCAAACTCATAGGATACACTCACAGTGACAATGGAGGCAGCATAGATGACAGAAAAAGCACATCTGGGAATACATTTCATATAGGAACAGGTGTTGTATCATGGCCATCAAAGAAACAACCCATAGTAACTCTTTCTTTAGCAAAAGCAGAGTATGTTGCAGCTACAAGCGCTGCATGTCAAGCCGTTTGGATGTGAGAATTTTAAGTGATCTGCCGCAACATCAGCAAGAACCTACAGTCATTTACCGTGACAATAATTCAGCTATCGCACTATCAAAGAATCATGTCTGCCACAAAAGAACCAAGCGCATTGACACAAGGTATCACTTCATGAGAGGGTTGATAAACAACAAAGAAATTTGTTTAGAATTTTGCAGGTCTGAAGATCAGGTAGCAGACATCTTTACCAAACCATTGGCAAAAGACCCATTTCAGTATCTGCGAAGTTGTTTAGGAATGACAAGTAACGCGCAGTGAACTTGATCATGAACAGAGCATGTTTGTACTCTGAAACATTTTGTAATATTTTACTTCTGTTTAAAAGATCCCCATCCGCTCATAATTAAGGGGGAGTGTTGGAAATATCTAATTTATGAGCCGATCGCATAGTTACTGCGCCGACTCTGTCAGAAACCATGTCAGTCAACCCTGTCAGACTGTCTGTGTCAGTGCGATGTCTGCAGCATCAGTGTGTCAGTCAGTTCTCATCCAATTTGGCGCACGTTATGCTTTCATTAATGAAACCGCGTTAATAATTCGCAAGTCAAGAAACCTTAGGTTAGAATTTATTTATTTCAGTTTTCTAAGTCGGTTGATAGAAAAATCTATAAATAGAATCTCATAGTTAAAAACTTAGAGAGAGATGTGCAAGAAGTGTGAAAGGAGTAGAAGCTCCCGTGAATTATATCAAGAGCCCAAGCTTTGTGAATGTAGAAGTCCGCAGTGAAACTCACTTCCATGAATTGAGGAGGTGCACAGTTTACCTTGGTAAATATATAAGTTTATGTTTTATGTTTCATTCTCAAGAATGTTGTATTTTGCAAGTGGCACATCATCTCCAATTTTACTTAAGTGAATGTTGTTTACATTTACTCGCATAAAAGGAATCAAGATTTCCAAATAATTCACGGTAATGAATGTTCTAAATTTAACAAGGACTAACTTCGCGTTAGATGTTTTTAGTTAAAGATATATATTTTATGATAAAGTTTGATTAAGCATGCCGCGAAGTGTTTGTGAAGTCCGTGAAGTGAAGTATTGTGGAGAAATTAACTTCGCATCACTCTAAAGTTCACGGCGCAACAAAAAGTCGAAATCGTGCAGTTACTTGCTGCCAAGTGAATGCCGCACAGTTACTTGCCGCCAAGTAAAAGTTAATTGCCGCGCAGTCAAAAATGCGAAGTTAATTCTTAGTGAGGAAAGTGTTCCGCGAAGATTCTCTGTTATATGATCTGCTAAGTCCGAAGCAAAGGGAAGAAAGTACTCATCCACTGCGCACCTAAATCTTCTTTACTATGCGGTGTTCCTTTTCCCTTGAGAAAGCTATTAGACATTAAGTACTTCAATTATTTTTATAATGAATGATAGCTTATTGACTGTTTCTACACATTACTTCAAATGATTTTAAAGGAATGACAGTTTATGGAATGTTTTTAGGCATTAGCTGAAATGTTTTTAAGTGTTTTTAAAGGAACGACAGTTTCTGTTATGCTTTTAGTTATTAGTTCAAATATTTTTACAAGGAATGCCATTTTATGGACTGTTAGTAGACATTACTTCAATTCTTTTTTTACGGTCAACACTTTTTTTTTAACAGTGAATGTCAATTTATGGGGTTGTTGTTGTCTTGAGTCCACCATGCGAAAGTAAATCGTCACAAAAGGAAATATATTTAGCCGTTCGATAAACAAATATAAAAAAGTTTCTAATTCTGTCACTTTATTATATTTCTTAGCGAGTAGTCTAAAGCTTTCCCCACCTCTCATTGCCCGAAGCACCCTCCCATCGCCGCTCTGGACTGGACGTGCATTAACTCTCAGGCTGACGAGTTGGTGACTCCATCTCGCCACCGTCCTCCGCTCACATTGCATGCTCCATTCGAACCAGAGATACGTTGTGGATCCATACGCTGCTCAACTAGGAACACCCAACCTTCTCTCTTTGAATGCTTTTTTTTCAATGCCTTTTTGGTCACGAAGAAGATCCAGAATCAAATATATCACATGTTCTACATACGATAAAGAATTTTCGGTGGTGTTACCAGGGATCCTTGCAACTTTGTTCCCAAATTTTGTGCAGCCTCAATTTCTACCCCTTCCATCCCTACATCAAACAGCATTTGGGATGCTGTTTTCTGGCATACTTTGTAACTCTTCTGATCAATCTCTCCAAGAATTGAAAGCCCACGTCCACTGTAGATGCTACCCTGGACTCATGGGGTCTATTTAAACCGTTTTGTTTGTGTTGATATTATTTCTGGAAATTAACCAAATCCGTAGGTTTATAAAGGCACAAATTTTCAAACAATTTTCAAGGTTTATTTGGTTATTATATCTATTAGCGAACTACTAGTATAGTTCGAACCTAAGAATCCATAAAATCTATGGAGTAGTCTAACGCTCTTAAAAAACTGTTCCAAAAAACAGAGGAAGCGAAAATCGATGGCTATAATCAAGATGGTTAGTCAAAGAATGAAGCGAGAGCAAGAGAAAACACAGAAATGTATTATCATTGCTATTCAATTTGAAAATTTGAGGCAATAGTAGATATTAAAACTTTCTGAACCTGGAAGAAAAACAGAGGTAAGGGCAATTTTGTTTTTAAAAATTTGAGGCAAAAGTTGAGATCAGTAATGGCACGGATAGAACATAGTCCTGGCCTTATGCTGCATTTTCAGTCTGTGTTGATCACAGGAGTGGCATTGATGCCATGGATCCAGACAATGAATGCTCAAAGCTGTACTGGTCTGAGTTACCATTTTTATTACAAATCATGTCCCAATGCCCAGGCTATCATTAAATCTGTTGTAGAATATGCTGTGAAAAAGGAAGCTAGAATAGCTGCTTCCCTGCCTCGATTGCAATTTATAAAACTAACCTAATTAAGAATAACCTATAGGACAACATGCGTTTAATATGTTCCAATGTAGCCATAAAAAGGGCTGTTTCCATGCGTTGAGTAAAATTTGCAATTTTATTTTATTTGCTTTGTGTTGCTTCTCCTGCACAGATTTTTTCTACAATCTTTCTCGAGATGTCCACTAGACTCCCTTCTTGCAATTTTTCTCAAATCAACTCAACTGTATTTCATCTCTACTTTTATCCCATCTTCTGTTTGTGTTTTGAACTCCTTTCTTTCATTTTTTTCTCAAATCAACTGAGCCATCTACGTCTTCTCTTCTTTTATCTAGCCTTCTGTTGCAGCAACATGTTGACCACAACATACCATTTCTTTAGTGTGTTTTAGTGTGTTTTGATCTTGTTGACACATATGCCAATGTTTAAAAAAATTGGAATTCTTGTATTTTTTTTCCTCAAAGCAAATGAGCTATCTAGTTTTCTGTTACCACAACATGTTGACAACATACCATTCAAGTGTGCTTTGATATTACTCATATAATTTTTCCTCAAAGCAAATGAGCCATCTATTTCCTCAAAACAAATGAGCTATCTAGTTTTCTGTTACCACAACATGTTGACAACATACCATTCAAGTGTGCTTTGATATTACTGATATAATGCCCATATTTTCAAAAAAAATTGGAGCACCATCTCTGAGGATTATTATTCTATATTCTTCTCCATTTCTTGACCGAGCAACTACTTGTCGGTCAATAACATCCTTTGTCCTGACATCATGCTCTCTTCACCTTCCTTGCATTTTTACTCAAAGGCCAACTTTGTTGTCATATGCTTCTTTTGATCCTTTTACTTGAGCTGCTATCCAATTTTAAATATCCAATATATGGGATTTTTATTCCTGAACCTTTCATTTTTTAGTGGTATAGGCATCAGCTTAGCACTGGTTACAATGCTTCATAACCCATTTTCCCTGAGCATCACCTCAAAAACACTGTAGCAGACGTGTATGAATTGGAGATAATTCAACTGTAGATAGGATCACTCATAAAAAACAAAACGATTAAAAAGGAAATTGCTCTTAATGTTGCTAGTACCATGTAGTTAGAAACATGCTCAACCTATGCACTTTGATACGATGTGAAAATGAATATATGAAAAACAAAAACATGAATACTGAAGAACCGGAGCTTAAAAATGGGGAAACA
Organism: Larix kaempferi; assembly: GCA_027924585.1. Taxonomy (NCBI): domain Eukaryota; kingdom Viridiplantae; phylum Streptophyta; class Pinopsida; order Pinales; family Pinaceae; genus Larix; species Larix kaempferi. Next base: position 503,743 of record BSBM01000665.1, on the reverse strand, counting down.
CTGAACACATACGCTCATTTTTTATTTATACAGAATCACAGATTTATACATTATATAAATCTAACAAATTCCATCTTAGATCTCATTGACTGATCACACTGACTATACTCAAATAAAATTAATTGATTCGACTTAATTACTTAGATCCAATAGATATATTATTCTGATTAACTAGATGAAAGAAATAGAAGATATTCTTACATATTCCAGGAAGAGTGGAGGTCATAAACAGGAGATTCCAACATACTAGAGGGCATTTTACAAAATATAGTAAACTAAAATCACTTTGCATTTGGGGTTGTTGCAAGAGATGTTGGATCAGCATCCATTGCAACATGTGGAGCAGAAGGATTGGGATTTTCCATCCATCATGTAAGAGCATTGGCAGACAGACCAATGAGAGGTTGGAATGGCTAGAATGAAAAGGATGGAGACCTTGCAAAAGGAGCACCGATAGGTTGAAATGGATAGAATCAAAAGGAAGAAGATAACGCATTATTAACAATTTGTGGAGACATTACACTCACTCCAACCAAAAATATTTGTTGAAATCACAGATGCAAGCCCGTCAAAAATAAGTATACCAGTTCATTATTCACAATGTTGTGGCAATAGAAGGAAACACTGCCTCTTTTCAAATTGACCTCCAACTAATACTCTAATCCATCTAATACTCCAACAGATAGCAAACTCAAACTATTAATTGATGGATTTTATAAGTCCCATAAAATTAATAAGGACCTTAACCAGTCCCAACCTGTAGCGAGTTGTTTAATCATAAACATGGGTATAGAAAATGTCTCTGCAAAGTAATGTCGATACCAACATCCATGTTGCTATTCAATACTACCAGACTCCGAATGAGTGAACCATGTCTTTTACTAATGCAAAACTACAGATCAGCGTGCAAACATGAATTGCTTATCACAGTTCATACATAAATCTTTGTATGGTCGCTTCTAGCCTCTCCCAGAATAAAAATGTAGACAATGCTGGTTTTATCCGAATCATGATTCAGGGATCATTCTTTTCACATAGTTTAAAGAATCTTTTACATTATAACTCATAATTTAAAACTGACTACAAAAGTGCTGGAGGAAAAGCCTGATATGAGATAACTGTCATGGTTCATCTAATTGTTGAAAACTTCCCGCTGAATAATGATATAATAGTGTAGCAGATTAACAAGGAAATTACCCTCAATTTTGGCAGATGAATTTCTGGTGTTTTCTTATATAAAAATAAAACACAACCACCATGAATTAATTGCTTGTGTATCCTTCCCATGCAATTAAGACGATCCGAGAACTCCATCTAAAATAAAAACATGAGGAGCCCTTTCATTGTACAACATGTAATTATCAGAACTCGAAGAATTCAATCTCATCTTTAGTTCCTCAACAATCTTATCCCTCATAATCTCTTCTTGTCTCTTAGCTTGAATTTCTCAGTGTAATCAAACCTTTCTGCAGTTCATTCTCACCCACAATCAACATCCAAGGTATACCAGCCTTTGATGCATCAGCTATGCATTTCACAATATTTTTGGTGATTGTTACAACAAATTCTGCTTTCAATTTGGCAGCCCAGAGCTTGCTCACTAGTTTGGGAGCCACCACCAAAACTTATGTCTGTGTTGCAGAAATTGCCTGCAAAATATCTGGTTCGAATGGAGCATCCACAACGTATCTCTGGTTCGAATGGAGCATGCAGTGTGAACGTCCAGTCCAGAGCGGCGATGTGATGGTGCTTCGGGCAAGGAAAGGTGGGGACAGTACTCCAGTGGGGACGGTTCTGTCTTAAAACTGACCTAATATCTGCGACTCCGGTTGAAAGCTGCTCTAAGAAAAGATACTGTCCCGTTTCCGGATAAGAGATCACTGGAGACGGTGAGGGGACGGTGAGGGGGTGGCCTGCACGGTGACGCGGTGACGGAGTAGTCTAACCTCGGGATTTCACCTCGGGATTTCACCTTGGGCGAAATCTTAGAAGTGTTAGACTACTCCTATTTCTTAGTCATGCAATTTTATTCTAGATTTCATTTTTTCTGATCATTTATTATAAGTTTTATGTACAATGAAATACACAAATTGATTTTTTTATAAATAAAATAGATTTATGATATTTCTGTTTATTGAACCTTTATTATAAGTTTTCTGTACTGTAAAAGAAAAATGTGCAGTATACACAAAACCAACATTTTTGTTTAAAAATAAAATAATTTTTAAATAGATCCAATTTAGATGTATATTGTTTCCACAATCACAGTTGATGTCTTCATATATATATGGTAGGAAAATAAGGAAGAAATACCAATTTGTTCATGGTAAAAAATGAGTTTCAAAAACAAAATAGTAGTGCATTTTGTTCTCAAGGTTTTGGAAACAACCATATTACTGGTAAATCGAACATAAGTTTCAAAGTTTTTGTTCCATGAATGCATGTTATTTAAAGAATTGAAAAATTAGAAAATAATAATAGTTTAAAATAGTATCATGGAATACAAGGTTTTTGAAACAACCATATGACTTGTAAATCCAATTAAAGTTTTTGAAGCTTTTTATAGTAAATGCATGTATTTTACATAATTGAAAAATTAAAAAATAATAACTAGTTTAGAGTAGTAATGGAATACAAAGTTTCACATTTTCTGTAATGGCACTGTCTATACTTGTCCAAACAAATGTTTTGAAATAGTTTTGCAATTGGAAGATTTACATGATATTTTGTGTATTATTTGAAAGAAAATATATGTGAGCAAACTTTCGAAAGAATTTAGGGAGGGATGAGTTTTACAAGATGCATTTCATTGTTTCATTTTCTCTTTTTAGGACTAATTAGACAAGTTGTTCATATTTGTTCAATGTGTTTCCTTGTACATCGGGAGATGTTGTTAGGTACATATATTCTAAATGACTTTAAATATAGGCATAAAATGTATTTTTTCCTCCCAAGGAACCGTGTACTTATATCACAAGTAAGAATTGTGCAAGGATGGATTTGAGTGTTTCTTCCTAGTATAGTTTGTAAAGGAAAGTAACATTCCAAGAATAATGGTTAAAAATTCAAAGTATGCATAACTAAATCAAAAAATAAATAGATATTTTTCTATACCTTTATTAAAGAAAATATGTTAAATGTAGCTTTGCACAATCATCATTTAAAACATCAATAAATGTTGATAAAGAGAAGAAAATTTGTAATACCTTCTAGGCTCATTTATTTCTTTTTCATTCTTTTTGTTCTTTTGCACTTACACCAAAAGTAGACTAGGGTCTCGTATTTTGTTGGAAGTAGTTGAGAACCCCAACTAGCGTCAAATACTAGGACTTAGAAATTCCCCTAATTTTTTATGAGACTTTTCCCTATGTTTTTCTTTTTTTTTGGTTTGTTATTTTACAAAGTTTAGTGACTCCAAAGGATTATAGTTATGAATTTTTTTTAAATTAACAAAGTGCTTGAATGATGATGTTAATGGATTAACTACTCTTTCTCTTGGATGCATTATTGTTGAAATATGTTGCATCAAGCTAAATGAGGATTTTTGTTTTGGGTATTTGTTAGAGCCTTACCATCACCAATCTACTTTGGGGTACTTAGCAGTTAGTCAATTAATATATGAAGACATATTTTTCTAATACAACCCAATAGCCTCTTGTTGATGTGTGGTTTCTCAAATGCTAAATATCATCTTTATTGAATTTTTTTGGTTTTTGCATGCCCCAACTCCTTATTAGGGTTAGGGTTTTGGATGTCCACACATGACTAGCTCCACATGTGCGAGAAATGAGAGATGATGTAGGATTCACTGAGTACCATGGTAGTCAATTGGATAGGTCACCTTGTGGGAGGCATAAATTCTTGATATGGACATCATTTGAGGTGATTCTTGGACCGTTGGAAAGGCCTTGAAGCATATAATTACATTAAAAGCCATTACAAATCGATGGAATTGTTTACCCCAAAAGCATCATTGTAATTATTGGACCATTGGAAAGCCCTCTGAGTGTAGACTCACATGAAGGGCCATTAGAAATTGATGGAATTTTGTACCCCCAAAAAAATATTTTACACCCGCAAACATTATGCAGGGGCATCGGGGCCTAGGAATAATAATCGAAGTTGATAGACATAAAGAGGCCGACCATGGGGATTGCAGACGACCACTAGTGCAGGAAGACTGGTAGTTGAATATAGGCAGTCAAGCAAGAAGTTGTTGAAGTATGGTCGACATAATGGAAGTCGACAAAGTCGAAAGTCGACGATAGGTCGAGTAACGACATTGACAGAAAGCAGTGAAAGGACAAGCATGGAGGATGGGGAGGATGGTGAAAAGTGTTGTTGTAATAGTTTTTTTAATAAAGTAGGATATTGTTATTGACTAAGAATTGGTGCCTCTAATTCCAACTTTCCTCTTTTATTTACATTCATCTTTATGTGATCGAGCACAATTTTGTTTGTCTTCTAGAAATTCTATAGCAGAATTGTAAGAATGGATCCATAATAATAAACACCATTATTTTTTTCATAATAACCACAATTAATTTGTTAACGTTGAAATTTTACATTAATTTTGATAACGAATTAATGTGAAATCTCATTTTTCTTGATTCTCTTTATCATATCTGTTAGTTTTTCATACAATTATAGCAGTATAATGTAATTGAATATGAACAATAGGATCACTAGAAGAAAGACAAAGCACATAAACAAAGAATACGAGAATTTATCCTGGGAAACCCAATAGGGAGAAAAGCAAACAACCTTGGTATAGAGATGAGCAATTCTGAGAACATAGTAAAAATATGAGAGAGAGAAAGTAGAATGTCTCTCGAAGTAGAAACCCCAAAAATATACTTCTCCTTGCTGTAGATGCGAATTCCTCTCCAAGTGATGCGAGCTTGTGTGTGTTGAGTGAGTGACCAAATGAGGCACACAACCTCTCTATTTATAAACTTTCCAAATTGGATTTGTCCCTAATTGAGCTAACTTCTCTAACTCACAGGGACGACTTCACCTCAGAACAAATAAAATAATGTTTATTTAATTCTTTTCTTTGGTTAATTTGTCCCCAATTTTTACATCGATTCTTTCAAGGATTTTACATAATTAATTGCATCAAAATCATCTCCCATAGGAGGTAAAAATCAATACAATATAATATAATAAGAATAACTTCCAAAGTTACACTAATTCCAACACTCCCTCTCAACAAGGAAGGTATTCTTCGGACACGGTCATCATCAACATCACGATCATCTAGGTTTCATCTATATATCACATATTTCTCGATCATCTCTATACATATCGAAGGTCATCAACACAGTCTTAGTCCTTCGATAAGTGTTATCATGCATCTGCTTCACACACTAGTACAAAATGAGAGATAAGTTACTAGGTGACTAAAAATGTTAGTCACCATAGTTTTTTCAAGGGATAAATGATTAAAATTGAGCAATTTTAAGTGATCCGACTATAAACGACTAAGATAAATGACTAATTTAGTCACGGGACAACATATGTGACTAGATAACAAGTGACTAAAATGTAAATGACTAATTAGGTCATAGGAATACAAATATGATTAACCAACAAGGACTAAGAATATGAATTAGTCGCTTATGTTAGTCATTTCTAGTTGTGTCAACCCCGCAATGGAAAATTAGAATTTTGAAAATGAATTTGTACATTTTACTAAATTTTGACATTGTAGATGGGTTTAGAGACCGCCTTTAAAGGGATCTCTAAATCCATTTGCAATGTTAACATTTAATAATTTGTAACATTGTAGATAAATTTAGAGACCCAAGTGACATTAGTTGTATCACTACAATGAAAATTTGCAATTTTGACAATGAATTGTTACGATTTACTAAGTTTTAACACTACAGATGGATTCAGATACCCACACTACATATGGATTCAGAGACCACTAGGGGGTCTTTGAATCCATCAAATCCATATTCAGTGTTAAAATTTAGTAAATTGTAGCACTGTAGATGGATTCATGAGACCCCCTAATTAGTCACTCGACACAATTTTCTTCTTTCATGAAGAAATCTATCGAGGTCTCTTATTTATCTGCAAATTAATACTGTTTGTGGATGTGTTCAATGGCCTCAAGCCTCTTTTGTAAGTGTAATATTGTCATCATCATGCGCAATCAAAATTAGAGACTTAAGTCACATGTACTCAATCCTAACCATGCTATGTTGACCAATATCCGGTGATCATGACGCCCTAGGAAGACACCAAATTTTGATAGTACATTGTTGTCATGATATGCATGTACACTCATATTAATCATGGACTCAACTCACAACTAGTCAATCCTAGCATATAATACATAAATTTGTGTCTAACAAGAACATGTTCATGGCCATGCTACCATCAACCCCTAACCATTTCATAGCCATCTATTATTGATCATTAAAATATATATCTAAAACATATAATATATAATAATAATTTTATTCAATATTAAGTATAAGTTTAAAAATTTAATTCTTATATTACATGCACCATTAACAATATATATAATTAATATTACATACACAACATATAATATAATATACAATATATAATTACATACAAATCCTATAATATTAAAAAGAAAACATATATATAACATACAAAACAAAACATATAATATATATTATATAACATGACAATATATAATATAAACTTATATTATATAACACAAAAAATAATATATAATAATAAATTAACATATATTAAGTATACCCTAAGTAAACCCCTACCACACTAGTACACTATTAGCGGGATCCGATATTACCTAAGTTCATGAATGACCGAGGAGGTTATGAGTTTGAATTAATGAGTTAGATTACCGATCTGAACTAGTCCAATTAGCGCCCCCGTGAAATTGATATTTGGAGCCAAATATTTCTCTGTGTTATGTTCCTTCCTAGAACTTGAATTGAAAATACAGATTCTGAGTTTCAGAAGATGCAGTGGGGCACATTGCACGATTCTGATATTTTCCATCTCACTCTGACTTGGACAAGCTAAGTTGGCATTCTGAAAACATTCATTGTGTTCATCATATGGATTCATAATTCCATTGTAGTGGTAGATAAGTTTAGATAACACCATCGAAAGGATGGATTTGTATGGCATTCATAGTAATGGCAAGTTCAACATCATGGATAGTTTGATGTAGTTTGAGGTAAGAATTATTGTAGTTTTATATATGCGGGGTGATTTTTCCAGGTGTTATCTTGATATATGGAGCAAAAGAGTGAGCCTAAAGCCTGAATTAGGACTAGCGAAGCCATTTTATGCCATCTTAGGGAAGCTGAGGAACAATTTGTCGATAAGGGCAGGTATTCAATTATATTAATGGAGGTACCTGTTGGGCATGAGAAATATTGGTTTACCAAAGGTACAGTTGAAAGGTATGCATAACTTTTTGTATCTAGAGGTGGAGAAAAGATTAATTGATTGATGTCAATTCCATGCATATTTTTTAGTTGGTAGGTTGGATCTTTACCCATACAAGTGTTGAGTCCAATTCCTAGGTTTCGTGATCCATTTTTGGAGTGGAGAAAAGATTAATTGTTGTCAATTTACAATTTTGCAAGTTTTGTGAAAATTTTATAGTTGGTAGGTGGGATCTACCCATATGAATAATGAGTCAAATGCAGAGCAGCTTTTCTTATCTATTTTTAGTACACGGTGTAGAAGAATTGATGTCACTTCAGAATTTTAGAATTTCATTGATATTTTCGTGGTTAGTGCGTTGGGATCTTCCCATTGTGCATTGGGTTAACGCCAAAGCTTTATGATGCATGTTCTCATTAAGTCTCTTGATAATGTTTTGCATTATATACGTTTTCTAGTTTGTGATCACTCGTCCTTGAGTGGGTTAACACAATTGAAATTTAAATTGTACATATTGGATAATCTATTAGTGCCCAATGCAGTGAGGCTCTAGCGATGAACATTTAATTATTGCTCTAATCCTTTTCAATACATTGCCATACTTCTTTCATCTCATGTATTAAGCCATTTTTTTGTGTGTTGCATGATACTAATAAGCCCCCAAATTTGGTGCAAGTGGACCAATAAAAGGTAGGCCCAACGTTATGTGATTTGTACAGCAGGCTTGTCCATTATGAAAACCTTCTAGCAAAGATCCCCACCACCTCAAGAAGGTGAAAATATGATGATACATTCTAGGTCTAGGGGTATAAATAGAGTCTTCAATGTAAACTCCTAATATGAATTGAAGATACATGAACTAATATATTATAATGTTAATGATAAATAATATACTACTTTATATATATATATATATTAAGAATAAAAAAAACAAAACACATAAATAAAAAATAAAACTCCATTTATGTCGTATTAGGATGAATGGAGTCTATGAAATTCCTCAAGATTACATCAATTGACACATAATTTGATTTTTTTAGGAGGCCCAAATGATCCAACATTGGAAGCAATCCCTGCGCCACTTCGGGTATGCTCAATTTTTTTTCTCTTAATATCGTTTTGCTTTTTGTAAACTCCTAATATGAATTGAAGATATATGAACTAATATATTATAATGTTAATGGTAAATAATATACTATATATATATATTAACAATAAAAAAACAAAACACATAAATAAAAAACAAAACTCCATTTATGTCGTATTAAGATGAATGGAGTCTATGAAATTCCTCCCATATACATCAATTGACACATAATTTGATTTTTTTAGGTGGCCCAAATGATCCAACATTGGAAGCAATCCCTGCGCCACTCCGGGTATGCTCCATTTTTTTTCTCTTAATATCTTTTTGCTTTTTGTAGATTTGTAATATGAATTGAAGATATATGAAGTAATATATTATAATGTTAATGGTAAATAATATACTACTTTATATATATATATATTAAGAATAAAAAAACAATATATATATATATGTCTATATATAAAAAGAATAAAAAACAAAACACATAAATAAAAAATGAAACTCCATTTATGTCGTATTAGGATGAATGGAGTCTATGAAATTCCTCCCGATTACATCAATTGACACATAATTTGATTTTTTAGGAGGCCCAAATGATCAACCGTTGGAAGCAATCTCTGCGCGAGGTATGCTCATTTTTTTTTTCTCTTAATATCTTTTTGCTTTTTTGGGTTTACAAAATATTTTCTAAGAACATAAACCCTAAATCCTAGGGACTCTAGAAATAAGAGCAAGTGTAGGATTCTTAATTTTGAGATTTGATACACCAGACAGTTTGAGAGGGCATTGCAGAGGGTGGAGGGAAAGGTTTGGAATCCCAGGGAATTATAGTAACTCAACTAGATTTTCATGTTTAATAGAAAATGCAGGGCTTGAGAATTTTTTGTTGTTTTGATAGAAAATGCACGGCCATCCCCACCAAGGATTTCTCTGTGATAATTGTATATGCCTCTCTATGTGAATGCATAATTGAATAAGTAAATAGTCTTGTCCCATCAGAATTCATGTGTAAAGATGATGAGATAGAGCTAGGCGAAAATTTTGTATCTGTTAATAATTCCCTATCTCTATGAATTCATCATCAATTCATTCATTAGGGGTTCCTTGTAGTGCCCTATTAATAGCATATGCTTTGGGTTTGTTATCCCCCATTTTGTATGGGTTTCTACTCCTGAAATTTTTTCAGTGCCCTATTAATAGCATATGCTTTGGGTTTGTTATCCCCCATTTTGTATGGGTTTCTACTCCTGAAATTTTTTCACAACTCCAGCCTTGGGGTTGCATATCCATGGTTTTGATTAGCCACAAGTATGAACTACAATGACTCGTATATGTTTCTTGTGAAAAGAGACTTGGTTTTGAACACCACAAAAAAGAGGGTGCAATGAATTCATTGCTAAGTAATTTCTTTTTCCTTTTTTCGGTTTTTCCACAGAAAACAAGTCATTTTTTTGTATTCATCGAGAATAAACTGCACAATACAGTGCTTATACTAGATCTCTTGATAGAGGAAAATGTATTAACTCTTGAGTTTGAGATCATATCCTTTTGTTTTCTTCTACAAACCCTTGGAATCAAAACAATCCCCCGAAGATTCTCTCAAAACTGTATCACAATTACATCAATATCCGAGCAAAATTGGCGAGAGACTTCTCCAAAACATCAAACCCACCAGGCCAAAAAAGAAAGAAAAACACAACAAACCTGTGCAGATGGCCAAAACCCAATCCTCCAATGAATCAGAGGAAAAATAAACTAAATACAAGGCTTGAATTTCCTTAATCTAACACCTTGAGTCCGAGGACTCGGAGGATACAGATTCAAGGGAATGAACTCTGCTCTCTTACCTTTACCTGATGAAGAAGATGAAAACCCATACAACAAAGAATTGAAAAACGAGGACACCTTGGGATTAATCCTCGCTGATGAACTAGCATTAGTCAAAAAATTCCCGGAAGAAGGAAACACTACGCCATGAAATGAATGAATGCCCAAGATTAACTGCTGCTCCAAAGAGGTAATTGTGCCCCAAGCTGGAAATGAAATCGGATCCAAGAAAGGAGGAGAAATAGTGTCCTTGAAGCAAATTGGAAATAGACTGCCACTGGTCCAAAAACTAAGCACTGAATGAGTGAGAGACAGGTTATCAGAAGTATAAGGGCCCTACTCAATTTCCCCGACATTCTAGAGGAAGACTCCTTTTGGGAAACCCTCAATAGGCTAGAGTGCACCACCCCTTGAAGATTGAACCAAAGAAACAAAGTTTGGGTTTTGCTGCTTCGAACCCATCACCAGACTCCAAGAAGCCTACCAGCTTTTCAACAAAATGAGAAGATTGTGCAGGTATGAAGAGCAACACCAGACAATGCGAAGCCCCTATAGTTGCCAACTACTCCACAATCTCACCAGAATGCAAATTCGACAAACAAGCTGGTGCCTCTGAAATCCTATCCGAAGGATGTAAAAGAAGTAGAAGGGAAATACTCTGCAAAAGGTAACCTAATCTGTCAACAACTAGAGTATTTACCCTGGGGATGAGAAGTTCCACTACACCCTCAGAAACAGGGATGATGCCTTTCTAGACAAAGCCTCACCCAGATCTGGACTATCTCTGCCTTTAGATCCAGCAGAATGCCCCACCATCTGAGACACTAATGGAACAACCTTCGTAGCATAGGAGAAGGCGAACCTCTCTCAGAAACTGACATAGAGCCTTCATAGAGGAGGAAGACGTAGAACTACTACTCTATTTTTTGAATGTGACGTCACTCCTGGGGTGGTCTTGAAGAATATGTTCAGCTTGATGGTAGAATCTTTAGCATAAGGGAATCTTCTCATATTCCAGTTGAATCCATTTTTGTTCTCCACATGCTAGGGATATTTTGTCTGGAACCCCTCCTTTCATATGAAAAAGAACTAAAATATGAGGCACTTCTTCTCTGTTTAGTGTTTCCTAGGAGGCTCTCTGAAACTCACCCAGGGAATCCCCAGTGGCCCCCAAAACCTTTGAACAACAAAGAAGGGAAGGCAGACCTTCCAAACGAATCCATAATAACTTCTACTCTCTGCAAGCATACGAAGAGTCAAAGTGCTCTAACCAAGGAAAAAGAACAAGACTTACATCATCATAGGACTAAGGACCTGTAGTTAAGACAGCTTCACAATCCTCTGAGCAATCGAAGATGAAGAAGAAAAAACATCTTCAAAGGAAAAAAAATTACTTCCCAGAAAGTGAATGCCCACAAACCTCATCGAGCCTAAGATGCAGCTTGGAGGAAGTTTGCTGATGCCCACATAAGTAACCATATAAACCTCTATCTCTCATCAATTCCATGCCCTCCATAATCCATTCAAAAGGAAAATCAATCAATTGCTCACCTGCCCTGATCTCAATACAATGCTTCTTGCACATCCAGGATGGATCATAATCCACATGCTTGCCCTACGGTCTATTGGCTATCTCACAACCAGCTACCATTGCCACCACATCGCAGCTAAAAACCGTAATTGCTGCTACCTTGATAGGAGCGTTTCCACTCTCACCCATTGTGCTCATTCAACAACCATTGATAAGTAATTTGCTAAACCAGAATCTGCAAAATGTATTTTGCCTCTTGCATTTGATTTTTTAAAACTTATGCGTAGTAATGTTCCTCTTGTTATTTATGTACAGGTTCTTGTTTCTGCAGTTCTTAGTAATGGCCCTTATATGCTCATTCTTGATTGTGACCATTATATAAAAAACAACAAGGCCCTTCGTGAGGCCATGTGTTTTATCATGGATCCTACTCTTGGGAAGAAGGTCTGTTATGTTCAGTTCCCTTAGAGGTTTGATGGCATTGAGAGAAATGATCGATATGCTAATCACAATATAGTTTTTTTTTATGTGAGTGTTGATCAAATTTCCTTGTTACAAACTTGCATTTGCACATGCCACTTTATGTGCTTTTGAATCTAAAATATTGTACTGGATTTTTGGAAGATCAACTTGAAGGGTTTGGATGGGATCCAGGGGCCTGTTTATGTGGGTACAGGGTGTGTTTTCAATAGGAAATCCCTCTATGGTTATGAGCCTCCTCACAGAGGTAAGATCCATATATCAATATGTTGTGGGCCTAGAAAGAAGAGCAGAAAAGCAAACAAGAAGTACATTGACACAAAAAAATTAGACATCCCAACTGACTCAACTATCCCCATAAACTGTCCCCATATTCAGTCTGGATGACATTGAAGAAGGGGGCATGGAAGGTAAGTGCCAATTTCCAAACAATTTACTAAGCTACTAAATGTCACATTTTTATGTTGGCCTCTTTATATCTATCCACATACCATATGATATGTTTCTTCTAATGAAATAAATATGATGTTTGGAGATAATGAGTTCAACTACAAAGTACTTTGGGGATGGCAATTGCTTCTAAACCACCAAATCTCACCAAGTCCAAAAATGTAATATTCTTTTCCTGTAGATTTTGTGCTTCAATTAAGATATTTTTAGAAGTGCCTATTTTTGGGCAATAATATTTTTATAAAGTGGCACCATTGAACGTATTTTTATATTTTGATCTCATTTGGTGAACTTACTATTTTTAGTGGGTTTCTATTTTTAGCGAGTACTGTTCCAGGCAATGTTGTGTATAACAAGCATCCTGCATGTATTTGGTTTTGGTGACAAAGCTTCATTTAAATGTTCCTTATTTTTAGGAAAGCACTGCTTTTTTTAGCAAGTGTGGGTATGTGAGGTACTAATGCAAAATCTATATTTTGAATTGAGATGACATTTTTACATTTTTTTGTCACATTAACTGTTTTTAGCAATGACCAATTTTAGCTGGTGTAGATTTATAGGTTTCCATGTATGATTGATAGCTCTATTTTCCTTTCCCTTGAACATGACTTCAATCAATTTTCAGATCATTTGCTATTTCAGGAGGGATAGCATGTAGTTGAATTAGCTGAGACAGTGGATAATGTTTACCTACAAGTTATGGTTGTTTTGACCTGATAGAACAGGTGGATTGACACACTTGATCAGATATTTTCAATATAAATAATCTTATCTTGTTTAATTATAAATAACACTATTCTGGAAAAATAACATATTTACTATTCATGTAGAGTTGAACACTCCACTTTGGAAATATAATTTCTATAAAAGATTCCTCTTATCCATGCAAGTTGACCACATCCAATTTACCTTTTGTGGAAATTATCTTGTTCATTTGAGCTCACAAAGTGTGCATCCTTGAGAAAGAATCTAGTTCATCTCAATTATTCATTATTCATTTTATTCTTGGAAAGAAGGGCACACCACTTGAGAAGATTTCTTTCTTTTTTAGTTAGCCAATTCATGCACTTAAGATTGGTATTGTTGGAGTTCATTTTAGTTATATCTTATCCTATCTAGATTGGATCTATATATGTTACAAAAAATGCCTATTTTGGCCATGTCCTAGTCTCCAGAATGCCTAGAAACACAGAAACCAGGATGAAACACAATGGAAATGCCACTCACTATATTGTACAATGTATTGTGTTTCTCAATTTGGAAGTGATGTACGATATGGTTGGTGATGTTTCCACAATGTTTCTGCTAGTTGAGACTGTGTTTTGGGCATTTTTTGCTTTTTTTGGACCCACTCATGAGGTGGATGGGACCCGTAGGAAAATATCACCCTGTATATGCCATTGATCCTTTAAACAAAACAAAGATATGGGATTGAACTTTGAGGAATTTTTCACCTTGGTAATTACTAGTAATACTAAAATTTTAAAGTAGAAGGATAGAAAAGGAAAGATAAAGGAGAATGTCAACTTTTTATTATATGTTTAGAATTACCATTAATTGCTCTAGGATGAATGAGACTAGTTCAAAGTTCCAACCTCATTAACTTTCATATGGAGAAACTAGAAACTAGAATTTCATATCCCATTTGGAATTCAATGGACTTAATAGTTTTCAGGATTTCAGGGTTGGTAGGATTGCAACGTTTCCACTGGATTCTATCATGTCTAAGGGTATAGGATTGGCATCAATAAGACCACTGAGCTATGGGATTTTTCATCATTAATCATCTACAAGAGTTAATATAGACATGGGTTTCCTTCTAAACTATAAATTATGTTTATCATTCTTATTTTCTTGCAAGATAATGTGTTATTTAAAAAATCTATATACCCACTCTTAGTGTTCGAGCTAGGAATCCATGCACTCACTCGTAGTTGTATTTTTGGCTGACTATATTCAAGTAAAGTACTTATAAACCCATTAGATGTATTTGAGTTAAGTACCCATATACCAACTCTCAATTGTATTTGAGCTTAATACCATCCTCACTTTTTGATGTATTCGAGTTAGGTACATACAAATATTTTCTCAGTGGCATCCTTGGTTAAAATTATTTACTATCATTTTTTATTACATTGGTTTGAATACCAAGTGAAAGAAGCTTCCATCCCATGGTTATTTTTCTATTTCAACTATTTTTTATATATTTAATTCAAGTTTGTAACACCAACACCAATATAAAGGGCCTTGCTACACTTTTTCTATCTTATCCACTTTGTTTTTTATTCATTTTGGCAGTGAGATATCCTTTACAATGTTGGGTGGACAGAAGATCTGTGGAGGGTTATTGCTTGTGTGCATCATGAACATCCTAAAGAACCTTTGTTGGGAGCTGGGACAAGTATTGGTGCAAATATATTGGTATTCTTGTCTCTATTATAAACCTTCCCATCTTTAGCCATGTATGTAATGTGATATAATGTGTAAATGTGGAGAATTACCAGTTAGAAATTTCCTTAAATATGTCAAGTTGATCTTGAACTTCATTCAATTGTTTGACTAATGTATCCAATGTGTGTATGTGTGGAGTTAGAATTTCAACTTGTGTGTTATATTGGAGCTGACCTATGAGTTTATGACCTAGTTCTCCTTTCCCAGTCAAGAATTTCAAGGTTGTAATAAGATTTATCTAGTATGAACCGCACTTTAATAAAACTGGCTAGGTCAGTTTGAAGGATTCTTGCAAGTGTATTCTTGATATGATTAGCTAAAACATTAGCTAATACTTGCACACATTTAGCAATGTAATGAACCTCGAGCTGCCTACCAAATGTGTCTTTTTCATCTCTTCGGGAATTAGCATAATCAAACCTTCATTCACATGCTCCCTAGTGTGCCTTGGTTGAAACGCCTCTTAACACATCCAGATAAGACATCTCCAATCAAAATCACATGGACATGTAAAATTCAAGTCCATCGAGGCTTAGTGATAAACCTTTTAGCCATATTTTTTAGAGCTTGCAACAACTCATGTTTGTCGAGCAGTTGTAACAAGAAGACATGCTCACAGGGATTTTAACAGGAATAATGTTACTAATCAGTTTCTTGGAAACATCATGATCAACGTCAGTGTACAGAACTACAATGGTTCTTAAAGTGAGCTAGAAACATGTCTTTCATGGGATCTTAGTCTTTAATATGACCCCATTATGGTCTTTGAGTATTAAACTCCACTAAATGGACCATTTTCGTTTTAAATACCGGAAATACATTTTGTAGCCATGTGTCCCCCTTTATCTCAACTCATCTTTATCATGATTCCAACTTCCTTGATTCTATAATCCTCAAAGGCACAAATTCGATTCTCAATACTCCGAATGCAAGTTTGCTTTGTCGGATTAAAATACTCTTCCAAATATTTTTTCTACAATTTATTTTTTTACACTCTATACATTTTTTTCAATAATATTTGTAGCTATTTACAACTGCGATGCATTATATCAATAGGGGAAAAAAACTGGCGTAAGGAGCTTGACGAAGTTGCTTGTAGATGTCTATCAAAGCACTTACACATACCACTACCATCTACAGGTTCAACTTACTGTGGAAATTACTTTCTTTGGTTGTCTTTACAATTTAGGTGGAAATTACTTTGTTGGGTTGTCTTCACAACTTATATGTATTGAAAACTTGTTTGCAACCAACTTCCCATTTAAGGAGATGAACTTAAGCTCAATATTACTGTAGAATGAAGGGCATGGATCGTAAATAATCTGTTGGAGAAGGATGGCTTGTTTACTCTCTCAATAGAATATATAATATCCATCTATAAGATTACTGAAGGTGGCTTGATTCTTTGAGTTTGAGTATTAATGCTTTTTGTATTTTTGTCCTCCTATTGTTGATAACTTGACTATGCTTGCTTTGTATTGAACTAAACATCCATCTATATTGTTCTACTTGAGCTTGGAAATTCTGGCATTTCAGGGTATTCTAGATTAAATATGAAAAATCTTGTCAAGGGTGCCTCAATGGGACCACTTAGAGAAGCCTTAAGGAAAGGCATTGACATTTCCAACTTAAAAAATGAGGATATGATCCCAATGATGTTCCATGTTAGAACATTTGGAAATGGATTTGTATGCCCTGCATATTTTTATCTGTCTTGCATTAAGTTTGTTATAGATGTGTTGCTTTGCTTGAAGGATTTTGAGAATGCATTGCAAGAAGTAAGGCCTCATGTTTCCCAAAATGATGTTGGAATCTACGAAGAGCGGAATCAACAATTTGGCAGCCTTTGAGTGTAGTTGTCAGATTGGGAAATTGTGTAAAGGGTGGTTTTCAGTCATTATCATGTAAAAGACTCTACAATAGCAATTGTTATCCCTTAAATTTGTAATATGGTTGGGCTAACCATGATTTCAAATATATGATTTAATTGTCATGGGAGTAAGACATATCATTACTAACTCATTATGTATTTTCAAGCTGTTGTTGGGATGGATTTAAAGAATTCTTTTTTAGCATCACATCTTTTTCTACGTTTTAGAAAAGTCTCACCATGGTTCCTTGAATGGGGACGTTTCCCCTTTTTATTTGGGAGATACTTCATTGTTTAGAGTGAAATAGGTAGCTATACTAGAATTGCCATGTTTCAAAAAGATGTAGACTCTCTTGAAGTTGGGGCTAGCATTCCTTACCTATGTAGGAAGGAATAGTTGGTATAATTCTCATTGATTTGTATAACTTGATGTGTCGTTTTTTGTGCAACAATGTAATATAATATGCATTTAAAAAGAAAAGAAAAGAAAAGAAAAAAATGTCACTATAGATATATGTCAATATCGGTGTCAACTTCAAATTGTAATAATTTTTTACAATGTAAACTTTCATGTTTTGATGTATTTGATTAATTAATACTTGCTTTAGTTTTCAGGTAAAATATATTGGTGAGGGAGAGAATACTCCACTAGCTAGAGTTGCATCCATAAGCCTCCCCTAGGACCTTGTGGTAAGTTACAATTATATTTTTTCCTCAACTAATAATGAAAATTCTTGTGTCTTGAAATGACTATAATCAATTGTTAAGTGTGTTACCACTTAAACTCTCACCCAAGGTGCAAAGTCCTCACCAAGTGAAACATCAAATGAATCTTGCTAGAGTCACCAGGCTTGATAGATCACAATATTATGGTATGATCAACTACGATATCCTAACCCGAAGATATCTCCATGCCTATGTGTTTTGGAATATTATGGTTGTTTGATCCTTCTCCGAAGCCATCGTTAAACTTGACACAAGAGAATCTTATATGCAAAAAATTGGAAACCCATTTAACACTACTAAACTTTGATGGACCTTGTCTGGTGCCATCAAAAAAGGTACAAGCCTGGGACTTATCTATTTCCAGATCATCTGTTTGTGAATCCCTTGCTTAGTAAGCATTATACAACTTGAAACCAAACATCTCATCTCAGAGAAACATTGAAAGGTAGGAAGTTGGAACATGCTTTTCTTCAAAGATTTGGAATTTGTGGCTATCCAGATACCCCATATAATTAAGAAAGGAAAATCTCTATATACCTTTTAACTCTTTTTCATTCTACCATGGTTTCAAACAATATTCGAAAGAATCACGGGCCCATACATTTTTAACACCTGTAACTTGATCTGCCTCACTCCATATTTTATATGCAAATGAGTGATAGTTTCTTCCTTCTTCATGCAGAGCATATAAGTCCATGGACCTTGTCTCCTTCTTTATAAAAATTCCAATGTCAAAGCGTTATTCATTATTGCTAACCATAAAAAATGTGAGTCTGTTGGGAGATTTAAACTTCCAATTCAATTTGAACATGTCGTTTAATATCAACCTAAGCAGTTTTGTGTTTGGAGTTAATTTTATTTTAATGAGCTTCATGAGATATTTTCAGACCATTGAAACCTAATTCTTTGTAGGTCATGACAACATTTATGCCACCCCCACCCACAACAAACTTTCTTGCTTTCCATCCTCAAGATAATAATATCTATGCTATTGGAATGGAGGATTCAACAATTCAGATATACAATGTCTGAGTTGATGAGGTGCTACAATAAACTAAATTAAAAATTATATCTACTCCTCGTTACTATGTTGACAATCTGGATAAGTTGATTCTGAAAAATGTAATGATCCCTTCAATTGCCTGATTGTAGGTGAAAACAGAGATGAAGGGCCACTAGAAGAGAATCACTTGTTTGGCATTTTCTCATTCTCTCAATGTTTTGGTATCTTCTGGGGCTCATGCTCAGTTGTACATCCTATACTTGATAGAAATATCCATGTGATGTCTTCTTATTTTCATTTGGGTAAAACATATTGAAGTATAACCTTCCAGTAACTTCACATATCAATCTTTGTATGCAGCTTTGTGTATGGGGTATAGATGGATGAGATAAGTGAAAGTCAAAGCTTATTCAGTTGCAGGTAGCAAGACCATCTTTAGTTGATGGAGATACTCGAGTATTGTCCCATAATGATCAAGTTCACTTGTTGGTTGTGCATGAGAGCCGAATTGCTATGTATAATGCTTCTAAATTGGATCGCTTGTTCCTTGTAAGCCTGAGTTTTTGATATAACGTGTTATAACATGAGCAATCATATACAGTAAAACTTAGATAAGTGTTCATTGTTTCTTACTTTTTATTGCTGGATACCAAGATTGATTTTTGTATCATGTTATAACAAAAATATTGCTATGGACACACTAAAGAGATGATAAAATGATGCATGATTGTTTTCTGCTTTGCAGTGGACACCCCATGATTCACCATCTGCACCAATTTCAAATGCGACATACTCATATGACAACCTTCTAGTCTATGCTAGTTTCATGGATGGTACTGTTGGAGTATTTGATTCAGAAAGCTTGAGACCACATTGCTGCGTTGCACCTTCCATATATATACAGCCAGGCTTCAACAAGTTAGCAACTTAGATATCTCACAGCAAAATTGAAAACTTCAATGGCATTTCCATATAAGAGAAAAATTATCTAATGGATTTGTGTTGGTTTATATGTGCAGTGGCAATGTCTATCTCCTTGTGGTTGCTGCACATCCATCAGAACCTAATTAGTTTGTCATTGGCTTGACTGATGGAGGCATTCAAGTGATTGAGCCTCTAAAATGAGAGGGCAAATTGGTTTATTATATGTGGAGATTTTTTGTACATATATTTTAAATATTCCAAATTTACTAGTTCAAGTTTTGGTCCTTTGAAGTTAACATGGACATGCAAATATGATTGAATCTATCTGAAGGTTGTGTAATATGTTCATGGAACCTGAGAGAAACATGCACCTGTGTTCATTTTACAGGGGATGGTGGCTTTGACCACATTGGAGGAAGATGAGTTTGGGACACCATTTGTGCATCCTTTGCATCTATATAAACTGAAATTCTCCTTTCCATGGCATCATCCACCATTATCTTCAAGTTACTTATGAATTTTCAGTCAAATTCAGATATCTTAGCATGAATCTAGATGACTTCGTAGATAGTTTAACAATGGATGCATGCTTGTCATTTCTATAAATTTAAAGGATTTTTGCATTTTGGATCATTCAAGCATACAAAATAATGACTACCAAGTTACTATAGATCCATAATGGCTTACCTTGTACTAGTCCTTCAAGTTCTTCAACTTCTTTTATTAAGTGCAAAAATATATTTGCGCTTAATAAATGCAGTTGAAAGACTTGAATGACTAGTACAAGGTAAGCCATTATGGATCTATAGTAACTTGGTAATCATTATTTTGTATGCTTGAATGATGCAAAATTTGTTTGAATATCATCATTTTCAAACAATAACAACTTCTTAAAGGGTGCTAGCTCAATGGTAGAGCACTTGCCTAATTATAGGCAGGAGATTGGTGGTTCGATTCCTCCGTACCCTATCATAAATTAGTGACTAAGAAAATGACTAAATTCACATATATATGACTATTAGTAGCTAATTTCCAGTATCTTATAGCATGACTAATGTTTAGTCGTATTTAGCTTAGTCATTAATATGTTATCATCTAGTAGTTTATTTAGTCATATATTTGGTTTTTAATTGTGTCAATCAATGACTAAATCAGTGAGTATCAATGACTTAATCAGTGACTATCAATGATTAAATCAATGACTAATAAGTCAACCAATTAATGACTAGTGAAATACGACTAGAGATAAGATAGTGGAAATTAGATACTATTAGTCACCGACTCAAAAAAAGTTGTTTATAGTCAAATTTTAGTCATTAATTTCTCATTTTGTACTAGTGACACATTCCATCGGTGGATCCATACATCAACTCAACAACTCTACACATTTCATAGGAGAGTACAGTAACCGTCATCACATCCCAGTCCATCGGGATTCATTACAATGTGCATCTAATCAGCTTAGTCTTTTGGGGAATATGCAACAACTCAACAAGTCCTTCGGTGAGTCCAAGATTATTAGCCTCTCCATCCATATGGATGTCTAAAAGGTTTCTCATACACACCCATATACTACCGGTCTGTCTCTACTACCAATGGGATCCTCCCATTTTTCACTGAGATCCTAGACGAGCATAGGTACCTGTGTAGGAACAAAATTCACACGACCATCTACTACATGCCTGTCTCATATGCCGATGGGATCTTCCCATACCTGGATAAGAACCTAGATGACTAGAGTTACCTATGTGGAACAAAACTTCTCACGACCATCCACTACTTGTCTATCTCATCTGTCAATGGGATCCTCCCATACCTGGATGAAAACCTATAAAAGTAGAGGCACACATGTGGAACCAAATTTCACATGACCATATACTACTTTTCCATCTCATATGTCGATGGGATCCTCCCATACATAGCTGAGAAATTGGACGAGTAGAGGTACCTATCTGAAGCAACAACTGGAAGTATTATTCCTATCAGCAACACATCTAGCCCAATCCGAGTCTGAAAATCCCTACAATATCAAGTCACACTCTAAAGCATATCTTAGGCCATATCTCACAGTACCACGCAAGTATCTGAACACTTTTTTGCAACAACCCAGTGAATCTATCTTAGCTCACACATGAACTAGATGAGAGCATTCACAACAATATATATATATATATATATATATATATATATATATATATATATATGGTCTGGTGATCATTAGATACATCAGATATCCAATCAACTAGCGATACATAGTGGGATCAATCAAATTTGAATATGAAGAAGAGTCCCTCATCTTCTTGAAATTTGCATCCATCAGTGTGGCCATGGACTTACAGTCCAACATTTTGAATCTCTTTAAAATATCAATGGTGTATTCTCCTTTACTTATTAAACTATTCTTCTGCCTCTGCCATACTTATAGTCCCAAGAATTAATGAATCAATCCAAGATCCTTCATTTCAAACTCAAAGGGAAGTTTCTTCCTATACCATAACATAAGCTTCTCATTCCCTGTGAGAAACAAGCCATCACCATAAAGATCCAAAATCAGTGGCTCATCATCCACAAACTTGTAGTAAAGTTTGGGGTATGCATCAATCTTGGTGAATCCCAAACTTACCAATTATCCGTCTATCAATCCATACCAAGCACAAGGTGCTTGCTTGAGTCCATATAAGTCCCTTTTCAACCTACATCCATGAGAATCCTTTCCATGGACAACAAACCCTTCTAGTTTTTCAATATAGACTTCTTCCTCAATAACACCATTGAGAAAGGTTGTCTCAACATCCATCTGATGTAGATTTCATCCCATAGCTAAAGCAATAGCAATAATAGTCCTGATGGAAGTATATCGAGCCACAGGAGCAAATGTCTCATCATAATGAATTCTCCCTCTTTTTGAGAGAATCCTCTAGCAACAAGTCTAGACTTATTTTTTTCAACACTACCATCTACTCCATGCTTGATTTTGTACAGTCACTTGGAAGTCACTACTGACTTCCCCTCAAGTCTAAGTACAACCTCCCACACATCATTATTCAAGATGGATTGGTATTCTTCCATCATGGCATCCTTCCAGACTTGATGTCTAGATGCTTCTTCATAAGTGGGAGGTTCTATTTAAATGATGTGACTCATAAGTGCAGCATAACACAAGAAACTCTGAGATCTCTTGCTTTCTTGGAAAGTACCATGTGGATGTCCATGCCCCTTTCCACCCTGCAAATTTTGTTGTGCCCATATAGGTCTCTTCCGTCCTACTCCAATATATGTGGGAACAATAACTGGATCAAATGGATCAATGGGATTGATCAGTTCACCCTTCTCTGCTAGCTCCCTTTGAGCTACTGAAGGGGGATATGATATATTCTCCTTTGGTTCTAGAATCTCCTCCTCATAGATCTACATATAATATCCTTTGCCTTTCCTCATAGCCAAATCTTATTCAAAGGACACATCCCTATTAAATTCAAACTACCTCGATCTTGGGATGTAAATTCTGTAGGACTTTGAAGACTCATTGCATCCCACAAAATTTCCCTTCTTACCTGAAGGTTCTAACTTCATCCTCTTTTATCCGGGCACATGAAGATAGACTAGACAACCAAAGAGTGGAAGGTGGCTCACTTCTAGCTTCACTCCTACGATAGATTCTTCTGGATTCATGTTCTTCAAAATCTTATGTGGGCATCTGTTTTGTACATAGATGACTCTTATGGATTCTTATTTCCATAAGAACATCTGTAGACTTCGTTCATGTATCATGTCTTTGGATTCCTCCACAATTGTTTTGTTCTTCATTTCCACAACCTCATTTTTCTGAGGGTTGTAGGAAAGTGTGAGCACTTCCTTGGATTCTTTGGTCTTGATAAAGTATATCTAAGTCTTCCATGAGTAGTAATCAATAAGTGTCACATAGTAATAATAGCCACCTAGTTAAGTAACAGTCATGGGTTTGCACAAGTCAAAGTGCACTAGATCCAAAATTCCTTTAGATCCGATCTCACTATTCGGGAAGGATTCCTTAGCATTCTTTCGACATGCACATTCTATACATATTACATCATTGTATACATGAAGTACTGGTAGACTTGTCACCATATGTCTTAATGATGGAAGAGATTTATAGTTCAAATGAGCTAGTATTATGTGCCATATCTCACCCATGCTGCTAGAATCATGAACAAGTGGTTGAGATAGTGGAGTGCTCAACCGGTACAAGATATCGTTGCTTACACCAATTACATTTTTTGTGTTCATGCTTGATTTCTTGTGACAAACAAGAACTTTCCCTTCTGAAAATACTAGCTTATATCCCTTGTCCTCTAAAGAAGATATGGAGACAAGATTTCTCTTCAGACCAGGTACATAAAGCACATCACTCAAGTGTAATGTGTCACTAGACTTTAACTGGAGGGAGGTAGCCCTAGATCCTTTATAGTTTAATTTGCATCATCCCCGAGTACAACACAAAGATGGGATTCCTTCTCAACAATTTCTGATAAATTTTCTTTATATCCATTCATTAGCCTAGAAGCACCAACATCTATAATCCATGTATGACTAGTGGTGGGAACAATACCTGATAAAGTTGAGATGAAGAAGGATTTTGTACGATATCCATTCCTTTGCTTCTTATGATGATGAACTTCTTCTACATCAGCAGTAGTGGCTTCATGTTTCCTTTTGAATGAGATTGGACAATTGATGTCATAATGACCATAGGTCTTGCAACTCAAACATTGTATATGGGATAGATCATTCTTCTTTTTCTTTTGATCTAGAGGAGTTATAGATCTCCTACCTTGGTGCTTATGATTGTCAAAATTTATTCCCTTTCCCTTTATTTTCTTGGAATGGGCCATGAATGCTTGATTCTCCTCAAGTTGAGTACCATGAAATTTGTCTTCCTGCAATCCTTGTCTCTTCATGAGTGCAATCTTCCAATAACTTGTCAAATTTGGGTAGCTTGGTTCAATCACTTGTGTGTTGAATAAATTACTCTGAATATGGTGTAAGGACATTTAGAGTAGTAATGACAAGCTCCTTATCATCAATGGTTTCTCCATTGGAACTTAGCTTCTCCCTTGGTTCTATGATCCTCATGAAGTATGAGGCAATTGATTTAGACTTGGACATCTTCATATTTGATAGTTGGTTCCTGAATGTGACAGTCAGATTGATACTAATATGTTAAAATAGCTTCTTTAGTGTTTTGAAAATCCTTATAGTTGTCTTATTTTGTGATATTTAAGGAACCAAATGGTCTTTGACTGAGTCCACCAATATCCTTCTTGCTCTGGCATCATTCTTCCTCCATTGAGACTCGCCCTCTTCAACTTCTAGTTCTGGAACCTTCTCATTTAAAAAATTCAAGAGATAATTTTATTATAGAATGAGAAGAACCCTAGAATTCAAAGATATGAAATTGGAATCCCCATCCATACGATCTTCAACCTTCATTCCAAGCATCTTGACTACAGATCTGAAGCAAAAACCCTAGCAGAAACTAGGTCAAAAATGAAAATTGGACTCTTGAGAAACTGAATCCACAGGAAAATGAACCCTATAAAGGCAATTTGATGGAAGGTAGGGTCAAACCAAATCTATGGAGGAAACAACACAAAATTTGAAACCCTAATTTCTACAGTAACTACCACAACTGCAAAATTAGGTCAAAATTGAAAGTTCTCAGAATTGGATTCTGCATTCACCAAAAGATGCACCTTCCCTAGGGTGAAGACTCCAATGCTCTTTTTCTTCCAAATTGATGTGGGAAATCCTCATAAGATGAAACCCTAGTTTTCGACAATGGCTTTTTCTAGTACCACTATGAAACCATGTTAGTTTTTAAAACAATTATAACAATATAATTTAATTGCATATGAATAATAGGATCAGTAGAAGAAATAAAAAGCACAAAATCAAACAACACGTTAATTTATCATGGGAAAACCAATAGGGATTAAGCCAAGCAACCTTCGTATAGAGATGAAAAATTCTAAGAACAATGTAAATAAATGAGAGTGAGAAAGTAGAAATTCTCTCCAAGTAGAAACCCAAAAAATATGCTTCTCCATGCTAGAGATGTGATTTCTTATCCAACTGATGCCAATTGTGTGTGTTGAGTGAGTGACCGAATGAGGCACCTAGCCTCTTTATTTATACACTTTCCAAACCAACATCTTCCCTAACTGGGTCGACTCTCTAACTGATAGTGATGACTTGACCTAGGAACAAATAAAATAATGTTTATTTAATTATTTGCTTTGGATAATTTATCCCCAAGGTTTAATTTGATTATTTCAAGGATTTTACATAATTAATTACATCAAAATCATCTCCCATAGGAGGTACAAATCAATACAATAAAATATAATAAGAATCAATTTTGAAGTTTCACTAATTCCAATAATATCTTCCCTCCTCTATTATGAAGGCCATTAGATTCTTAAATATCTAGGTCATATTTACAATTTTGAGTCTCTTAGTCATTTAGGTAAACTAGTATGAATGGTATATAAGAAGGAAGAACATATTATTTGTTGTAAAACAACGAATACCTATGGATATGGACAAGGTATTCTCTTGTAACATTGCTTCATTAACAATCATATTTTATTTTTGTTACTAGAAAATGAAGAAGGAAAAATGTTAACAATTCCATTTTGTGTTAGAGTGCAATATGCAACTTAAGTTAGTTTCATGTAGGCATAAGGTTGCATACTATTTTGACAAGTAAGCTAAAATATGACAGAATCGTATTTTTGAAATATAACAGTATGTACAATTCATAGATGAGGATTTCATATAGTAGTTGATTCATATTGTCTTCTTAATACTATGGTAATTCAATTTCTAAGGACAAGGTTATGTCTAACTTATGAAACAAGTAGTGGTATGATATTAGTATAAAAGACAATTATAAAAGAAAATGAAATCCTTCCTTCCCTATCTTTTCACAACAGAATCCTAAGTTACTTCTCCATATCTTCGCAGTCGATCTAAGTTATGTTTTTTATTTATTATAAATATGATCCAATTAGTGCTTTCCATTATAATTTGAGTAGGGAATTTTTGATCTTACCATAAATAAAAAAAATCATAGGGTTCCTCACTAGGAACTGAGTTTTGAAATGATCCAGACTAGAAGGAAACAACCCATCACAAGGTCAATGATGTCTTCTTCAGGACAACAGGATATTGAATACAACTTGTTAATTTTTCAGAATTTACTTCAATCTGATCTAGGATCTTAACTGAGAGAACAACATGTACAACATATCTATAGCATATCAATCATGGACACAATAATGCAAGCACACAAGAGACACATAGTTTACTTGGGGAAAACCATAAAGGTGAAAAACCTCAATAACTTCCTCAGAGATAGATAGAGAAATGATACAACCCAAGCATAACAGATAGACATCTCCTAGCAGCAGCTTATCCTCCTCCACAAGTGTGTCGCTCTCCAAAGAGTGTGTGAGAGAATAGAATGATGAATTAGAGTGCCTCCCACACTCTATTTATACATGACTTGACTTGTGCAATAACCTTTACTAGGTCGGCCTTAACTTAACCACATAACATAATGCTGACTGGGCCGACACCCAATAGGGTGGTCTAATAACCCTTTGACCCACATAGCTGACCCCCAATAGGGTGGTCTATTAACCCTTCGACCCACATGACTTATACAGGGCCGACCCCAACAAGGTGGTCTAATAACCCATCAAGTGTAAGTTACGACACTTACAATATAAATGACAACACTTCTGTATAGAGGAATAATAGCATCTCTATAGGAATACAAACACTTCCGTATAGAGGAATAATAACATCTCTATAGGAGTACAATATGCATAGATGAAATATATGGGTGAAATACATTCCGAAGTTACATATACATCAACACTCCCTCTTAACTAGGAAGGTATTTATCGACACAGATCCGCTAGCACAAGTCTTCTTCTCTCGATCATCATCAGTGAATCATCATCCTCCAATCATTGTCATCGTCATTGCTGCTACTATCTCAATCAATCTTTGAATCTACTCGTCATAGGAATTTATACAGAGCCAGTCCTTTTTCATACTTGATATAGGCCCACCATCTGCAGGTCTTCATCATCACTGGCCATACTGTGGAATCCTCAGGACTTATTACGTGCGTCAGAAAACCTGGCTATAGCATTCCAGGCCGTTACGAGCACACAGCTCTACCTGTCGGATCTCCCAAGAGCATATTACATGTGACTATCACAAAACCTTAAAAGAGTCTCTTGACTAGAAAGAACCCTAAAGAGCATCTAAGGCCTTTTTCATCCTGTCTAGATCTCCAGGACTTATTACATGTGATCCCCACCACAAAACCTTAAAAGAGTGTCTTGTCAAGCAAGAACCCTAAAGAGCATCTAAGGCCTTTTTCATCCTTTCCAGATCTCCGGGACTTATTACATGTGGTCATGGCAATGCCTTAAAAGAGCATCTGAGGCCTTTTTCATCCTGTCCAAATATCCCAGGTCTACTTACATGCCATAGGACAAAACCTCGAAAGAGCGTTTGCCAGATCTCCCAGGGAGCTATTATATGCTAGCGGCAAAACCTAGCAAGAGAATCTGCAAACCTCCCAGGGCGCTATTATATGTCCTCCCAAAGAAAAACCTCGAAAGAGAATTTGCCAGATCTCCCAGGTAGCTATTATATGCTAGCGGAAAAACCTAGCAAGAGAATTTGCAAACCTCCTAGGGCGTTATTATATGCTTATCTGCACAACCTGTCCATGGCAACAGAGTATCAACTTGATACTCACCATACATTATCCTGATGTACACATGATCATCCTGATCATTATCACTGCATCATCTTGTTGCATGTCATCTGGAGAAACATCTTGAAGCTCATCATCCATGATTATCCTGATCATATAATGCATCCACCTGATGCATACACAGTATCTTCCTGATACATATCATCATACATAATCTACCTGATCATACAATGTATCCATCTGATACATATACTAATACATTATCCACTTGATCGTACCTGATACATGTCAACATACATGATCTACCTGATCATACAATGTATCCACCTAATACATATACAAATACATACACATGATCCAACTGATAATATCCAGCATCCAACATGATGCATACATACATAAATGATCCAACTGATCATATCTAGCATCCAACATGATGCATACATACATAAATGATCCAACTGATCATATCCAGCATCCAACATGATTCATACATACATAAATGATCCAACTGATCATATCTAGCATCCAACATGATGCATACATACATAAATGATCCAATTGATCATATCCAGCATCCAACATGATGCATATACATATACAGAGCAGTAACTGGAGCATCATCCTGATGCTCATCATCCAAGGCTTACATCCATAGCCATGTGAAGGATCCTCCTTCCAACATGCTTGGAATGGCTTCAGCAAATGTCTTCATCACTTCTTCCTCGAAGTGTCATCGATCTGAAGAACACCAAGCCTCTCTCTACTTGAACTTCACTCTGGCTAGTGGCTTTGTCAGCACCTATGCAATATGCTCATCCATTGAAACATACATAAGCTTCATTGCTCCTCTCTGCACCATATCCCTGATATAGTGATATTTGATCTCTATGTGTTTCGACCTTTCGTGGAACACCTGGTTCTCAGACAGCCTCACACAACTCTGGTTTTCACAAAAGATACCAGTAGCCTGCAGTGGGAGATCAAATAACTCAAACAATAGCTTCCTAAGCCATACTGCCTCACAACTAGCCAAACAAGCTTCAACATACTCTGCTTTGGTTGTACTCAGTGCTACGCAGGACTGCTTCTTGCTAAACCAAGAGATCACACCTGATCCCATACTGAAGCAACACCCAAAAGTGCTCTTCCTATCTGCAGCACTGCTCGCCCAGTCCAAATCAACATAACCTTGTAGGTTGAAATTTTGATTCGCATCATACTTGAGCCCATAATCAACCATACCCTTTAGGTACCTCAGAATATGATTTACAGCAACCAGGTGAACATATCTCGGATCCGTCAGGAACTGGCTCAATGTGTTCATTGCAAAGAAAATATATGGTCTCATGTTCGTCAGGTACATAGAGGACCCAATCATCTGACGATACATCGTGACATGAATTGGATCAGATGAAGCATCACATAGAAGCTTCAGGTTCGATGCCATAGGTGTGGCCAGAGCCTTGCAGTCCATCATCCCGAACCTCTTCAGGATCTCTACTGCATACTTCCCTTGTCCAAGGAAGATTCCATCTGCACTCTGCCACACCTCCATGCCTAGAAAGTAGTGCATCATACCCAATTTCTTCATCTCGAACTCAGCTGCAAGTTTCCTCTTGGTATCGGCAATCAAACTATCATCACCTGTAACAAACAGGTCATCCACATACCAAAGTAGTATCACTGGATTGCATTCCTCAACCTTGTAGTAAAGGTTGGAATCCTCTTTTATCTTGGTAAAGCCCAAACTCGATAGAAAGCTGTCTATCCTACCATACCAAGTTCTGCACATATATGACTCCATGTCATGTGTCTCAGAACCAAGTGACTGCTCCACATACACTTCCTTCTTGACTACACCATTCAAGAAAGATGTCTTGACATCCATCTGGTGTATCTTCCACTTCATCACTGCAGCCAGAGCAAGTACTGATCTGATGGAAGTGGGTCTGGCTACAAGAGAAAAAGTCTCTATGCTATTACCTGCAGCATGCTTGATCTTTATAGATCCACATGGAAGTCATGACAGACTTCTCTTCAGGTCTGGGACTGCATGCCAAACATAGTTCTTCATGATCAACTGGTACTCCTCGATCATGGCATTCTTCCCGAATCGTGGGAACTTCAATATCTTCAATAGATAACTTTGTTGTTGAACAAATGTTGTAGTCCTTCTTTTGTAGGTGCTCGTATACGATCTTTCCTACAAAACAAGTTAAATTGCATGATTAGAAACATCTCATAGCTTTCAGAACAAATTCTTACACATAAAGAAATATGTCATACAGTCATGCAATTATTTTAGCCAATGCTTCAATACAACATTTATCCATATCCCGTAACTTTCTAGATGCCTTCCAATCTCTACCAGAACATTGCTAAGAGTGTGCACAACTCCCAACATGTGAGCAGAGAGGTTTCATTCTAGATAAGTAGAAATGGAATGTTGTACAGTGCCATAGGCCACTTACCCATCACATGCATATTAGTAGTATACTGTTCATTAATGCAATCATTCTAATAT
This sequence comes from Larix kaempferi, assembly GCA_027924585.1. NCBI lineage: Eukaryota > Viridiplantae > Streptophyta > Pinopsida > Pinales > Pinaceae > Larix > Larix kaempferi. Next base: position 472,684 of record BSBM01000665.1, on the reverse strand, counting down.
GCATAATACATCAACATAAGCATATACATCATTGAACATAGGCATATACATAATGGAAATCAGCCTAAGTCTAGGAACATAAGCATATGCATCATTGAACAACACTATTTAAACAAACAAATATGTAAGAAATGAAAATTCAAATACTTATCTTTGTTTGGTTGTTGGGTGGACTCCCTCTGAATCTTTGCAACTCCATCTTGATGTGGATTGTGAGAAGTGGTCGACTCCCTCTGAATATCTTCATCCTTGCAGAAACTACTGGAATGTGCTCCCTCTTGATCTTTGCTTCCTGGATTACCTGTCCTTGAACTTATATCCATCCTTGATCACTATGCATGCTTACAAGTATCATTATTGTGATATCCTCGAGATCTCGTACATAATCATACATTTATTAGTATATTCTCAATACTATCAAAACACAATAATCTTAAGCATGTATAGTTATGATCATTTCAAATAGAAATAATAAGCATTAGTATTCAAGGATTGTTATGGTTAGTCATAAATTAAAGTAAGAAACATAATATGCCTAAACCCGCGATTACTCAAACCTATACTTTTATGACTCTTTTGGTTAGTCATATCATCAATTAAGGTAAGAAACATAATATGCATACACCCATGATTATTCAAACCTATGAATAATCATTATCAATCATGCCATGTATACTTATATAAGAGATCCTATCACAAGGTAGGATTCTAACTTGATATAGGAAAAACATACCTATATTAGTATGTTAGCTAGTTATGTCTAACATACCCACATGATGTCTTCTTGTTCTCTTCAATGACTTGTGCTAGTAACCTGCATATCTCATAAGTTAACCATTATAGAACCAAGTTATACATACCTCGTAAATTGATCTTCTAAGTGATCCATGACAATGGATGAATCTTTGTCTTCATGTCATCATGGTCATATGTTGAACTAGAACATGATTTGTCTTTCTTGGTGTACCTTTCATGTTAGCGGACAACATAAACATCATACAACACCATAACGCATTAGTACAATCAAAAGTGTCAACACCCTGATCAATGAATATCTTCTATCATGCATTCATACACTACAACAAAATATCCCTTTAGGGGCGATTTTGGCTTGCGGGGGTCTTTATAAACCCCCCCCTAAAAGTTTTTTCAGACCTTTGGGGGCGGTCTTTTAAAACCGCCCCTAGAAGTCATGGAAATTTGACTTTTGGGGGTGTTTTTTTTAAATCCGCCCCCAAAAGTACTAAAATTTGACTTTTGGGGGTGGTTTTTGGGAAACCCCCCCCTAAAAGCCCAATTCTCATAACTTTTGGGGGCGGTTTGTCAAAACCCCCCCTAAAAGTCATGAGAATTCAACTTTTGGAGACGATTTTTTTGGAACCCCCCTTAAAAGTCATGAGAATTGAACTTTTGGGGATGGTTTTTAGAAAACCCCCTTAAAAGCCCAATTCCCATAACTTTTGGGGGCAGTTTGTCAAAATCCCCCCTAAAAGTCATGAGAATTGAACTTTTGGAGGCGGTTTTGTTGGAACCCCTCTTAAAAGTCATGAGAATTGAACTATTTGAGGCGATTGTTTGAACCCCCCCCCTAAAATACCAATTCTCATGGCGTTTTGTCAAAACCCCCACTACAAGTCATGAGAATTGAACTTTTGGAGGCGGTTTTTTGGAACCCCCCTTAAAACTCATGAGAATTGAACTTTTGGAGGCGGTTTTTTGGCACCCCCCTTAAAATTCACGAGAATGGAGCTTTTGGAGGCGGTTTGTTGGAGCACCCCCCTAAAAGTCATGAGAATTGAACTTTTAAACTACTTGCAAGGTTGTTAGGTTAAAATCTTGAGCCTACAATTATTAGGTGTGACAATCAGAGTTGCATCAAGCTTTCTGAAAACCCAGTCTTTCATAACAAGTCAAAGCATATTGAAATGAAGTATCACTTCATCTGAGACATGGTCCAGAAAGGCATAGTGAAATTTCAGTACATTGTTACTGATGAGTAGATTGCACATGTGTTAACAAATCCTCTATCAGTGACAAAGTTCAGGTACTTCTGAGACAAGCTCGGTATGGCAGAGAATGCCTCCCTCGCTGAGAGGGAGTGTTAAATATACTGTAACAGGAGACATTCTCCAAACCAATATTGTGTATCAAATATTGATCCACCCGTATAGAGATGAGCTCTTTGATTGCATTCCATGTAAAGGTTATTCCTCCCGTATAGAGGTAATTGATCAAAGTATTGATGTTGTAAAGTCTTGTTGGACAAGGCTCCGAACTTGTGTGTATCAAGTCATGATTATCATGTGAACCTTCTGTATAAAGGTATCCATGAGATGGACCTCCCGTATAGAGGTGAACCTTCCATATAAATGTACCCATGAGATGGACCTCTCGTATAGAGGTGGACCTTCCGTATAAAGGTCATGCTTTACTTGTTAAAAACATTTACTGTTGTGTGATATATTATTAACCATGATCACCATATTGCTATTAAGTCTCCTTTAGAGGTTGATCACCTCTAAAGTGAATTACTTTAGCATACGATCATTTGGTCCGGAATAATAAAATATGATCACAACATCCAATAATTCTTCTTATTATAGTGTAATGTGATGGATAATTGAAGTTAGCACATATTGACCATGCAGTAAGAGATAAAGAAATAAAAGATAAAGCATAGAGATCAAGAGAATTTGAAATTGCCCATGCAGACACTTCAACTAATTAAAGAGAACTCGAATTATTAAAGATTCATTTATAAAGCTTCAGTAAGTATCAATGCTTCAGTTAAAGCATCAGTTAAAGATATGTCTCAGTTAACTAAAGAACTCATAGTGGTCACTTCGAGTAAATCAATCAGCATGATTTCAGTTAATAGGTGTTAAATAAAAGGGACTAGTTAACTAAAGTATTTTCACTTTAGTTAAACTAAAAGACGACACTTCAGTTAAAGAGATTTAACTAAGTGACAACAAAGAAGATCTAGTTAACTAAGTGTTATTGCATAACGACACCTATGTTAAACTAAAATATGACATGTGATTTGTGACACTTGCATGTCGACACTTAAGTTAGCCACCTAACTAAGTGGGAAAGCTTTCAGTTAAGATACATGTTCATCCTAAGTGACAGTTCAATGAGATGTAGCATTGCATGAGAAGTGGGGTGCACCACTCCAGGCAATATTAATACATCTGGTTTGAGGGCGAGTTTATCCTGAAGTTATAAGTTAAAAATAGAAGAGAATAATGTATAAATATGATATATAGGATTGTTGAATCCAATGTGTAGCGATTTCTCTTTTCCATTGAAGGAAAGACGCTTCTCTTTGTGCAGGGTATTGTTCGCACTTGTTATTGTTGTGTTGGACACACATCCGATTGAACTCTCTTCTATATTGCTTCTGTATCTTCACCAAGAAGTTTGGTGATCTCTTATCTTCCGAAAGCAATCTGCTATGTTGTAAAAGAAAGCATTCTCTGCTATCCATTATATTATACTGAGAAGAATTACTGGGGTTTTTGTTCACATAATTTTGAGGATTTTCCCCAGGGTATATCTTGTGTTATGGTTGTATGAATTTCATGGAGTAAATTGTCTCATTACTTCAAGTCTCTGCATCTAAAAGAAATAAAGATAAAATCTCAACCAAATTTCAACACAAAATTATGATATGGGTGAAAGTCCTTGGCCTACCTATTGAACTATGGCATGATAATTTTTTGATGGATTTGGGGAATTGTTTAGGGCATGCAGTATTAATGGATCCCTCATATAAATATTTCTCCCTTCACACTATTGCTAAGGTAGTAGTATAGTTGGATCTATCGGAGGGTTTGTAAGATTGTATTGAAATCAAGGTGGGGAAAGCGATCTATTTTCAGTAGTTGGATTAATCCATCCTCCTCTATCAATGTTCCCATTTCCATGCGTGTGGTAAAGTGGTGGAACATTGCAATAGGACCTTTAGCAAGTAGGTTTGGAGGAGAAAATATGATGGATTTTCGTATTTAGATGGCTCGAGTATGAAGAAGATGATTACTCCAATAGAAGGAGAACCTTTGCATAAATTCTAAGGAACCTTTGTTGGAGGAGGGTGGCCTTATGCAATATTCAAAGACCCTAGGGACCACTAATGATGTGCCTTCAGTCTTAGGATTCATAGGTAAAACACAATCATTCCATCCTTCTCTAGCAAAGAACATCATTTCAGAAGGGAACCTTTCACGTGAAGAATATACAAGCTAAATAATTGAAGGAGGTTAGGATCTCTAGAGCTAGACAATTCAATGGGATTGGAAGGTAAAGGAAACAAGGAAATTGTAGGGGTTTAAATGGATATGAAGGGGATCCATATCTCTCGAAGTGAACACTTACTATAGCTCAATCGAGTTTGACCTCCTGCAACCTCTATGGTATAGATATGGGACATTATTGTCATTCGTGGTGGTGTGGAGGTTCCCACGGTGGAGGAGGTATCCTTAACTCTTACCCATTGTTCGCCTTACTTGTCTTCTCCTTCTTGTTCAACGGAAGGACTTAGTAGGCCTTTGGAAAGAAATTTGAAGTCCCATAATGAGCTTTAGTAGGTCCCTTATGATCTCATGTCGAGGAGCATGGTACTTGAAGGGTCTACTTGATTTGGCTTCATGTCAATTTGTCCAATTTTTATTGTCTTCACTTGACCATTCCATGAGTTTTGCAGACCTTGTGGTATTCTATGTTATCCCAGACATGTTTGATGTCCTGTTTCATATCTTCTTTCCTTTTTTTAGGCTAGGAGTCTGATTTGCATTTCCACACCTCCTCTTGTACCCTTTTAAATCCCTATTGTTGTTGCAGGGATCTCAATGCCTGATTATGCCTACCAAATTTTTTGTTAAGGACTTCTATTTCCTCCTCCATAGTAGTTTTCATTGGATAATTACCCATTTCCATCGCCGGGATTCCTATCAGGGGAAACAAACTCAAATAATGATAAAAAACAAGAAATAAAACTGATCAAGAGTCATTCAAGTGTTTCTAATTGTAATGAAAGACTACTATGTCTAGTGTTCAACTTGGTTTCCATTTTTGTGTGCTTGTCTGCCCTTTCATTAAGGTGTGTTGAATCATGTGAGCAAAGGAAATGCAACCGAATTCATCTTGTAGGTGTCCAAGTTGGCTTGCTGGTCTATATTGTATGACTGGTGTGAGCTTAGGCGTTCTTTTCATAATCCCAATAATAATAGCTCAGTTGTCGATGTGTTGGAGGAATTGGATGCCATGGTTGATTTCCAATTGTAATTCTTTTATAAGTGTGCATGGTTTTGGATAAGTGTTTGAAGTAGATCCTAGATCTCGTTCAAAACCTAGGTTATATGTCCATGGAATCTATCTCTAAGCCTTACATGCCATGTGTGGGGCCTTAAGCCACAACATAGGCCATGCATATGAAATATTTGGTATGTGAGTGAGATGTGGTCTCACATTTGAAGGTTTAGTACACCAAGGAAGGTTCTCACAACCCAAGTCATGTTCGAGGGTGAAGATACAGAGTTTTAGTCCATAACATGTTACTTTCGAGTTCTACATAAGCCATCCATGAGTCCCTAGCCCATATTTTCCCTATGACATGGATATGGTGGCCATTTTGAGGCTTGTCACATCATGGATTATTCTTGGTCACTAATCCATGGTTTGATACCAAAACCCATGTTGTTGGGATAGAACATTTGTCTATGGGGATCATGTTCTTTGCATAGCAACTCACATCATTGCATAATGCCTATGTAGGGAATCCTTGGCCTACATTTGAGATATGGACACCACATTGAGGAGGGGTAGAGCAGGGATGGATCTTGAGGACCATTCCATGGTATAATGAAAAATCTAGGACCTTACACTATAGCATTTTACTATGGAGCTCATGGTCCATGCATGTGGTCCCAAACCACCATATTGGCCCTCCATAAGGAACCTTTGGCCTGGAAGTGGGATATAGTGCTCATTTTGAAGTTTAGAACACTAGATATGGTTCGTGTTTCTCGTGATGTGGTTCAATGCCAAATGTAGGGTATTATACCATAATATTTATCTATGGGGCTCGTGAGACATCCTTGTGTACCTTGGACACCACAAAGGTCCTACAAAGAGATAATTTCCATCTGATCAAGATATAATGTCCATTTTGAGGTTGGCACATTTAGGATTGTTATCATGACTTCAGATACAATCCAAGGTCAAAATATAGAGTTTGAATCCATAACATTTTCCTCTAGGGCTCATGGGCTATTTGTGGGCCTCAATCCATCACATACGTTTTTGCATAGGGAATTATTGGCCTACAAGAAGAATATGGTGTCCATTTCAAGATTTTTGATACCTCTTCCTCCTAAGTTAGGTTCAACTATTCCATCCTTAATTGACCCTTCAAGCATACCTATAGCAAGGCATAGACCAAGCACATTAGTAATGTGGAGACCAAAGTGACCAATGGGGCGGAGGAAATGAACCTAACTAAATGCCCAAGATGATGGGAACCTATTGGTTTATCTAATCCCTTGAGCTTAAATGGCCCCTACTTACCCACAATTGACCCATAATTACCATAAATTATCCCAAGTTAAATCATCTCACACGTGCCAAGGAGGGGGCTCTCCATCATGAAGAAGGGGGGCAACCTCATCCATATGCTAGGAAATGTCCAAATGTATGTGTACTAAGTGTAGCGCTCCACATAATCGACCTAGTAGCCATCAAAATATACCACCTCAAGTGTTATAGCATGTGTATATGAATAAATGTTCTAGTGCTTAAGGTTAAAGGAAACATATAACTTAGGAAATGTTCTCATTTATGAAAATAATACATGAAATTTATTTTACAATTAGACCCTTCTAGCAAATCAATGTCTTATTTAATATTTACTCATCTAGTCTAACATTGTTGTGACCCTTTTAAAGTCCTTATTACACCTGAAAGCCCTAATTTAAGTTGCATAGCCTAGATTCTTAAAGTATGTGAGGGTGAATAAACTGAATGTGAACTTAGCGAAAGAAAAGGGTCTTTGCAAATTAACCATTGTAGCAACTGAGTGTGATAGGTTTACCCTTCAATTTCAAAATTTAGGGTTTATGATGTTGCTTCTACATGTGTTTTTTCAAAGGAAGTGTTGTCATGGGCTATCCATCCTTGTGCCTCTTTTTTGCGGTACCTTTTTTTTTCCTTCTTTGACATTTCCTTTATTTGCATTTCATAGCCCTTTCATTGGCTTACTCCCTCTTACTTTAGATTTGGCTTTGATAACCTAGGATAAGGGAACTTGAATTTTTGCAAGGGGAGTATTTCCTATATTTTTCATTTAGATGGAGTATTTTATGAAGGATGGGGGTAAAGAAAAACCTACAACCCTCAAACCCTTGAACTCCCTAGCCCACTATAACCCACTTACAACCTAAGACACCAACCCATGAACCTTAGCTCAAGCTAGTAACTTACTAATCCTAAGACTCTAAATCAACCCTTGAATATGTTATCTAAATTTCAGATTGAAGGATCAAATAAGGTCTTTTTCTTTTATTGAGCATGAAGAAAAATGAAAAGGAAAAATAATATAGGGAAAAGAGTATAATTGGTTTTTAACAAAAAGTTTGACAACAGTAACAACATAATGTTTACAATGGAAAAATGGCTCTATTATTATCAAATTTGAAATGATTCATTTAAGTTTCTACCCTATCAAATTTTGATGGTAAGATATAGGACTAGCATGGAAATGATGGGCGGTGGAGAATTAGGGTTCCTGTTAGGAACCTATGTCAACCCTTCTCTTTATTATGTTAGTATATTGTTGTTGGAAGCATATGCTTTGTAAGTCGTCCCGTAATATTTGTTGATCTGTAGTTTATATTAGCCCATAGTATTGACCCATAGTAATGGACACATATGCTTTGTAATTCGTCTCGTAGTATTATATGTCCCATGGTTTTGACTCATAGTATTGGGCATAGACTTAGTATATAAGTGTGTGTTGAGGTCATTGAAGGCATCGTGAAGTTAATTGTATTGAGCTTGCTCAAAGGAGGTTTCCCCCTAGAAGTGGCCCATGATCAATATAAAAGTGATTCTGTTCTATTATTTATGATATCTCTTGTATTTGCATTAATTAATTATTGCAGGTTCATCACATCTGGTATCAGAGCACTTTCTTGGGCTCGTTGGGTGGAATTTCTGCCAAATTTGTTTTCGCATCTGTTGCAGCTTCGGATTTGGGAATAATCCCTATCCTCTTAACTGTGGGAAGTACTTGGGAATAGGCCCTAAAACTCATTGTGAGGAGTACCACAGGAACCCCAAAAAAGCTGGCCCATTGAGAGGACCTGCCAGCGAAAAGGGCAACGACCCCTACCTGATTGACTAGTTCCCACCCGTGAGGTAAACCAAGAGCTTTCGTTTGTGGCAAAGCGGTCATCAGTTTCACCTGAGCCGTGGAGTGAGGGGTACTGCCCCAATACGCAAGCTGTCGTACAACATTGGTGGCCGACTGAAACATTTGAACTGTTAGGAAGCCGTACATACCCGGGGTCCATATCTATTTTCAGTTGAATTGTTGTCGATCACTTCCGCTCCAGATACAGCTGTTTTAGATCTATTCTAAAAGTCGTTCCAGATCTAGTCGCCATTTAAGATCCAGCCCTTCCACGCCGTTACGCCACTGTTGCCGATCCATTTCTATAAAAAAATAAAAATAAAAAGAGTATAAAATTCAGTTTTTTCTCCATATCTCCCTTGTTTCCACTCTGTTTCCCTTGAAATTTTGGGGGAACCCCTATCATCCCATTCTGCATCTTTCATTCCTAAGGACCCTATCCCCAATTACCCTTCCCAAAGCCTGAAGTCCCACATTTGTCTATTTTTAGGGTTTGCCATAACTTCCTCAGATTTCACCCAATCACCTTCAAATTTTACCACAGAGTTCCTTTCTGAGTTTTTCTCCTTTGTCCCTCTCTGCCAAATTTTCTCATTCTATCACCCCGCTTTTGAAATCCCCCTTTTTACTTTCTTGTCGGTTCGACAATGTCCAAAATCTAGTCAAACCCCAATTACCCATCAGATTGTTTCCCCAATCCAAATTCCCCTTTACTAAATTAGCTTTTGTTTGTGTTTTTCTACCCATTCCACCAAAAAAAAAAAAAAACCTGGTTATGGTTGTCACCCGTGCAGGAGCACACACCATGGAGGAAGCACTTGCAGCCATCCAAACCAAACTCCAAGATCTGGATGAAAAATTTCTTAGCCTCCATCTTCAGCATTCAGCCATGAACAATACCAGACAACCAAAATATTTTGCAGCCACTGGGTTCTCTTCTTCTAGCAATTTTCGTGGGCCGAAGCTTGATTTTCCTCGCTTCAATGGTACTGATCCGATGGGATGGATATACCGAGCAGAACAATATTTCAGTCTGCATAATACTTTTGATGTTCAGAAAGTTCCACTTCCATCCTTTCATTTGGAACAAGAAGCCCTTCAATGGTATCATTGGTAGATCAAAGCTCATCCCAAGCCAAACTGGACATATTTTTGCCAACTTATTTTGCCACAATTTGGTCCTAGTGCTTTTGACGACTTCACAAGAGCACTCACTCAACTTCACCAAACTAGCACAGTGAGAGATTATCAAAGGGAATTTGAGAAACTAGCCAATCACATAGAAGGATTGTCTGATGAATTCTACAGGAGTTGTTTTATCAATGGTCTCAAGGATGAAATCCGCTCAGAGGTCAAAATGTTTTGTCCCAACACAATGATGGAAGTCCTAGGGTTGGCTAAGTTGGCCGATGACAAGATCGCAGCTCAACAACGCTCCAAACCCACCTTTGTTCCCTTAAGAAATATGGGTTCCCAACGACCTCCCATCACGCCTGCTCCTCAACCAACTCCTTTCAAGCATTTGTCTGAAATAGAAATGCAGGCACGCCGAGAAAAAGGGCTTTGCTATAATTGTGATGAGAAATTCACTCGGGGACATAGATGTGTTCAACAAAAGCTCTATCTCTTGGATATGGATTCTCCGCCTGCCTTAGAACTTGGTGAAGAAGCTACAGATACAGTAGATGATCAGGTCGACATTCAACACATACCTGTTGACACCCCATCTCAGGACGAACCACCCGAGATCTCTCTCCATGCTGTAACCGATGTCACCACCCCACAAATAATGCGGGTCAGGGGATACTTCAAGAAGCTCCCTCTTACCATACTCATTGATTCTTGTAGCACTCATAACTTCATTGACCCTCGGATTGCCAAACATGATGATTGTTTTGTCCATCCTTGCTCCAACTTTGAAGTCATGGTTTCCAATGGAGGCATCTTACCTTGCAAGCGGAAGTGTAACAATGTGCATATCTCTATGGAAGATTATAACCTACGCTCTGACATGTTTGCCTTGTCCTTAGGAGAATGTGATGTGGTTTTGGGCATTCAATGGTTATGCACACTTGACCCCATCTTCTGGGATTTTGCTGAACTTTGGATGCAGTTTAAATTCAATGGGGCACAACACAAATTTATGGGCTTACAACCAGGGTCTCTTTGCATCATCAGTTCACATTGCTTGGAAAAAATCCTTAAGAATAATTCACATGGTGTCATCGCTCAGCTCAATTCCATTCAGATGCACCCATCAACAGTCTCCACTACTTCCTTGGATAGATATGCAAGTATCTTTGCTAAACCAATACGCTTGCTGCCTTCAAGAGACCTTTCCGGTAAGAATGTAGCCACATCTACCTCTCAGCAGGAAATGATGGCTATTTTGCATGCAGGACAGAAGTGGCAGCCATACCTATTAGGGAATTATTTCTGCATCAAGACTGATCTCCTGAGTCTGGAAAATTTTCTGGAACAATGGGTCTCCTCCCCAACACACCTGAAATGGGTTATCCAACTCATGGGTTATCCCTATGTGATCACTTAAAAGAAGGGTAAGGACAATATGGTGGAAGATGCTCCTTCCCGCACAATTGATGACCCAGTTTCTCTTACAACTCTTTCTCTGCTTGTTCCAAATTGGTTGCAATATGTTCAATAGGGCTATCTCTTCTATGAACTCCATGCTTCTTCATCAACAGGGCACTCTAGGTTCTGCAAAATGTATGACCGGGAACAATGTAACTTCTTTTGGCTGGGACTAAAAATGACAAATCAACAGATGGTGGCTGATGATGATACTTTCCAAGTCAACCAGGGGGAAACGACACTCCTTTCAGGATTTCTCAAACCCTTGCCCATCCCTACACAGCTTTGGCCAACTATTTCTATGGATTTCCTAGCAGCGCTCTGGTGGTACAATACCACATCTCAAAGGACACCATATGAAGCAGTCTATGGAAAAACACCACCAGTTCTTCTTCCATACACCCTTAGCAGCTCCCCAGTTCAGGAAATTGACTCGGTTCTTCGAAACCGTGATCAGATTCTTCTCATTCTACACGACAATCTTCACATGGCCAGAATTCGCCTGAAACAACAAGCCGATCAGCACCATTCTGAGTGCATTTTCCATGCAACTGACAGGGTTCTTCTTCATCTACAACCTTCCAAGAAATCCTCCTTGACACTCCAAAGGCGTCAGTGGCCCAAAATGCAACCCGAGGATGCTACTGGGGAACCACTCCTTCAGATTCTGCAGCAATTTCTCCAACCAAAGCTTTGAGGACAAAGCTTTTTCTAAGGGAGAGAGGATGCTAGGAACCTATGTCAACCCTTCTCTTTACTATGTTAGTATATTGTTGTTGGACGCATATGCTTTGTAAGTCATCCCGTAGTATTTGTTGATCCGTAGTTTATATTAGCCCATAGTATTGACCCATAGTATTGGATGCATATGCTTTGTAAGTCGTCCCATAGTATTATATGTCCCATGGTTTTGACTCATAGTATTGGACATAGAATAAGTATATAAGTGTGTGTTGAGGCCATTGAAGGCACCGTGAAGTTAATTGTATTGAGCTTGCTCAAAGGAGGTTTCCCCCTCGAAGTGGCTCGTGATCAATATAAAAGTGATTCTGTTCTATTATTTCTGATATCTTGTGTATTTGCATTAATTAATTATTGCAGGTTCATCACAGTTCCATTCTAACTAGGGAACATTAGAAATGGCTAACACATCTATAGAAAGAAACATGCATACAGATTACTAAATCTTGACATGGGGAGGTAATTTCTCTTGAAAAGTTGCATCTTCAAAAGAAAAGGATGAATAATTGCCACACATGATAATAAATCATTGCTACACACAACGAGGTTGCATTATATATGACATGTATCACATGTGCACATGTCACAACATTGGTTCCTAGCATAATGATATGTTAAATGTTAGATATAGTAAAATGATAATAAAATTTAGGAGCAAGACCAAAATCCTATGGTTTAAAAGATCATGCACCAACCAGTCATTAGATTCAATGAGATGCTACAAAGGAAAATGACCAAGAGAATTATAATTTCAATGGATACATCTCATATGTTTCTAGGAATACATGGGAAAAAACAAAATGTTAACTACTTGAACAATGACTCGAGGGAAAAGTTTGGATGTATGCTATATAAACCTTAGAATATTCCACCATGCACCTTAGAATGTTCAACCTTAGATAATCTGGAATAGATCCTTCCATCTCACATGTTATTGAGAAATCATGGTAAGAAGTGGAAAGAGGGCATACTGATAAGATTGCATCATTAAGATCACAATCCAAATGAGAATGAGGGGATTCATATCAACTTTCTAGCCACTAGCTTAGATCCATTTTAACTCCGAATCTATTTGACACATCAAGGGATAACAAAAATAATTGTGATGCAATTATCTCTGTGTCTAACTATTTTGTTGTCAACCAATGACTAATTTCTCAGTGGCCGACAAATTTGTTGACCTTTTCCCAATTCTACATGCAGAGCATTTTAAGGCGTGATGACACCTTCAGGCATGCAACATCAGGATAGTAAATTAGTTGATTGTTCACCTACATTAGTTGTGTTAATGATGGCTTGCAAAAACATATTTCTAATACTTATAGATGGAAAGAGACAATCACTTTGCAAAATAGTGATGTAACTATGATGGTATCTTCACCTATGCAACATCAGGACAATAAATTACCTGGATCTGCATCAGTACATGTTAAAGAAAATGCCAATAACAAAAAATCCAAGGACATAGTTTCCATAACCTTCAACAAATTTTTCACCAGAATTTAGTACCACCCATCATCCACCATCGATATGTAACAACATGACATGAATGCAAATGGTGATGACTAATGATGAACCATAGTGGCATAAAAAATATAAATACATAACTCACACATTGAAGTTAAGTGATGCACCTAACCTATGCACCTTACTGATGCACATAAGTAATGTTCCTAGCTAACACAAATCATGCATATAAGCAATGCAAACAAGAGACACACCTAGTCCACACATCTCATTAGTAACCATTATCCTTTTGAATAAAAGGTTAGTTCATGCATTAGTCAAATGGGCAAGGCATATTCCGGGCAACCCATTGGTTCAATGTCCATCGAAGGAAAGTTCAAAATAATGGGGACAAAGAAGGTCCTAGAAACCTACACAAGGCCTAGAAGAAAAAAGGACATTTTTATGGCATGATATTATGGCTCTTTCCCGCATACCCTTCCCATATATTCAAGAAACATCATTAGGGTGTAGAACATTGAAATGACCAACATACTAAACCAACAACCCGAACATTCCCAATTCAATGTATCTGTGATCGTTCGGGTGTCACACATGGCCCATGAGCCACAAATGTAAATATTATGACCCAATATATTTGGTTTTGGAATTGTATCATGCCCATATTCCTTATAAATATTTATAGTATGCCAAACCTTGAAATTTCCACCATGTTAAACGAAATCCAAAGTTTCCCTATTTAGACCATGTGTGTTGATATATAGCCCATAAGCCCTAAATGAAAATATTATGGTCCTAGACCTTAAATTTTATCCCTATACCATGGCATGGGTGCTAAGAACCATCCCCAGTGTACCGATCCTAAAAATTGCAAGCATACCTCATTCATAGGCAAAACATTCCCTACGTAGCCTAATGTGGTTATTTGAGGCACTATATATAAGACATGATCCACATAGGTGGTTGTGAGGTCTAATGTCCTAGTTGTTGACCTCAAATCATGGTCTGGTTCTAGATAACCATCCATGGTGTTCTAAATCTCAAAATGGACAACATAACCTACGCATAGACCAAAGATTCCTTAAGTAGGCCCATGATCCCTAGAGGCAATTGTACTTTCCTAAGACTATATTTTAACCTTGGACCATATGTGTTTTCTAAACATCAAAATAGATACCCCTAATAAATGATTCTCAAAAGGGTGATGTCAAATACATCCATCATCTTTACATCAGGTGATACCTATGATATTATACTTTAAGGATGGCATGTTCTTCTTACAATCACTGGATCTTGGACATGTCTTTAGCATAGGTAGGGAGGAGAGATTTCATCCTTGGAAATTGTAGTTTCCTTGGTGTAATGGACACATGACAAAGAGATGTTGTTGTTTTTTAACATGATGATGATGATGATCTCTATGATTTAGTTATCAACAACAGCATCATCATCGTCACTAATATTGTCATTGTCATCACCGTTGACATCATCATCGTCACTGATTTTGTCATCATTATCATTAACTTTGTCATTAAATTTTTAATTTATTTTTCTAATTAAAATTTATTTTTAAATTAAATCTTATTTTCATTTTTTTTATATGAAAAAATTACATATATCAATATTAAAATTAATAAATACAAATGATAAAAATTACATATATAACAATTATAAATAATAAAGAAAAAACACAATAATTAAATATATAAAAATTAAAATTAATAAATACAAAATAAAAGTTACAATTAATAAATATATAAATTACAATTAATATATTAAAAAAAAAACAAAAAACAAAAAACAAGGGCACAAGTAGACATCCCTCCTGCCGCGCTTGACCACACTCTAATTTAAACTTCATTTTACCCTGTTATGCTGTCCCCCTCCCGTGCCCTCGACTTGAGAGCCCTAGTGAGCCTCCATGTGAGCCCCATTTGAAGTAGAGCCCTAGTTGAAGCAGATCAACCTGACCAGAGAGAGCATCCGCATGAACCCCATTTGAAGCAGTGGATCTAGATAGCACCAGCTAGTGCATGAGTAGAGGACCTAGACAGCGCCATGCCTCCCAAATATCACGTGAGTTTTCTGTTTTCCTCTTTTGACCTCGCGACACGGAGATTGTGAAAATGGCTATCAACAGGAAAATATTTTCCTAGTTGTTAAACCGAAATGAGCTCCAACTATTTCAGCACATCCATCAAAGCCATCAATCTCTACTAGTGCTTAGCTAAAATGTGAGTTTGAAACTTCATTTGCCTATTTTTTCTCCTCTGTTAAACCTTTCTTCGGTACTTACCATGTCCATTTCAAACAGATTTCCAAGAGGGAGACCCTGCGACATGGAGATAAGTTCAAATGCATTCATCACCTCTGGTTTTGTTTCATCCTGTGTAACAAGATGTTCTTGGCATAAACACAACCAAATAATGCCAATTCAAAGACCAATGTATGCTCTGACTTTAACACACCCAAACTGCACAGTTTGCATATCTCTGCATAATTAACAATGAAAAGTACTTAAACTCTGAAAATGAACAATGTAAAAGGCACTGTATTTTCAGATGGAAAGAATATTATTTACCTTCCACCTACAACATCATCTGTAATTTCTGCTCTTGTTGGTAGTCCTGACTTAGCAAGGCTTTCTAGTACTTGAGTTGCCCAGATGAATGATATATGGGCAGATTCACAGATTGAAAAAATTTCGTCCTGCATCTTTGCTTATTTCTCTCATCCACACTCTACTGCAAGATCACCCCTAGCAATCATCAAACCCAGTGGATTTCATGACTGCATTGCTTGCAATAGAAGAAATGGGAGTCTCTCAAAACCTCCCTTGGTTTCAATCTTCAACACAGATCCCAATTTTTTTTAGTTTCCTCTTATTAAGCTCTTGTTGAAGGATACTAGCACCATTGACATCATTAACAAAATAGACACCAACCAAATCTTCATTAGCAACAATAAATCTAGATGCATTAAGTACATCACTGCGAGTTCTTCAAATTAATTGATTTTTTTGGACCCAACTTTGATCCATTTTGACCTGCATGTGTAATTTCTACATAAATCTCCGAGATATTGACTCCTCAAATCACCGCTTGAATATTTCCATTGTCAAATTCAATTGGTTCAGCAGGTTCGACAGAATAAAAAAGGAGGCCCAAATAACAAGCTACCTATGCAAGTCCCAAGAGATCAGTTTTGATGTCATGGATGGTTCCAAGCATGGATATCTTGTTATTACAAGCAAATCACCTCTTTTAATTTGAACATATTGTTGCACTATCGGTAGTTGAGCTACTCTGCAATTTCCAATTTTAGGTTTTTTTCCTTTCACATGAAATTCCATCCCTGATTCCACATAGGCCATTTCATAACATTCAGCCCAACAACAGATATCAGATGATGTGGGGAACTTCTCAGTAATATTTAACAAGCGTCTTGTGTCTCTTGCATCGCAACACGTTTGCATATCACCAACTTCTAGGCTTCTGATCCACATGCACCACAACAACTTAACATCTATGGGTTGCACTCATTTATGAAGTGTAAAGATCACACCATAATTCTGTTCATGTCAGTGCAATTATAAAATCACCATCTCATAGAATTGTATGTGGAAAAGGCAAGTCAATTAACTATGCAACAGATTTGGAGCAGTCGTATGTCTATGTTAGCATCTACTGGAATGCTCGAAGTGTAGATCATGCATGTTCTGATTTCTCAAGTTTCTTGCTTTGCAGCTATATTTAGAAAACAACAAACAACTATCCGAGCTTTTTAACTGGGCAGTAATACATCAGCATGCCCACGAGCAATGTAAGTCTATTTTCTTAGTGCATTTATTGGTGTTAGCCATACTTTTAAATAAAAGTCTAAATAGCATATTGTCTCCTAGTAATTTATGTTATGTTCAAGGATAACTGATTCACTTTTCAACAATTGAGCTAAAGTGAAGTGGATTAAAGTAAAGTAACATCTATGAATGACTGAATGAATACATTTACCAGGAACATAGATTATTTGGAAGTATTTGTACCCTCCTAGTGGCATTTATAACTCCAGCTGGAGAAGATGGTCCCATATAATGTGTAATATAAACCTTTTCATTTCGTTTCGGATCTATTTCCTTGTCTTCTGTCTCAAGCAAAGCTGTATGAAGTCTATTTGTCTATCCTCACACTTTGATATCCAATTACTACACAATTTTCTCCATGTTTGTTTTCGTTTTCACATTTTCAACTTCTTCGTACTTCTAAGAATTTTTGACATACAAGCTTTTGATGCACAAATATTACTAATCCTGTATCGTTGTTCCATTTTAGTTGGTTTTTCTAGTGTTTATCAACCTGGAACCTCCCATAGTCACCTATTCTTCTTATTGGCAAATTGTAAACTGCACCTGTACGATGACTGCATTTCTTGTTTACACATTTTGTTTTGGTGGAAAAACTAGATTTCCATAAACAAGCCTTATCAAGAGGTAGATATGAAGTACCACAAAATATTGTTTGCAAAACAGGCTTCTATGAAAAGTTTCCACACCAAAATGACCGTTTCTTATCTTTACCTGTCTTAACTCGGTATAGCTTCCTTGCATGCTATTGGTAACATAATCTTTTTATTTGCTTGAGTTTACTATGTATATCCTTGATTAATGTTCACCTTACATAAAAAAGGTAAGCCAAGAGTTTTTTACTTCTATTAATGACTATTGAAAAAGTAGTACAGACCCTCTGAATAAATAAGAGACAAGATAAAGTATCAGAAACACAAAAGACAAATCCAGAATGCCAGGTTATGTTATTCAAGCCTAAGAGCATAGAAGTATGGAGGTCCTTTCCACATCATTAATGCATATCACTAGTGATTTCACCTAAAGTGTTCGTAGTATTTCATTGAGCTTTATCGTGGATGAATTCTATTCTTCATGAATCAGAATGCGTTTAAGCTGATTTAACATCTTATGAACTATTGTAGGCCAATTGGGAAACTAGCCTTGCTCTCTGCTATCTTGAACAGTGCTTTATTCATTTAGTCTTCTTATTCCATTAACAAGAACTCACAATCTCAACAAGAGACAAATGGTGCCAACAAGAGCAATACATTTCAGTTAATAGAAAAATGTTTGCCAATATAGTCTGTTTCCACTACCATTTCCATCTATAGGGGGAAGTACAAACCTGATTATTGTTTTTAATGTCAGGAAATTTGCATCTGTGTCCATTGAAACCATTGTTTTCTGAATGGGAATTTCTCACACTCTCAGAATCCACGCTCACACTAGTCAACAACAACCGTTATTGCTGGATAAATTCTAGGCTGGTAGCTCTAACGTTGGGAATTTATTCAGGTTGAAATTAAAACCACTCTACAATTGGCCTTCAAGTTCACAATCCAATCAAAATATAACATCACTATCAGTGGTTTCAGTTTTTAAAAATAAGAGGAGAAGAAGCAGCTCGGCATTTTTCCGTTCCTGTACTACTTGTACACCATTCACCACATTTGTGGTAGCATTAACACGGGTTTTACAAAGAATAATAATTGGTCGAGAGAGGGGTTGTTATATCCCTATAACAACAACGAATAGATTGGTGGCAATGCTACAGGATGGATACAACTTGCCGAGGAAGGCAGAGCCAGTGAAGGATAGTATTGGTGTGTTACAATAGTGGGGAGTGGGAGGGGGAGCAAAAAGTATTTGCATAGGAATGGATCTATTTAACACCACCACTTCGATGTAGAAGGAGAGGATTAGCCCTATTTTGGGAATGGTAGGGGCAAATGAAACTTTCATGCCTGGTTTGTTGGCATGGGTAATTGCTCAAATGTTGAAAGTTGTGACTATTTTTGGGGTGGAATGAGACAGGACTTGAGAAGCTTGTGGTTTTAGGGGAAATTCCTTCATCTCATAATACACTCTAAGTTGGAATTACAACTTCTGTCACCCTCTATCACAGAGTCAATGATTCTCTATTTCTTTTTTTCTTGGGATGTAGACTTATAGTTATGTATAATGTATCTAGAGCAAGACACCATGTAGGCGTGCAAGATGAGATAAATCAATGACCTTTCCCTGCAACCTTTCTTGGTCAATTTCCAACAAAAGTGTAAAAAATGGTAAAACAATTGCATATGTTAATATTGATTCATGCATACCAGATTCCTTAATATGGTAGTTTAATTTCTTTACAACATTCACCTTCTAAGTTACAAGTATTCAAACTTCAAATCCTCGAAAGGAGGAAAAAAATCTCGGTCGGAGGTATAAGTAAAATATAATAAAATACAAATGAATATTTTCCGAAGTTACATTTACAACAACAAATTTGATAGGAGCAAACATGAGTAAATAAAAGGGAAGTAGAGGAGGAGATAAAGAAAAAAGTTGGTAAAGAACGAAACTAAAATCTAACACTAAACCTCAAGCTATAATAGAGGCAAAGGAAAAGGTGTGTAGAGGAAAATAATAAATTAAAACAACAAGACACGATAGAAGCTAACAAAAGGCTAAAGATGAAAGAGAACCGATTTAGAAGTTTAGGCAAAGAAAACAAGGATATAAACTAAGCTAGAAGCTGAAAATAAAAGGATAGGAGATGAAGCCAAAGCCATGTTGATGCTAAAGAAGAAACAAAAGAGAAAATCATTTGAGAAAGAAGAAGCAAATAATTTAGTAGTTGAGGAAGAGAAGAAAAAGCAATATAAGATAGAAGAAACAAAAGAGAAAATAATTTGAGAAAGAAGAAGCAAATAATTTAGTAGTTGAGGAAGAGAAGAAAAAGCAATATAATACATATTGAGAATATGAGAAGATAAAAGTATCTGAGAAAGAGAAAAGGAATAACGGTGACGAAGATAAATGGGATATCAATCCAGAAAGGACATAACCATTGGAACAAGTGCATACTTATACAAGATTTTCTATATTATCAACTATTCTAATTACAAGAGGAGATATGCCAACCCCCCGTTCCCACTACTGAGGTCTCAAACCTAGCCTTGTTCTCTTTCAACAAGAAAAGAAAGTTGAGAACTCAAGGCAGAGTTGGGAATAGAGAATCAAGAGAAGAATTGAAGGTTGAGACTGTACAAAGATTCATTTAAATGGGTTGCATATGTGAAGCTTTCTAACTCAGTTCCAATTCTGATGTTTGAGAAACCCATTTTGAATACTAGGTTTGTTGATTTATTCAATGTGACTTCTCATTTCAAAAAAGAAACATTGCCAGAAGAATGAAGATATGGACCTGTATATAAGGTTGTTTTTGCAGGTGGTCTCCTTGTGGTTGTTAAGGTCCTGGTTCATGAAAGAAACCTCAATGACCAGAGGAAACAACAAAGTTAGAATTTTTGGGTAAGATAACTTTACAAATAATTTAATAGAAATGAGGGAAACACACTTCCTTCTTTAGCCAAAAAAAAGAATCAAACTTGAGGAATTAAATGAATATGGTGTTTCTCTTCTTGCTTTGTTGGAATCTTTAGGCTAAAAAACCTTTTGTGTAAACATTTAGTACATGAACCCTTAAATTGCCAAGATTTTTTGAAAATTATGCTTCTCTCACGCGATGCGGTAGAATAATGACAAAGCTAACTAGGAAGCAAAATCATGTAGAATAATGAACTTGTTGAAGGTGAACTTATATTAGTTGAATCAAAGGGAGTGTATGATCCCCACATATGTCTATGTCATCTTGGTTGGGATATACACTTAGTGATGCATATGTTTAGCTCTTCCATGAAATGTCCAACGGAAACATATCCACTGATGTTGTCACCTACAGTGCACTTATTAATGGCTTATGTAAGGAAGGAAAGTTGGATGAGGCGAGGAAGCTTTTCTATGAAATGTCCAATAGAGACATATGCCCTAATGTTGTCACATACAAAGTGCATATTGATGGTTTATGTAAGGTAAGTTGGACAAGGAAAGAAAGCTCTTCTATGAAATGTCCAATAGAAACATACGCCCTAATGTTGTCACCTACAATGTGCTTATTAATTTAATATTCTGTATGAAACCAGTAATATTGAAGCACCTAAAGCTAATTTCCAGGCTTCCTCTACAACCCAAAAAGCCATAGCTGTGTGTGTATCGAGATGACCTCTATAATAAGGTTGCTTGATACCATTATCTCCCTTCCAAGTGTTGCTTATGATATTTCAAACTATAGCTACAAGAAATGAAGAAAGGCCATGGTAGAGTTGAACTTTATTGTCTTTGTAGTCAATGTGACTACTTGCTTAAGTTGTGGATACCTTGTGTGTGGGATGTTTGTTGGATTGTCTCATGGATGAAACCTTATGAGCCCTACCCCTCTTATTTATGTATGCTTAGTTAAGGATCGTATGGTTCATTACACCCTCCTTGAGTCCTCAAATAGATTGATGTTTTCTTTCAATGTTTATGTCCTTGCATTTTCATCTCTTTATGTACATCCTTTAGGTCCAACCACAAATTTGGTCATAACTGCAGGTATCCACAAGAGCTAAATTTGACTGAGTTTAGAGCTAACTATTTAAATGAGTTTGGCGGTGATTATTTGACTGAGGTTGACTCAATCAAAGAGCAGATTGAACAGAATTTTGAGAACTAAGTTTGACTGTGTCTAAGAGCTGAATTTGACTTAGTTTAGAGTTGATTATTTGACTAAGTTCGACTATGTCCGAAGAGAAGATTTGACTGAGTGTTTACAACATAATTTGGACTTGGTTTGACTGAGTTAATAGCATATTGGTTTGACTGAAGTTGACCAAGTTCAAAGATCTGAACAAAATACTGTGTTTCCATCTTCACCTCTCAATAACATCTATAACATTGATAAGTTATGTTTGCCAAAATTGGTTTTAGTGCTGAAGTTATACCCATAAATTCAAAAGGTCCACTGTTGTATGGTGATATGTGCCTAGAATGCTCTTTTGGCCTCCTTTCATGGAAAAAGTGCCCGAAAATGCTCATTCCATTCTGAGAATTACTCATATTATTCCCATAGCTACTTCATAATGATTTTTGGTAGGCTCGGGATTCCATGGCCTCATTCTCTCCATAATCTAAACATTATTCCTCGGGGTCCATGTCTATACTATGACCAAAATTTTAGGATAGACTAAACAATCTCTAGAAAACACCTTGTTGATTCAATATGCTTTCGTTTATCTTTAGCCAAACTTTTGGAATGAAACTTAGGGGGGAATCAAACTTTAAAACATGTTCACCAAACTAATGTTGGTTCACATTAGATGATCTATTTAACTGGCGATAGTAAACTAAATGGGATATGGAAAAGAATGATAAATTTGGCCAAAGGAAAGAAATATATGATAGCAAAAGCCTTCAATAATCACCGTTACTTTAACAAACTAACCATGTTGAGTTGAATTTGTATAAGTTTGTTTTTTCTTTTGCTAATTGTAGTATTGTTCTATGGCAGGAAAATTTGCAACAATGGCTAACAGACGAGAAAGGACGTGATCAATTTGTTATTCGTGCTAATACTGAAACTGAAGTTTATTGGAATGATCCTAGACAACTCAAACTAGAACTAGTATATCGTCGTGGAGTAAGTTCATGATGGCACATTGATGCATGATATGTTCTATGCAATACACTTCTTTATGAGTGCGTGATTACTGATGATGCCACCAGTGATTTTTCCTAACTGCTAAAGGTGTTGAAGTCAAAGATCTTTTCTTTTGCAGTACTGAACTGAAAGCTTTGTCTAGTGGTCACCCCTTGGAACATATCTGGCAACACTATTGCACAGGCATGGAGCAACTATTTGGGGGGGCGGTACAACCTTTAACCGTCTGATGCGATTCGCACATCCACAGGTTTGTGTTTTTCCAAAAGCTACTTGTGGGTATTGAACATAGTATTTGTGAATTACTCCTTTACTATTACATATTTAAGACCTATACTAAAAGAACTGTAGTAAGTACAAAATTAGAAAATTAATTGACTTCTGTATTTTATACAGGTAAAATTGATAGATTTATCTCCTTGTGAAAAATTCTTGGTTACTTACAACAGCCACGAACCAAGTAATCCTCTAGACACACAGGTACTTGTTGAGCTATTGCATTATTTAAAATATGTTCTATTTTTATTAATTAGGAATTAAGTATAGGGAGCATATTCCAAAACACTAACAGACTTGGAAAAAGATCATGCCACTGACTAACAAATTTCAGAGGTTGAAAAACTCAGCTTGTTGAAAAACTCAGTGAGGTTGGAAAGTAAGAGTTCTACTTATACTTGTCAAAAGCTATAAAACAAAATTTTGTAATGGTTTTTTTGGCTGTTTGAGTTTTATATAGTGGCCCATGGAGTTTTTTTGGGTTCACAAGTCAAAAACACTAGGCTGTGAATGACTCTATGAGTACTTGTAAATCAAAGTTTGACTCTTGATTATTCCTGAGTCAAAAATGCTTCTGTGAATCAAACTTGATGGAAGCATGTGTGACTAGCTAGTGCATCAACTTGCTTGTATTAGGTCCTAAGATGGAATTGAATTGTGAGTTTGATTTAAATCCTTGAGTTCTGTAACATTGTCTTAAACAATAATCCCGTAGGTTGCATAGAGATTGATGCCAGAAAAACGACAAACACCAACCTACAGAGATATTTCTCCCTACAAAACACTAAAATCCATGTAGGGGAGAGGCAAGGTCTTGACACTCCAAATCATGTGTAGACAGGCATACGACCAACATATTATCTATTATGCTAATGTATTTATAAGGAAGTTTCCTATCAATTACATCGACACCCAAATGTCTTACTTTTTCACTAAATGACATCTTAGTATTTAATAACACAGCTTCCTATTATTGTTTATTGCTAACCCACTCCATCATGTTATAGACTGTAGTTGCCACATGTAATTTGAAATTGCAGATATGTTTCAATAAATCATAATCAGTGGAAGAACGTGGTCCCTTGGTGGACCTACCCATACACTACAAAGGGTCATCAATTTATTCAAACTTCAACTTTACTGCTGATCAAATGCCTAAAGGCTAAAGTAAATAAGAAGCAGAACAAAAATTAGAAGTAGAATTACGTAGTAACTAAGCAGTCTCTGTAAACCCAATTAAATATTTACTGTACTCCAATATATTTATCTGTTATTCACATTCTTATACTCAGTTTTCAGTCCCTAGTAGCCCCTACAATCCCATGCTTACAAAAACAAGGTTTGAATGAAATTTAGAACAACTTAGAAAAGCATTATTACATCAAACCTAAAGTTGGCATTAAGGCCCAGACATCATGCCATCTACACAATACTTGAATTTTAAAAGGATTTAAAATTTTAAATCTTTTTACAAGGCATGCCAACACTGCCCTTGAAAATAGTAGTCACAACATAAGTTTCAACCACAATTTCTATTTTGTCAAATTCCTTCCAATGAAATCCATGGGTTGAGATGACACAAATCAACCTCCAACTTGAGTTTAAGAAAAACAAATCTAACATGGAATGTCTAATTCAGTACACTTTATTTAGAGAAGAATGTGGGTGTGAGAGAGATTTTTTTTTGAAATTTCCATACATATTGACAATGGTTTGTCATTATAAGTTTAGTCTAAGAAAAAATGGTGTGATGAGACAGAAATATGGAATAAAGAGGGATTACAGAAATCACCAACAAAGAACAACACGGCAGATATCAGGAACAAAGCATCCGAGGACCTAAGGAAAGAAGAAGAACAAGTTCCATTGGAACAAGAGGAAGCAAAATGAATTAACATTTTTTAATGAAACCTAATATGGGTGAAATTTCCTAAACGTTATGCATAATCCTTTATGGTACAATTTATCTTTACTTTATGCAAACCAAAGTAGTTATTATGGGTGAGTTCTCTTTGTTTTTTGTTGCAGCATGGTAGCTTTTAGCACTTATATTACATTCTTGACTAACTTGGAATTCCCTAATTCTGAAAGGGTTCTATCTTAATGGAAAAGCGCCTGCCTTACAAGCAAGAGGTTGGTGGTTCGATTCCTCCATGCCCTATTGATATTGCAAAATTGGTATTTTTAATAAAATATATTTTATTATGATTTATTATCGCTATAGAGGGGGTTTCAAACCGTCTTTGTATGTTTCTATGAGGGGGGTTCTAAACCACCTTCATATGTCACTACGAGGGGGGTTCTAAGCCACCTTCATATGTCACTACGAGGGGGGTTCGAAATTTCCCTTGTATGGTACAGCGAGGGGGGTTTAGAACCACCCTTGTAGGTACCTACGAGGGGGGTTTTAAACCGCCCCTATAGGAATCTACGAGGGGGGTTACAAACCGCCCCTATAGGCATCTACGAGGGGGCTTCCAAACTTCCCATATAGGCCTCTACAAGGGGGGTTTTAAATTGCCTCTATAGGACTCTACGAGGGGGGTTCAAAACTGCCCTTAAAAGCCTCTACGAGGGGGGTTCTAAACTGACCCTATAGGCCTCTACAAGGGGGGTTCCAAACCGCCCCTATAGGACTATACGAGGGGGGTTTACAACAACCGCTATAGGCCTCTACGAGGGGGGTCAAAACCGCCCCTGTAGGTCTCTATCAAGGGATCTACGAGGGGGGTTTAAAACTTCCTCCATAGACCTCTATGAGGGGGGTCGCAAACCGCACCCAAAAGTCACTTTTGGGGGAGGTTCCAATCTAGTCAAAAATCATCCTTAAAGGGCAAAAATTTTAACATCAGTGCCTTTAGGGGTGGGTTTTGCCAAAACCCCCCTCGTAGGTCACTTTTGGGGGTGCAAGACAACCCCCCCTAAAGGCCAAAAATGTAGTAGTGATAATTTTATTAAGGTGATACAATTCGTCTAAATTTAATCAAGATTGTACTAATCGTAATAATATGAAGAAAAACATACCATAAAATTAATCATGAACAAATCTCGAAACATACCTAGATAAGTCATACCTATCGAGATTGCTTGTAATCTTCTTATGTAAGGCCTTAGCCTCATCTCCCTCTGAAACAAGAACTTCTTCACTTATGCAAGTGACCAATCCATTCTTCTAGGATTACCCCAATCCACGTGATTTGCAGGAACTGGATCTCGAGCTAGATCCTAGTTTGTTAGAGAAACCCTAAAAAATCAAACTTTTAATTTCAAACTTCTAAAAGGATAGAAAGATGCGCCTTTTTGAGATGGTCAAGCTGGTATACTCAGAATTTGAAAACTGTAAAGTTTCACCCCTCAAAATTTCCTTTTAGTTTTCCGGATTCATTAGGGAGGACCCTCAATTAGGGTTTGAGTTTCCCGGAGCTTCACCCAATGGAAAAGTTTGATTCAAAGCTGTAAGCTTCTATTTTTCTAAGGAGCTTCCAGCCGTGGTCATAGATTTCCAAAATTCCAACTTTTGCAGAAGCCCTAATTTTCCATCTTTCCGATCAAAGTCCTAAACTAGGGTTTGATCAAGCCTAGCCTTCTTCCCAACCAAAAAATCTGATGTTGGTCTCTAAATTTAGATTTTGATGAGTAGCATCCAGCCGTGGTCTCCGATTACAAAAATTCAAACTTTCTCCGAAGCCCTAAATTCCCAAAGCCATGAATGAAGGTGCTCAAAACATAATTATGTTTTGATAGAAATATGCAAGTGGTTGTTTCTGGTGTAACTCCAAACGTTTCAATCCACAAGGTCTAAAAATATTTTTTGTGGTAGCCTGACTTGTCATATTTCCAACCCCATAGGTCTGACCTCAAATGGATTCTTTGAGAGAGATTTATTTCATATGTTGCAACATGACTTGTTTATGGGATAAAACAAGAGAGCGAACTTGTACGACGTGCCACGTGTCACTGGTTTTGTTTTGGCCTCTAAAAATGTTACCTGAGAAATTAAAGTCCGTGCACTACCTGTCACATTTTACGAAATTTCATTTGGAGCTTCCTAGCCCAAGTTATGACCTTTTTTCCGAGGTCACCTGTTTATGACTCAGATCTAGAAGAGGCAGAAACCCTAGATTGTACAAATCATAAAACACAAAGTACAACGAATTAGAAGTTGTCCTTTAGAAAAAAGGTACATGGGGATTGGATATTTGACCTGTAAAAGTTTCAGATCTGAAAAGTTTGCCAAAATGGATTTATAGCAAAAGTTCTACGATGACTGGGTTTTGCTATATCAAGCTCTAGAATCGCAAGTGCAACAAGTGTCATACATGCCATACCATGCCTTCTTTCAGGCTAGCTCTGATACCATGTTAATTTTTCAGAACTTGCTTCAATCTGATCTAAGATCTTAACTGAGAGAATAACATGTATAGCATATCTACATCATATCAATCATGGACACAATAATGCAAGCACATAAGAGACACAGAGTTTACTTGGGGAAAACCATAAAGGTGAAAAACCCCAATAACTTCCTCGGAGATAGATAGAGCATTGATACAACCCAAGCATAAGAGATAGACATCTCCTAGTAGCAACTTGTCCTCATCCACAAGTGCGCCACTCTCCAAAGAGTGTGTGAGAGAATAGAATGATGAAATAGAGTGCCTCCCGCACTCTATTTATACATGACTTGACTTGCCTAATAACCTTTACTAGGTCGGCCTTAACTTAACCACATAACATAATGCTGACTAGGATGACACCCAATATGGTGGTCTAATAACCCTTTGACCCACATGGCCGACCCCCAATAGGGTGGTCTAATAACCCTTCAACCCACATGACTTATACAGGGCCGACCCCAACAAGGTGGTCTAATAACCCATCAAGTATAAGTTACGACACTTACAATATAAATGATGACACTTCTGTATAGAGGAATAATAACATCTCTATAGGAATACAATGTTAAGATTTCATATGCTAAGATAGAAAATAGCAACATTGCATTCCATTTCACAATAATAGCATATATAGGATCACTAAAGAAACAACAAGCACAACATAAACACAAGAGACACAGATTTATCCTGGGAAACCCTCATGGGGTAGAAAACCCAGCAAAGCTTCCTCAATATAGATGACCAGCAATATACAAAGATGCAAACCAAAGACATGATCTCCTCCTCCACCATAGCAGACCTCTCCTCCACAAGTGCGCTATTCTCAAGTGAGTGAGTGTGTGTAAAATGAGGAATACACCTCCTCTATTTATACACTACTCCAACTTGTCTTTTACACAAATCATGTAGGCTCGTATTTAACCATTGGGTTAAATACCCCACTACAACTAACTGGGCCGACCGCTCTAGGGTGGTCTAATAACCCTTTGACCCACATAACACATACAGGGCCGACCCCCACTAGGGAAGTCTAATAACCCAACTTACCACAATCTGACGAAGGAACAAACATCTCCGGATATACAATAAGATCTTCAAGGAGGAATGAAACATCTCCAGAATAATAAAGTACAAATATAATATTCTTTGAAGTTATAATATCTCAACACTCCCCCTTAACGAGAAGGATATTATAATAGCATCTGCACGAGCAAGGAGTCATCAACATCATACATGATACATCTATAAATCATTTAAAGCTTTCTCAACATCATCAGTAACTCAAGCAATTACTGGAACATCAACATCTTTAGTACTGAGTCTTTATCTTCTGCAGCACTCGAAGAGCTACAGCAACATCAACATCTGGATCCTCACGATCATCAGCATCGTCATCATACGATCATCAGCATCGGGATCATCTCGATCTACAACATTTGGATCATCTCGATCTACATCATCTCGAACATCTCGATCTACAACATCTGGATCATCACGATCTCCAGCATGTGGATCATCTCCATCTACAGCATCTGGATCATCTCGATCTACAACATCTGGATCATCTCGTTCTACAACATCTGGATCATCTCAATCTACAGCATCTGGATCATCTTGATCTACAGCATCTGGATCATCATGATCTACAGCATCTGGATCATCTCGATTTATAGCATCTGGATCATCACGATCTACAGCATCTGGATCATCTCGATCTACAGCATCACGATCTACAGCATCTGGATCATCTCAATCTACAGCATATGGATCATCTCGATCTACAACATCTGGATCACCACGATCTATAACATCTGAATCATCTCGATCTACAGCATCTAGATCATCACAATCTACAGCATCTGGATCATCTCGATCTACATCATCTGGATCATCTCGATCTACAGCATCTGGATCATCAGTATTAGTATCCACACCAATACAAGTATACATAATCAGTACAAGTATCCTCATCAATACAAGTATACACATCATCAATACAAGTATCCTCATCAATACAAGTATACACATCATCAATACAAGTATCCTCATCAATATCAATACAAGTATCCTCATCAATCAAATATGCATAGCAGCATACCCTGCAACACACACGATCATATTACAGGATGATCAATCCCGCTCTCTTTAGGACATAGGTCCATGGATGATACAATCCAGATCAAGTTCTAGGATGATCAATCCTTATCACTTTAAGAAAAGTCTCATGTCTAGGGACGATGCAATCCCATCACGTACATTTTGAACCCAGTTCAAGGACGATGCAGTCCTCTCACGTACATTTTGAACACAGTTCATGGACGATGTAGTACTCACGTACATTTTGAACCCAGTTCATGGACAATGCAGTCCTCACGTATATTTTGAACCGAGGTCAAGGGACGATGCAGTCCTATCTTCAATTCTCGGAGACATCAGTCTATGGATCAATTCTGGGACCGAAGTTCGAGGAATATACAATCCCCTACCTGCTCATTCAGGACTTCATTATGGGAGACCCAATCTATGGCTCAATTCTAGGACCAGATTCCAGGAACGATACAATCCCCCACCTATTCATTCGGGACTTTATTTTTGGAGACATCATGTCTACGGCTCAATTCTAGGACCAGAGTCCAGGGACGATACAATCCCCTACCTGTTCATTCAGGACTTCATTATCGGATACCCAGTCTATGGCTCAATTCTGGGACCAGAGTCTGGGGACGATACAATCCCCCACCTGTTCATTCAGGACTTTATTTTCAGAGACATCATGTCTACGGCTCAATTCTGGAACCAGAGTCCGGGGACGATACAATCCCTATTCTTTCTCGGAGACATCTATCTACGGCTCACTTTAGGACTGAAATCCAAGGATGATTCAATCCTCACATGTCCACGAAGGACTTCATTCTCGAAGACATCTATCTACGGCTCCTTTTAGAACATGTGTTCAAGGATGATGCAATCACTCTTCTTTCTCGGAGACACCTGTCTATGGCTCATTTTAGAACATGTGTTCAAGGATGATGCAATCCCTATTCTTTCTCGGAGACACCTGTCTATGGCTCTTTTTACAACATGTGTTCAAGGATGATGCAATCCCTCTTCTTTCTCGGATACATCTGTCTATGGCTCACTTTAGGACTGAAATCCAAGGATGATTCAATCCTCTCATGTCCACGAAGGACTTCATTTTTCAAGACATCTGTCTACGGCTCCTTTTAGAACATATGTTCGAGGATGCTGCAATCCCCTTGTCACCTTAGACCCTGTCTAAAGACCATCCACCAACCTCTCTATCGGCATCACCAATATAGGTATCCACATCATCGACCTCACTGTCGATGCAGGAAATCTCATCATAAGTGATCACATCACTCCCCCTTTCGAGGACGGTCCTTCTAAACTATATTAAGTTTTTCTCAGAAAACTTTACTTGAGGTAGAGGTTTGGTTAGTACATCGGATTGGTAGAGGTTTGGTTAGTACATTGGTAACTTGTTACAAATTCGAACATTAATTCCTTTCTACACCATATCTTGTATATAGAAATGTCAGATCTCTATGTGCTTTGACTTATCATGGAACACTGTATTCTCTACCATTTTGGTACAACTTTGTTTGTCACATAGGATCACAGTTGGTTCTATCTCTAAGTCAAACAATCCTGAAGCCATACTACTTCATAACTTAGTAGAGCAAGTAGCCATATATTCTGCTTGTGCTAAGAGCCACACTAAATTGTTTCCTGCTAAACCACGAGATCATGGCTGATCTCAGACAATAACATCCTCTCGATGCGCTCTTCCTGTCTGATACACTTCCTGCCCAATCAACATCTGTGTATCCATTTGAAGTCATGATCTCCAAGATAACATAGATCAAGGTCTATTGTATCCTTTAGGTACCGCATCACATTATTTGCAACTTATCAGGTGAACACATATAGTTTCCACTAGATACTGACTCAAGGCATTCACAACAAAGCACATATCTGACCTAGTATTCGTTAGATACATCAATGACCCAATAATTTTTCTGTACAAATTTATATTCACTAACTCTGATGAGTCATCCGCTAACAACTTCAAGTTGGAATCCATGAGAGTGGCCATTCCAACACATCAAGTCTTCTCAAGATTTCTCAGCATACTTTCCCCGATTGAGAAAGATTCCCTATGAGCCTTGCCATACATCTAGACCTAGGAAGTAATGCATCAATCTGAGATCTTTCATTTTCATTTCTGCAGCCATCTTCTTCTTTCTTTTCTCATTCCCTGTCAGAAAGATGTCATCCATAACCTTAAGGTAAAGGTTAGGAACAATTTTACTTTTGGTAAAGCCCAATCTTATCAAGAAACTGTCAATTATCCCTTTGTGACTGAACGTCATTCACACTCTGTGTTGAATGATCTTCTGCATATCTATCTTTGGCATCTCTCGTTAGATGGGTCTACTGATATGGGCCTCAATATCATTCGAACTCTGTGGTGATTTCCTTCTTGCATCCATGTCATCTGTGTATAGAAACCGTATTCAACCTTGTAGCAAAGGTTGAGATCCACATCACCCATGGTGATCATTAAGCTCATCAATTGATTATCGATCCTGGGTACCCATAGAGAACCTGATTCACACTTCTTCTTTAATTACATCATTAAGAGAATGGTCTTATCTAGCCATTTGGAGCAAACATCTCATCATGATTCTCTCCCTCTTTCTAAGAGAATCTTCTAGCCACAAGCCTTGTATAGTGTGTTTGATTTGTAAATCCTTTTGTTGAACATCCATCGCTTGTTCAGTGTTTCATCATTCATCATGATCTTTCCTACAAATCAAAATTAAGTACATGATTAGTAATACTTCATAATCATAAAATCATGTTGACATGATAACCTATTATGTATACAGATATCATTTACATAGTTATGTAACTATCTTGACCAATACTTAGGAACAACATTTTTCCATATCATGTATGCATACAGTGGCTATCTAGATGCCTTCCATCTCTACCAGAACATACTATCGAGAGTGTGCACAGCTCTCAGCATGTCGGCAAAGAGGTTTCATTCTAGACAAGCAATAATGGAATGTTTGTCCAACTTACCAATCATATACATATTAGTAGTATATTGTTCAATGCTCTATGAATGTTTAAACTCCGCATGATATATTCTAGGAATACAAATATGCATACAAGCAATATCATTTACTATTTCAAATAACAACTCAAATACTTATCTTTTATGTTTGTGTGGTTGCCTCCCGCTTGATCTTCTATATGTCTTTTGAACTTCTATTCATACTGTACCACTGTGCATGCTCAAGTGTGCACTAGTGTCATCCTCATGATCTCATACACAAACATACATTCATTAGTATATTATAAATATTATCAAAACATTATAATTCTAAATAATATGTATAGTCATGATCATTACTATTCAGGGTTTCAAGGAAGTCTTCTTTTAATCATGCATATTCTTGTTTGATCATAGTACTCTTCTGGTTAGTTAAATCATCAAGATAAGAGACATAATATGTATAAACCCTTGCTTACTAACTTTATGAATAAGCATAACCAATCATACCAAGTATACTTATATAAGGGATCCTAACACAAGGTAAGATTCTAACTTGACATAGGAAAACATACCTGGATTAGTATACCTGCTTAGTTATGTCTAACATACCTAATCAATATCTTCTTTGTTCTCTTCAATGATTTAGGGATCCTATGCTGGAACCTGCATATCTCATAGGTTAAGCATAATAGAACAAATTCATACATACCTTGCAAGTAGAAATTCCATGTGATCAAATATTATGGATGAGTCTTTGTCTTCATGTTGTCATGGTCATGGAACTTGATTTGTCTTTCGTGACGTACCTGTATCTTGTTAGCAGACAACATCAACCTTATACAACATCACAGTGCATTAGTACAATCGTATAACCCTAATCAACAAATGTCTTCTATCATTCACATGCATTCATACTGTTACTAGGGTGATAAGACAATTCTAACATTAATCAAGATTGTACTAATAAATAATATGAAGAAAAACATATTATGAACTTAGTTAGGAATCAGATTTCAAGACATACCTGAACCTCCTTAAGTCATACCTGTCGAGACTTCTTGTAGTCTTCTTATGTAAGGCCTTAGCCTCAACTCCCCCTGAAACTTGATCTGGAGCTTGATTAGGGTTTGTTAGAGAAACCCTAAAAATTCAATCTTTGACTTTCACACTTCTGAATGGATGGAAGGATGTGTCTTCCTGAGCTGATCAAACTAGCATACTTCAATTTTGAAATCTCCAAAATTTGACCCCTCAAAATTTGCCTTCAAAACTTTTGGATCTTCTCGACAGGATCCCGAACTAGGGTTTGATGAAGCCCACCCTTGTGCCCAATCAAGAGGTTCGATCCAAGGCTCTAAACTCTTATTTTTCTGAGGAGCTTCCAGCTATGGTTACAGACTTAAAAAATTCCAACTTTTGTTGAAGCCCTAATTTTCCATCTTTCTTATCAAAATCCTGAACTGGGGTTTGATCAAGCCTGATCTTCTACCCAACCAAAAAATTTGATCTTGGTCTCTAAATTTTGATTTTCCTGAGTAGCATTCAGCCGTGGATTCTGATTCCAAAAATTCTAACTTTCTTCGAAAACCTAAATTCCGGAAGCCATGAATGAAGGTGCTCCAAAAATAATTCTGTTTTGACAGAAATATGTACCTGATTGTTTCTGTTGTAACTCCAAACTTTTCACTCGACAAGGTCTGAAAACCTTTTGTGTGGTATCCTGACCTGTCATATTTCCATCCCAATAGGTCTGACCTCAATTGGATTTTCTGAGAGAGAGTTATGCCAAGTGTCGCAACGTGACCTGTTTATGGGATAAAACAGGAGAGCGAACTTGTACGGCGTTCCACGTGTCACTGGTTCAATTTCGTCCTCTGAAAACATTTCCTAAGATATTGCAGTTTGTGTACTACCTGTCACTTTTTATGAAATTTCATTTGGAGCTTCCGAGCCCAAGTTATGACCTTTTTTCCAAGATCACCTGATTTTGACTAAGATCTGGAAGAGGCAGAAACCCTAACTTGTACTCATCATAACTCACAAAGTACAACGAATCTGAGGGTTTCCTTTGGACACAAGGTACCTGGGGATGTTATCTACGACTTGTACACTTTTCAGATCCTGAACCTTCGCAGAAATGTATTTATAGAGAAAGTTCCACGATGATTGGTTTTTGCTATGTAAAACCCAAACCTTCAAATTGTCGCAAGTGAAGCAAGTGTCGTAAGTGCCATACATTGCCTTCCTTCAGGTTAGCTATGATACCATGTTAAGATTTCATATGCTAAGACAGAAAATAGCAGCATTGCATTCCATTTCACAATAATAGCATATACAGGATCACTGAAGAAACAACAAGCACAACATAAACACAAGAGACACAGATTTATCCTGGGAAACCCTCATGGGGAAGAAAACCCAGCAAAGCTTCCTCAATATAGATGACCAGCAATATACAAAGATGCAAACCCTGAGCATAATCTTCTCCTTCTCCATAGCAAACCTCTCTCTCATAAGTGCGCCACTCTCAAGTGAGTGAGTGTGTGTAAAATGAGGAATACACCTCCTCTATTTATACACTACTCCGACTTGTCTTTTACACAAATCATGTAGGCTCGTATTTAACCATTGGGTTAAATACCCCACTACAACTGACTGGGCCGACCCCTCTAGGGTGGTCTAATAACCCTTTGACCCACATAACACATACAGGGCCGACTCCCACTAGGGAAGTCTAATAACCCAAGTTACCACAATCTGACGGAGGAACTGTCACATACCCCAATTTTGCAAAAATAATGTAATTATTTTATTATATTCCTGAGACATTATGTTAAAATTAATGCTAAGTAGGAATTGATGACTCAGCAGAGTCACCAGAAATGGAATGTAATTCTGAATATTTTTTATTTAATAAATAAATTATGGAGACAATAGCATGGGAGAGC
Organism: Larix kaempferi; assembly: GCA_027924585.1. NCBI lineage: Eukaryota > Viridiplantae > Streptophyta > Pinopsida > Pinales > Pinaceae > Larix > Larix kaempferi. Next base: position 437,174 of record BSBM01000665.1, on the reverse strand, counting down.
TGTTAAAAGAGGTTACTGGTCTAACTGGTGGATGGAACTAGGTGGAAAGGCAAAAGACAAGTGGCAGCATCCTCAAACACTTCCTAAGTTGCAGGTGGCAACTTTCCTATATTTTGGGGTCATGATTCCCCAAGAAAGTGGAATCTGGGCAGGTGGCTCATTAATGACAGTTAACCCAACAAAGACCTAGGCAATCTTTTAAATAGTACTCAATGAACTGAGTTGCGGGTTCAATATAGTTCTGGAGGGAGAATACATTCAGGTGAATGCTATTCAGAAGTCCCATTGAGGAAGTGGGAAATACAGTAAGGGAGTGGTTTGAGAGGGATGCTGCAGTAACTTGGTTCCAGTTTAGCTGTTTAGCTGAGTGAATTGTTTTGCTGTACCTAGTTCCAGCCAGGGAGACCAGAGCAAGCTCGGGGGTCCTGAGAAGTGTTGTCTGGGCACTCTGCAGGAATTGGTAGGGAGGAACAGCCTCCCATTGCTGTTGTTGACCCCAGTTAAACAGGTTCTATCATTTATTGCTTTGTGTTTATTAAATTTTAAATGAATGTTGTTATGATTATCAATTAATCGTCTGAATAATATTAGTTTAGTAAAAGATAATATCCCAGAATATCAGCATATAAGATTTTAAATAAGTACTTTGTTTTCAGTCTTCCTTACAGCATTATTTCAGTACTGAAAATGTTTTATCCTGCATGCTGTATAATAGTAAGATTGTAAGCAATGGTTTATTTATGTAAATTCTAGATATAGTTTAATTAATTTTGTTAAATAAGATAGGTAGGGTTTTAGTACCAATAATCATTCTCTGGTTTTACAATTGGTTTAAAACTGTGACAAGAACAAAATAAATATAATTTCTATAAACTACAGTAAGTATATTATCATAGACATTATCGCAGATACAAACCCTAGCTAACATTTGTACAGGTCATTATCTGTCACATAAGTGGATGAGCCAAATTACAATGGGAAGTATATTTAGTTATTGATTGAACATACAAAAGGACCAGCAGAACCGTATTTGACTCAACTTTAAAACCAAAACAACAGTATAGCCATGTCCTTCACCTATTTAACTAATTTTCTGACAGAGTCTTAGCTAAAAACAAATCGAATAGTTAACTAAACATTAAGTTTGACCGAGGAGCTTGAACCAAAAAAAAACCTATCTCTTTAGTTTTCTACAACAAGAAAACCATTCGACAGAACTTGACTTAGTTATTAACTTTTTAACAGAAGAAATCAAAGACAGAACAATAACTAACTCTAGGCTGAGTTAAACAAGTAGATTTTTTTTATTTATTTCCTTAAACTTCCATTATTTCCCTTATGAGTATAATCACTATAACAGAATCGTATATTTAGCTCATTATCGAGCTCTAAATCTTTAGTTTTATTTTTTTTATATGAACGCACAGTACTGACAGAGTCTTATCCACTTAATACATAATCATCTAAGCAAAACCACCGTTGCATCAGCTTGAACCTCCCACCCTTACAAATCTTATAGGGGTCCAAACGTTAAACAAAAACTCATCACCATGAACTTACCTACGGCTATAGCTTGCATTAATAAAATATTTCTATATAAAAACTTCAAAACTTGAAACACACACCATACACTGACTCCAGCTTATAGAATGACTGTAATAAGTCGTGTTTTAAAGAGTTTACATCACACAGGAAATAAAAACAAAACCATTCCTCCTTGGCTATTATAAGATTTAACTACAGCCGAGTCATAATCCACATTAACAACGTTTTGGAGAACAAAAGATATTACCACCACTACACATAGTTATAACAAAAATAACACACTCCTTATACAAGCCTGTGTACAGGCAGAAACTTATATTAATTTAACTATCCAAAACCCTGGTTGTTTTTCCAACAAAAACCTTTAAAATGTTACATCGAAACATAAGAACCGAGGTCGTAACCCCGCCTACAGGACAGCCCTCAAGCCTTGTCTTCTTCAAATCTATTTTTACATTACAGTCCTTCTGTATAAAAAGAAAAACAAAAGAAGTGCCGAAAGGAGTATACTAGGCCACACAATTGTCTGAGTCCATCAAACCAAACCCTAGTCGCCCAAACAAAACCCCAAGGAGAAACATGCCATGGTAAGGACCAGGCTTACCCGGAGGAGCCAACTGCCGAGAGTTGCGTCCTGTACGCCCTTATGGAGTGTTCAACACCTGCTTAGGATAGAGAACAACAAACCAGTTACCTGTATATTTTCTCAACAAAACGAAACAACAATCTTTCAATTTTATTCTTGAAAATAACACTACGAAGCCAACTGTAATAGCTCTCCAGCAATTTGAATGAAGAAGACAACCACAGTGATTGGTCTTGAAGCCATGAGCGATTAAGTGGGAACCCTACCCTTGGTCACCAGAGAAGGAGTTGGCGAATTCAAAGATACATTCCACGATGAAGGTGTTGCAGAAATAAGTGAAAGGGATGCAACAATGGAAACCGTGACTGGTATGAAACTAGTAACAGAAAGGATAGAACCCTAGGGGTTCTCACAAAGAAGACTATAATTGTTAAAAAGCAAAAACATGACTCCTAAACCTTATCAATGGACAAGCACATCGAGCTATAACAGTGTGGGGAGTAGATACCACCAGGGTTTCGGCAAATTTTGGACAGGAAAAACCCACAGAGCGGCCGAGCCCGAAGGCGAGGGAAGAAATGGTAAGGAGTAGAGTTAGTCAACCTCTTATGTCATGAATACTCGGATGTGAATTAGCCACGTATCCTTTTAATAATTCTCATGCAAAGGGTAACTCTTACATAGTTTGTTTACAACGATAACTTCATCATGGTGCCAATTAAAAAGGATATTATGGATATTCCCATAGGGTCGTGACACCATATGATTGAATCCATGATTTTGAACATTGCTATCAAACGTTGTATAGTGAGTAACCTCACTTTGTCTACGACCCATTAATCAAATAATTGTTTTTAGCATTTAACATTTCAATGATAACTTCACCTTGATGCCAAATAAAATCATAGCAAGAGTAATATGAATTATTGCTTGGTGATTTTGATAGTTGCAAATGCATGATTTGATCATAACTGAAATTATAAAACATCATTTTAAAACCCAGTCATGGAATATTCTAAAAATAAAGAAGATATATTAATTGCTTTAGAAAATTTAATAAAGATAGTGGTGCAATGCAAGTGCCTTTTGGGTTGATAAAAACCTGTTACGACAATTGCAAATTATCATAACAAGTAGTCAACTACTTCAGATTCCTTATAAACATTTAGACAAATCACTTCCGGATAAGCTTATAAATTTAGAATAATTGATATAAAAATAATTTGTTCAACTTATACAAGCCTGAGATGATTAGAAGGAGACTCGTAAATGATAGAATATCTAATTAATGCTGACAACAGGTAAGAGATTTATTTTACTATGCTAAATATAAGGCGCACCTACAGTACAGTAACATCATCAATGGCAATTATTCCACAGAGTTGTTTAATTCTTGGACACTTCAGAAATACAGCTATCATCATCACTAGAAGTTTCAAATTCAATAATAGAAAGAATAGAGAAGTTCGTATGCAGAATGCTACCTTCAAACACCTGAAAACTGAGTGAGCAAGACCTTTTATTTGAATGACTTTTGGTACAGCTAATTGGATTATAACACTTTAAAAATATAATTGTCGCGATCGCACCTTACCTGTAGATCTGTAAAGAGAAAAAATAGTTTGACGCATTAGCTTGTAAGCTAAGTAAGCCCCAGCCTGCTATGGCAAGTTCCCCTGGAGGTTACGACACAATAAAACAACCATTAACAGAAAAGAGATAACCATAATAACAATTAAGTACAACAAAGATCTTTATACACACATACAAACCAAGTAAGTTAAACATACAGTTAAAAGACTGCTTTAAATAACATTTATTGCTATCTTAAAAAATTTTAAATTTTTCAAAAATTTACGAGTTTTGACAGTAACAAACATCTTCGGATATACAATAAGATCTTCAAGGAGGAATGAAACATCTCCAGAATAATAAAGTACAAATATAATATTCTTTGAAGTTATAATATCTCAACATACAAACACTTCCGTATAGAGGAATAATAACATCTCTATAGGAGTACAATATACATAGATGAAAGTACATGGGTGAAATACATTTCGAAGTTACATATACATCAAACACAACTAGCAAAACCACTTAGAATTTGGCTGGTGAATACCGATGGGGAACAACTTAAGTGCCACAAAATTCTTGTTATCAATTCCTTGAAACTACTACCAATTATCACTTGTAAACTAATATTTTTATTATATAATTTTTTTGTAATTGTTTATTTCAAATTTGTAATGACACCTGTTTGTGCTAGAAATTGTCCCTAGACTACAAAGGGAACAAGCTAGTACAATCTCAAAAACAATTTTAAAGAAAATATTATTTGTTTTTTGTATTTTTTGGTTTGAAGGTTTCATTCACAAGAAGGTAATCAATCATCAAACTAATGCAGGGTACTAAATCATACAACATCAAAGAACTGAGATATAAATATATAAAAGACAAACATAAACCATAAACATTCATAAACAAAGTAGTGGTTTTTGTCCACAACATATGAGCATTCACATGAATAAAAATTTAATCAAGAAATGAAATCATTAGCTGAGTGGTCAAACTGGCCATAAACAAAATCAATAGATAAATGAGAGTGGCTTATATTTGTATTCAAATCAGTCTCAGTCTTCAAAAAAACTTACATGAGAGTCATATTTATTAGTTTGGATATATACAAAAAACTCCCTTAGCTCTATAGCGCTTCTTGAAACAAAAAATTGAACCCTGCTAAACTAAACTTTTCTCCTTTTATCATTTCCAAAATAGGGCAATTTCATAACTATCTTTAGGTCTAATCTTGAGACAGTTACATTAAGTAGTTATATGCTAACTTTGAATCTTTAAAGACAACATACTATTAACAACTATATATATTATAACAAAATGAAATACTTGAACAGCTGGACATTAGGTGGTTGTAACATACCCACATATTAGATCAATATGTTAATAAAATTTGGGTAGATTTTATGAAACAATTACCAACTCATAAACTCGCTTACCAGATCCACTACTTCCCTTATCCTATTTATATAAGGGGTTAGTCATATTTTTCAAACAATGTCATTCTTCTCAGAAGATTTGTATATTTTAATTCCAAGGTTATTTATGTGTAAGAAAACAACCTACGTTCTATTCTATAACCAATGATACTATACTTTCTTCATTCAACAACATTATTATAAAAATCAGCCATTCATTTAACATAATAATCCAAAGGAACGCATAAAACATACTTCACCGTAAATATGAAGTAAGAACAAATTAACATTTTGACACACATAAGGGCACTCCAACATGAAACCAAATTAAGGTGGTTCACCCAATCTAGGGCTATGTCCACGAAAGTCATATATTATTTATCCATTAATAGGATGCACCTTTTGACAAGGCATTTACATTTTTTCTTTCTCTTTCTCAAGCCTCAGAGAGCTTCAATTAATCCAAACGATACAGTCTTCTCATCTTCTTACAATACTCACTGGAGATGAGCCGATTATTAGGCTTACAAATTCCAAGATGGACAAGAAGAGACTTCCCATGAATAGTCGCAGTTTTATTCTATAAATCAATTAGAATGTTACAATCTTACAAACTCCATTGTAATTTTACTGCTTTCACAATGCCTCTCCCTAGATTGCATTTTCAATAATATGAAGCATGTAGTAACCTTTTCATCTAATGGAAATAAAATGACAACTCATCATTGAAAATAGTAAGACCAGAATCTATCATCCAAACTTCTCTCACAACCTAGTTCATTTTTTTTAAGATAAGGAGAGATCCAAGGGTTTAAATAAACATAAGAGACAACACCAGAGCTAATCATCGAATTAGCACATAATAACTTCAAGTGGATACAAAAAGGTTTCACACAAACAGTAACATCCATGTTATGAATATAAGAAAAGAAATGGGAACGAGCTTAGACTCTGAAGAGGAGACCATGCAGAGCTTGGAATTGAGCCCAGTTTTTCTGTGATCTTATTCTAAAATAGAAATATCTACAACAAGAAGAAAAAAAAAATACAAACACAACTAGGAAGAAAACAATCATTCCTCACAAATGAGTACAGCGTGTGTAGCCATTGTCTGAAGATAATTAAATCTAGGATCGGGCTAGACAGCCATCCTCTCCCCATATACTATCACCGAGATAGGAAATATCCACTATAAGAAAAGTACACAAACAACAATTCCATCAAAGAGCCAGCGATTATAAGTAATTCGTAGCAGATAACAGACTTATAACAATCTCGATTTAGCATTTCCAAACAACGAACCTGCCGAGGTAAGAAAATCAACCAGCAAAATTAACAAAGAAACACGACTTTCATTAATAACCACTAGAGATCCTGCCGAAAGGACAAATATCTAAGCTACCCTTCAACAACAAGCAGTGTTCCACAATGCTAAGTTTATAAAACATAAATTCAATAAACCGGAATTAACAACACTTGGCAGAGGAAATAAAACAACCAAACAACCAAAAACTGGGATCGAGTTCCCTGGGAGATTCTGGCTAGATCTAGAAGATCCCCTTATAGAGTTCAGAACCATTTTCTTAATATGTTATTACAAATCAATGCCCATCACATGTCTGGCGATAGTTGGTATTTCAAGGATGGGTATCACGCTCAAATTTCATTAACTGAATTGATCTCTATGTGTGTAGTCATGCAGATGGAAATAATTACCCTACGATGACGCAGGGATTGGACAATTAGGCAGCCATACAAGATTGCTTAACAATAGAGGAATCGCACATAAAATAAAATAAATAGATTTGATCATAATGATCCACTTCCTTTAGCAATTATCTGTTCCAGAGGCTGTATCGCTCAGCCTTGTAAAGAATACAAGACCATCAGGTAAACCCAGCTGAAACATCAACATGCAGGGACGATAGGTCTATATGACACTAATAATACAAGGCGCAGAGATAAGACTTTGTATTCCAATTATATCCAGAGAATTTACGCTTATAAGAAAATTATAGTTAGCATTTACCTTGTTCGCGTGACACAGAACTTACACACCCTTCGTAGAATTCACCATTTGATCCCAGGGTATGGAGCTTGTTGGTTCTCCTCGCAGGGGTCCCTTCTTCGATAGAATTGCATCCCCTTAACTACCCCCAAATTATCCATCTCGTACCCCCTTCCCCCTTCCCTCTGCGGAGTATGTCCTTAAAAGCATAAGTCACACCGCCCTCTCTTGGAGAGTCCGCCCATCTTAAGATGGAATCCCATGCAATTTGTCCAAATGTCACTCTCCATACTAATCGTGGGATGATGGATGTCAAGCCATCTTAGGAGAAACGTGGGGGAGTAATATCAATACAGTTTTTTTATTGCTTAAGTTTAAACTTTAGTCGTGGTTGAGGGGGGGTAAATGCTAAGCATCCAAATAGAGGCATGAATCTACAAAAGGAGCAAGACCAACTTTTGCGTAGTGGTAGAGAATGGGATTTATCCTACTAAGTTAATTTAACCACTTAGCTAGGTGTATAACTAAATATATAACTTTTGCTCCCAAGTTAACCCAAGAAGTCATGCGTGAATTCCCTTAAACTCACTTCTCGTTTTAGTATAAATATACATAACACTTTTTCTCATACTTGGGTACCTAACGCCCTAGCTACCAAATAGACATTTCTAAAAAAATCTTATTTGTTTTATGAAGGTATTATTTTGTTATTCGTCAGTTTAGAGTTTATTTGCTTCTGTCTTTAATCTCCTAAATTGAAAATAACATTTAGGAAACATAACTGTACTTTTCTAGGTCCACGGGTGGGGCCTTGGCCTTGAGCTCCTCACCCGGGCCATTTACACATTTCTAATTACATTTACTAACAAAATAATGGGGCATAAAGGAGGGATATTACAGTGGCGCTCATAACTGCTTAGGAGCTTCTGCTAGCTTGGCTATCCCTTCTAGTGCATGATATTTATTCTTGTCTTGAGCTTGCTCTGTCTCCAGGCTTTTAAATTTACTTGACAACACTTTATTTTGCTTGTTTAAATCCTGAATCTGCTTGGTTAGATTTTCAGCTTGATTCTCTACTCCCCTCTTTCTTCTTAGGGCTTCATTGGCCACTACTATCAACTTCTGATAATGTGCATTGACCTCTTCAAGGTCTTCTCTCAATATCTTATTAGTATTTGTAAACCTTTAATTTGATTCATTCAAGAATTGTATTTCTGACCTATATTGCTGAATTGTTTTCCTGATATTTTCAACTTCAGAGTCCATATGAAACACTTTAGGCAAGGTCAAATCCTGGTCTAATGACCATGTAATATTCATCTTCCTAAATATTGAGTCTTCATATTTCCTATTCTTCACTGCTGCATCTACAAATGAGATCCTTGATGTCATTCCTTGTTCCATACTGGGAGCATCTTCCTCTTCTAAAACAACATGGCATTCTTGAAGTGATTCTGGTGACATTGGGTGGTCTTCTTCTATACCCATATGACCCTATTGTAGCTTCAATTCCTCTTTGATTTCTTTATCTTCATCACTTGAAGAGTCCTCGATAAAAATAACATTCTCCTTCTCCAACTTGGGATTCAAAATTCTTCTCATATTCATCCTGAGCTTATTTGCAGCTCTTGTCTTTGGCCTCCATCTTGGTCTTTCCAGCTACATGAGAGACTTTACATCTACTTTAAAATCAGGAGCTTGCAAAATATTTTCATTTGTATTATCTACAAGAGGTATTAAGGTTAAAATCTCTTTTTCAGGAACAACACTCTTCTTCAACTCTGTTGAACTTACAACTTCTTCAGGATTCAAATCAGTTTCCTTTTCCACTACTTCATATTTCAACATGTGCCCGTGCTCATCTTCAAACAATTTTCAATGTTCTTTATCATCAAGGTTTTTGGATTCTTCTTGTGGATCAGTTTTTTGAGAGATACCTTGTCCTAAATCTTCATCCAAATCTCTTTTAAATTTTTTAATAAAACGAGACTGTTTGTTAGGGACAATTTTCTTCACATTCTGGTCCTGTTTAATCACAAACCCTGACCAAAAGAGAAATTGAACGCATCTCCATATTTCCTTCTGCAAGACTGTACAAATGATCAATTTTATCAATCCATTATGGAATAATGATTGGTTTGTATGATCAGAAGGTCCTTTGATTCTAATCGACATTTTCTGGAGGCTTTTGGGAAGAAAGAATGGCAAATTCATCCTAGATTGCTGGTTCAAGTGTTGCAAAAACCTAACATGATATTTAAACATTGATGCGAACCTGCCATCACATGTGATATAACTCTGTATAACTCCAATCACTTCTCTCCATTCCAGTTTAAAATTTTCTAAGTGAACCCCTTTGCTCCAGTCTAGGGTTTCGTTTCGTGGCAATAAGAAATCATTAGGGTTAAGATTGAAAGGAGTCTTCTTGAAATAGGATTCTCCATCCATTGGGGCACTGGTGGCTTCAGCTACTAAGCCTTCTGTGAGCTCAAACTTGAGAGTGTTAAACTTAACGGCATCATTGATAAGATTCTGAGAAAAATAATGTGAAACTTCAGCATTAAAAATGGTGTATGTGGGCTCCAACCTATTGATTTTTCCACTCTTTCCCATATCTCTACTATAATTTTTCCAATTCATTTCTTTGGAAACTTCAAGAAACTTCAAACTACGTGTCTGCAACTATGAAATTCGTAACCCCAAACTTGAAATCGCGGCAGTTGAAATCCCCAATTTCCTCAATGATACTCACAACAGGTTCGTACATGTGTCATGATATGCTGAACAAGAGTCTATAAGTCTCCTAGCATTATCAAATGCAATGGGACATGTTCTGACATCAATCGACCACGCTCTTCTATGATTTCTGATTTCCGCAATGCTCTAGTATATGCAGCTTGGACTCTTCGCTGTAGGAATGTCTCTACATAAAAACTTGGCAAACAAGCTCACCATGAAAGTTAAACTGTATATATAATCGATTAGTAAAACTTTCATAAGTATTTTGAATACTTCTTAAAGAAATGTAATACTTAATAAGCCACTAGCTAAAATCTTAAGAAAGGATAAAAGAAATTAAAACAATAACTATAACATATAAATAAAAAGACAATCAAAGTCATTAAAATTTAAAATAAGGCAACAAGAAAAGCAAATAAGAAACAAAACATTTGAGAAACATCAGATAAGGAATAGGTACAATTTCAATCCTAACATCTAGCTCCTGCTGGGGATGAAAGCCTCCCTGTGAGGTTTCAAAAACTTGTAGACCAGTGCCTTCTGGAATCAAATTGAAACTTCCCTTTTATTCTGCAAAATTCCCTTGGGTAATTGGAGTCTTTATTTAATCTATCTCACACCAGTATATACAATGAGTGAAAGTTATTTCACCTTTAGTAACTGTAAATTTTTTTGAGGAATCGTCCATTCACTGGATTGGACAATTCTTCACCTTCCAGAGTCTACAGTATGAAGGTACTATCTTCCAAAATCTTTGAAATTATAAAAGAACTCAGCCATAAATTATCAATTTTTCCCTAATGACCTCTCTGATCATTTCTAGCATCCCATCTGAGCACCATGTCTCCAAAATAAAAAGTATCTTCCTTTACCTTCCTGTCAAATCTTTCCTTAATCTTTTTCCTGTAAGCTTGAGTTTTTTAAGCTAGGGCTTAACATTCCTGCTGCAATTCAATCAATGAGAAAATCCTTCTTTGAATATCATTAGGCTCTTCCTGACTATCCTGAAAAAAACTTCATTACTGGAATACCTAATTTGATTGGAAAGACAATATCAGTACCATACACTGACTGAAAATGAGACAAACATATTGCTTTCTTGGTGGTTATTCTATCTGCCCAGAGTGCATACTTCAACATTGAATCACATTATTTCTTGTTCTAATTTAACAAAGTCTTAATGCTCTAGATGATATTTTTGTTAGTTGATTCTTCCAATCCATTCCCCTCGCGGTAATAGGATGTAGAATGCTTTAGAATAATTCCATTTTTCTTGCAAAAAGTAACCATGGCCTTAGACTTAAAATCCTGTGCATTGTTAGTCAACAACTTCATAGTTTCTCTTAATGATTGTTTTAGGTTCTAGTATTAATTCCCATCTTCATTAATCTCTCGTAAAATTTTGTGTACTAGGATCTTGTCACCGATTAATTTTTTTTGGAAAGAAACATGGAATATTGGATGTACATGTGAAGTTGGTGGTAACTCCAATTTATAAGTAATACTTTTAATCCTTTGCAACACCTTTTAGGGACCATAGTACTTTGATGATAATTTGTTTTCCTCATTTTTCTACTTGAGGGACATATTTTTGACATATGGTTGTAGCCTAAAAAATACCCTATATCCCACCTCAATTTCCCTTTCACTACAATGTTGATATACATCTTGTTACATCCTATTATGTGTTATAACCAAGCTATCGTTCGAGAATTGGAGAACTTCTTGTTGGTGCTCTATGTGATCCTCCACTGCTCTATCTAAGGTTCTCGCCATTGCATGGACAACTTGTTGGAAATTGTTCACTTAAATAAGACTTGCTAGATTCCTAGTTTCATAATCAACTTCAGTGTGTTTGGTCTCTTTTATGTTTAAATATTAAATTGGTGAAGTATAGAGCATACAAAGAAGAAAGTGTAAGTCCAAGTGCAGGTTGGGAGAAATTGTTGGCCACAGTTTGCTATGAAAATGTGTATATCATGGTAGAAGGTATGGGCATCCCATGAGTGAAGATGCATAGTCCACTGAAGTGTAAGCTTGGGTGAACAAATCCTCAAGATGAAATCTAGGTGGTACTGCATGATTGCTAAAGTTCACGGAAGCCTACAACACTAAATATTTTGAGTTGTGATAGTTGGTATTAGATTTGAATGTAGTTTGGACGTCAAGTCTCGGCAAGCTCTTCACAATTGTCAAGGAACTATAAAATAGTATCAAAACTAAAATGAAGTTATAAGCAATATCATTGAAGGTTTCGATCTAATTTAGTCGATCTAATTTTTAGCCATTTGAAGATTTATCATTGTTCAAAATCCATTTTTTACTGCAGAAATGGATTAATCCCCTTTGAATATCCATTTTGTCATCGCCATTCTTAGCAACTTATATCTATGATTGTGACAACAACTAAGAAAAAAATGTTGGAAAAAAATCCCCAAAAATAGTACAAAAGATAAAAACCTTAGTTTTTCATCCATCTATTTATGAAGTCAACCCTTCCTTTCTATTCAGATTTTAATAATGGGAAAAAATTGTTTTTAAATCCTATGTAAAACCAACATGACCATATTGCATAAAGAAAATTATGTTTTTGAGCTCATGCCAATTGTGATTAAAGGGATTCCCATTATGCCTCATGGGAAATGGAACAGATCTAGGTAAAAACCAACTAATCTTTAATTAATTCTTACATCTAGAAATGTCAAATTTAGTTTCCAAGGATGAATGACTATAATGAAGGCTCTACATCAATGATTTCTATAGCCTCTTGTTTCTTGGTGGTGTCGAGAAAATATCTTGAGAGCAATAGAATTTGTAATGGTCCTACATGTCTGCATTTTCACTAGAGCATGCATATTTTGTAGGGTAATGTTGGAGACCATCCCAATCTTGTTTAGAATGAAGACTTCTAGCTATCTTATGTGTGTAAACTTCCCCAAATTCTTCCATATGTTGTCCTCAGTTGGGATCTTGAATGCATAACATTTCCTTGTGTTTTCGATCTCATATATTCTAGACAGAGGATCCTTGTGATTATTTCTAGATCCATTAGGAAATTCACAGGGACTTGGGGTATCCACTTCCCCACCCTCTTCTAAGCATTCCTCATTTCCCTTGGAGGAACTACTCTTGACATCCTCACACAAGTTTGGCTTCTTCAATCTGTTGTCATGTCTGTTTTCTACATGAGAGGACATACACAGGCCTTTTGTCGAAGACCATGGCTAGAACGAAGGCCTAAGTTTTTCTCTAGATCCACTTGCTCCATTATCATATCACATATCCACATTATGTTTTCCATGGATGGGGTCATCATATTTTCACTTCAAACCTCTCTATTTTTATCCTTATTATTACCCTGATTTTCAATTACCTTTCTTTGGCTATGGATTGGCCTAGTTTTCATGATTTTTTCCATCCTTTCTCTATCATTTGTTTTGTGAGTTAGGGATTCATTTTCCATTCTTCAAATGAATCTTATTTTCAAACCCAAACTCTCTCTTATTCTTTTTCTTACAGAAAAGCTCGATCTTGATAACGTACAGGTGGAAACGCGAAGGTGGGTTACACTTTGGTGAGAATCGGGTGCCGAACAGACATAGCAGAACTTATTCGACCAAATAAATAAATTTATTCAGCCGAATAAATTTAGTTGTTGGGACGAATAAGTTTAGTTATTCGGCCGAATAAGTTCTACATTATTCGACCGAATAAGTTCAACATTATTTGGCCAAATAATGTTTAACAGGTCACCATTAGACATAATGGTGACCTCGATTCGTGTGCGAGGTTTAGTCAGATGGGAAAAATGCACAGCGTTTGAACAGTTATTCAGCCAAACAATTATTCGGCCGAACAATTATTCAGCTGAGCAATTATTCGGCTGAATAATTATTCTGCATAAAAGCTCGGTCGGGGCCATTCTTCATCATTTCCAGTAGGTTTTCATGGACCCCACTCTGAGACCCACTGCCGGCCCCACCTTCGCGCCACCCATCTCACCACTAGTTCGTCCACCCGGTCGTGTCTGCTTGGCCGGACCCGTCCACACCAACTAAACTATGCACTGGTTGGGCTGAAGTCTTCCACCCCATTCGTCGCTCCCTGCATCTCACTTCTTCGCCACCCTTTGCGTCCCCCTTCTGCGCATCCTTTCTACATCTAGTTGGTTCGGAGTGGTATATGCGTCGGTTCGTTTTTGAGCTCATTCATCGGTGTAGTGTTCGCCATTGTTGGTGGAGTTTTTTTGTTGGATTGTTGGTGGACGGTCATATTTTCGGAGAGTTCCTGTTGTTGGACGTTTGTTGTGGTGTGGTGTTCCCGTTGGGGGACGATCGTTTTGGTGGGGTTTTCGTCGGTGGACATTTGCAGAGGATTGGATCGTTGTGGTTGTGGACTTGTCGTCGCAGGGTTGTCTGGGCGAAGGAAATTTTTTTGTGTTTTTTTTTTAAATTTCTTATGTTAATGTTGCATTGTTATCGCAGGTTCTATTTGTTGTTTTTGTGCTTCAGTTCGTTTCTCCAAATTCTCCTAAGTTCGGTCCGGTTGGGTCAAAGAAGTTAAAATTTCAACAGGTAAGCTGAAACCTAATTCTTTTTTATTATTATTGAATTAAGTATTAATTAAATGATTTTTTTTTTTATTATTGAGTTTGAACTCTGTCCAATTGGACAGAGTTCATGAACTCTATCCAATTGGACAGAGTTCAAACTCTGTCCAACTGGACAGAGTTCAAACTCTGTCCAATTGAACTATGTCCATGAACCTTGTAAATGGATAGAGTTTATAAACTTAAGTTGATGAATTCTATCCAAATCTAATTTTGAAATTGATTTAAATTTAAATATAAAAAAGATAAATAATTGTAGTATTTAGTTAGTTAAACATATTGATTTTGCTTATGTGATTATAAATGAAAATAAAAGTATTTGTGTAGTTCAATTTGCAAATGATATTTTCCATTTATATATATGTTTTCCTTTTCGGTTAAACTCTGTCAAAATGGACAGAGTTCATGAACTCTGTCTACATTGACAGTTAATATATAAATATATTAGTTTTATTACAAACCATGTTAATTCATAACTACAAACACAACAAAACTTTAGACACGCCTAAACTTTACTTTAGACACGACTAAACTTTACGATAGACATAACAAAACTCTAGACATGACTAAAATTTTGCGTTAGAATTAATAAGAAAGAACAAAAGCTACTACATAGAAAATTTTTAAAAAGCCCTGACCTTCCAAAACACCAAAGTCAATTGTATTATGTATCAGATTGAAGACCATTGTGCAACATGCCAAATATGGGAAACATAGCCAAACTTATGAAAAATAATACCATGCATCGTTAATTTTTTATGATTCTTTGGAATAATGAAAATACTTGTAGATATAATTTATGTTTAAATTAGTAAAATATCAATTAAGTAATTAATTTAAGAGTTTAATTAAAAGTTAACATGTTCATGAACTCATTCTTTGCATAAAGAAATGTAACCCTTCACTTTGTATTAAACTATATTGGTTCTATTCATTTTAAACATCAAAAACACTTAGAAGATTGGCACATTAATTCCTTATTAGCTATACTGATTTTAAGAACTATTACACAATATTAGGTATATTTAGATCTTTATTACATAACTTAGTTTCTTTAGTAGCTAGGTCTTAGAATTTGTAAAATTAATATATAGATGTAACCCTTCACCTAGTATTTAACTATATTGGTTCTATTCATTTTAAACATAAAAAAACTTAGAAGATTGGTACATTAATTCCTTATACAATTAACAATATTAGCTATACTCATTTTAAGAACTATTAGATGATATTAGGTATATATAGGTTCTTATTACACAACTTAGTTTATTTAGAAGCTAGGTCTTAGAATTTGTAGAACTAGCATGTAGAATTTGAATATGTAATGAGTTGATATTTGTGTAAGTGTAGACATTATATCAAATGGAAAGAGAGGAGTCTTTGAGGCGAAAGCATAGGAGGTCTTCAGATTCTTCTGGAGTTGGTGTTTCAAATGATAATCGGAGGTTGTCAACTTCCCCTTGAGATTCAAGTTTATTGTATAGTTCACATTCAGTTGATCATCGATGAGGCGAAAGGGGTACAAATGATTCCCCTTTATCTTCTGTGGGAGAACGCCGATCTCGACCTTCTGTTCGTATGAACAATCTTTTAATAAATGTATACAAAATGTTTTTTTGTGTACACAAAGTTTCTACATGTTTACACAAAACTTTGTTTTTATTTGAAGCAGAGCGTGGTTCAAAAGATGCTTGTAATTCTACAGAGCGAGCAAGGCAGACGGATGAGGGTGTAGAGCAAGTTTCCCAAGAGGCTCATCATTCTACAGATGATGGTGATGGTAGAGCCAGGATGCAATATGTTGAACTAACTTAGGGTTGTACACCCATTACAACATATCCATCTGATTTACCTAAGCAGCTTTCATGGGAAAGTGGTGATCATCAAATGACTCTTGAAAGATGTAGATCCCACTATAGCAAGTTGGAAAATGATTTGTCTACTATGGATCTCCCTCCAGAGAGTAAACAAAGTTTGGAGATTGTTTTGGGATCATTGCAAAAATTTCTTCAGGCATATGAGAATATCGGACCAACTACGAATGGTTTTGTTGATTTGATGCGAAGATGAAGGGAACAAGTGATGTGTCCAGACAAGTGGGTTGTTGTGAAGGAGAGAGTCACAAAAGAACATGCCAAATCAATGTTCAACTTCAAAGAAGGTCTAAAGCGATAAATGTTAAAAGTGCAATATTTCAAGCACCTTGATCTTGCACATCTTCTATATGATCGGTTCCTCGTAGCATATGGTTGGTTTCCATGGAATGATGAGGTTTCTCAATATTTTGCTAGATTTTTTTATGCAGAGTTTTTTTTAAATATGAAGCCAGACTATACTGATGTTCACTCAGAATTTTATGGAATTGGAAAAGGTCGAATATATAATCGAAAAGGTGCTCTCAAAGACCCTACAACTCTTTGACCTCCACCCCATATATCTCACCCACCCAGACTTGTGGCATTAAGATCAGAGATAGAGCCCACATCTCAACTTGGGACAACTGCAAGGGATTTTCTCGGCGATGGTTTATCGTCAGCATTAGTTGGAGTAGATATGGGATTGGTTCGAGAGAAGGGTCATGCCACTATTCGTCAAAAGTTTGTTTACAAAAATGATGATGAGATATATGGAATGAGCATTGGAGATCTCAGAGCTTATGCCAAGGTTTTTCGCGACATAGTGTCAAATGTTATATCCAATGACACATCGAGTTTAGGAAAGGTTTGTTGATTATGATATGACAATCTATTCAATCTTTTATTCATTTTGAATTGAACTTTTTGTTACATTATATAAATGATATTATGTCTTTTTTGATGTATAGTAATAAGTACATATGTAAATGTTTATTGATTGCAGTTTTCCAGAATGATGAATGAATATTCTTTTTTACTTTCCACCAGTAGAAATGTAGAGCATATTGGAGAGGTATATTTATTATTTACATATTTATAATTATGTTTGAACTTGATATATTATCTTTTTTTTTTTAAATTCTAATTTAACTATGCATCTTATTGTTAATTTGACTTATCCATGTAGGTTTCTTTAGATATGAACTTTTTAAATGATTTACTATGTATTGTGAGCTAATGTTTTTAATTTTTTTAAAATTTTAAGTTAATTGTTTAATTTTTTTTTGTTTGCACTATGTTTTATTTATTAACACAATTTAAATTTTAGGGGGGGGAGATAGGTTCTTTGCTAAATGCAGTAGATATTGGCATAGAGGTAAATTTGTTCACACTTGAATTGAGCTTTGATATAAGTTTAATATTTTAATTTTTTTGGATTTAGTTTAAATTTGTTCAAGTAATTTATGAGATTCATAAATTGATTTTATACATGTTGCAGCTTGGGTCTCTTCAATCTTTTGGAGGCAAAGGGAAGGCTCTTTTGGAGGATAGTAGGGGACATGCATTTAGAGAATTTGATGTAATTTTGTTAATAATTGAATTGTTATTTGATATATAAGTTTAATATTTTAATTTTTTGAATTTAGTTTAAATAATTTATGATATTTATAATATGTTTTTATACATGTTGCAGGGTGGGTTGAGTCCAAGGGAAGGCCCTAGTGGAGGATAGCATGGTGGAAATCTTCTTTTTTTGTTGATATATAGATTGTAACTTTGTTTTGGACATCGAGGATATTTATTTTTGAACTATACATATGTACATTGAACTTACATATTCTGTATTTGCTTTAAATGATATACTTTTTTCGTTAATTATTTAGCATATTTGGTGTGATTTAAAGCTTTAGAATATGTTTTTGCATGTTTATGAATGTATGTATTATTAAATTTATGTATGGAATGTTAAGAATTGATGTTTGGAAGTTTTGATATAGATTTTAATCTAAAGTTAGGAAATGCTAAGATCAAATGTTATATTCAATGAATGAATGTTAGGAAAGTTAGGAAATGTTGAGAATGAATGTTATGGTAAGAATGAATGTTAGGTTTTTATAGGAATTTTAAGAATGAATGAATGTTAATATTGAATGTTAAGAATGATTGTTATCTTTAAATGTTAAGAAGTTTAGGAATGTTAGGAAGTTTTGATAGAAATATGAATGTTAGGAAGTTTAAAAATGAATGTTAGATTCAAAGTTCATGAATGTTAGGAAGTTTTGATTGAAATATGAATGTTAGGAATTTCAAAAATGAATGTTAGGTTCAAATTTTGATAGGAATGTTAGGAATATGTTAAGAATGAATGTTATGGTAAAAATGAATGTTAAGGAAGTTATGATAGGTGCAATGAATGAATGAATGTTTTAGGTTTTTATAGGATTTTTAAGAACATGAATGAATGTTAAGAACATGACTGTTATCTTTGAATGTCAGGAAGTTTAGGAATGTTAGGAAGTTTTGATAGAAATACGAATGTTAAAAAGTTTAAAAATGAATGTTAGGTTCAAATTTCAGGAATGTTAGGAAGTTGAAAAATGAATGTTAGGTTCAAATTTTGATAGGAATGTTAGGAATATGTTAAGAATGAATGTTATGGTAAGAATGAATTTTAGGAAGTTTTGATAGGTGCAATCTAACGTTAGGACTGTTAAGAAAGAATATTTGTTTGATATATATAATTTTGGTTTCAACATAAAAGTTGAATTTTATATATAAATGATAAATTGAAATTTGTATACCTGAATCATATTTTCAATTTTTAACTAACGATTCCTATTTTCAATGTTCAGGTACATTTTATGTGGCTGAAATCATGGAAAATGGGGATTTAACGATTTTTTTTTTTTAATCATAAGTTAGGATAACAGGATTGTGAAGCTTGTGCTAAATTAGAGCAATGATTTTAGACAACAATTTGATGAATTTTCATTTATTTGTTATAAATAATCATTCCTCTAATTTAGCATAAGCTTCACAATTATGGAATCCTGGCTTGTGATTAAAAATCAAAATGATCATTGTCTCCATTTGCCATGATTTCAGTTATGTGAACTTACTGAAGTGATATTTTAAATTAAAGATTCAGAGCGGAGAGTGGGGATAGCCACATCTATTATATCATCCCTTAAGTGGTCTAATAGACATATGGAGACCCGAATAAAGTATTTTAGACATAATTAAGAGGAAATTACACATTAAAGTTTTTATTATTAAATAATTTTTGAATTCATTTCAGCATACTAGAGTACGATTATTTAAATTCTTATATTCTAGTTCTCTTTCAAGATCATAGACATAGTTGAAAGAAAAAAATATATTGTACACAACATTCGACAATGACATGAACAAAACCATCGATCTATTAATTTTTTATATAGTTAAAAACATCGCAACGGAATGCCATCCTCAATTATCCATTCATGGTCATATTTGGATAGTTTCCATTTTTTATTTTTTAATTGTTTTTTCGATGGAACTTGAACCAATTTTATTCTAGATGCACATACTAAATGACTATATTGACAACATATAACATCAGGTTCATAATCCTGAAAGTAGACATAAGTTTCAGTCGTATGGGTCTGCTAAAAAAAATATCCCTTTAAAATGATGGATCCTCTCTCGTATGTATATCTGTTGTCATTGTAGTCTTCCAATAACTTCATTTTTCCTTCAGTGCATCGCATCAAATAATACTTCACATTTTCGTTGTTATTTATAGGTGCAATCACAGCAAAAACATCTCCTGTACAAATTACAATTGAGGTTAGGATTTTTAAATCAATTAAATTGACTAATATACATGTATAAGGTGATGGACAAGAATGAACAATCGACAAAACAATTGTACTTGATCATTACCTTCTCTAACAAGATTTGAAATTCTATTGTCATCAGATGATATTGCTATTTCTTCTGATTCTAATTCTTCTATGCTTGCTAGTGGCATTTTTCCTTTAGGATTAATCTTTGTGTGTTTCCAATGTTTTACGTAGTTATTCGTTATGTTTTCACAAACTTCTGTAGATTCAATATTTTCAGTGCAAATATGACAAAAGCATGATTGCTTTCTACTATCAAATGCATACACGTTTTGGAAGGATTTTGTTTGAATAGAGTGAAAATATCTAGTCCCATGTGCGGTGCTAGCTTTGCATGGTATTGATCTATTTATATCTTGGACCCCAACAAGCCAAAAAAACCTACACAAATGACAAATTTTGATGTTAATGTACTTTTTTTAAAATTGACAATAAAATATAAATTAAAACATTTGTGTACATACCTGCGCACATCTTTTGATTGTTGATTATAATCTTGTCTTAAATGTGATTTACAGCATTGGACAACCTCTGCAGCTGAATGAAATCGTGCAGAACTATGGTTCATTTGCCATCTTTGAAGTGCCCTTTTTACACATGCTCCTGCACCATCATGTTAACCTTTTCCATGACCATTTTCAAAGAAATTTCAGTGATGTTTAATGTTCAATGCTTTATGAAGTTGACATAACCAATAAAATTATCGCGAAGATTTAAATTGTCTTGCACATCCATCCGACCATATCCAATGCTCATTGAATTTAACGTTATGTCCCTTTAGTGAATCGTAGAAAATACTTTCAATACAATGTTGAACAAAATGTGTATCGTGTGTACGATCGTCGCTGATATAAAAGTGATATTCTTTAATCACATCTCGATTGTCCCACGTGCTTTCAATGCCATCAACATCCTGTTGAGAATGTCTATATAAAACATGGACAAATATCGAAACTTGATCAGAATGATAGTATTCACTCTGTATCTATTTTTGTGCAACAAATGTGTAGTTTTCTGCAAAATCAACCAGCAACAAAATTGTTCCTGGTGGAAAATTTTCATGAGACTGTTTGAATTGAAGGTCTTTCCATCGTGCTCTATGTGAATGATTGGTGTATTTATAAATTTCACTTTCAAATTTCTTGAGAAAATCTCACACCTATTTTATCTTCTCGCAAATCAATCCTTTTGGAATGTGCATCACTAGAACTTGGAATGTATTCATATCTTCTCCAATCAACGGTTACATTTGACAATGAGTGATCAGTATTGATAGGATATTTATTATGGAATAAAACCAAATTTCCACAACGATTACAATGTTTTCCATTGACACATTTCTTATTATAAAATACTTCATCGTGATTTCTCTCACACAGGGTTTGAGATATGAATTCACGTATTGTGGGCGAAGGTGGTGAATTTGTCCAAAACATTTTACCAAATTCAAGAAACGTGTCGTAATATAATTGAAATTGCACATGATAATGGAAACAACATATGTCACATATAGTAATAGGTCTAAGGGTGAAATAATGAAGATGGGTGTCTATTTTGGGGGGTCGTGTGAGAAAATAATTCTGATTTTTTAATGTTTTTCAACTTTAGGTGAACAAAAGTGATATTTTTGTTTAGAATTTCACTTTGTAGTAAAAACAAAAATTTTAAAGAATTATGTTAGATTTCTATTCATAATTTTTTCAATTTTTTTTATTGAGATTTTATATGTCGATTTCGCAAATGTTTGAGAGTGTGTTCTTATAAAATGAAAGGATTACAAAATAGTCATGTTTTGTTGCGCCCGTAAAATCATTGTTAAACTTGTTTTTTGCAAAAACAAAAAATGCTACGACAATCTACACACAATGTACTAGTGCCCGACTATAAGTTTGTAACCAATGGATCTATATACTAATTATTATATTTTTTGAAGTCGATGAATGGGAAAACCTAGTCGATTTTCAACATGTTTTTTGTTGCGCCACGTTTCTCTCAATTGACTCTAAAAATAAAAAATAAACTATGAACACCCTTTTGAAGTAGACACGCCAATTAAGATTCCGATATTTTTTTCAATTTTTTTGGTGGTGTATTTTTAAAGTTATGGATTTTTCATTTCACCATTTTTTTAAAGAGATGAATCCAAACTCGACACATGTTAGGAAAAAAAAAAATTAAAAATATCAGTTCTTATCCATACACAACAAAATATATACCTACGTAAAATAGTTTCAATGATGAAACTAATGGTATCAAGTCCGAAAGTCGTTTTGTAGTGTAAGAGGTTGTTTTTACCTTCCGAAAATGGAGAAACCTGAAAATTTTGCAGAATCGTCAAGCGTTTAGGTCTCAGAGATTATTCGGCCGAATAATTGTTCAGCCGAATAATGATTTTCCTTCACGGAACCATTAAAAATAACAACGGTTATTTGGCCGAAAAACAACTGTTAAGCATTTTCCGTTACGCATTTCGAGGTCTCCGTTATTCTAAACGATTCACCGTTAAAAGTTATTCGGTCAAATAAATTATCACTTATTCGACCGAATAACCATATTTATTCGGCCGAATAAATATGGTTATTCAGCCGAATAGCTTCCGCTATGTTTCTCGGGCACCCGATTCTCACGAAAGTGTTACCCAACTTCACGTTTTCACCCCTAACATACCATGGTTTTAGTTGCACAAATGTAGTGATTGACACATTAATTCCACAATGATCTTCCTTGAATTTATTGAACAATTTTATTGTGTCATATCCATTATATGTTTTGAACTGCTTACATATACTCCTTGTGATACTCTTTGTCATATCACATCCCTTGAATTTGGTGAAACTCGAGCATGTATCAACCAATATTCTCGTACAATATCTTTAACACCTGCTTCCATTCTATTTTTGTAAGGCTGTCTACAAATAATTGCCCAGCAAGCAAGTTCATCATTTTCATCTACTTGCATTCTGAATTTGCTATGTTTGTATAATGTCTTTCTTGAGGTTCCAACTGCTCTTGTTAGTTGTGTTGTCAAACGTTTTTGTTTATTACTAGCCGAAATAATTGTTGTATGAATTACTCTTCGTGCAGCACTAATATCTTTCTTCCTAGATTTTCCAAAAAAATTTATTGCATCACCTCTATTTTCTATCACATTATGTTTCAATTTCGACTCTTTGGTCGCCTTGTGAATACCCCATAATGACGTAGCATCTTCTAACTTCTTGGTCACTAATAAACATCTCAAAATTTGTGATTTCCCTGTTACTAAATAATTCTTCAGAACATCGTTATAAATGTTTTGAGTCCGATATCGTGCAGCATGTATGGGTATTTTTTTTCCATATTTGTTGCAATCAATGTTTTCTAACGTTTCATCATCAATGGTGAAAGTACCTATAAATCAAGTTAAATTTAATTTAACATGTATCCAAAAATACAATTCATTATAAAAAATGAATTTGGAAAATACATGATATATACATACCTGGTCCAATTTCTGGTTCTTGAACTTGATCTTCAATATTGACTTCATCGACATTAGTATGTAAATCACTATTTACATCTTCAACAATAGTCTCTTCAACTTCAATTTGTTCTTCTTGTACTCTATTTTAAATTTCCATTTCATCAACATTATCATGCAAAACTGTATTTGTATCTTCAATAATTGTAAGTTTCGTTTCTGCAAGGCTTGCTTTGTTGGCATGATATTTAAGTTTTTTTTTTCTCTATTATCATCATCAGCAGCACGTTTATGATCATATTTTCTTTGACGGTTTCTCTTACTGCCCATGATTGTTTAATCTATAAATGATAAATTAAAGAATCATCATTTTATAGTAAAAAAACAAAATTAAGATTTAAAAACAGTTACGAAATTTATAAACACATGAATTGAAATTTACTTCACCTTATCAAAATCTTGTAAGAGTCTTTTGAAGAAAAACTACTTGGAAACAAATTTCCTTTGAAAAGAACCTTCTTTGAATGAAATAAGAACTCCTTGACAATAAATCACCTTTGAAAAAACCCATTGGAAAAGAATAAGAACACCTTCTAAATAAATCTTCTTTGTAAAACCACTCGAAAAAAAACTTCTTTGAAAAAATACCTAGGAAAAAAATTTCTTTAGAAAAACCCTTGCAAAGAAATAACTCTTTTGCAAAAATAACTTGGGAGAACAACTCTTTGAAAAAACCCCTTTTCAAATAAATAAGAAGGAAAAATACATCTCCTTTGCAAAAATACCTTGAAATAAAATCTTATTTGCAAAAATACCTTGGAATAAAAACTCTGTAAATGCACCCTTTGGAAAGAAACATTTTCTGAAAAAACCACTTGTAAAAATACTTTGTAGAAAAAACGTCTTTTGCAAAAATATCTAGAAAAAAAATACTTAGAAAAAACCCATTTAAAAAAAAAACTCATTTGCAAAAATATCCTGGGAAAATAACTATTTGAAAAAATCATTTTCAAATAAATAAGAAGGAAAAATACAACTCCTTTGAAAAAATAACTTGGAATAAAAACTTCTTTGTACAAAATACTTTGGAATAAAAACTCTTTAAAATCACCATTTTGTAAAAAACACACTTTGAAAAAACCCATTGCAAAGAAATAAGAAGTGCAAAAAACTTGGAATAAAAACTTATTTTACAAAAATGCCTTAAAAAAAAACTCTTTCAATGTACTCCTTAGAAAGAAATAGGAAGAAAAATACCTTATAAAAACAACTACCTTTGCAAAAATAGCTCTTTAGAAAACCCCTTCAAAAATATTCTGACCAGAAATATGTGAAAATAATGAACATATTTAGTTTTATTTATATAAGTTTAGACAACAACGTTTTCTTTTTCTTTTTTTTTGTCTTCGATCAATGAGTTTTTTTTATGTTTGGTTATTCGGCCGAATAACCTTTTCTGCAAGTGACGTCACCATTACGGAAAATGATTATTCGGCTGAACAATTATTCGGCCGAATAATTATTCAACCGAATAACCTCTGAAACCTTAAAATCTCATTTTTCCTCATAGTTTTTAGGTTTCTCCATTTTCGGAAGGTAAAAAGAATATCTTACACTACAAAGCGACTGTCGGACTTGATACCATTGGTTTCATTATTGAATCTATTTTTTGAATATATATATTTTGTTGTGTATAGGTAAGATCTGATATTTTAAATTTTTTTTTCTTAACAGGTGTCGAGTTTGGTTTCATCTCTTTCAAGATGCGGTGAAATGAAAAATCCATAGCTTTAAAAATACACCACCAAAAAAATTGAAAAAACTATGGTGCAGTCAATTGGCATGTCTACTTCAAAAATATATTCATAGATTTTTTAGTTTTATATTCAATTGAGAGAAAAATTTTGTGACAAAAAATATGTTGAAAATCGACAAGGTTTCCCCATTAATCGAATTCAAAAAAATATAATAGGTAGTATATATATCCATTGGTTACAAACTTATAGTCCAGTAGTAGTATATTATGTGTAGATTGTCATAGCATATTTTTTTTCGCAAAAAAAATATTTAACAATGATTTTACGTGTGAGACAAAGCATGGCTATTTTGTAGTCCTTTCATTTTATAAGAACACAATGTCAAACATTTTTTGAATAGACATATCAAATCTCAATATAAAAAATTGAAAAAAATATGGATAGCAAGCTAACATAATTCTCCAAAAGTTTTCTTTTTAGTGAAAAGTGAAATTCCAAACAAAAATATCACTTTTATTCGCCCAAAGTTGGAAAACATGAAAAACTAAGATTTATTTTCTCACGGGACCCCCCAATATAGACACCCATCTTCATGGATTCACTCATACGATAAGTATCTCCCAGTGAGAACACATCCAAGACATATCCATTTTTGTCTGGATGTTCTTGTATAGGATACTATGGTCCTTTAGGACTAAGTTTCATTTTGAGTTTATGATACCCAAATTTGAGTGCAAGGTATGGAATATACTGGTGAACTCCAACATCATCCTGTCTCTCTCCTCGTGGAGAGTTGTCCATCATAGTTCCCAACAAGGTAGAGTTCCTCCTTATCTACATTGAAAAAAGTTTCTCAAGTGAGTTCTATCTTATATATTTTAGACTTATATTTAGCATGCCTATCGTAGTATTCGTCACACCAATATTTCACATAGTGAAGTGACTTAAGGAGTACAAATGTGATACTTTCCTTGTCATAGTAATTTTGAACAAGGAAGTAACCCCCTAACATATTTATCCACTTCCCCAAAGCATATGTATCTATTTGGCCTTTATATAAGGGAATTTGAAATTTAATTTGTACCTTGAAGGAAGTCACACCTATGAAAAGGATGCTTATTGAATGTGTCTATGATGCTATCAGCTGTTGTTAGAGGATCTAGTGAAATTACCCATCATCCTGTTCCTCTGTCATGCGAGGGATTCCTCGAGCAACAAATTAATAGGATATCCTCCTATGTCATATCTATTGTTTACTCCCTGCATGTTAGGTTTATTATGTTGATGAGAGGGGTTATCCCCAATCTCAATTAGTTTGAAACCCAACTCTTGATATCCATATATCAGTGTGGACATGTACTTAGAAACAACAAGAGCATATTTATCTAATAGAAGTGATCAAGATTATTTAGAGAAAGAAATGAGGGTGGAAATATAAAATGGAAACACACACAAATATTTTGCAGAAAGCACAAAATTACAATAAAACCCATATTCTATTAATAAATGGAATGGAAAAACATTGTAAACTACAAATCAATACAAACTAGCTTAAACATTGCTATCTTATATATGAAGAGAGATGTGTTGGATTTACTCATTCGCAAGAGGTGATTAAAAAGAAAGAAATAAGGTCCTTTTATATTAAACATGAAGAGGAAAAAAACCTTAACATCCAAAAAACTATCCCAAGGATATGAAGCACCGAAATTATTTGTGGGCCTTGATGTGGCTAGTTGATACATAACATTCCCATGTACACAACTTTGGCATATGCTCTTTGTTTGAGGTGCACAATAACTTATTAGAAATAACTAATTGAGAATTAAAAACATTTAACTAGGGATGTGGAATTCCATGGAAACCCTTGGCCTCTCGATTCGCTAGAAAAAACACCTTTCAGTGCCTCAACATGGCACCAAAAATTTGGTACCTAAAAAAACATAAAAAAATTCCAAGAAGATGTAGATTTGTTGTAACTCAATGGAACAAGTGGGTGGCCACAAGTATCCACCTAGATCGAGTGTATTTCTTATGTTTTGATGATAAACAACATATGTTGGATCTACTTTCGTTGATTCTACAAATTCTCAAAAGGATTCTTGAGGATGACAAAGAGACATATGATTTCAATGTAGTAGATGTCGCCATTTCCCATGTTTTTGTCTCTCTTTAAAAAGATCATAAAAATTTTGCATCCGGATTTGTACCTTGAGATTCCAGCCATTGTTTGGCATAATATTAGATCACTAACTCTGATGGAAGGGTTTGAGATAAAGTGGAAGAGTGGAAAGGATATAAGTGCATCTATCCTATTGGAAATGAATTATGTTCTAGAGTAATTCAAACTCTCATCTTCCTTGACCAAAATTCATGGCATTAAGTTGGATACAAGATCTAGAAGCATTGCCACACTTTGAAAATATGTAAAAGCATTAGAAATTCATCATCCTTCAAATCCAACAAACATTGACTGTGACCTTCCTATGCAAAGAATATTTGGGATGAGAAGAATAATTTTTCTTTTATATCATGTTATGCAATAATTTCCCATTAAGAGTATAAAATATCGAATAAAGAGTACTGCACTCCTTAATAATGAAGAAAATCGATAAATAAAAAGCCTCATCGAGGAAGAAACCTCCTTATACAATGTACTAAATACAAAAGAAAAGATGAGATGACAATATTCCGAACTAGATCTCCTTGGTGTGTGTGTGTGTGTTTGTGTGTGATAAAGGGTACCATTACCATTCTAGAGCCTACATAATTAGGGTTGTATATGAAAAGAAAGGATAACACTAAGATGATAATATAAATGTATTGTCACAATATATAGGGATTAACATGCCCCTTCCCTTAAAACAGGTGTTTTCCTCAACAGTTTATTAACTCTAGATGTTTCTATATGAAGAATCATCTTCCCATGTTACCTCTTCTACTGGAAATTTCTTCCACTTCATGAGGTACTGAGTAATTTCTTGATTTCATAGTTTATCTCAATGATTGTTTCAAGTTCCAGTATTAATTTCCTTTATTCATCAATATCGGGTAAAATAGTTGGGATCGGGTTCTTGTCAGGAATTACATTTTTTAAGAAAGAAACATGGAAGGTTGGTTATATACGTGAAGTTGGTGGTAAATCCAATTTATAATACATACGTTTAATCTTTTGTGACACCTTTTAGGGAACATAGTACTTTGATGCTAATTTGTTTTCCTTCTTTTTCTACTTGAGTGACATATGTTTGGCAGATGGTTGTAGCCTAAACATTACCTGATCTCCTACTTCAAATTCCATTTCACTACAATGTCGATATGCTTGTTGTTTCATTCTATTTTTTGTTATAACCAAGCTATCCTTCAATAATTGGAGAACTTCTTGTCGGTGCTCTATGTGATCCTCTAGTGCTCTATCTGAGATTCTGTTGATTGCATGGACCACTTGTTGTAAATTGTTCACGTAAATAAGACTTGTTAGGTGCCTTCTTTGGGAACCGACCTATTGCTTTTTGTCTCCTTGATGTTTAAATGTTAATTTGAATAAGTATAGAGAAGACACATAATCAAGTTTAAGTTCAAGTGCACATTGGTAAATGTTGTTGGGAACAATTTTCCTAGAAAATGGGTATCTCACCGTAGAAGGTATGGGCATTTTCTTCGTGAAGAGGTGTAGTCCATTGAATAGTAACCATGGGTGACCAATTCCTCGAGATGAAATAAAGGTGGCACCACATCATCCTTGAAGTTCAGGAAATCGTACAACACTAAACATTATGATTTGTGATAATTGGTATCAGATTCTAATGTAGTATGGATATGTTTTTTTGGGAAGATCTTCGCAACTGTCAAAGAAGTGTAAACTATTATTATAAGTAAAACCAAGCTATAATAAATATCATTAAAGGTTTCGACATTGACAAACAAAGGGTGTGAAACATGATCTTGCATAGGGTAAAATTTGGGTGCATGTAGAATTCATTGGGAGTGCACACAAAAGACTAAACCAATCAAGAGAGGCATGCCCAGAAAATAGTGTTCTTGGGACATAATGAATCGACAGAGGTGTTCCTAGAAAAAAACAAGCCCAGGAAGAATCATTCCCATAATACAACACCTAGGTGGAAGTGTGCTTGGAAGATAGAAGACCTGGAAGGAAGTAATCCCAAGAGATAAAGTGCATTGGAAAAGACATGCCCATTTGTAGAACATAATGTCAACATAGACATGCTCAGTTGCAGAATAATTTTCATCGGGAGTAGTTAATCAACATGACAACAGACGTTGGAAAATTTCGAATAAATTAATATTAAGTGTGTTGAAAGCTATAGGTAACATATTAGTAGGTAAGAAAATTTTTGGATGTGATTGAGAAGGTTGAATCATGATGCAGGGGAATCGGGGCCTAGGCAGATTAGTCAAAGTTTATCGAAATGAGGAGACCGACCAGAGGGAGTGTCGATGACCACTGGAGTAGAAGAGCAGGATGGTGGTCGAAGCCAATAAGTCAAGTAGGAGCAGTCGGTATGTGACCGACTGAAGCAGCGTCGACAAGAGGAAAGAGGTTGAGAGTTGACATGTCAATGGTCGACATACGATAGTCGACAGTAGACATGCGAATGTTGACAGGTGACAAGTTGGTGTGGAGTCGCACTAAGGACGACATGTTGTCAAACCGCAACATCGACAGGTTGGGCATGAGCCAAGCAAGGAGTACAGGGAGGAATGGCGAAGCATAAGCCCAGAGTGAAGCCGACAGGTGAGTCAAAGATGATAGAGGACAGTATGGCTAACACGATGGATTACTGTATCCTATCAGAAAAATGCATAGAAAGTCAAGGAGAGTACTTGGCAACAGTTCGGGGTTTCTAAGGAAGTTAATGGCAGTTATTGAAGGTGGTTGAAGACATGACAAATTTTGCCACAGGTGGAGGTTGTGCAGCACAAAAAGGGCACTGAGATTTGTAGGTCTACAGGATCAGGGGAAGATTGTTTGACAAGGGATGTGTGCCTCGGGGTCGAAGTGATCTCGAGAAGAGCAGCAGCAGCAGGGTAGAAGCCCAAAAAGATGGGATCAGTGGGAAAAATCTTGGAAGAGAAAAACCCAAGATAAGTCTAGTAGATTGGATAGGAAAGCCACACATCTACAGAGCCGAGGAGATCGAGCCATATATTAGAGTTATGCAGCGAACCAGGAGAGGGTAAGGTCGACACACTAGGAGAACACACAATTACTTCTATGTTGTAATGGCTAAGTTCAATAGTTAGTTAGTTATTTCACTTCTTTGCACTTGGCATTGTAATCGATTCAGAGAAGTAATCTAAGCCAATTTCTGGCATGTTGTTTGCATCTTGTCAGAGAGGGAAGTGAATCCCTATGCACAGAAGAACATCAGTTGATATTGAGCTTGCAAGTGCGTTGAACAGCTCCATCTGAGTTTGGGTAGAGTTGTACATGACTTGTTGAGGTCCGGTTGCGATTGGACGAATTGGGAGTTTCAGCCGAGGTTGAAAATGGCTCACAGAGAAGTTAACGTTTGAGGTGTTCGATGAAGAGCGCGTGGCGCAGCAGTCATAGTTGATCATGAAATGTTTAATGAATGCGTCTGAACAATGCGAACTTTGAAAAATGAAGTCGCAACGATCAAAGAAAGAAAAAGGTGTGATTTTATTCCTGATGCATTAGACCACAGCGACGAGGAAGTCGAAGAGGTGGAACCAAGGGAAGTAGTGGAAGATGAACTAGAAGAAAAACTGATCAAACTTCTCACAGATATGAGAGGTTGGGAAAAGATAGATGTACGTACCTACTCAGGAAGTCTAGATCAAGAAGACTTGATCGACTGGCTCAGAGAGATGGAGAAATACTTCGACATAGAGCATATCGAGGATCCTAAGCGGGTTAAGAATGCATGTCTGAGATTGAAGGGTCATACCTCATTATGGTGGGACAATGTACAGGTTGACAGAGTTCAGAAGGGTAAGCAGAAAATCAATTCTTGGGATAGGATGGTCACCAAGACGAAAGCAAAGTTCTTGCCGAACAACTATGTAATTTCCTTGTTCGGGAAGTTGCACAACATTTGACAAAAAGAGATGACTGTGAAAGAGTACACGGAAGAGTTCTATAGATCGTCGATAAGGTCAGGCCAGACCGATGATGGCGAAGAAGTTGTCGCTAGGTATGTGAACAGTTTGAAATATGCCATTCAGGATGAATTGAGCATGTCAAGATTCAGAGTAGTGGGTGAAGACTACCAGTTATCTTAGAAGGAAGAAGAGAAACTATCAAGGAAATCTGCAATGACCAGAGGTAGGATGATCGATCGAGGTGTGACAACTGTTTCCATGAAAGGCCAAAGTAGCGGTTACAGGAGGGAATCTGTCAAAGAAAGTCGACATGTGGAAGAGACATCGACAAGAAAGAAAGTGCAAGAAAAATGACGCGATGGTTGAGGAACATGCGGTCGATGTGCATATGATCGAAGTGGTCCATCCGATAGAAAAGGAGCTAACAGACCAGCCATAATTTGTTACAAGTATCGTGGAGCAGGACAAAAGGCATATGAATTCCCAGAGAACCTACATGCTACAGAGGAGTCGAAGCCCAGACGTCAAAGGGATGAACAAGTCGACGAGAGGGAAGAGTCGGCATCCGACAGCAATGAGGATGAAAGGAAGAAGAATCGAAACCTAATGGGCACAAGAACATTAGTTCAGGAAGAACAACGCAATGAGAAAGAGCTGGCACAGTGAAAGGTGATCTTTTGAACCAAGGTGTGAATCGAAGAATGGTGTTGCAAGACCATAGTTGATAGTGGAAGCACCGAGAATCTTGTGTCAAAAGAGGTCATCAACAGGATCGGATTGAAGTGTTGAGAACATCCACACCCATACAAGATCTCATGGTTGTAGAAAGGACACCATGTGAAGGTGACGAGATAGTGCCTGATTAACTTCAAGGTCGGAAAGTTAGAGGACAATGTACTGTGCGACGTAATCCCAATGGACACGTGCCATCTGTTGTTAAGAAGACCATGGAAATATGATCAGAAAATTATCTATGATGGTCGAGCCAACATAGTCATAGTGTGGAAGAATGGAGTGCAGAGGAATCTTAAGCCAAAACTAGAGGAGCAAGCCGACGGTAAGAAGGGCGAGAGCAACTTTTGGGAGAAGCAGGTGCCGATGTGTTCAGCAAAAGAATTCCTCGTGGAAGAGGAAATGCAGTCAGGATGTTTTGCGATCATTCAAAAAGGACCATGTGTCAAGAGGGAGACAATGGAGAAGATTCCGGTCGAAGTCAGAAAGATGCTAGACGTGTTTCGAAGCATAGTAGTCAATGAGACACCGACGGGATTTCCACTGACAAGAAGCATTTCCCATTAGATCGACTTAATTCCAGGGTCAAGTTTTCCAAACAAAGCACCGCATAGGATGAGTCCGACAGAAGGTAAGGAACTCAATCGACAGGTCCAGGAGTTGTTGGACAGAGGGTTGATCAGAGAGAGTCTAAGTCCGTGCGTGGTACCAGCGGTATTACCACCAAAGAAGGGTGGAGAATGGAGAATTTGAATAGACTCCAAAGCTATCAAAAAAATCACGATTAAGTATCGGTTTCCATTTCCAAGGATTGATGACTTGATGGATTGTTTGAGTGGAGCAAAGTACTTCACAAAGATAGACCTGAAGAGCAGTTATCACCATATTTGGGTTAGAGAAGGAGATGAATGGAAAACAACAATGAAGACGAAGAAAGGGTTGTATGAGTGGTTAGTCATGCCATTTGGATTGAATAATGCACCCAGTACATTCATGTGATTGATGAATGAGGTACTGAATCCATTTTTGGGAAAGTTTGTCGTAGTCTACCTAGACGACATTCTGATTTTGAGTCAAACCAAGATAGAACACGTGGGGCACATTTGATAGGTATTACAGAAGTTGTAGGAAGAGAAGCTGATGGTGAACCTACAAAAAAGTTTCTTCATGAAGGGAAAACTGGTGTACTTGGGATTCGTAATCTCGGGTAAAGGGTTGGTGATGGACCTAGAAAAGGTGAAGGAGATATTGGATTGGCCTGAACCGACAAGCATGACTTGAGTGAGGAGTTTCCATGGACTTGCCACTTTCTATAGGAAGATCATCAGGTGATTCGGTCGGATCTATGCACCATTGACAATGTTTTCCAGGTCAATTGCAAAGCAAGCATAATAGCAATTGGAGCAGTTTTGAGCCAGGAGGGCCGACCAACTGCATTCTTCATGGAAAAATTAGATGATGCGAAGCGAAAGTATTCTGTCTATGACCACGAATTTTATGCTATTGTCCAAGCATTTAAGAAGTGGCAGCATTATTTGTTTCCCAAGGAATTCGTGTTGTACACAGATCACCAAGCACTAAGGTATCTGAATACCTAGTCGAAGTTAAATCAGCGGCACATGAAATGGGTCAAGTTCCTACAGGGATATACGTTCATGTTGCAACATAGGTCAGGCAAGTCGAACAAGGTTGCCGACGCATTGAGTAGAAGAGTTGCAATGCTGAACACGGTGACAATTCACACAATAGGAATAGAGTCAATGAAGACGAAGTATGTGACCGATGAGGATTTTGTGAAAGGATGGGAAGCTTGTCGTGAACCATGGAGTGTTGACAGAACTCCATAGTTGGATTATTTCATACAAGAGGGATACCTATTCAAGGGATGACAGTTGTGTATTCCCAGAGGATCCATGCGAGAGAACCTAATCCGAGAGTTGCATAGCGGTGGATTAGTAGTAATTTTGGCATCGACAAGACTAAAGCATTGGTCGAAGAAAAATATTATTGGCCAGGAATGGCAACAGATGTCAAAAAGTGGATTTGACAATGTAGAATTTTCCAGTCGGAAAAAGGGAGAATTCAGAGCATGGGGTTGTATACACCGTTGCCAGTACCGAATGCCCCATGGGAGCACCTGAGCATGGATTTTGTGCTAGGATTGCCGAAGACGCGGCAAGGAAGCGACTCAATATTTGTTGTAGTCGACATGTTTTCCAAAATGGCACACTTTATTCCATGTTGGAAGACAAGTGATGCCACAGACATTGCTCTACAATTCTTCAAGGAAGTAGTCAGATTGCATGGGTTGCCGAAGAGTATCACGTCGAAAAGAGATACCAAGTGTTAACACCCAAATTGTACCCCCTGGTTGCAGGAGAGGTAAAGTCGGGGTAACCAATAACCACTTTGGACTTATGATACTGACCTAGAACAGTCTGAGAGGGCTCTCTCTACAAATCTCTAAAAGACTAGAAATATTCAAAGGTGTCAACAATGAACAAATAGACCAGCCTTCATTACTAAAAAATACTCAACTGAAACATGCACAGAAGGCCAGATTTCTGATGGGACGAATTGTGCAAAAATGTTGGAGGGATAATCACAAGGAAAAAACAATTAGATGATAGAGTCAAGGTATTACACATAAATCAGATAACAGTGCCATAGTGTGGACTACTCTAACAGAGGCAAGGTAGCCACCCACTTTTCGTCGTAAAGATATTTTCTGGTGGTAAAGGAAGAAAATAAGAACAGGCCATTGATATGAGCATCCAGGAAAGATGAATTCAATATCAACTTTAGTAGCAATATTGAGTGAATACCTAAGATAATAGCCAGATCTTGTTTCCAAGAATTCTAAACTATTATACACTGATCTCAGGCATGAAATGAAAAACATAATGTAAAGGCATAACAGGAAACACATGCACATAGAGAAGAAGAAAAAACTGACTACAAGTTAGAGCGACATAGGCTTCGCTGCAAAACAATCCACTATAAACACTGCACATTGTATTGATATGAAAATCTCAAAATCGGGCTCGCCCCTTAGGCCTTAGCTGAATGATTTTCCAACCCTTAATTATTCTATTACGATGCTTTTATAGGCTCTTGGCATTGAATTGGCCTTTAGGAAATAAATAAAATTGCGCTTCCCCTTTGACAGCCCCCAATTTGGAATATTACATACGTGTCAAGTTCAAAACAGACTGACTAAGATGAGAAACAAAATAATGTGAGCAGGGTGTCAACTTACTCCGAAGTCTTCAATCGGCCTTGCGAATCAAAGAACTCCTCTATCCTCAGAGAGCTGTCAGCCCGTGATTCTTCAGTAGGAAGAGGAGGTGTCACTTTCTCAGTAGGGAGCATGAGATCATGGATGATCTCAGTGTCTTGTTGGATGTCTCCCTCTTCTTCGGGACTCTCCTCTTTTCTCGGACATCGAACTCTTTTGTGCACATG
This sequence comes from Larix kaempferi, assembly GCA_027924585.1. Taxonomy (NCBI): domain Eukaryota; kingdom Viridiplantae; phylum Streptophyta; class Pinopsida; order Pinales; family Pinaceae; genus Larix; species Larix kaempferi. Next base: position 401,450 of record BSBM01000665.1, on the reverse strand, counting down.
TCACTTTTCGAGCTCCTCATCCTCACTCGTAGAGCTACATTCCATGTGTTCGAGCACCATAGGAGACAAAGGAGCAGGTTCTTCCGCCACCTCCTACCATGCCGGTTCGGGCATGAAAACCACTCCAGATTCCTTCTCTTCATCCATGATACAATTCCAACTGAAAGATGCCCCAAGCTGCCAGGTGTATTATCCTCTCTATCTACCGATCCCGCACAGTGGACGAAACAACCATACCCATAACTGTTTTGATGATGAAAGCGGCTACGTGCGGCCATAATCCCCATGATAGCTTGATTGGACCTCTTAATCAAGTAACAATGATTCCCAAGGCCCAAACCGATGTGAGGAATGCTTGGAAAAGATCTCCAGATAGACGGCGGAGCCCATGATGATGATGAGATGGCCTCCAATCGTGCTTGCAATCACTTCGGAGGCAGAGGAGATGCTGTCTGAGCTGTTAGTCCACCTGGCCCTATCTACATCGTACAACTTCACCTCACTCCTCCTTCACATGTTGAATGACGCGGGTCACATCACACTTGCAGCTTCTCAGGCCACCTAACGGCTGCACAAGTAACTTTCCTTCTGCCCACACCTCTGTCACCTGTCGCTTAGGCCCCTTCACATTTTACCAACATTTTTACCAAAGGGCACTTGACTCATACAAGAAGACCAAAGGCAACATGGAAAGATCCATCTTCAATGTTGAGGTCAAGTCTAAAATGGGCAGTTAAGGAGGTATGCCGACTCTTCGGTGGATTTTGACGAAACAGGGTGACGACCGACATCTTTGGGGAGACTCCCAGACTCAGACATCTGGGGCTTAGAGAAACAAATACAGAATGGAGTGGTTTGGTTTGGGCTGAACAAAATACAGGACCACTGGAACCTCCCGCGCCTGGCTATGTCCACAGGACCTTCGGACTTTTGCTAGTGTTGGAGACAAGAAGCTGAATTTCTGTATCAGGATGAAAGTCCTATTTCACAGAACAACCTCTAACCTTGAATCTTGCTGGAGACGGGCTCTTCGTTGACCTTCCTGGCGACAAAATATGTTTCCTTTTTCAGCTCGCTTGCGACGAGAAACCTCTGGCCCAGACCGGCCCCAGGAAAATAAAAATGCTAACTTTACCCATCGACGGCTATATATATAAATCTTGTTCACTTATCTTCCGAGCTTATTGTTAGCTTCCTATCAATCCCAGCCATTGATCCCTCATGTGCTAACCTCCTCCGTCAAATCTAGTCTACACTTTAACTACTAATTTGACAACCCTTATTTGTCAACCGTCGGATCATTCCATGTATCTTAATCTCCACGGTCTGACCCGAAACGACGCACCTTGACAAGTGGAATCGCATTCCCCAAAAATGGTTTTCCTTTACCACTCATTCCCTTGCGACCAGCTCTTGTGGTGACACCTAGAAAATGGGTTTTCCCATCGCAACCACCTTCCCATCTATCTAGCGTGCAACTTCCCGATTCGATGATCACCATGGGCCGTCAATCCTCCAAAAACCATCTACACCATTGATTTGGTCACATTGCACTTACCATTGTGGGACCCTTACCCTTTATCCGCATGGCCCACCTTGTCTCGTCTTCGCCGTCCACATGGACAACCACCTATCTCTAGGCCACTGAAATGGTATTGCTTACCATTTATCCCCCATGCGACATTTCCTCTAGCTTCCATCTGCCCAGTAGCATTCCCCATCGCAACCACTTGTGCCTTCATTCCTCGCGCAACTCGGCCATGCGATGATGAATGCTAGCCGCTGATCTTCCTCTTACGCCCATCCAATGGTGGAAATTGGTGTGGTGGCTACCCTCCTCATCATTTCCTTCAGACTATAGAATTAGGCTCTTTTTCAGTTGCTTTGGTCACATTTTAATGTTTTCTTCCCCACTATTTTTCCTTTCTATTGACCAACGCAACTCTAGTCGATAGGGGTTCCACTTCACTATCGACACATGCCACAGTCTCCCTGGGCACCGGCCTCAGCAGGTTTTATCCCGCCTAGCAACACCTGCAGAGCAGATGAGGTCTTACCCAAGGCGTCTAGCAAGAAGCAAATAGAACTATGTTTCCACCGAGGAAGGAGGAGGGTTGCGACTATATGAATTAACTCTATTGCAACACTAAACAGGGATCTCATACACTTGACATGTATTCATAACGCATTATTCAATCGCAGCATTCACTATCATAGCAGTAGTAACATTAAAGCAACATTGGATCAAGGAAACATAGCATTTATTCATGAAGTACGACATTGCATTGCCATAAACAAACAGAAAGAACGCAGGAATTGCACCAGAACAGTTTCATCATATCATATTATCACTGCAAAACCTTAGATACAATATCTCCTAAAAGATCAGCTCTCGGAAATATCTCACAAATGCACAAAAACAACCCAAACATGCGCTTCTCTTCACCTTTTATTCCACTCCCTCTCTCCAATACCTATGACTCCTATCTATATATAGGATTCCGCCATTACAATGCTTTTCCACTTACTAACAACTTTCGAACCGACATTTGGACAAGTTACCCAATATCTAACTAACTTGGTACAAAACCTACCAAAAACCCGCATTCTGCGGTATAACTGACTCAACATTACATAATATGTGGACCAGATGACCCAAAACCCGCATTCTGCGGTACAATTGACCCAAAATACATAACTAATCTTTTGCTCATCGCCATTCGCGTCATCTTATCGCCATTCGCACCATCTTTTGCCTTGTCATAGCATTGGAGATGCTGCAATATCACTCTACCAAACCGCTTTCCAACAGGCCCCCAACACAATCTTGTGGCTCACCCTCGAGCCACGTCAACTGCTGGACATAGTACATGCCGTCATTTTTACTTTGAAGTCCTCATATGGCTATTCAACTGTTCTTGTTGTCTGGATCACGCAGTGATGTCCTGCTCCTTATACTACACTGATCATCATCTCACTGTTATGTTAGTCTCAAGGAATATGATGCAGACTAAGGAGAAGTTTATGAACAACATCGAGGTGTGAACCAGGCCAACGGCTCTGGCACATCTATTTTGCACCGGTAAGCACAAGTTACAGGGACCTGGGGGTGACGACCCCCCCCTTTTGCGTGGTCGCAGGGACCACGAGACTTCGAACCATCACCAACTGCTTAGACATCTCGAACGAAAATTCATACTTGTAACCCCGGGGTGTCCGAGGCGCAGCCTACTCCAGGCGCTCATGCACACTCATTGTTGAGGCCCTCAACGCACCTGGTGTGCTACCACACGAAATGAAATGGATCATTTCCACAGCCTCCTTGGAATTCGTAACTTAACAAAATGCTAGAACCTTGCGTAGCATAACCCTTCTTAACTAAAACAATCTCTGTGTGCTTACTCCTCGCAGGTCCTCTATTTATACAGCACACTCTGTCATCCATTGGCCTCAGCAAGCCGTTGCACCATCGGCTCGCACCCCAGGATAATCATAAGTTGTCGTGTTTCATCTATCCGAACGACGGATAAATCGTACCTTTGTTTGGTTCCCTTCATGCAAAAATGTGCAAAGAATATCTTTGGCCATGTCGGCATGGTGGATACTTCATGCCAACCATGCGGACCATCCTGGTAAGTACAATCGGCCATACTGCCTCGGTGTATCCCTAAGCCCAACTAGGATGTCATCTGTCATGATCGACTCGATTAACGAGCATATCCGTCAAAGTAGGAAAAAGTCCCATCATCATCATGATTTCGGATGTGACCCAAGCGCAACATTCCTAGGTGTTGCTAACAACTCCAACCTTGCAGCAAAAGCCTCACTGCTTCGCATTCCATCCATGGTGGTGCGACATCCACCAATCATCATGTTTTTTTTTTTTTGGTTCGATGCGACTCAGGCATTGCGGTGTTCCAAGCCCCCATGATAGGGCTTCAACCTATGAACATTTACCAGCTTGGGGAGCCTTGCCCCGTCCAACTGCTGCAACTGAACTGCTCCTCTGGAAGTAATACTACTGATGCGATAGGGACCAAGCCAATGTATCTACAACTTCTCTAGATGTTTCATAAACTTGCTATCGTACAACAGCACCAAGTTGCCCTGTTGAAACTGTTTATTTTTTATGTGGTGATCATGCCATGCCTTCTGTCGATCCTTCTCGACCTGCTGATGGAACCCAGGGATGAAACAATCTTCTTCTAGCTGCACCAATTGCACCAGACATTCATCTAATGCTGCTGTTAGCACAATATTTTTCCAATGTGGATGAAACATTGCCAATCCAAAAAATTGGTTGTCATATCTCCTAAGTTCGGTGAGGAAGACACCAAGTCCCCCAAAAAATAATGATCCATATGACCATTGGCCACGCCAAGGAAGAGCTAAAGAATTAAATAAAGTACCTTGTAATAGCATATAAAGTAATCAACGGTCACGATCAAGGCATAAAAAGATCAAAGGCTGTGACCAGGAGCTAGTGGAAAAATTCTATATTTAGCAAAGCATATAAATGAATTGACAGGGCTTCTAAATTTGGCCAATATGGTAAATTAGGCGGATAAAGCACTGGTGAATCTCTAAAATAATTAGTGAAGCTCTAAAATGGTGGAATGGCTAAAAGATGGCGGATCTCCAAAACGCCCAAGCCTTTGTTTAAAAATTTAAAAGTTCATAGTTATTAATATAAATATTTTATATTAATATTCAAACCCAATCACCAAAGTCTTGGCACAAATCTTAAAAAATGTCAAATTAAAACTTTGAAAAAGACAAAGTTTGGATAAGCGGCTACCATTCATTTTGCTCACTCAACTAGCTCAGGGGTTAAAATGATGAGGGTAGTGCAGAATATTTACCGTGGTTTTTACTTTTACCACGTGTCACTAGCATATTATTCTGCTAGTCGGAGAATTGGTAAGGTAAACCACTACCTAATGGTTACGGAGAGAAAATAATACATTTCCCAAAAGTTTGAAACATATGTTATAACATTGGATTTTTGGGTAATTTATTTGGAAAGTAATCACGTAAAAATAGGAATGGAAATATTTAAGCTGAAAATATTTTCCAAGATTTGAAAATCCAAAACCACGGGGAGCAATCAAAACCATGGGGAAAAAACCAGTGGATTGTTTTCACAGGAAAATTGTTTATGAAATTTCATTTATTTCAGGAAATGATTGTTTTAGTCACCATTTTCTAGCAGTTTTTTCCGCCAAACCTAGAGGAATTTGAGGAAACCAAGAGAGGTTTTATTCAGCACAAGACATTCTCCAATAACCTCTCTCAGAATTTGCACAGGTGTTATGGGTTAAGAGAATCGAAGTCATCTTTAGGGGGCAATTTTCCAGAATTTCAGTTTACTGTTTTAGTCATTAACTTCAAAGAGTTGTTTCTTCCAAAGGAAGAAGAATTTTCATAAACGGAAAGAGGCTTTTCTTCAGCACATGCCCAATTACAAAAACCTCTCTCAAAATGTACATAGCTATCTCCATTGGAGATATACAGCTAGGGATTTGAATCCTATGTTTCAGCAAATTTACTTCCTGAAAAAACAAAAAAATAAGTTGTAACTGTTTCTATTTTTAGAGTTTTAGTTAGGTTTTGAATTCAATATTAGGTATAGGCCATCTTTCTATATATTGATATGTAAAAAACATGTAAAGGGGGATTTTCAGTAGGAAGGAGCCCGTTCTGGGTTTTCAAAGTTGTCTCCAAAATTAATAAAGATCTCAGAACTGAGCAGATTTTTGATCAAAGATTCATGTGTTGTTTCAAAATTATAGTCCGTACTTTCCCTTTCTTTACATGTGCAAGTCAATTTTCTTTGTCATTCTTGCCATTATGTCTTTTCTTCTATGCTTAAATGAACGTTTGAAATAAATTGGGATTCATACTTGTTATGCATCAGTTTAATGCATTTGAGTATCCACTTGCTTCTCCAAAGTTAACAAAGGATTCATCCTAGTTTGAGGCCCATTGTTAATGGATTGTCTTTATTTCTTTCCTTGTCACCTAAAAAATCTTATTGACTGTAATAAAATGACTATCTTTCCTTTGTACAAAAGTTTGTTTGGCTGCTGATCGATATTTTTCTGTTCTCAACTCCATTGCCCAATGGTATCCTATTCCTGTTTATCTAACCACATCATTAAAAATCCATAAGTTTTTATTGTTATTTTATAATTTGGACATTGAATTTATTGTCAAGCTACTGTCGTGGTGACATTGGATAGCAAATTTGCTGAGAGAGCCCTCTCTGGCTGAAAGAGGCCAACTTTTCAGTCTAAATATTGGTTTGAAATAGGTTACCTCGGGGTTTCTTTGATACAACCCAAAGAAAATCCGAGTGATAACATCTGCAACATCATCCATGCTTGTGACAGCCGCAATTCACAGACTTGGAACAATATACTCCATTGGCATAATCGTTTCTTGTCCATACAACAACTTAAATGGTGTCTGTCCTATCATCCATTTACATGTGGTGTGATAGGCCCACAACAATGCTGGGATTTTGAGATCCCATTCGTCGTGGTTCGCATTGCACACCTTTGTCAACGCATGCTCCAATACCTTGTTAAAAGCCTTCATCGTGTCATTCGCCTGTGGATGATAGGGTGAGCTCTTCTTATGCTGTATCTACAACTCCTCTGTCAATGCGCTGATGGTGTGATAAGTGGCTTCCTTGATCACTCAGCAATATCTTGGGGTAGTCGAAGCGAGTGATAATGTTATCAAACAAAAATCGCGCCACCATGGCCGCGGAATAATCAAGTACAGGTACCACCTCGGCCCATCGATTCAAATACTCTATCACCGTGATGATATATCGCGCACCCATGCGTTTCCCTAGTGGATTGATTGGTCCTACAAAATCCATGGCCCATTTGTCGAACGGTTTCAATGTTAGTTGAGGCATCAACGGCATCTCATCACACCGGGATAGTTATCCATTTCGTTGACAAATATCGCAGGACCACACATAGTCGATCGCATCGTTATGTAGTGTAGGCCACCATAGCCCTGCACGCAACACCTTCCTAGCCGTTTCCTGACCACCATAGTGTCCTCCGATTACTCCTCCATGTGCTTCAGCCAATATCGGTGCTTGCTCATGTGGCAAGACACATTTGTGCGATATCTCATCAGTGCCCATTTTATACAACTCTCCTGCGATTAGCTGGAAGTCTGCAACCTTGACTACCAATTGCTTCTTCTGACTAGTGGTGAACTCGTCTCGTGTAGTACCCGTTGTTAGAAACTAGACGGATGTCATCAAAATAGTCATTAGCGACGCCAACCTTAAATAGTTATGCATCTGGCAACCTGTCTTCAATACTGGTTGGTTCCTCCCCTGTATCAATCCGCGATAGATGATCAAGATCAGCATTCAACCATCCTAGCTTCACAATGACTTCAAAATCAAACTCCTGAAAAAGAAGTAGCCATTAGCATATCTTCCCCCCCAACACAGGCTTATTGACTAGGTATTTCAACGTGGAATGATCAGTGAACATTTTAAAGTGCCTACCCAAAAAATAGTGCCTGAACTTCTGCAGCGCATAGACCATTTCCAGACCCTCCCGCTCAGTGGCGGTGTATTTGCGTTCAATGGACGACAACTTTCGACTAGCGAAAGCAATGGGCTGATCAAGATCTCCTTCACCGGGCTAAGCCAATACTACTCCCAATGTGATTGACGAGGCATCGACCTGTACATGGAACTCCTTACTCCAATACAGAAATACCAGTATTGGTGTCGAAGCCATCTTCATCTTCAGTGTGTCGAAACTCTTTTGACATTCTGGAGTCCATTGAAATAACGCATCTTTCTTCGGCAATTTCTCCATAGGGGTGGTAATCGCTGCATATCCCTTGATGAACTTGCGATAATACCCCATATGCCCCAGAGTCGCTCATAACTGCTTAACAGTGGTCGGTGGTTGCAAACTCAAAATGAGCGCAATCTTAGCTGGATCGACTAGCAACCCTTGCTTACACACAATATGACCCAACAATATCCCAAATGGTGCACAAAAAATACATTTCTTCAAGTTGAGCAATATCTAGTGCTATCGGCAGCGCTCAAGCATTAACCACAAATTGGCCAGATGATCGCGGATCAACCCATAAACTGTCCAATCGTCCATGTATACTTGCAAAAACTTCTGAATAAAGTCTTTAAATGCAGCAACAACGACCCAAGAGAATATCGCAGGTGCATTCTTCAAACCAAACGGCATTATAGTGTACTAAAAGCAGCCCCATTCAGTAACGAAAGTTGTCTTATGGCGATCTTCTTTGGAAATGCAAATCTGATGGTAGCCAGAGAACCCATCGGTGAATGAGTACATCTCCTGGCCGCCCACCCCTTCAAGTACTTTGTCAGTAAATGGGGTCAAAAAAGGGTCGTGCAAGTAGGCATCATTTAACTTCCGCAAGTCAACACAAATGCACACCTTTTTGTCCTGCGCCACCATAGGACTGATCCATTCAGACTCTTCTGCTGGTTCAATAATACCAGCATCCAACATGCGATCAAGTTCTGCCTTGACCTTTTCCTTATGTCATGGATTCAGTCAATAAGGTCGCTGTCGGACTCGCTTAGCATCTGGTTTTAAAGGAATCCTCATCTCCCCTAAATCACCCATGATACCCTTCATATCAAAAAAATTCGTAGGAAACAAGTCTTGAAACTCATGGAGTAAATTAGTGACCTTACTCATCATCTCATCATCCCAATAGTCCCCAACATTTGCAAACTTGGGAGTGGCCTCTGTGTCGATATTGAGCTTATGAAGCTTCAATGGTTGACTAAATAGATTACTTGGCGTAGCAAGTGGTACCACATCGCGACTTCCTTCAGACTCGGAAATGTTGACATTCCAGGGATCGTCCTCATCCTTTGGCCCACCGATGATGTTGCAGCATTCCATGAGAGACTGCATCTGACAGTATGTGTGCGGATCGACAGGGTAGGCCGTCAGAACAACCTGAAGTACCACATCGTGGATGAGCTGTAAGGTGTTATTGACGTTGGGGTTGGCATATGCAAAAGTGAACGTATGAGTGAAACAGACCGTCAACTCCCCCCATGTTGTAATCTCTCTGCGCAACTTGGCTGCAGTATACCATGTGCGCGACATCTCATCTAAGGTATGGATAAAATCATGGACCCACTCATCTCTGGGTCGTGCTACCCATAATCGTTGGCATTCCATCACATGATCATTGGGATTCTTCCGACCATCATACTTTCCAGTGTGATAAACCTCAGTATCACCAAACCGGGCCATCATCAACCTTTGACACTATCACCAACCATCTATATATTTCTTGTGTGTCACCCACCAGCATGCTGGAGCAGCCTTCAATGCTTCGTTCAATGCTAGCAATCGCTGTGGTTCTGAGACTTGTTCTTCAAATTCCGTCAAAAAGTTGGTTACTCCAGGAAACCCCTCATAGAATGGCAGTGTGACCGTTTATGTCGCAACATGACATAAAGATTGCGTAATTAAGCCACATTTTCAGAGCGACACTTCGTGCAAGTGGTTCTGCCAATGTTCTAATGCATCATTAGAGTCGGAAGATGCAGATCTCTTGCTGCACCATCCCAGCTCACCGTTGGCAGTAAGATGAATATAGTCTTCAGAAATATTGAATGCATGGTCCCATCCAGTGGGATCGTCATCTTTTACACGTGCAATGTATCGGCGTCCTTCAACTAGGTCCAACGGTGCTAGGACTCTGATATTGAGATTCTCAAAGGTCATCATGTGCCTCTTGAAGTTGATTACAGCTCCACTATCATTAGCCCATCTAATCCCTAATAGCGTAGGATAGGAGCTTCCTCCCTTAACCACTTCAATGACATCGAAGTCAGCATAAGTCTTCATGCCCTCAATATCGACCGTCAGCTGTGGAACTCGCCCGATGGGTGTTACTTTCGCATGGTTAGCCAAACGAAGCTACACAAAGACCAGCTCAATGGGAGACTCCCCATTTTCTGCCACGCCTTCTTGGTTAAGATGTTAACATCTGAACCAAGATCAAGAATAACTAAATCGACATCATAGTCACCAATCTAGATGTTCATTCTCATCTCCTTGCTAGTCTTCCATCGCTGTAAAGAGTTTATTTCCGACTCCTGCCGTCATTTCGGAAATCACTGCAACCATCCCTCAATCTCAACCAGGGTGGCCGGATCCCGGGCCAATAACAGATAGCTCTCCAGAAACCTTTGCAATGTTCTCGATGGTGTCAACCTACTGCCCTCTGATGCAGTGTTAAAGACAGGTGGCATATCACAAACAACAGCCTTACCTCGGTCTTTCTCCAAGGTGTGACGTGCCTGAAGGAATGCCTCCCATTCAGCATCGATGTCAAATGGTACCGTCTTCTGGCCTGCCAACCGAATCTTCGATCGCAAGCTATCTTCCCTAGTTGTTTTGCCTCCACGAGTTACAACAGCCACCAAAGCATCTTGTGGTCGCAGTTCTGCAGAAATTGTCACAATATTTGCACCCTGAATCTAAGTTTACTACAGATTCCCCTGTGGGTTCACATTTGGATTTGCATTCTGATTCGATCGCGGGGGCTGGTTCTATACTGGTTGTTGTACTTGGTTCTGGGCTAGTTACTACGGCTGGGTCTGATTTTGTATCTGCAGAGCGTTCCCAGCCTGCCATCGTGCAATCAACTGTGCACAATTCTCAACTATATGATCATTAACAAAATAGAACGTACACTGATTCTGTAGTAGTGGACAGTCTCGCTGATAATGCCCCCACACCGCATAGGGATAGCATTGAATAGGTCTATGACCACCTCGTCCTCCTCCGCGACCAAATCCTCCACCGCATCTGCCCTGATATCCTCCTCAGAATCCGCCCTACTGTTGGTATTGTGACTGCATAGGATTCTATTGTATGCCTTGCCCCTGCGATGCATACTGCAGTTCCTGGACATACTGTGGCTATTGTGGAGCCACTTGCATTGGAACGTATTGCGGCATGAATTGTTGCGGTTGTTGCTGCGGTACAAACTGCATCTATAGTTGAGGTAGTGACTGAGCTACCTACGGTTGCAGTTGTAGTTGTTGTACGACACGCTGATCGTCCTTGATGTAGAATGTATCACACATTCTTTCTTGTAGCAACCCATATGCACGACAATCTTTGTCATCATGACCCACCGACCTGCAAATGTGCAATAAAGATTTCTCAGGGTTGTGACCATTTTCTGCATATAAGGGCAATTGTCGTGATTGTGCCCATACACCTGGAAAATGTGACACCATGGCATGCTGCCGCCATTCAACAGGTTTGGCGCACCTGACACCAAATAATTGCGAAAATCTGGGCAATTTTCCTTTGTATGCCCTTCCCCTTGGCATCGAGTACACCATACTTCATCGCACTGTTCCTTGTTCTTCTTAAAATATTGCAACTATATAGTAAAGTTAGCAAGCTGTGTCTGTATCCGTGACGTCCTAGCTGCATTATCCCCAATCGGGGACGCCTCCAATTGCATTGCAATCTCTAGAGCTTCGCTGGGTGTCAAGATGTTTTGCTGCATCAGTGGCAGCCGAATGTGCGGGAGCAATGCCGCAGTAAACCAATCTTTATGTTTTACAACGCTCATATCGAAACTAACTCATGCCATTAGCGTCTTGAAACGCTGATCAAAGTCCCACACAGACTCATTGGGATACTGCTTAATTTCCTTAAGCTCTGTAATGTACTGTGATTCAGATTTAGGCTTCCGGAACTCCGGGATCAATCCCATGCGGATTTCATCCAATGACTTTGTCGTGTTGATGTATATGTAACTTTGGAATGTATTTCACATCTATGTATATTGTATTCCTATAGAGATGTTATTATTCCTCTATACGGAAGTGTCGTCATTTATATTGTAAGTGTCGTAACTTATACTTGATGGGTTATTAGAGCACCTTATTGAGGTCGGCCCTGTATAAGTCATATGGGTCAAAGGGTTATTAGACTACCCTATTGGGCATCGGCCATGTGGGTCAAAGGGTTATTAGACCACCCTAGTGGGGGTCAGCCTAGTCAGCATTATGTTAAGTGGTTAAGTTGAGGCTGACCTAGTTGAGTAAAGGTCAAGTTAAGTTAGTGTATAAATAAAGAGTGTGTCTCTCTCATTTTATACATTCTATTCTCTCACCCACACTTTGGAGAGTGGCTCACTTGTGGAGGAGGAATCTCTACTGCTAGGAGAAGACTATCTCTTGTATTCTGGTTGTATCATTGCTCTATCTATCTCTGAGGAAGTTATTGGGGTTTTTCACCTTTATGGTTTTCCCCAATTAAACTCTGTGTCTCTTTTGTGATTGCATTATTGTGTCCATGATTTATATGTTGTAGATTTGTTGTACATGTTGTTCTCTCAGTTAAGATCCTAGATCAGACTGAAGTAAATTCTGAAAATTTAACATGGTATCAGAGCTAGCCTGAAAGAAGGCATGATATGGCATGTATGACACTTGTTGCACTTACAATGCTAGGGCTTGATATAGAAAAAACCATTCATCGTAGCACATTCGCTATAAATCCATTTTGGCGAAGTTTTCAGGTCTGAAACTTTTACAGGTCCAAGATAGGATCCCCATGTACCTTGTGTCCAAAGGAAAACCTCTAATTCGTTGTACTTTGTGATTTATGATCTATACAATATAGGTTTTCTGCCTCTTCCAGATCTAAGTCAAAAATAGGTGACCTTGGAAAAAAGGTCATAACTTGGGCTAGGAAGCTCCAAATTAAATTTTGTAAAAAGTGACAGGTAGTACACAGACTGTCCTATCTCAAGAAAAGTTTTCAGAGGTCGACGTTTAACCAACGACATGTGGCACGCCATACAAGTTTGCTCTCTTGTTTTATCCCATAAACAAGTCACGTTATGACACTTGGAATAACTCTCTCTCAGTGAATCCAATTGAGGTTAGACCTGTCGAGATAGAAAGATGACAAGTCGGGCTATCTCAAGAAACATTTTCAGACCCTGTGGATCGAAACGTTCGGAGTTACACCAGAAACAATCAAGTACATATTTCTGTCAAAACATAATTATTTTTTAGCACCTTCATTCATGGCTTCCGAAATTTAGGGTTTCGGATAAAGTTGGAATTTTTGTAATCGGAGACCACGGATGAATGCTATTCATCAAAATAGAAATTTAGAGACCAAGATTAGAATTTTTGGTTTGGTAGAAGACCGGGCTTGATCAGACCCTAGTTCGGGACTTTGATTAGAAAAGTGGAAAATTAGGGCTTCTGCAAAAATAAGAATTTTTGAAATCTGTGACCACGGCTAGAAGCTCCTCATAAAAACAGAAGCTTAGAGCTTTGGATCAAACCTTTTGATTGGGCAGAAGAGTGGGCTTCATCAAACCCCAGTTCGGGGTCACGTCTAGTGAATCCGAAAGTTTCAAAGGCAAAATTGAGGAGTGAAACTTTGCACTTTTCAAATTCTGAATATACCAGCTTGATTAGCTCATCAAGGCACATATTTCTATCCTTTCAAAACTTTGAAATTCAAAGTTTGAATTTTTGGGGTTTTCTAACAAACCCTATTATAGCTCCAGATCCAGTTCCTGCAAATCAAGTGGATTGGGTTAATCCTAGAAGAGGATGGATTGGTCACCTGCATAAGTGAAGAAGTTCCTGTTTCAAAGGGAGATGAGGCTAAGGCCTTCCATAAGAAGATTACAAGCAATCTTGACAGATATGGCTTACAGGTATGTTTCGAATTCTGTTCATAGTTAAGTTTATGATATGTTTGTCTTCATATTATTACAGTACAATCTTGATTAATTACTAGACTTGTCGTATTACCTTAATAGAAGATATTCATTGATTAAGGTTTTGACACTTATGATTGTACTAATGCATTGTGATGTTGTATGAGGTTTATGTTGTTCGGTAACATGAAAGGTACACCAAGAAAGAAAAATCATGTTCTAGTTCAAGAACATATGATCATGATGACATGAAGACAAAGATTCATTCATTGTCATGGATCACTTATAAAATCTACTTACGAGGTATGTATAACTTGGTTCTACAATGGATAACTTATGAGACATGCAGGTTACTAACACAAGTCATTGAAGAGAACCAGAAGACATTATGCGGGTATGTTAGACATAACTAGCTAGCATGCTAATCCAGGTATGTTTTTCATATATCAAGCTAGCATCCTACCTTGTGTTAGGATCTTATACTGTTGTGTTGTTGATAATGATTATTCATGAAGTCATAGGTTTGAATAGTCATGGTTGTATGCATATTATGTTTCTTACCATATTTGATGATATGACTAACCAGAAGAATCATGAAGGTATAGGTTTGAGTAATCATAGGTTTTATGCATATTATATCTCTTATCATGATTAGTGATTTAACTAACCAGAAGAGTCCTATGATCAAATAAGAATATGCATGAGTAAAAGAAGACTTCCCTGAAACCTTGAATACTAATGTTTATTATATGTGTTTGAAATGATCCTGACTATACATGCTTTAGATTATTGTGTTTTGAAAATATTAAGATTATACTAATGAATTTTTTATTATGTATGAGACCTAGAGGATAACACAATGATGATACTAACAAGCATGCATATGGATCAAGAATGAAAAGAAGTTCAAGGACATGTAATCCAGGAAGCAAGGATAAAGAGGGAGCACACTTCAGTAGTTTCTGCAAGGATGCAGATATTCAAAGGGAGTTGACCACTTCTCACAATCCACATCAAAATGGAGTTGTAGAAAAGAAGCAAAGACTGAGAGGGAGTCAACCCAACAATCAAACAAAGATAAGTATTTGAATTGTCATTTCTTACATAGTTGTTTGTTTAAATAATGTTATTCAATGATGTGTATGCTTATGTTCCTAGAATTAGGTTGTGTATTATGCATATTAGAATAGCTGCATTGATGAACAATATACTACTAATATACATGGGTAAGTGACCTATGGCACTGTACAAAATTCCATTGCTACTTATCTAGAATGAAACCTCTTTGCTGACATGTTGGGAGTTGTGCACACTCTTAACAATGTTCTAGTAGAGATTGGAAGGCATCTAGAAAGTTACGGGATATGGATAAATGTTGTATTGAAGCATTGGATAAAATAATTGCATGACTGTATGACATATTTCTTTATGTGTAAGAATTTGTTCTGAAAACTACGAGATGTTTTCTAATCATGCAATTTAACTTATTGTGTAGGAAAGATCGTATACCATCACCTACAAAAGAAGGACTACAACATTTGTTCAACAACAAAGGTATCTATTGAAAATATTGAACATATTGAAGTTCCCAGGATTTGGGAAGAATGCCATGATCGAGGAGTACCAGTCGATCATGAAGATGTTTAGGATGCAGTACCAAGACTTGAAGTGGAGTCTGTAGTGACTTCCAAGAGGATCTACAAGATCAAGCATGTTGTAGATGACAGCATAGAGAAGTATAAAAGTGATGAAATGGAAGATACGCTAGATGGATTTCAAAAATGGTGTAGTTGAAGAAGAAGTATATGTGGAGTAGCCACTTGGTTCTGAGGCACATGAAAGGGAGTCATATATGTGCAGAACTTGGTAGGATAGACAGCTTTCTTTCCAGTTTGGACTTTACCAAGACTAAAGCGGGTGCCAACCTTTACTACAAGGTTGAGGAAGGCAATCCAGTGATACTACTTTTGTATATGGATGACTTGTTTGTAACAGGAGATGATAGATTGATTTCTGACACGCAGCGGAAGCCTGCTGCAGAGTTTGAGATGAAGAACTTGTGGATGATGCACTATTTTCTAGGTATGGAGGTGTGGCAGAGTGCAGATGGAATCTTCCTTGGACAAGGGAAGTATACAGTAGAGATCCTGAAGAGGTTCAGGATGATGGACTGCAAGGCCATGGCCACGCCTATGGCATCGAACCTGAAGCTTCTGTGTGATGCTTCATCTGAGCCGGTTGATGTCTCTTTGTATCATCAAATGATTGGATCCTTGATGTACCTAACGAACACGAGACCATATATTTGCTTTGCGGTGAACACATTGAGCCAGTTCCTGACGAATCCGAGGAGTGTTCACCTAGTTTTTGTAAAGCATATTTTGAGGTACCTGAAGGGTACAGTTGATTATGGGCTCAAGTATGATGCGAATCAAAAGTTTAACCTCCAGGGTTATGTTGATTCAGATTGGGCGGGCAGTGCTGCAAATAGGGATCAGGTGTGATCTCTTAATTTAGCAGGAAGCAGTCCTGCGTAGCACTGAGTACAGCCGAAGCAAAGTATGTTGCGATGGATGAACAGGTTGCCGATGTATTTACCAAGCCGTTGGCCAGAGTGCAGTTTGAGTACTTCAGAGAGAGGGTTGGTGCACTTCAGATCAAGGTTCCTTCCAAAGGGAAGTGATGAGTTCGGAAGATGCAGATGCACATGAGCTTTTCTGACATGGTTGATGTGTTCTCCCTTGGTCATGATGTAATTGCTAAGCCATTTTTCACATGGTGGTAGATGTGTTCTCCCATGGTGAAAAAGTAAGGGCTGGAGCCTTCCCCGAATGGTGGTAGATGTGTTCTCCCATGTCGGTGGTGTAAGTGTTGGATGATGTGCATCTGGGCCGTGCTTCGTGGACGATGAGATGATCTGAAGAGGACAATGCTATGATGATTAGGAGGATCATGGATGATGAACATTAGGACGATGCTCCAGTTACTACTTTGTATATATATATGCATCATGTTGGATGCTGGATATGATCAATTGAATCATTTATGTATGTATGCATCATGTTGGATGCTAGATATGATTAGTTGGATCATTTGTATGTATTTTGTATATGCATCATGTTGGATGCTTAGACCATGTATCTGTATATGTATCAGATGGATATTGAGATCATGTATGTTGATATGTATCAGTTGGATACATTGTGTGGATCATGTATCTGTGTATGTATCAGGTGGATACATTGTATGATCAGGTAGATCATGTATGATGATATGTATTAGGTAGATACTTGGTATGCATCAGGTGGATGCATTGTATGATCAAGATGATCGTGGATGATGAGCTTCTCCAGATGACATGCATCAGGACGATGCAGTGATGATGATTAGGATGATCATGTGTACATCAGGATGATGTATAGTGAGTATCAGGATGATACTTTGTGGCCGTGGATCAGGTTGTGCAGATGAGCATGTCTAGGAGATCCTATAGGTCGGAGTTGTGTACCCATAATAGCCTGGGATGCTCTTTCGAGACATTGATCTAGGAGGACATGTAATTTGTGCCCTGGGATATCTTGAGGTCGGAGTTGTGTACCCATAACATCATGAGATGCCCTTGCGAGGTTTTTTCCTATGGCATGTAATTTTCTACTGCGAGATCTGGACAGGATGAAAAAGGCCTCAGATGCTTCAGCCAGGTTTTGCCATGACCACATGTAATTTGGTCATGGGAGATATGGACAGGATGAAAAAGGCCTCAAATGCTTCAGCCAGGTTTTGTGGTGGATCACATGTAATATGCTCCTGGGAGATCCGACAGGTAGATCTGTGTGCTCGTAACAGCCTGGGATGCTTCAGCCATGTTTTGTGGTGAGATCACATGTAATGTGCTCCTTGGAGATCCGACAGGTAGAGCTGTGTGTTCGTAACAGCCTAGGATGCTTCAGCCAGGTTTTGTGATGGGTCACATGTAATGTGCTCCTGGGAGATCCGACAGGTAGAGTTGTGTGCTCGTAATAGCCTGGGATGTTGCAGTATGTCTAGTGATGACGAAGACCTGCAGGTGGTGGGCCTACATCCAGTATGAAAAAAGACTGTCTCTGTATAACTTCCTATGATAAGTAGATTCAGAGATTGGTTGAGATAGCAGTAGCAGTGACGATGACGATGATTCGAGGATGATGATTCGTTGATGATGATCCAGAGAAGAAGACTTGTGCTAGCAGATATGTGTCGAGAAATACCTTCCTAGTTAAGAGGGAGTGTTGATGTATATGTAACTTCGGAATGTATTTCACATATATGTATATTGTATTCCTATAGAGATGTTATTATTCCTCTATATGGAAGTGTCGTCATTTATATTGTAAGTGTCGTAACTTATACTTGATGGGTTATTAGACCACCTTGTTGGGGTCGGCCCTCTATAATTCATGTGGGTCAAAGGGTTATTAGACAACCCTAGTGGGGGTCGGCCCAATCAGCATTATGTTAATTGGTTAAGTTGAGGCCGACCTAGTTGAGTAAAGGTCAAGTCAAGTTAGTGTATAAATAGAGAGTGTGTCTCTCTCATTTTATACATTCTATTCTCTCACTCACACTTTGGAGAGTAGCACACTTGTGGAGGAGGAGGCTCTACTACTTGGAGAACACTATCTCTTGTATTCTGGTTGTATCATTGCTCTATCTATCTCTGAGGAAGTTATTGGGGTTTTTCACCTTTATGGTTTTCCCCAAGTAAACTCTGTATCTCTTGTGTGCTTGCATTATTGTGTCCATGATTGATATGCTGTAGATTTGCTGTACATGTTGTTCTCTTAGTTAAGATCCTAGATCAGATTGAAGTAAATTCTGAAAATTTAACATGCCGGGGTACTGACAGGAACCTGTGTAAACTTCATAAACCAATCCAAGGCGCAACCCCGAAGAGTTGTCACCAGTTACCCTTTCTTCTCATTATCATCAGTGACCTGTTTTACCATCCATATGGCCTCACATAAAAACCAGTACTATTCAAGGTTGTTAGTTCAATTACCATGGAACAGCGGTAACTTAGTGTCATCGCCCGCCATCCTGGGCTTCCTTCCTCCAGTTGTTGAACTTCTAGCAAGTAAATTTTGTTAAATTAATGAACTCGAGGGTGTCGAAGTGGTATTCCTTACTGTTTGTGAGATAGTGAACAGAGGTGTGGGTATGTTGGTGCGGGGGTTTGGTGCTACTTCTATCCTGGGTGTAGCCTGGCCGTCCCTGTCAGGAGCGTGAGGTCGCTTTGTCCCGTGTGTTCTTCCTTTGCAGTTTTGTGGTTCGATCACAGGAGGACCTTCTCCTGTCCTCTGCCTCTTCTCTTGTCGAAACCTCGCTTCTCCTCTTGTAAGACCACTTTCTTCCTCGGCTTCGCTCACAGTCTCCTTGTGTTCTGCACCCATCTACCTCTTACCATTCCATTTACCATTCCCCAACAGTCGCGATACCCATGGCCTCTACCCACCAGGATGTATACTGACCAAGATGCATCTTCAATATACCCTTTTTGCAGATTAGCATCTTAATCGACAGTTGGAGCGACAGCAGAAACCTTCCCCTTTGTTTGTGGAATAAATATATTTTAGCTTCACTATAGGATTTCTACATGGCAACTGCAAATTCAATGATACATCCTTCCAAGATTCTATCGAGCCAAACTTCAACAGCCTGCGATGCCTTATTATCGACTTCTTGCAGCTCCTAAATCAATTCCGGGGTCCAAGCCGTCGACTCAACACCCTGGAAATTCCTCTTCTGGAAGGTCAGATTTGACAACCATTCGTACAAGATGACTAGGAATTCATAGAAAAACCATTCATGCGGACCATCATGAATATATTTTCCCACCTAGTGATCTAATATCAGTCGCGTGTTCAGGCTTTCTTCTTTAGAAAACTCTTGCAACTTCTGATCAAACTACCTTTGTATCTCCGTCTTCGTCGGGTGCCACAACATGTCCTCCTTTCACTCTTCACACGGTCCCGGCAACGGAACAATTTGTTGACCAACGCGACTCCACTCGACAGGGGTTCCACTTCACTGTCGACACATGCCACAATCTCCCTGGGCACCAGCCCAGGCAGGTTTTATCCCATCCAGCAACACCTCCAGAGTAGATGAGGTCTCATCCAAGGTGTCCAAGAAGAGCAGACGGAACGATGTTTCCGCCGAGGAAGGAGGAGGGTTGAGGATATATAAACTAACTCTATTGCAACACTAAACAAGGATCTCATACATCTGACATGTATCCATAATGCATTATTCGATCGCAGCATTCATTATCACAGCAGTAGTAACAATAAAGCAACATTGCATCAAGGAAACATAGCATTTATTCATGAAATACGACATTGCATTACCATAAAAAAACAGAAAGAACCCAAGAATTGCACCAGAACAGTTTCATCATATCATATTATCACTGCAAAACCTTAGATACAATATCTCCTGAAAGATCAGGTCTCGACAATATCTCACAGATGCACAGAAACAACCCAAACATGCGCTTCTCTTCACCTTTTATTCCACTCCCTCTCTCCAATACCTGCGACTTCTATCTATATATAGGATTCCACCATTACAATGCTTGTCCACTTACTTCAAAGTTCCTAACCAACATTTGGACAAGTGACCCAATATCTAACTAACTTGGTACAAAACCTACCAAAAATCCGCATTCTGCAGTATAAATGACTCAACATTACATAATATGTGGTCCAAATGACCCAAAACCCACATTCTGCAGTACAATTGACCCAAAATACATAACTAATCTTCCGCTCGTCACCATTCGCATCATCTTCTCGTCATTTGCGCCATCTTTTGCCTTGTCGCAATATCGAAGATGCTGTGATAGCACTCTACCAAACCGCCTGCCAACACTTTCCTACCATATTTAACACCCCCCACCTCCATTTCTCTTATGCCCTTAGCACCTAGATAGGGAAAACAAAGGCCATCTCTAGTTTTCACCAAGAATTTTTTGAGACATCCCTTTCTTCCACCATCTATCAATGCTGTAAAAATGAGGTGCTAACAACTGGCTCCAACTGGGGATGCTATCCTCCCTGCGAGGTAGCAAAGAACCTCATAGACCGGGTGCCTGATCCATTGGGCGGCTCTTGCAAGAAAAGTTTTCCAGGTAGATTACTTGGGAGGGTTTCCCTAAAAATGTTCATAGCAAAACCTATGGGGATTCAGCTGTGCAGTGTATCCTATGGCGACCTGAACCCCAGCCAAATGCTCTACCCTACTGTAGACTGGAAACTTCTTGAAATCAAAGCCAAAAAGTGAAGCTGTACATTCTGAAAAAAGACTGGAAATTGCTGCAAATCGGAATTTACTAGTGAAGTTTGAAATGCCAAAATTTGAGGCTTATTTATATACAAACTAATTTACTTGAGGGGTTGCGGCTCTAGGTAATGCAAAAGTGCCAGTGTCACTAGTCAACCAATTGACCCCTCAAGTGGGTCATATCATCATGCTTGACTGATTCCTGAGCCATGACGGTCAATGGTCCGAGGCGATGGCAATGGACGAGGATCCTTCGAGTGAAACTAGAAACCTTACTCTGGCCGCGAAACTCTTCCATATATGCTGCCACTGGATCATAAAAGATATGATACGCTCCACATGCCTCTTGCATCATAGCAGACCTTCTTTCAGAAGAGCTGTACGGATGCCATTTAGTTTCTCTGGTGCTTGTATCCGGCCCTAGGGTCGCGTACCTCTGACAAACCTCCATCAAAAACCGAAACTCAGGCATGTCGAAACCCCCGCATGACTCGGTAAGACTGAAAAAACCAACTATGGATGACTTTAATTTTGGGTTGCTTCTGATCCCTCGGTTAAAAACCCAGTTCTGTTCTGAAATTTCAAAAGAATATTCACCCTATCCACTGAAACGGTTGAGAAAATGCCATTCTCCCTGAAACTCAGATTCCAAGCTTGATAGACTTGCCTAAAAATGCTGCGGCCTAGCCTGGTCTCCTCCAAATGTCTCGATCATCTGGTCGGACGGTCAGAGATATTGGCCAAGCCCAAATACTTCTCCAAGGAGTCTATAATTATCTTCGGTCCAGGAGATGGATTTCGTATTAGAATCACATGAGCCACCTCGGTCGCCCTCCATCTCCTCAGTTATCTGGTCAACTAGTCCAGGGTGTATGCCGGACCCAAAACTTTCTTCAAGGACCCCACATCTTTCATCAAGGATCATATATTCTTCCTCGAGGGCTTTATACTCCTCTTCAAGGACTCGGTACTCCCTTTCAGCTCTGATTTCAAATACCGCCTCTGCTTACTGGGAGTCCTTATTATGATTAATCCCAAAGTTAGGTTTAGAGCCCGCCATTGGGTTTCCCTCTTCCGCTGACCCTCCTGAATGGCGAAACTAGCTGCACGGAGGATCGTCTTTATTCCCTACTCCTGAGAACCTAATGATGTTTTTTGGGTGATCCTCTTCATAGTCATCATACTTAGGCAGATTTAGACCTTCATCAGGACCATGAGCAATAAGAACTTCAACAGATGGACTGTCATTTACATAAATCCAACTGGGGTAACCTTCTTTTGGCACTTCCCCAAGCTGATCACCCCTCTACTGCTTATGGGAAAAATATGCATCTGAGGTGAGCTCTTCATGTTCATTTCTATCTTCAAATCTTATCTCTATTTCCCTTCTTCCATTGTTTTCTTGGCCTGATAGCTTCCCAGACATCCTGAGATTTTCTTCAACTTCAATTGCATCAATGAACATATGCTACAGGTTAGAAGACTTTCTCTCCAAAAGATGAAGAGATAAATCAGGAGGAAAAACAGGTGCATAGTGTAATTTTGCAGCGTTCTCCGAGGGCTGAATTTCCTTCAACATATTATAATAGAAACTGGCAAACCTTCTGTTGAAGCAAGACATGGCTTCATTTTCTTTTCTTCTGAGGGAATAAAACTCTGAAAGAATTAGATCCCACGACTTTCTCTTCCTCCAAAATCCCAGAAAGGCTTCAGACTACTCTCCCCAGGTATCAATAGATTCAAGCTACAAATACCTAAACCATCTCTTCACATGCCCTTGGAGGGATTTTGCAAAAGCCCTCATACAGACATCATCATGCTCTATTTCAAACAGATCGAGAAAATGTTGAATGCCTTGAAGATGTTTCTTGACAGTAAGGATCTCACATTCTCCATCAAAAACGGGGAGGTGTTCATGGTAGTCCGTAGAAAGATCATGAAGGACAGGGGTAGCCTTAAAGGGTTGTATCTTAGCTTATCTCTTGAAGGAAAAAGAGTAGTGGTAGGTATGAGATCATTGGCTTTACTCTTAGGGAACTCATAGGACCAGTTATGATTCGCGCAAGGTTCAAAGGAAAGCACGGGATCAACTCTAGGGGTAGAAGGAGAACGTACGCTTTCAAATTCAAGTGAAGGATATACAAAAGAATCTCTCTCATGAACTAGAGCGTTTTGGCATGATAGAATTTTTTGATATATATACATAAAGGTAAAAGGATGTCAACACAGAAAAATAGGGCCTCTTTGAAGAGATTGATACTTTTATACCTAGAACTTAATTCTTCCATGTCTAAGGTAGCTGGGATCATTCTCTAGTGGAGTCTACAGATTGAGCTTGAATAATAAGTGGAGTTCCCAGGTGGATGATATGCAACCCTTCTGATGTATGAATGATGTCCACCATCAACAATTAGATTTGAAACTTTTTCGTTCTCCCAGGGATGATACAATAATCGTTCCCCGACAACGACGCCAATTCGTTAACACCCAAATCATACCCCTTGGTTGAGGGATAGGACAAGTCGGGGTAACCACTAATCACTTTGTACTTATGATACTAACCTAGCACAGTCTGAGAGGGCTCTCTCTACAAATATCTGAAGGACTGGAAATATTCAAAGGCGTCAACAATGAACAAACAGACTAGCCTTCGTTACTCAAAAATATTCAACTCAAACATGCACAGAAGGCCAAATTTCTAATGGGACGAATCGTGTGAAAATGTTGGAGGGATAATCACAAGGAAAAAACAATTGGGCGATGGAGTCAAGTTATTACACATAAATCAGATAACAGTTCCATAGTGTGGACTACTCTAACAGAGGCAAGGTAGCCACCCGCTTGTCGTCGTAAAGATATTTTCTGGTGGTAAAGAAAGAAAATAAGAACAGACCATTGATATGAGCATCCAGTAAACATGAATTCAATATCAACTTTAGTAGCAATATTGAGTGAATACCTGAGATAATAGCCAGAGCTTGTTTCCAAGAATTCTAAACTATTATATACTGATCTCGGGCATTAAATGAAAAACATAATGTAAAGGCATAACAAGAAAAACATCCACATAGAGAAGAAGAAAAAACTGACTACAAGTTAGAGTGACACAGGAATCTCTCCAAAATAGTCTACCATAGGCACTGCACATTGTATTGATATGAAAATCTCAAAACCGATCTCTCCCCTCAGGCATTAGCTGAATGATTTGCCAACCCTTAATTATTCTATTATAATGCTTTTATAGGCTCTTGGCCTAGACTTGGTCTTTAGGAAATAAACAAAATTGCGCTTCCCCCTTGACAACCCCAAATTTGGAATATTACATACGTGTCAAGTTCAAAATAGACTGAATAAGACGGGAAACAAAATATTGTGAGCAGGGATCCCACTTACTCTGAAGTCTTCAATTGGCCTTGGGAATCAAAGAAGTCCTCTATCTTCAGAGAGCTGTCAGCCTGTGATTCTTCAGCAGGAGGAGGAGGCGTCACTTCCTTGGTAGGGAGCACGATATCATGGATTATCTCCATGTCTTTCTGGATGTCTCCCTCTTCTTTGGGAATCTCCTCTTTTCTCGAAACGTCGAACTCTTTTGGGCACTTGTCTCTTTTCGGGCTCCTCATCCTCACTCGCAGAGCTGGATTCCACGTGTTTGAACACCATAGGAGATGAAGGAGCAGGTTCTTCTGCCACCTCCGACCACGCCAGTTCGGGCATGAAAACCATTATGGATTCCTCCTCTTCATCCATGATCCAATTCTAACTGAAAGATACCCCAAGCAGCCAGGTGTACCATCCTCTCTATATACCGATCCCACACAACAGACTAAACAACCATACCCATAATTGTTGTGATGATGACAGCGGCTACGTGCGGCCATAATCTCCATGATAGCTTGATCAGACCTCTTAATAAAGTAACAATGATGCCCAATTCCCAAACTGATGTGAGGCATGCTTGGCAAAGATCTCTAGATAGATGGCGGATCCCATGATGACGCTGAGATGGCCTCCAATGGTGCTTGCAATCACTTTAGAGGTAGAAGAGATGCTCTCTGAGTTGTCACTCCACTTGGCCCTATCTACATCTTACAACTTCACCACACTCCTCCTTCACACATGGAATGACGCTGGTCACATCACCCTTGCAGCTTCTCAGGCCACCTAATGGCCACACAAGTAACTTTCCTTCTGCCTGCACCTTTGTCACCTGCTGCTTCGGCCCCTTCACATTTTACAACATTTTTATTGAAGGGCACTTGACTCATACAAGAGGACAAAAGGAAACACGACAAGAGCCATCTTTAATGTTGAGGTCAAGTCTAAAATGGGCAGTTAAGGAGGTCTGCTAACTCTCCGACAGATTTTGATGAAACAGGGTGATGACCGACATCTTTGGGGAGACTCCCAGAATCAAACATCTAGGGCTTTGAGAAAAAAATACAGAACAGACTAGTTTGGTCTAGGACAAACAAAATATAGGACCCCTGGAACCTCCCACGCCCGGCTATGTCCACAGGACCTTCCGAATTTTGCTATTTTTGTCGATAAGAAGCCGAATTTTTGTATTAGGACAAAAGTCCTATTTCACAGAACAACCTATAACCGTTAATCTTGCCAGAGATGGGCTCTTCGTTGGCCTTCCGAAATTCAAAATATGTTTCCTTCTTCAACCTGCTTGCGACCAGAAACCCCTATCCCAGATGGGCCCCAGAAAAATAAAAATGCCAACTTTAACCATCGACGGCTCTATATATAAATCTTGTTCACTTATCTTCTAGGCTTATTGTTAGCTTCCTATCAATCCTAGCGATTTATATCTCATGTGTTGACCTCCTCCATCAGATCTAGTCTACACTTTAACTGCTGATTTGACAACCCTTATTTCTCAGCCGTCAGATCATTCCATGTATCTTAATCTCCACCATCCGACCTGAAATGCGGCACCTTGACAAGTGGAATCTCATTCCCCAAAAATGGTTTTGCTTTACTGCTCATCCCCTTGCGACCATCTTTGGTGGTGAGACTTAGCAAATGGGTTTTCCCATCGCGACCACCTTCTTGTCTATCCGGTGTGCAACTTCCCGACGCAACGATCACCACGGGTCGTCGATCCTCCCAAAACCATCTACATTGTTGATTTGGTCACATTGCACTTACCATTGTGGGACCCTTACCCTTTATCTATGTGGCCTAGCTTGGCCCATCTTCGCCGTCCACATAGACAGCCACCTATCTCTAGGCCTCGGTGGTATCACAAACCACTGAAATGGTATTGCTTACCATTTATCCCCCATGCGACATTTCCTTCGGCTTCCATCTATCCGGCGACATTTCCCATCGCAACTGCTTGTGCCTTAATTCCTCGCACAAATCAGCCATGCGATGATGAATGCTAGCCACTCATCTTCCTCTTACGCCCATCCAATGGTGGAAACTAGCGTGGTGGCTACCCTCCTCATCATTTCCTTCCGACTATAGGATTAGGGACTTTTTAGGCTGCTTTGGTCACATTTTAATGTTTTCTTCCTTGCTATTTTCCCTTTCCTAGCATATTTAAAACCCCCCACCTCCATTTCTCTTATGCCCTTAGCACCTATCTAGGGAAAACAAAGGCCATCTCTAGTTTTCACCAAGAAATTTTTGAGACATCCCTTTCTTCCACCATCTATCTATGCTATAAAAATCGGGTGCCAACAACAATTTTATGGGGCATTTCTGGAGAACCCTATGGAAGAAACTGGACACAAGGTTGTGGTTTAGCTCAGCATATCATCTGCACGTAGATGGACAAACCGAGGTGGTGAATAGAAGTTTGGGAAACCTTCTAAGGTGTTTGACGACCCATAGACCCAGGCAGTGGGAGGACGTGTTGGTGCAAGCAGAGTTCGCATACAACAATTCAATGAATCGTTCGACAAGTTTAAGTCCATTCCAAATTTTTCAAGGAAGAATCCAACATCGAGTGGTGGATTTGGTTGAGTTGTCGACAGAAATAAGAAAAAGCACGGATGCTAAATCATTCACAGAACATATGAAAGAAGTTCATAAAGATGTGCGAAAGCGCATAGAAAAGAGCAATGCATCATACAAGTTGAGAGCCGATAGGAAGAGGAGACTACAGTCATTCAGTGAATGAGACTTAGTTTATGCTCATTTGCAGAAGGATATATTTTCGACAGGAACCTATAATAAGCTGAAGCTGAAGAAGATTGGGCCATGTAAGATCTTCAGGATGATTTCGGACAACGCTTATGTGTTGGAGTTGTCGAATGGCTTGAGCATTTCACCAGCCTTCAATGTCTTAGATCTGTTCAAATTTGAAGAAGGTTCAAGCAGTGGAAGCTCGGAAGTGTCGAACATCGACTGGATAGCGCAGATTCTAGATCGACACAAGGAGGAGATCGCAGAAGAAATAGAAGAGTGCAAATTTAGGTGCACGCGAAGGAAGGAATACTTGGTGCAATGGAGGATGATGAGTTGCAGAAGGCAACATGGATTTCTGAATAAGCGTTCAGGATACTGACGGAGTAGTCGAGTTCTCTTTCACCTGGGGAGTCTGATGCAGGGGCATCGGGGCCTAGGCAGATCTGTCAAAGTTTATCGACATGAGGAGACCGACCAGAGGGAGTGCAAACGACCAATGGTGCTGAAGAGCATATTGGTTGTAGCATCCAATAAGTCGTGTAGGAGCAGTTGGTATGCGACCGATTGAAGCAGCGTCGACAGGAAGAAAGAGGTCGAGATTCAACATGTCAATGGTCGACAGACGAAAATTGACAGTACATAAGAGACAAGTTGTCGTGGAGTCGCAGTAAGGTCAACATGTTTTCAGACCACGACATCAACAGGTTGGGCATGAGCCAAGCGAGGATGACGGGGTAGAATGGCGAAGCCTAAGTGCAGAGTGTAGCTAATTGGTGAGTCGAAGGTGACAGAGGACAGTATGGCTGACACGACAGATTACTGCAGCCTATCATAAAAACAGGTAGAAAGTCAAGGAGAGTACTTGGAAATAGTTTGGGGTTGCTAAGGAAGTTAATGTAAGTTATTGCAGGTGGTTGAATACATGATAGATGTTGCCACAGGTGGAGGCTATGCAACATGGCAGGGGCACTGACAGCTGCAGGTCTGCAAGATCATGGGAAGATCTTTTGATAGAGGATGCGTGTCTCGGCGTCGGAATGATCTCGAGAATAGCAGCAACAACAAGGTAGAAGCCCAAAAAAATGGGATCAGTGGGAAAAATCTTGGAAAAGCAGAACACGAGAGAACTCTGGTAGATTGGATAGGAAATTCACACATCTACAGAGCGGAGGAGATCGAGCCATAGCTCAGAGTTCCGCAGCGAAGGAGGAGAGGGTGAGGTTGAAACACCATGAGAACACACAGTTACTTTTATGTTGTAAGGGCTAAGGCCGACAATTAGTTAGCTATTTCATTTCTTTGCACTTGGCATTGTAACTGATTCAGAGAAGTAATATAAGCCATCTTCTGGCATGTTGTTTGCATCTTGTCTATGTGAACGTGAGTGTGGTGGGTATGGTTAAGCAAGAACCTTATTGTATAAGGTGCCTTGCGTCAAATCATTTTTGGTTGTAGCATGGAGGTCAATGAGTAGACATGGAATTCCAATATGGAAGGTGCACTAAAGGAATGATAACACCAATGTTCATGGACACTCAAGTTTTTCCTTTTGAACATGCTGCAACTAGAGTATACTAGTGTGAAGTTTGAACTCTTGTTTGAGAAAGTGCAATCTTTGAAAAAGAGGTTGGATTCATTTGGAAGAGAGAATATCGACTTGTATTAGTAGTGCAATGGAATCCCAAGGGTAAGTTCATTGCATGCTTTCTTTTTTTACATAACCACTTTGCTAGATATTTTCCTTTGAAACCAGGGTTGAAGAGATTAGAATAAGCACAACACACATTATTTATGAAGTTGAATGATGTATGTATAATTAAAATGCAAGAGACTAGAAGGAAAAGAAGCATATATGGGTTCCTAATCATGGTTCTTGGTAAGTTTTTTGGAGGATGTTGGCATGATTTGCAAGAAAATAACAAAAAAGACCTCAGTCTTGTGTATGTGATCGTGAGTGGATTAAAGGCTAGCAACATTCATTGAATCTAGTGTGACGAACAATTTTGCAAATGCAAAAACCATTAAAGAACTTCATCATATTCATGAGGCAAGCTTGGATGTGTTCAAGGTCAGAGAAGGTAGTCGTGAAGATGATAGCAGGGGTAGTTCATTCTGCACAATTGAATTTTTGAGAGAGGCTTGGAAAATTAGACTTGATGCTAGTTTTGATGGAGAATCAAAAATTCATCCTAGGAAAGGACTTCCTCAAGATTTCCCAATTCGTTCCCTTTCCCTATGTGAAATCCTTGTTGTTCTAAGATCATGTTGGGACTCACACAGTTCATATGAAGATGGAGAGAATGACGTGGATGTGATTCATTTGAATGGCCAAGAAAAATAATGAGCCCTAAAACTTTACTAGTGTCATCACACAATAGCAAGCGAAGAAGAGTTTCGCTAGAGCAGTCGTATGTGCACCTTTGAGTAGAGATATCACTGAGAAAATTTTAGAAGTGCTAGATAGCTTGGTATATTCATCCTTATGGAAGAATGAACATTCATGTGATTTAGCGACGAGAAGTATGGCATTGCAGGAGCGGATGTGCTTGCAGAGGTCAACAAAAAAGAAAGTTTCCAGGCATAATTGTTTTGGGTTGAGATAGCTTGGGAAAGAACTCACCCAACAACACCATCGATTGGAAGATGCTAGCATGGGAAATAAATTGAGTGGCAATGCCATACAAAATATGGGTGTCCTTGATTTTGATGACAATTTGCAATATAAGTGTATCATTATAGACGTCGAGGACATAAAGGAGTCGCAACAAACAAACAAAGAGTTAAGCAATGTAATGTAGGAACAAGAGGTTGCAAAGAGAGAAGAAGCACATTCACACATCATGGAGGAAATGATAGCAGAATACATCCTTGATAGAGTTGGGAAGGTGGAGAAGGAATCTTCACACATTGCAGAAACTAGTTAAGACTCATAGTCAATTGCGGTAGTAAAGGAGGAAGACCTCCCTGACAAAGACCCCACATCCATTTTTTTTTTTTGCTAGTAGATAATGGGTATTTATGAATACAAACTAAATCCAACATGATTACAGTTATTGGGTTATAGACTATCTGAAAGAGAAGCATTTTAAGGTTATTGTGCACAAAAAACAAGATAGACACTTCATTTGTCTATGGTGTTTATCACTTACTGAATTGCGTTTGTAGATGATAGATTGAGGCTATATCACTACCTAGGAGCAAGCATTGGGGCCCTAGGAACATTTGGAAAGGTGTCTTGGAAGCTTTACTCAAGTAAACTAGCAGTTAGAGGTAAACTAGTGTGTTTTCCTTAGCCAAAAAGGAGTTTTGGAGGTTGACCAAAACACATAAGGGAAGACACTAGTTTTTAAATGAGGAGTTCATTCTTTGGGAAGGATGTGATTGTTGGAGTGATCAACCAACAATTGTAGATCATAAGGGATATAAACATACATGTACATGGCCGAATTCAGATAATTACTAAAGCAATATTAAGTCACAGGGGTGCAACACTTAGGCACCTTGACAACCTTGCTGCAAAAGTTGAGTTTCCATAACAATTCAAGTTAGTGGTAATGGTAGTGGGTTGAAATCGTAACATAAGTAAACAATCACAAATTTTTGCATCCTCGAGA
Organism: Larix kaempferi; assembly: GCA_027924585.1. Taxonomy (NCBI): domain Eukaryota; kingdom Viridiplantae; phylum Streptophyta; class Pinopsida; order Pinales; family Pinaceae; genus Larix; species Larix kaempferi. The sequence continues at coordinate 370,602 of BSBM01000665.1, read as the reverse complement.
CATTAAGGTGTGTTGTGGTTGGAAGTGACCATGGATGGGTGGATGAACCTAGATAATAGGCCCATGTGAGGATGGTATGGGTTCTTCCAATGTTTCCAAGGAAAATAATAAAGTGGAACGGGGGAGGATATAACATCCTTTCCTTGCAGCCAATGACGAGCGTTCAATAGCTCGTTGATCAAAAAATAAGGTGCATGGGAAACTATCACACCCGACACGACCAAGAGATGGATAGACACATTTAGGTAGATACTAAGCATGCAAGGTGACCCTAGGGAGTGACTGATCGAGCATGGGAACAAATATTTCAGGAATGAAGCATGTGACAAAGAGGCCACAACAGTCAACAAACGATTCAATAACGGGATCATCAGAAAGGGTATTCAAGAGTCAACAAATGGATTTGCAAGACAAGCTTCGACAAGTAGAAAAGTGGAAGAGATGCTACTGGGTCCACTTTCATAATTCATGGTAGTAATAGATCTCGAGAAGGGAAAAATTATTGCACACTACACATGACACATGTGGATTCCAATGGGAACAACTCTTAGAATATGGATAAAATCGATCAAGTGCATGCCAAATAATGGGAAAAACAATTGGCAAATGGAAGCACCTAAAGAGGTGTGCCTAATAGGGAGTTCAGGAGAAGCACCCAAATGTTAGAAAATTAGGTTGACGGAGCTCTCGCAAGGCCTCTAGGATGACCATTACAAGAGTTCCCACTTTTGTTGAGATTTCCAAAATGAAACAACCCTTAGAAAATATGTCATCCAAGGGAAAGTTTGGGTTAAATTTTATGAGAAAGATAGAGTGATACCTCATATATATTAGTTGGGTGCACAAGACCTAAGCATGTGAGAAGGTGTTCAAGAAATATTTCAACAAAAGAGATAAGGAAAAGGCTAGAGAGATATGTTGTAGGAAGGGTTCTTGAGGTTGAGCACTAAAGTGAACACATAGGTTATGAGAGTAGACTTTGTGAGAGATATAGGATATGGCGAGCGAATCAAAGGATTTTGGGATGGAGATCCCAATAGGTTATGTTTGTTGTATTTTGGGTAGTAGGATGAAGGTTGCACCTGCTTTGTATCTGAGGTTTCGGCCATTTATTGGACCAACCTTTGTAACTTGTTTAGTAAATAATACTTGTTGAGTCCTTGGTTTTCACACCCACTTGATCTCTTGTGTTGTGGTTTGGTAAAGGTTGTTGGGAACGATTGGCATAGACAACTGGTAGCTCATGACAAAATGTACAGGCATGATGTGAGTGAAGACACATAGTCCATCGAAGAGTAACCGTAAATGACCAAGTCCTCGGGATGAAATCTGGTTGGTTTCACATGATTATTGAAGTTTGGGAAGGCCCACATCATCGAAGTTTTAGTACTGTGACAACGACCATACCCAAGAGAAGAAAGTGAGTTTTCATTTAATAATTTTGAGATGCTACGATCTCACCTCGCATTCTCTCTTAGCAGAATTGAAAGGTCAATTTCATAACTTGATTGTTTGGGTCTTTATCATTGGTATAGATATTATCCCCATACCCATTGTAAAAGAAAACTCTCTTTGGAACATCGCATTGCAACCATCATTCTTTCATTGGAAACTACTAACTTCACATTATTGTTATAAAATGCTTTTTATATAAAATGGTTTATCTTCCACTTTGATTACATATGATAACAACTTAAAACAAGAAGTTCAAGGCTGACATAATTTTTGGACATAGTTTAGAGATGTCAAATATACACTTAAACAATGAATTAAGATAAGGTTTATCATAAGTCAATTGTAGGTGATGTTCAACTTCCATAGGAAGATGAGAGATAAAAAGTGTTGTGGTTTCATTTTTCCTATAACTACATTTAATTATCCAAATTAGAAACCATTAAATTAATTCTTGAATTGAAGGTTACTATTATTATTTATGAATCTTTTCTTTCTAGATTATATAATGATATTTGACATTGTGAGATAACGATCATATGATACTTAAACATAATTAAAATTATTAAACTAAATATTTAAATATAAATTTTCAACATTTAATTTGAAACTTTTTATTATTATTTTCATTACAATATGTTATTTAATATAAATAATCTCACAATCTCAAGTTTCAAATGTTGCAAGTTTCATAATCTCATAATCTTAATATAAACTTCTTATTCATTTATTGTGTCCACTTGCAATTCTCATTTAACTACTTCCAATATAGAAACTTAGAATAGAATTCACTCTTTTTACTTCGGGCATACCATTTTAGCCAGATGAACAATGGTTGCAAAGTTTTTTTTCCTACCATTAGGCTTTCGGAGAAAAATACCTAAAAAAAAAAATCTCAATCTTTTTTTATTTAACGTTAATTTCATTTACTCCTCTAGCATTTGATATAATGGAAATGGAGTTTTTTTATGTTAATTCAATTTACTCCTCTCTTAGTGGAATTGCTACTATGGAAATGTATTTTATTTTAATGTTAATTTAATTTACTCCTCTCTTAGTGGAGATGGAGATGGAGGATAGGAAATAGAGTTAAATGTGGGGACTAGGGACATCCTATTGTCACTGGATTCACGGACCTCAATATCAATAAATTTTGACCATATTTTGCATTTAATATAGCTCAATTTTGACCATATTTTGTATTTAATACAGCTAAGTGTGGATCCTATAAAATATAGCTATGTAATGGGACCATTCTATTCTCGAAACATCAACTTTATTATATAGAATTTAAATTAAATATTAGATCGATATTTTGACACATTTATGTTTTGGTGATTATATTTTTATATTTAATGATTTTATTTTATTGAAGAGAATGGATAATTAATTATGATTAGTTAAGAAAACTACTTAATATTTTTTAGTTAGTATTAAGTCAACTCACTACAACTTCAACTAATTAAAATTCCAACAAACTTAATTCAAAGCTGAATTCATTAATGATCCAACTTCAAATTGGAGAAGTTCAAAGTTAAATAAACACAAATATTAATTAGTTCGTTAGGTTACATTGAATTTCAAATTGGAGAAGTTAAAATTCAGATAAACACAAATATTAATTAGTTAGTTAGGTTCCATTGAATTTTGAATTTTAAATTGAAGTTCAAATTTAGATCAACACAAATATTAATTAGTTAGTTAAGTTTCATTGAATTTGAGATTTGAGATGCATCATTGGACCAAATTTAAATTTATTATTATTTTAAAGATATAATTTAAATATTTTTTTAATATTGGTTTTAAATTTAATTAGAATTATTTTGGACTCAGGGGTTATAAATAGTTTTTTTGGTAACTAGGGGAATCAAGTTAACTTGTGTTGGACACTGAAATCTGGTCTACTGCGGAATCTGGTCTACTGAAGAGAGATATGAGACTTGAAAAAACTACTCGAGTGTGAATAACCGATCTACTATGCAGAGGTATGAGATCTACTACACAAAGGTATGAGATTTAACACATAGATATGAGATTTGAACTTTGGTTGGGTGGGATCTATGTCATCTATGTGCTACACAAAGGTACGCTATTTGAATGAAGCGGTTATACATCTAGAGATTGAGAATAGAAATGATCTAATTTTTAGCAATATGAAGATGCTGATGCATTTAGAGAATGAGAATAGAATTGTTCTAATTTTTAGCATTATGAATATTTTTCATTGTTCAAAATCCATTTTTGATCACATAAATGAATTAAAGCCCCTTGAATATTCTTTTTCGCACTGATGCATTCTTAACAAGATGCGTTCTTAACAACTTCTATTACACAAAGGTATGATATTTGAACCACCTATTGGGTTGGGAGGGAATCACCCAATCTACTACTATTACACAGAGGTACGAGATTTCAACCACCTATTGGAGTGGGAATCACCCGGTCTACTACACACTACTAGTTATGAGATATGAACCAGATACATTTAGAGAATGAGAATGACATTTTATTTAATAATTTAATAATAAGTAGACATAAAGATTAGACTTTTTTACTTTTCTAATTATTATTTACAAATTAGTTCACCTAATTGCGTCGAGAGGTGCTCTACATCCCAGTATGATGGAGATCTTGTAACGCGTGTGGAGTAACGTTACATCTCATAAAACGTAAAAAGTAATATGAGGGAGATCTTGTAACATTTGTGGAGTAACATTACATCTCATAAAACGTAAAAAGTAATATGAGGGAGATCTTGTAACGTGTGTGGAGTAATGTTACATCTCATAAAATGTAAAAAGTAAGATGAGGGAGATCTTGTAACATTTGTGGAGTAACATTACATCTCATAAAATGTAAAAAGTAATATGAGGGAGATATTGTAACATTTGTGGAGTAACATTACATCTCATAAAACATAAAAATTGATATGAGGGAGATCTTGTAACGTTTGTGGAGTAATGTTACATCTCATAAAACGTAAAGAGTAATATGAGAGAGATCTTGTAACGTTTTTGGAATAACATTACATCTAATAAATCGTAAAAAGTAATAAATAGTAAAAATAAATTAATATTTTGTCGGCCAATAATTAAAAAAAGACGTCGATCGAAAATGTCCATCTACATGAGTATGCAAAACATCGTCTCAGATGTCATGATAACAAATTTGGAAGGCACCCTTGCTTCAGATATTTTTTTACTAAATATCATAATGAGACATTGTGCTCAAGATTCCTTAATAGTTTTTGTCAAAAAAAATATTAGTGAACTACCCACAACAATGGAAGAGTTACGACAACATTTACGAAATCGTCCAGATTCAAGATTGGGAGAAAAATTAATGAGATTTGGAATGGTATTAAGAGGTACACGTGCATATTGGAGCAAGTGTCGTCAAGAGTTATATGACTTGATTCAACAGATAGGTTGTCCGACAATATTCTTCACAAGAAGTGCAGCAGATATGCAGTGGCCTGGTTTGCATAAATTAATGTTAGGCACAAGTCCTACAGATCCACGTGAAGCGAGAAAATGGTGACGTCAAAATGTAATTGATAATCCTCACATTGTGGCAACATTATATGCACTTGAGACATACAATGTTTCGAGAAGAGGTTTTCGAACATTTTCATCAGGGTACAGATTGTTGGAGTTGCTACGAATGGAAATATCATGGATCTCCTCATGTCCATGGGTTTCTTTGGTTAAAAAATGCTCCCAACATGAACACTCTGAATTGGGATGATCCTAGAGACGTTATATCTGCAAAAAAATATTTCGACAGATGTGTGCATGCAATAAATACACATGAGGGACATCAAAGAAATATTCAAATTGTAGATAATGTAGATGATCATCCTTTTGTTAAAGGAATAGAACAAATATCTCAATTAGAACCAATGACTGATTATGAAGAACTTCTTAACGGTGTTGAGCATCATATTACTTGCAATGAGAGAAGTTGTCATCGAAAGAAGGGAGGAAAATTGGTATGTCGGTACCACGCACCATGGGATCTATGTGACCATTCAAAACTTTACATTGATGAACAAGGAAAAAAAAGTATGAACGTAGACGAAATGATGATAGAGTGAATACACACAATCATGAAACACTGATGATGTGGACGGATAACATAGATTGGCAGCCTGTACTTTCCAAGCGCGTGGTTATTAATTACATAGCAAAATATGCTGCTAAATTAGAAAAAAGGATCTTAAACTTTCCACAATATGTTGATGCGGGTCTCTTCTATCCAAAATCCAAACGAACTAGCAACACGTGCATATAAAAGTTTGTTGTGTGAATCCATTGTTGATAGGGACATTGGCACACATGCGACATGCCATTTGCTTCTAGAGCTTCCTCTTTTAGAATGTAGCCATCGTTTTGTGGTTCTAAATGTTGGTATGAAGGTTTTCAAACAAGTACAAGTTGATACATATAATGCCGACAATGATAATTCTCTGATTGATGCATATACTAAGCGACCTGAGAATATGGAGCAACTTACATTGATGAATCGTTTCCTCAATTTGTTCCTATTGCATTTATTGAAAGAGGTAATAAAAAACAACTTCCATTAAAACTTCCTTGCGGTTTAACAATCCATAACTCACAAGGATTGACATTGGAGAAATCTACTATTAATATTAGAAAGCAAGACATGTAGGGGATGAGATCTACAGCAATATCTCGAGTTAAATATTTTCCAGGTGTACAATTTCAACCTCCATTATCATATGATCGATATAAGAGGATGTCAAAACTACCAGGTGTGAAGATAAGAAAAGATGAAGAAGATAGATTGAGAATCATCATGATGTGAACCATATTTTCATTTATTTAATCCTTCGAAAATTATTGTCTCTATTTTCTAGTTTAAAAATTTGCTCATACTTATTACTTACATTATGATAATCCTCATATTTCTATCTATGTTTTCAACTTAACCTGTTGCTTACAATGCCAATCAAACTCCATTTCTGTGTCACCGCCACAACTGGAACCTGCAAAGATCCAAATGCTAGGCTCTATCAAGCGTCGAGGGGGATCAAATATACCAAAGTGCAAACCTCTTCTCAAGTATTGCACTCAATGAGATTTTCAGGGAAAGGTTTGCAGCTCGAGAGATTTGATCCCTCTCAGTGCTTGAAAGAACCTAGGATTTTGATCTAGGCTGGTCTTTAGCTATATGAACTTTTTTCATAGGTCAAAATCTATTTTTTATTACAGAAATAGATTAAGCTTTTTTGAATATCCATTTTATACTCATACATTCTTAATAGGTCATATCTATAATTCCAACCACTATGATGTCAAAAAATAATAATAATAAAATCAAAGCCTCATTTTTCATTCCTCCCTTTCTGATATCAATCCTCTTTTCTATTCAAATTTTAATAATGAGTCAAATTTACTTTTAAATTTCCCCTAAAACTGGAATGCCCAAATTGCATATAGCAAACCTGCTGATTGTGATTAGCCACATTCCCATTATGCCTTAGCGAAATGGGCCAGATGCAAGTAAAAACCAACTAATCTTTAATTAATTTTCAACGGTGAACGACTGGGGCCGCATCGATTATTTGACCAAGAGCACTATAGAACGTAAAATCTGAAAACCTATATTGTATGAACATTATGTATATATACGAAATATCGGTGGAGGAAAATTTTGATATTTATATCTAGTAAACGGGAGGGACTTTCAATAGAGATATTTGAAGTGAAAATACGAGACCCATTCATTGTGGATGAGTGATATGATAACAGCGGGAATGGATCCAGAGAAATTATAAGGCCCCAATTCTGGCCATGGTCTTCAATCCCAAGACCTAGATCCTAAGATAATCTCAAGCCATGGTCTTCAATCCCAAGACCTGAATATGATGACTGCGGGACTGGGTTCTGGCCATGGCCTTCAATCCCAAGACCTTAACATTACCTCTCAAGTAGAGAGCATTGATAGATCCAAGAAGCGAAAGCGGCATGAGGAACACCTAGAAGAGGGTCGGGTAGTGGTGGCCCCAAGGCCCTGTGGCAGGCCTAAAGGCTCTAGGAATAAGCTCAAATGTCATGCATTCTTGATCCTAGATAGGAACGACATATGGAACACTTTGGAGACGATTGCATGCAAAAGCCAGCTGGGAGTCTCCATTCTTAGTGGGACCGAGATGGTCTTCGATGTTACCCTGCGCCATCTGCTCGCTCCAATGGGAGAGAAGACGTATAAAGGACCATTACAACTTCTATCTCTCCTAGGAGATTTTCCCTATGGCACCGAGAACCAAGAGGCTACAGGAATCACAGTTAGTCTGGCCAACCTACAAGGTGTCATAGTGGCAGGAAGTGTCGTGGGTAACCTGGTCATGTACGGCCACATCTTTGTCGTGGCCGACACAGTGGATTACATCTGCTGTGAGCCGCTGAATGTCTATCCTATGCTAGTCTATCCTATGTTGGTTAAGCCCTGTGGACTACTCCAGTCACCTGGTCGAACAGAGGTGGAGCAACAGATGACTATTCCAGTCATCGGATTGAACAGAAATGCAGCAACAGATAAACATGAGGTTTGAGATCGGTTCACTCTCAGGAAACTGCCTTGTTACCCCTATAGTCTGTTTACTCTCAGCAAGTAGTGTTTTTTTCTTCAATTTCTGCATTCATTCATTTGTAGTTTCAAGCACTAGGGTTTGTTCCTTAGCAAGCAACAGTGTTACCGTAAAATAGAGCTGGAGTGTTACCGTAAATTAGACATGACTTTGAATGACTGTTTATGGAAACCTATTAGACATTAAGTACTTCAATTATTTTTATAATGAATGATCGCTTATTGACTCTTTCTACACGTCACTTCAAATGATTTTAAAGGAATAACAGTTTATCGAATGCTTTTAGGCATTAACTGAAATGTGTTTACATGTTTTTAAAGGAATGACAGTTTCTGGAATGTTTTTAGTTATTACTTCAAATCTTTTTACAAGGAATGCCATTTTATGGACTATTAGTAGACATTACTTCAATTTTTTTTTACGGTCAACACTTTTTTTTAAACAGTGAATGTCAATTTATGGGGTTGTTGTTGTCTGGAGTGTTGTTGTCTTGAGTCCACCGTGTAAAAGTAAATCATCACAAAAAGAAATATATTTACCTGTTGGATAAACAAATATAAAAAAGTTTCTAATTCTGTCACTTTATTATATTTCTTAGGGAGTAGTCTAAAGCTTTCCCCACCTCTCCTTTCCCAAAGCACCGTCCCATCGCCGCTCTAGACTGGACGTGCAGTAACTCTCAGGGTGACAAGTTAGTGACTCCATCTTGCCACTGTAATATCCCGAATTTTGGAATGACTATTTTATGATTTTATATTGGGCCACGGCCCCAACACCTATGATTTATTCTGATTATTGGGCATAAGCCCTAGTACATATGATTTATTCTTTTGTAGACTGACATATTGGGCATGGACCCTGACTAAATTTCATTACTTGATTATATACTAGGCAAGGAAGTCCCAATGATCTCATTATGTTTTGATGTGGGTACAAAACCCTAATATACTGAGATGACCTTTTCTTGCATACTGTGCAGTGATATGAATGACATAATTGACTTATATGGTGTGTTGAGCGTGGACTCGGAAACACACAAATTACCTGCGTACTGGGAAAAATCCCCGATGTACCTAGAGGAAATATGATGTACTTGGAGTAAGCCTTGATGTACATTGAGTGTTGGGCATAAGCCCTGGAGCACTCCAAGCTTGATAAACAAATACTGGATCCAAGGAAACTTAAATATTCTAGATGTGCCTCACAACCAAATTCTAGCACTAGTGTTGAGCAGGGACTCTGGAATTGCACTAGAGTAACGCCCATGTGAGTGTTTTGAGTAAAATGGCTCTGAAGAGAACTCGGGGTTACAACGTTTCAAAGTGTTGAGTTTGAAAGACTCTGAAGAGCACTCTTATCGCATCTATTTAATCTGGTTAAATGATTCATCTTTTATCTATCCTCACCTACTGCAGGAGCTACCATGTTAAACGAGGGAATCCGACATGCAAGAGAGAGACTAGAGGTTCCTAACCAAGCCAACGAAAGACCGTCCAAAGAAGTGGACCATATCCCTAAATTGTTAAACAAGTATCTTGTGAAGAAACAAGATTTAATATTATTATTAAGAATTTAAACAAATAATAATGTGATTATTTATTTATAAAACAAAAGGACTATTTACAAGCACATAGTTAGACATAATGGGATGCCACATTAATTTAAATATTATTGAAGTATTCATATTTAAATGGGCAGCCACCTTGGCAAATAATATTAATAGTACATTAATACTTGGATAGAAATACTACTATGGAAATTATGATTTAGTTAATATTATTATTTATTGTTAAAATAAATAATGTATTAACAACTAAATAGAAGTATAATTATTATTAGGATAATTCTTGTTATTATAGTCTAGGTATTTTTTTCTCTTGCATCCTAAAAATCATTTAATTATAGACTTTCTGATAGGAATAAACAGAGGGCATTATTGTAAACTAGGATCATGCTACCCAACAACTAGGAATATGAGAATGTATAGCATGTTCCTGTGGTAGACATCCTAGCAAACTCATGACCTAGAAAACAATTCTCAAGAATTTAAATAAACTCAGATTGCTCATTCAGGGTAAAAGTATTGTTTTTCTTTTGTTATGTAGGCATTTCCATTTTTCTGAAAACAGTGTTTGATTCTCTTAAAACTTTTTATATGTCTGAAATGTGAATGTTGTTCATTTTAATATTTGTGTTTTTGTTGATTCCACAAGAAAAACTCTATCTCAAATTGCAAACATCAAATAGTATAAAAGACCATGAAGGTACTCTTTATTCCTTTCTTCACTTTAAATCAAAGTACCTCAATATTTAGAAAACAGCTCTACTATTTTAGTTATCAGCTCCTTCATTACATAGAGATATAGGCAACAGGTACTTCATGGAGAAATGAATCACAAACCAAGACTCACGCATTCCATTCCTTTTATATTCTTAAACATTTAGAAACCTTCTTCTTAAGTAACCAAAACAACCACAAGTATCCTACTCTGGATTGAAACCACGGCATTTCAACATCACCAGAAGGCATTATCATTATTGAAATAAAAGTCATAAGATCGAAATTTATCAATGTTTCCAGGGAAACCCTGTCATTAAAAAAATAATAAAAGACAGCATGGTATCTCTTTTACACAGAGCACGGGTGCATCCCGCGCAAGCATTTTTGTTACCATTTAGCAAAGTGAAAACCTACAGCTAGTCTTTCAACAAACAGAGCCACGATAATCACATTGATTTTCTAATAACGTTCTCAAACAATTATCTTCATACAGAGAGACGAATCAGGGAAAAAAAGAATTACATATCAGTATTGAAACATATAGAGGGCCACTCCTCTCCTTTACACAGGTCCAGGACTTTTCCACTCAAACAAAAATGCAAATGCATAAACCCCAGATTTAAAATGGGTATTATTACATTTTGAATTCTACAAAAACATTTAGCATCTGACTAAATGGCCAACCTCCAAACTAAAACAGTAGATACATTATACGAGGGTCTATTCAATGGCGACCTCCAGACAACTTAAAAACGTGGTAGTAGGCTCAAACCAAGAGCACGAAGCTCTCCATAATTCACACCAACGACCTCAACCCATAGAGGCGAGAGGAAGAGCAAAGGAGGGATGACTCTGAATTACCAATAACAATGCCTCTGAGTCGAGTTTTGACCAGCAACTCAGTAGCCACACTAAAGGGAGAAGCCACCCATCACCTGTTATTTAGACAAACCACACGAAGTCAAAACCCTGAGAGTCTTATCATATTGTATTCAAGTGAAGCAACAATAACGAAACATGGGATAGGATGGTTATTACCTTAAGTAACAGTCTCCATCTCTGCATTTTAAACCAAGTAGAGTGCGTTGGCCATGAGCAAGAGCTCAGGGCAGAGCACGAAAACCCCAACTTCACATACAACGAAACAAGCAAAGCAAACTTTGAAAAGACATTTTGTGGGTGTAAAACCCCAGGAAGAAACCCTCGGTACAACTGGCAGCTCAACCGTGTGCCAATGTAGGGCTCATTTAATTCTACACCAACCTCAATATTTCAATATGGACCCTCATTCATATAGTAAGAAATGGCACTTTGGTGCAACAAAGTTATACAAACGCGCAGGTCCACAAACTATACATAATACCAACATTCCTTCACCAAGTCGACCTACCTTATAAGGTACACATTATTTTACAACTACCCATCAAACCTTAGCGTGCCATTCTTCAAACATTACCTAGTTTAGGCTTAGTATTTGACAGCATGGTGAGTAATGTAGCTGTTGGCTTGGTTTTGCAACCAAGCTTAGTGTAATGGGCACCTATCAACAAGTGATAACAGTTTCAAAGATTGAAAGCAAAAACAATTATTTTAAATCTGAATCTAAACTAAACTAGCATGTGCATATAACAAATAAAAGTTTCTGAAAACGATTCAAGAACAAGAAAAAAAAAGAATGAATATTGTATTAAGATACCTCAAATGGTGAGGATTTGTGTTGAGCAACTTCCAAGGTGAGTAGCTCCAAGCTCCAAAGGTCTCTTCTCCAAGATAGCTACAATGGTCAAAAGCTCATGAGAGATTTTGACAGCATGAGGATAGGATGATGGATGGATGGAAAGTGAGGAGCCCCTACCACCTTTTTATAGTTTTTGGTGGTGGGGAATACCATTAGGGTTTTGAGGAAACCAATGGTATTGACCAACATGGTTTAGGTACCTTTTCCCTCCTTTTTCCTTTTTTGAATATTTTTAATATTTTTATTCCGTTTTTAATATTTTTGGAAATTCTTGACCCTTTTTGAGGGTTTTTTATGCTTTTTGAGGAAAAATATTCATTTTGAGGGGGAAAAGGGGTGTATTATGGTCTTTTGGTGACCTTTTGGTGGCTTTAGAGGCTCAAATGGTGGAAAAGTGGACAAATGGGTCATGTGAATAAGGAAATGAGCTAGTGAGCACTTTTTGGGTATTAACAGATTGCCCCCTGATGTGTGAGGGCAGGAGCTCATCGTATGGCCGATAGACATCATAGTTCTTTTGTCTTTTTTCTGGGGTTTGAGGAAGAGAAGAGACCGATTGGAGACTGGATCCACGGCTCTTGGAAGCTGCAAAATAAACAATATTACATGGCCTCAATATGAATGAGGGATAAGCTCTGATAATGGACGAGGCGGACATACCCATGCTCGTATCAAGACATATACATAACAATTAGTCCCAAGAAGGGGGACTTGAAAAATACATAAAAAATCTGCTGGTACATCATAATGGTCCAGAGGGGACATTATTTTGGGATGTACTCATGATCATAACATGACTGATCTCAATAACTGATACACTGGAATAAAGCAACAACCGTTCTGAATAAGGTCTCAGAAGGGTTGATGAACTGCTGAAACGGAAGGTGTCCAACATCTGTAGGGACTCAATGACTGTGAGTCATCACTGGGAAGTACTTGTAACTGTATACTCGAGGGAGTATAAAACTGGGGTACATCTGAATATTGTCGACATGCGCAACCCGGATATCTATAGAAAAAATGTAACTGGTTGTTTCCATAAGTAGACTCTCAAATGTGGAAGAGTTAGGTGGTATCCGGGGTCTTCGACTAATAACTAAACGGACCAATACCCTGTGCGAGTCTCAAAGATGCGATCAAGGTGTTGAAGTCGATCATGTGAGAAACAACCATTTTGAGAGGCACTAAGGACTCTTCTCGAAATGATTCGTAGGAACTCATCATAAATGGTGATGAGTCAAAGACACAGGGACCTCTAGGTCTATCCTCTGGAATAAATTTGGTTGTCGTCGACAGAGGGAGACCAGTAACTAACAAGGCAATGATGTTTCCTTGATAGGAGCACGAGGTGTGGAACTGAAGTGTGGTAGTACTGATGGTGGGTTTGACATACTTGTGGGGATGTTGAGTAACTGGGTCATAGAGTGGGTGGACTCAAACTTCCTTTGCTCAGAGCATGATGACATGGTTGACCTGGCAGTGTAGGGAACTGACTTGTAGGTGTGGGGATCATAGCTTTTAAGGACTAAAGGGTATGTATTAACTCTTGGGGGGGGGGGGGACGAGTTGATGGGTGCTGTCGAGGGATTCTCAGGGTGACATATTGCAGAATACTCTGAACAAAGGCGACCAAAATGGGGAAGCTGTCGTATGAGTAGACGTGATCTGTTGTGGTGCCGAGAAGCACCATTGGGTCCTTCTTCGTAGTTTTAATGAGCTCCAAGAAGGGATAAAAGTGTGCTCTTAAAATGGTACTTTCCTGTGGATTTTGTGAGCCAAGGACTGTTCGTGCTCATGGGTGCTTTCATTTTTAAGGAGTCTGAAAATGATAAGAAGACTCTGCAGTGGTTGTGAGTACCATCCTATGGGTTTTTACTAGTCCAGGATGGTGATTGCTTGTGGTCACTTTCATGTTTAGAGAGTCTAAAAGCGGTAAGTGGACTGCATTTGTGTTCTTTTTTGTAAGTTAGTCTCCAAGGCCCGAAAAAGCATAAAATGATGCAAATGGAGAACTCTTCTAGCCGATGTGACTAGAGTATTCCTTTTTCGTAATTAGTCTACAAGGTCTGGAAAATGGGTAAACTTATACCAGGTAGACGCCCTTTCAGATACGTTTAGCGAGCATGAAAGGAAGCAAGGTTGCTTGGTGATCTTTTCATTGTTTTAGGAGTCAGAAAAGAGCTTAACAGAAACTCCCTAAGTGCCTTTTTCGTAAAAGGGATTGCTCGGCCCAAAAAAGGGGTAAAACTATACCGAACAAAACGGGATTGATGAGAGCGAGAAAATGTCTCAAGCATCGTCATGAGTGCGGAATACTAAATCCGGTGACATAAAGACTGTCAAAAAGGGGCAACAGCCAATGTGGTATGCAAACCGAGGTGATGAGTGGCATTTTGAAAAAATGACTGAAAAGTATGGGGTGAGAGCGAGAAATGATCTCAAGCATCATCATGAACGCAGAAAACTGAATCCGACGATATCAAACTTGTCAAAAATGGAAGACGGCCTATGTGGCATGCAAACCGAGGCAATGAGGGGGCATGGGAAAAATGCATGAAAAATCTGGAGGTGAGAGTGAGAAATGATCTCAAGTGTCATCACCAGCGCGAAAAACTGAATCCGGCGATATAAGACTCGTTAAAAATGGAGAACGGTCGATGTGGCACGCAAATCGAGGCAACAAGGAGGCGTGGGAAAAATGCCCACCCAAAATATCTAGAGGTGAGAGCGAGAAATGATCTCAAGCGTCATCACGAGAGTGGAAAACTGAATTCGGCAACATAAAGATCATCAAAAGAGGGAAACGGTCGATGTGGCACACAAACCGAGGCAATGAGGGGCATTTTGGAGAAATGCCCAAAAATTATGGGGATGAGAGTGAGAAATGGTCTCAAGCATCATCACGGGCATGGAAATATGAATCCTGCGGTGCAAATGGTGCGAAAAATGGAGGTCATAAGGACTCCGAAATGGTCAAAGGAAATAACTAGGCTAAAAAATGGCTACAAATGAAGGTGACCCCACCAAGGAAAGGATGTGGTGGTGGGGAGAAATGATAACCTACGGGGGCAAAATACTATGTGTATCAAATCAACTCAAATATACAAGTGACATGTGACCTCCAAAATGGTTGAGATCACGAATGTGAAAAAGTGAGCAGGGTTAATGACCTGCCCCCATATGATGTGCATGGGGTTTGTGATTGTGGATCACATATGTGTTGGTTTGAACAATGGGCTCATTGAGGTGTTGAGATAAAGGTGATGGGGTAGGGTCAAAATGATTGATCATGCCCCCTATCCCAGGTTCGAGTTAATCTATTATGTCCCCGAACTCAGAGGTGTCAATGCGGTGTAGATGCTGTCTTAGAGAGGGATCAATAGGGCATTGAGCAACTGTTGGCGGGGGAGTGTACCATGAGGCTGTGGGCCGTCGTGGCATACTGAAGTGTTGATATGATGATGGGGGATTCCCCTTGTGGGGTGGATGCCCCCAGTATCTCCGACGAGAATCACGATGATGATGATTAGGCAAGCTTTTGGGCCTGCCCACATGTTGTGGACATGTGGTTTCCTCATCGAATTGAAAGGGTTGAACATGTGTGTCGAAGGGATCAATGGAAGGGGTCGACCAGATAGAGGGGTATCTAGTGGAAATCATGTAAATGGTGTTAATTTCTTCCGAGGAGGAAGATGGTGGGGGATGAATTTCCTCAATAAGAAGAGGGATATCTCTAGGTCGACGTTATTCAACTCGTACAGTGCTGCTCTGTAATCTGGGAGATCGGGGTAGTGAAGTGAATAATGGCCATAGATTCCGCATATTGCACAAGGATGGTTTGTGCGCAATGATTTATCACGAGGTTGAGGGGGGAGTTCTAGTTTGACTACGGGAACGTTGGTGTCGTCATCCAACATATTCATGTGTTCTTGAAGTGATGGTAACTGTGGACATTGATGGGTGGCATGGCCTATGTCGTCGCACAAAGAGCACTTGGGAGCTATGTGGTTTGTTGGGGGATTCTTCGCCAACTTTGGGGTCACTGGGGGGGTGCGAGTTGTGGGTCCAGTGGTGTAGGTTTGTGGACCTCTGCCCCCAGTGTTTCAAAGTGGTGGGGGAGTATAATTGGGTGTTGATGCAGTGGCCGCTGTTGGAGGTGGTCGATTCTGGATGTTTGCTACACCAGGGGGTGGACGGTTAGAAGTATTGATGGGTTGCACCAGTTGTAAAATGACATTCGGTGTCGGAGGAGAGGTTGGGGCAGGTAGGTACCACACAGGTAGTCCTACTGTTAATCCTAGGAGATTAAGTGTAGCCATGACTGGTGTGTTGATGGCGCCTAAAGGGGGAAATAAGAATGGGATAGTATGAATTGGTGTGGCTCCTACATGAGTTGGCACTGAGGGTGGTTGCGGGAGTAAAGGGGGTTGTTGGTTTGGTACCTGTGTGTTATGCGAGAGGGTGCACAAATTAGATATCTCGGTTATCTTCAAAGGGGGTTGGATGGATTGGAAAGTGGAAGTCATAGGTGATTCCGAGTATAATCCGGGTCTGACTATGGAGACGAACGATGTAGGTGCATTCTGAACTGGTTGTTCAATCATAGGGAGAACATTTGTAGGTGCAATGCGACCGCATGGGTTTCGACGCGTTCGTAGATTCATGTCGGACGATGAAATCATAAGAAGATGATGAGTATTTGAATCCATTGGTTGGTTTGTGTGTGCTACATATGTGATTTGCTGTTGTGGTGCTGTGGTTCCTTGAGGAGGATCCAACAGACAAGTGTTCACCACTCCTTGTGTGGGCAAAGGATTCTGCAACACCATGGGTTGTGGTTGAGGAGGTGGCGCTAGTTGTGCCACGTGCCCTTGGCGTTGGGCGTCGTCAGACCACAGTTGGCGTGCTCGCCCCAAATGGGGGCAAGTGTGTGTATAATGGCCGTATACCCCGCATATGGAACATGGGTGGTTTGTTCATAAATTGGGGTTCTTACCCTGTTTCGGTGGTCGATCAAGGTTTTGGTTGGCAGGGGTAGTGTTGTTGTTGTTTGAAGGATAAGTCTGAGCGATTGCAGGTTGTGGTGCAGCAAGGACTACCTATGGTGGGAAATAATCCATTGGGGCTTGTGAGTGAACAGGAGCATGTGTGGCCTGCTGATGGTAATACGTAGGGGGTGCAACCAGAGGTGGATAGGCTGAAGGTGCATGACCATAACACTGTGGTGGACATGGGGGTCCATGAGTGTGGTGGGGGTCGGCCATGGGAGCATACGAAGTTGTAGCTCCAGAGTGAGATGTGGCCCACGAAAGATCGGGATCGTTATTATTGCGCATAATAGAAAATGGTTGGTTGTGGGACGTAACTTGTCCAATGATGCCATCGGCGGCGTGGGATGCCCCCAGCGCGTCAGTCTGGGAGGAATCACTGCGGGGAGCGTCAGGTAAAATGGTATATAGGTAGCCACACTGGGCATAGATCAGATCAAACTGCTGGGCTTTTAGAATGGCTTCTTCTTCCGAGTAGAGTCGTTCAGAAGCTACATCCTTGGATATGAGGGGTAGGAGTGATTTGAGAAACCAATCCAAAAATATACGGTCGTTCAGTTTAATCTTACAGAGGCTACGACGCTTGTGCCACTCATGGATGTGGTCCGTGATGTGGGTAGATGTGTTTTGTCTGCAAGACAACAGTATTTCAACTCCTTCATCGTAACGTACAGGTAGTTGAAAAAATTGAAGAAAAGTGGAGGCGAGAGACGTAAAAGTATGGTGGGTGCCATGTGGTTGTTCGATGCACCACTTGGCTGCAGAGCCAGTGAACGTTCGTTGCAATAGTCTTAGACGGATGGAGTCATCCACTATGGAGTTAGATGAACACCATAGGTGAAAAGATATTATGTGGTTTTGAGGGTCCTCCCCAGGTTTTCCTTCAAACTTGGGTATGTCCGAGGGGAGATTTGTAGGCATGGGTGGCCATGTGGGGTTGTGCCTGATAGGATCGTTGGTTAGCCTGGCTAAGTCTGGTAAGTTCAGACTAGCCATGTAAGGTAAACTAGCAGATGGGTGTGGCGTAGTGACTGGGACATAACTATTCATCGTGGCATTATGTAGTGGTCCAATAGCCCCTAAGGGTATGCTAGGTATTGAAGGTATGTGTCCTCCAACTGTTGTGGTTTGGTATGGGCCAGCATTTCCAAGTGCAACATGGGTTACACTGGGATTAGGAATAGCGCCAGGAATTCCTGGGATCTGGGTTGTGGTAATGACAGGTGGTGTGATTCCTATGTTTGGCATACCCATAATATGAGGTAGTCCTGTGTTAGGCATACCTAAAGGTGGAGTGTCCCCCATATTAGGCATGCCTAGAGGGGTTGTTGTTACCATGGATGGCACAGTAGTAGAAGGGTTTATGGATGTATCTCCAATAGTACTAGTAAAAAGTGGGTTGTATTGTGGTCCATCCATGAGGTTGGTTGGTGACAATTCAGTAGGGTTTTCGGATTCAGCCTCAGAATCAGATGTGAAGTGAAGCGTGTCAGAATCGGATGACTGTATGTTTGGCCGATGACGTGTCGAGTCAAGGGATAAGGCTCTACGTCGGTGACGTGGAGAGCAAAGTAGACTGAACTGAGGGGGTTCACCCTGAAGACGACGAGATCGTCTTAAATTCTTAATGGTGAGAAATATGTTTTAAAAATTTTCAGTGTAAGGTGGTGATGTAAAAAACTCGAAACCCTAATGCAACAATGAGTGCAAAAAGGGGAGTGAAAATAAAGGCTCTCAGGCCAAAAATCAACCTCAAAAAGCACTTATTATAGCAGTTGTGCTATAATAAGTGGAGGGATGTAACAAAATTGGTCAGAATACCAAAAGTCAAATAGTTTTTAGAAAAAAAGAGGTGCTACTAGACCAAAGGTGGGTAATGTATCATACAAACACCTAACTAGAATTATTGTGAGTCAACAAATGATGTCCTCTGCAAGGTGATGAAATCCAAGTCAGACAATATAGAGTGTTGAATCAACGGCTATATATCCCCCTACCGGGAGGGACACCGGGTAGACAATCCTAAAGAATGGCAACTAGGATACCCCGTTCATGACACGTTCGGTTGGGTGAATCTGCAGTTTGGTTCTATCGTCGATGTACACCAGGGGGGTGTACACCGAGAAATTCGAAAGGTATCCTTCGGTTACTGAATGGATTATGGTATTCCACTCAGACTTCCGGAACCAGTCTGGCTACTTCAACCCTCCTAAGGGAGAGGCCTTCCCTATAAATTGGTTGATAACTGTGTCAAAATTATAAGGGATTTTTGTACCATAGAGGACAACCACTATGTCTCAAATGTAATGACTGAGGGGTGTTATTGGAACACCTATCCTCTCAATTCTACCTAACTACAAAATTCTTTTAAGTGCTCCCCAAGTGGGGTTAAAAGTTTGTTGAGTTTAAGGTAAATTTTAAGGCTCAGTTTAAATTATGTGGCAGAGTGGGTGCAAGTGTGGTATTTAAACTAAAATTGATTTGCCTTGCTTGGGCGATTTTACAAATGAAAGAAAAGACGCTTCGAGTTTTGCAAAAAATAAAGGCATTTTTGAAATGTAAATGCTTGAAAAAACTATTCAAAAATAATGGATCTTTGAAGTAATTTAAAGGGAAGCAAATAACATAAATATTTCAAGAAATAAATAGATCTCTTAAAAATTGCTTGGGCAAAGTATCGAGCAAATAAACAGTAAAACCTTGATCTAGCTAAAATGCCGAAAAAACTCTCTTTCAGATTCTGAAAATTTTGTAAAAAGACTTTTTAAAGGAGCATTCTAAATAGTAAAATATTTATATGGCTATAAAAATGCAGGAAATTTAATACTGTAAAATATGCTAAATGGGCAGAAAATACAGCAAAAAATAATTTTCAAAAAATTGGCCGAATTGAAAAAACTTGCATCGCGGGTTTTGGGAAAACAACCACGATGGGTCGTGCATGTTTCGGCCACAAAGCCACGATGTGCAGCGCGGATTCCAGTCACACAGTCGCGATGGGCAGCGCGGGTCTTGACCACGAAGCCGCGATGTGCAGCGTGGGTTTTCGTCACACAGTCGCGATGTGTAGTGCGGCAAATGGCCGCAAAGCCACAATGTGCAACGCGTAAAATGGCCGCGAAGCCGCAGTGCGTCGCGCGGAAAAAGGCCGCAAGGTCGCGATGAGCCGCGCGATTGTCGGGCGAAAAGCCGCGAGGCGAAAGCCAAAAATGGACATTGGAAAACGAACCCGAAAATGGAAATTTCGGGCTCTTAATGGCAATAGAAGGGGCCAAGATCTAGAACAGCAATGGATCTGCTATTTAGGATGGCAGATCTATGAATTAAACTGATTAAAACTAACAAAAACTAAGATCTAAAGCAAAAAACTGAGATCTAAGAATTCGAAGCCAGTGGAGTCGCCAAAAACTATTGGCTTGGTTTTGCAACAAAGCTTAATGCAATGGGCACCTATCAACAAGTGATAGCAGTTTCAAAGATTGAAAGCAAAAACAATTATTATAAATCTGAATCTAAACTAAACTAGCATGTGCATATAACAAATAAAATTTTATGAAAATGATTCAAGAACAAGAAATAAAAAGAATGAATATTGTATTAAGATACCTCAAATGGTGAGGATTTGTGTTGAGCAACTTCCATGGTGAGTAGCTCCAAGCTCCAAAGGTCTCTTCTCCAAGATAGCTACAATGGTCAAAATCTCATGAGAGATTTTGATAGCATGAGGATAAGATGATGGATGGATGGAAAGTGAGGAGCCCCTACCACCTTTTTATAGTTTTTGGTGGTGGAGAATACCATTATGGTTTTGAGGAAACCAATGGTATTGACCAACATGGTTTATGTACATTTTCCCTCCTTTTTCTTTTTTTGGATATTTTTAATATTTTTATTCATTTTTTAATATTTTTGGGAATTATGGACCATTTTTTAGGGTTTTTTATGCTTTTTGAGGAAAAATATTCATTTTGAGGGGAAAAAGGGGTGTATTATGGTCTTTTAGTGACCTTTTGGTGGCTTTAGAGGCTCAAATGGTGGAAAAGTGGACAAATGGATCATGTGAATAAGGAAATGAGCTAGTGAACACTTTTTGGGTATTAACAACAGCCTACAGGTATGACAACATAACTGTACCTACAAACCAAGCAAACATTTAATTGCATTAGCGAAATTATCTAAGTCAAAGGTCTCCAAATTCTTAGCCCTACCTCTCAGTAGCCCGGTCAAGGTATCTTGCCTTCTCAAAGTCCAAATATCTCATCATGGGTGTCAACTGCCACCAAACAAAAAGGGATCCAAGTCACCTGAAGGACCAATGGGACTTTAATACATATGCCTTTAAATCCATATAGCCAAAAGACAGAGATTCATTGTATAGCATTCACAAATTGGCACACATGCAACGGTGTATACATCTAAACCATCTCAGAATTACTTATGCAAATTCTTATAAAATAATTTTGTAAAACAACAGAATCTGATTTTAGTAAAACAGGATACTTAGGAAAAGGATTTTTAAACTCTTAATTACCACAAACAGGTACCAGTACATTTCTTATTATTTTACCTGTGTTGAAGTTAACCATTGACTCTGAAAATAGCTTTTACTACGTGCAGAAAATTTTAAATTTTTATGATTTTTTGGATTTTACAAGTGGTATCAGAGCTCAGTTTTAAAACTAAAAGACCTAATGGGCTCATTAACAAAACATCCGCTGCAGATTCACAGTCAAAACATAAACATGCATTTAAATTTTATTTTGTTTACGTGAATATTAACATGAATTTTCTACTTTTTCTACTTATATAAACATTTCAGGTACAGTCACTATCTGAGAAATGAATGCAGAACAGGGGAGCAGTATATAGGGAAATCTAAATTCCTGACCACGAGAGCAAGAAATTGTGGTCGAACTCAACTTGGATTTAATGAAATCCATGCAAAACCTACAAGAAGAATTCCAGAGTTTCATAGATGATAACATGCAAGAAAGAAGAGAACAACAAGCTATAAATAAAGCCTTACTCCAAAGCTTAACAAGGGCAAAACCCCATGAACAGCCTACTCTGTCTGTCAACACTCTTAAAATAGGAAACTGTCGCACCAGGAAATCAGTCAGTTACAAGATAGAAGGGTAGGAAAGACACCAACCAGAATCAATGGAAGAGGACTGTAAGAGCTCTTCCAATGACAATGGTTCACCACCTCCTTGCAAGAAAAGGAGGAAGAGTGATGACAATTTGCAAGGAGAGTTCAGCAAGCTAAAAGCCCCAACTTATGACAAAGAAATCAACTCAGGGGAAAAGGCTAAAGAGTGGTTGTTAGGAATGAATAAATACTTCAAAGTTCATAATTACTCCAGTGAAATGCAAGCCCGACTACCCATTTAAAACCTAAATGGTAAGGATGCTAGATGGTGGCGGGACTTGAAACACACCAAAGGACAAGAACTGAGAGACATAACCTGGGATACTTTCAGCAGAATATTCCAGGACAAGTATATGCCTGAAAGGTTCTTTGACAAGAAAATAACAGAATTCCATGAGTTAAAAATGGGCTCCCTGACTATGGAAGCATTCATAAACTGGTTCTTAGACTTGCTACACTATGTTCCTTATATTAAGGACGAGAAGGTAAAGATTCAGCAGTTCTTGGGAGGGATGCCACCAAACTTTAGAGAGAAGATAGAATTTGATATGCCCAAAACCCTGGATATAACCCTACATAAAGCAAGGCTGTGTTATGAGCACGGACAGCCAACGAACGACAACATCAACATAAATAGAGACAGGTTCAGAACCTTCTCCAACAACTGCAGATCGGGTTTTAGACCCCCACCTTATCGGAAACATAACAACAGCTTTCCGCCCACTAGAGGATTCAACCGTCCTCAAGCCCGACCAAGTGCACCCCCACCACCAGCCAACATGCCATCTTTCAACAAAGGGACAAAAGCAGTCCCACCAACCGTTTCTTATTGGAAGTGCCAAGGGCCACACTACTACAAAGACTGTCCCAGCAAAACAGATGGGGTCTTACACAACATCCAAATAGAGCCGACCGTAGGGGAAATGGCAAAGACAACTAGGATTTATGCCGCACTTGATGGCCGGCAGGCAGATCACCAAGCCACCATGGTGGAAATTGAGGGTAAGATATCTAACACTACCGTTTCAGTTCTAATAGATCCCAGCGCTTGCCGGAGTTATATCTCCCCTAAGATAGTGGATGCATGTAAGTTGAACCAAGAAAATCACAAGAAATCATCGCTGGTACAACTAGCCACTGGTACAAAATGAAGGGTCTCCGAGTCAGTTAAAACATGTGAGATAGACTTAAGCTGTTTTCCAACTAGGTTAGAATTAAATATTCTACCCCAAGGATCGTACGATGTACTTATAGGCATGGATTGGCTAAAAGAACACCATGTCCTACTAGACTACGCAAACAAGACCCTATTCTGCAAGAATGACCAAGGGAATCAGGAGACGATTCAGGGTATCCCTAGGAAAGTGTCTGTAAGACAAATTTCTACATTACAAGCGAAGGAATGCATCAGAAAGGGTTGTAAGCTCTTTGCTGTTAACATCCAAATCTTAGAAACTGCAAATGAACAAAAGATCGAGAACTTCCAAGTTCTCGTAGAATTCAAGGATGTATTTACCAAGGAAATACCAGGATTACCACCTAAACAAGAATTATACGTTTCTATCAAACTGACACCTAGGTCAGTACTAGCTTCTAAAGCCCCATACCGCATGAGCACAGAATAATTGGTGGAGCTCAAACTTCAATTACAAGAACTAATTGACAAAGGGTACATCCAACCTAGTGTGTCCCCTTGGGGCGCACCGATACTCTTCGTTAAGAAGAAGGACGGCATGATGCGGATGTGCATCAATTACCGCCAACTCAACAAGATGACCATTAAGAACCGCTACCCACTCCCTAGAATTGACGACTTGTTTGACGAAGTCGGAGGGGCGAAGATCTTCTCAAAGATCGACTTACAATCCGGATACCATCAGGTAAGGATCCGTTATGAGGATATCAACAAGACCGCTTTTCGAACCCATTATAGCCACTACGAGTTCGTAGTGATGCCCTTTGGGTTGATGAACGCACCGGCCAACTTTATGTCCATGATGAACAGTATCTTTAGTAACTACCTTGATAAGTTCGTTTTAGTCTTTGTTGACAACACTTTGATCTATTCCAAGAACGAAGTAGAACATGAGGAAGACCTCTGTATTGTTTTACGTATATTACGGGAACACCAACTTTACGCCAAGTTTAGTAAATGCAATTTCTACAAACCCCAGATCCAATACTTAGGACACATCATTTCCGAGAAGGGAATAGCCGTCAACCTTGAAAAGGTCAAGGCCATCGAGGAATGGCCCACACCTACGTGTGTTTTTTACATAAGATCATTCTTAGGTCTAGCCGGTTACTATCAGAAGTTCATTGAGAACTTCTCATGTATCGCATGTCCCATGACCGCCTTACAGAAAAAGGCAAACAAGTTTATTTGGATGGCTAAGTGCGAAGAAAGCTTTCAAAAGCTGAAGCAACTACTAGTTAGTGCACCAATTTTGCGTATCGCGGATCCCAATGGGGATTTCGTCATTTGCACGGATGCAAGAAAGGAAGGACTCGGGGAAGTTCTTATGCAAGATAATTTTTGCATACACTACAAATCGAGGAAACTGAAAGAGCATGAGCAGAACTACCCTACTCATAACCTCAAGCTAGCCGCCATCATCCATGCTTTGAAGATGTGGTGACATTATCACATGGGAAAGAAATTCTTATTGATGATTGATAACATGAGCTTGAAATACCTTTTCCTTTAACCCGACCTAAATGACAAGCAGGCCAGGTGGTTAGCCTTCCATAGTGAGTACCATTTCAAACTAAACCATATAAAAGGAAAGGAAAACAAGATTGCGGATGCCTTAAGCCATCAAGCACATATGCTTTACGAGGTCACGGTGAGCCAAACCGACTCAGACTTACACAACAGAATTCGAATGGCATGTAAGAGCGACCGTTATTATACGGAAATCCTCACGAAGATTCAGGAAGATAGACTCTTTCAACAATAGAAAGAGTATAAGATAGATGAATCAAGACTACTTTGGTCTAAAGACAGACTTTACGTCTCAGAGAGTGGAGACATTAGACCAAACATTCTCATCGAATTTCAGCAGAAATCCTATTCAAGGCACCCTGGATATCAAAAGATGATATTGGCTATAAAGAAACATTACTTTTAGCCTAAGCTTAAAGCTGGCATCGCATTGTTCATCGCAAAATGTCAGGAATGCCAGTTGGTCAAAGTAGAACATCAACACCCCTTCATATTACTTCAACCTTTACCCATTCCGGAATGGAAGTGGGAGGTAATAAGTATGGACTTCTTTACAGGCTTACCCAAGAGTAAGAAACTTGAATGAATCCATGTTTGTGGTGGTAAACAAGCTATCGAAAGTAGCCCACTTTATACCGGTAAAATCCACCTACAAAGCAGCTCACATCGTGGAAATATTCTTAAAGGAGATATTTCGATTGCACAGGATACCCAAAGCAATCATTTTCGATCGAGACACGAAGTTTACTAGCAACTTCTGGAGAGCATTATTCTCCAGTCTGGAAACCCAGTTACACTTCAGTACCGCGTACCACCCCCAGACCGACGGACAAACAGAATGAGCAAACCAGATCCTTGAGGACATGTTGAGGATGTATGTCATGAATAACTCCACCAAGTGGGAAGATTATTTACACCTAGCAGAGTTCGCTTACAACAACAGTTATCAAACCTCGGCCAAAATGAGTCCTTTCGAAGTACTCTATGGCAGGAAATGTCGGACTCCCATGACTTGGGACAGTTCAGTAGACAGACTTATGTTAGGACCCGACCTATTAAAAGACTTGGAACAGCTAGTTTCCAAGGTGCAACTAAACTTAAAAGAAGCTCAAGACATCCAAAAACGTTATGTGGACAAGAAAAGAAAGGACAAGGACTATCAAGTCGGCGAACATGTGTTCCTAAAAATAAAAGCAAAGCGAAGCTCCTTGAGCTTGGGACTTACGGGAAACTAGCCCCAAGATTTTGTGGACCTTTCGAAATACTGGCCAAGAAGGGCCCAATAGCGTATGAGTTGGCCTTACCAACACATATAAAAGTTCATAATGTTTTTCATGCTTCATTATTAAAGAAATATGTATACAATACTAAACATGTTATTGATTGGTCCTTATTATAGGTGGAGCCTGAAAGGGAGTTCATGCCAAAACCACTTCACATTCTGGATAGGAGAGAGGTCTAGCTTAGGAGGAGGACCATTACACAGTTGAAAGTGCAATGGAGGCACTTTGGACCAGATGAGGCCACTTCGGAGAATGAGGCTGCCATGAAAGAGGCATACCCCGCCTTGTTTCATGACTTCATTCCTAGTCCCTAGAAACACCGGGACAGTGTTGTTCTAAGCGGGGAGGGATGTAATATCCCGAATTTTGGACTCACTATTTTAAGATGTTATATTGGGCCACGGGCCCAGTAACTATGATTTATTCTGATTATTGGGCATAAGCCCGAGTACATATGATTTATTCTTTTGTAGATTGACATATTGGGCATGGACCCTAACTAAATTTCATTATTTGATTATATACTGGGCAAGGAAGCCCCAATGTTCTTATTATGTTTTGATGTGGGTACAAAACCCTAATATGTTGAGATGACCTTTTCTTACATACTGTGCAGTGATATGATTGACATAATTGACTTATATGGTGTGTCGAGCATAGACTCAGAAACACACAAATTACCTACTTACTGGGCAAAAGCCCCGATGTACCTAGAGGAAATATGATGTACTGGGAGTAAGCCGTGATATACATTGAGTGTTGGGCATAAACCCTGGAGCACTCCAAGCTTGATAAACGAATACCAGATCCGAGGAAACTTAAATATTTTAGATGTGCCTCACAACCACATTCTAGCACTAGTGTTGAGTAGGGACTCTCGGATTGCGCTAGTGCAACACCCATGTGAGAGTGTTGATTTAAATGGCTCTCAAGAGCACTCGAGGTTACAAAGTTTCAAAGTGTTGAGTCGGAAAGACTCTGAAGAGCACTATTATCACATATATTTAATCTGGTTAAATGATTCGTCTTTTATCTATCACCTACCGCACGAGCTACCATGTTAAACGAGGGAATCCGACATGCAAGAGAGACTAGAGGTGCCTAACCAAGCCACCGAAAGACCATTCAAAGAAGTGGACTGTATCCCTAAATTGTTAAACAAGTATCTTGTGAAGAAACAAGATTTAATATTATTATTAAGAATTTAAACAAATAATAATGTGATTATTTATTTATAAAAAAAAGGACTCTTTACAAGCACATAGTTAGGCATAATGGGATGCCACATTAATTTAAATATTAATGAAGTACTCATATTTAAATGGGCAGCCACCTTGGCAAATAATATTAATAGTACATTAATACTTGGATAGAAATACTACTATGGAAATTATGATTTAGTTAATATTATTATTTATTGTTAAAATAAATAATGTATTAAAAACTAAATAGAAGTATAATTATTACTAGCATAATTCTTGTTATTATAGTTATTATGGAAAGTTTAAATTAATCACTCATAACTAAAACAAAGGAAAAGTCCTAGTTCAAGAGAACTAGTTATTAAATCGTTTAATTTCTTTTAAATAAATATCAATTATTTAATTTAAAGAAGTTGTTGGTAGTTCAAGAGAACTAGTTATTAAATCGTTTAACTTCTTTTAAATAAATATCAATTATTTAATTTAAAGAAGTTGTTGTTCCAAGAATCCAAATTAAAAGACTCCCCTACTTAAAGAGGGCAGATTCCAAGTTTTGGAGATCATCTTTCTTTTATTATCATTCTCTTATGGTAATTAAAAAAAGACATTCTGCTCCAAGAAACTAAAGCAGCCTCACCTAATAAGTTCCAAATCTTAACCAGCAGTGGACCTAGGGTCTCTCTCTCTCTCTCATTGCATGTTGGAACCAAGCTCGGGGGAATCCAGATAGACCTAGGGTCTCTCTCTCTCATTGCATGTTGGAACCAAGCTCGGGGGAATCTAGATAGAACCAGAAACGGCGGTTCAGGGGTGAAGGTTGGGAGGAACATGGTAGCCCCAATGTCATTGTAACATGAGAGCTGAGCTTAGAAGGTTCTACACTAACTTTGGATTGAGTGTGGAGGTTATTTTAGGAAGGGAGCAGGTATGGAATGTGAACCTTTCAACTTAAGTTATAATAGGGTTTAGATAAGTAATACCACCCCAGCATCATTGGTCTAAGTATTTTTTTCTCTTGCATCCTAAAAATCATTTAATTATAGACTTTCTGATAGGAATAAACATATGAATAAACAGAGGGCATTATTGTAATCTAGAATCACACTACCCAACAACTAGGAACACGAGAATGTCTAGCATGTTCCTGTGCTAGACATCCTAGCAAACCCATGACCTAGAAAATAATTCTCAAGAATTTAAATAAACTCAAATTGCTCATTCAGGGTAGAAGTATTGTTTTTCTTTTGTTATGTAGGCATTTCCATTTTTCTGAAAACAGTTTTTGATTCTCTTAAAACTTTTTATATGTCTGAAATGTGAATGTTGTTCATTTTAATATTTGTGTTTTTGTTGATTCCACAAGAAAAACTCTATCTCAAATTGCAAACATCAAATAGTATAAAAGACCATGAAGGTACTCTTTATTCCTTTCTTCACTTTAAATCAAAGTACCTCAATATTTAGAAAACAGCTCTACTATTTTAGTTATCAGCTCTTTCATTACAGAGAGATATAGGCAACAGGCACTTCATGGAGAAGTGAATCGCAAACCAAGACTCACGCATTCCATTCCTTTTATATTCTTACACATTTAGAAACCTTCGTCTTAAGTAACCAAAACCACAGGTATCCTACACCGGATCGAAACCACGACATTTGAACATCACTAGAAGGCATTATCATTATGGAAATAAAAGTCATAAGATCGAAATTTATCAATGTTTCCAGGGAAACCCTGTCATCAATAAAATAATAAAAGACAGCGTGGTATCTCTTTTACACAGAGCACGGGTGCATCCCACGCAAGCATTTTCGTTGCCATTTAGCAAGGTGAGAACCTAAAGCCAGTCTTTCGACAAACAGACGCACGATAATCACATTGATTTTCTAAAAACGTTCTCAAACCATTATCTTCATACAAAGAAACGACTCAGGTACAAAAAGAATTACATATCAGTATTGAAACAAACAGAGGGCGATTCCTCTCCTTTACATAGGTCCAGGACTTTTCCACTCAAACAAAAATGCAAATGCGTAAACCCCAGATTTAAAATGGGTATTATTACATTTTTAGTTCTACAAAAACATTCAGCATCTGACCGATTGGCCAACCTCCAAACTAAAACACTACATACATTATATGAGGGTCTATTCAACGGCGACCTCCAGACAACTAAAAAACGTGGTAGTAGGTTCAAACCAGGAGCACGAAGCTCCCCATAATTCACACCAACGACCTCAACCCACAGAGGCGAGAGGAAGAGCAAAGGAGGGATGACTCTGACTTACCAATAACAACGCCTCCGAGTCGAGTTTTGACCAGCAACTCAGTAGCCACGCTGAAGGGAAAATCCACCCATCACCTACTATTTAGACAAACCACACGAAGTCAAAACCCAGAGAGTCTTATCAGACTGTATTCAAGTGAAGCAATAGTAACGAAACATGGGATGGGACGGTTATTACCTTAAGTAACAGTCTCCATCTCTGCGTTTTAAACCAAGTAGAGTGCATTGGCCATGCGCAAGAGCTCAGGCCAGCGCACGAAAACCCCATCTTCACATACAGCGAAACAAGCAAAGCAGACTGCGAAAATACATTTCGTGGGTGTAAAACCCCACTAAGAAACCCTCGGTACATTTGGCAGCTCGGCCATGTGCCAGCGTAGGGCTCATTTAATTCTACACCAACCTCAATATTTCGATATGGACCCTCGTTCATATAGTAAGAAATGGCACTTTGGTGCAACAATGTTATACAAACGCGAAGGTCCACAAACTATACATAATACCAACGTTCCTTCATTAAGTCGACCTACCTTTAAGGTACACATTATTTTACAACTACCCATCAAGCCTGAGGGTGCCATTCTTCAAACATTACCTAGTTTACGCTTAGTATTTGACAGCATGGTGAGTAATGCAGCCCACAGGTATGACAACATAAGTGTACCTGCAAACCAAGCAAACAATTAATTGCATTAGGGAAATTCATTAAGTAAGTCAGAGGTCTCCATATTCTTAACCCTACCTCTCGGCAACCCAGTCAAGGTATCTTGCCTTCTCAAAGTCTTAATATCTCATCATGGGCCTCAACCGCCACCAAACAAAAAGGGATCCAAGTCACCTGAAGGACCAATGAGACTTTAATACATATGCCTTTAAATCCATATAGCCGAAAGACAGAGATTCATTGTATAGCATTCATAAAGCATTCATAAATTGGCACACATGCAACGGTGTATGCATCTAAACCATCTCAGAATTACTTCCGCAAATTCTTATAAAATACTTTTGTAAAACAGTAGAATCTGATTTCAGTAAACATGGATACTTAAGAAAAGGAATTTTAAACTCTTAATTACCACAAACAGGTACTGGTACATTTCTTATTATTTTACCAGTGTTGAAGTTAACCATTGACTCTGAAAATAGCTTTTACTACATGTGCAGAAAATTTTAAATTTTTATGATTTTTGGGATATTAAAGCCACCCTCCTCCGCTCACATTGCATGCTCCATTCGAACCAGAGATACGTTGTGGATCCATACGCTGCTCAACTAGGAACACCCAACCTTCCCTATTTGAATGCTTTTTTTCAATGCCTTTTTGGTCACGGAGAAGATCTAGAATCAAAAATATCACATGTTCTACACACGATAAAGAATTTTCGGTGGTGTTAGCAGGGATCCTTGCAACTTTGTTCCCAAATTTTGTGCAGCCTCACTTTCTACCCCTTCCATCCCTACATCAAACAGCAGTTGGGATGTTTTTTTCTGGCATACTTTGTAACTCTTCTGATCAATCTCTCCAAGAACTGAAAGCCGACGTCCACTGTAGATGCTACCCTGGACTCATGGGGTCTATTTAAACCGTTTAGTTTGTTTTGATATTATTTCTGGAAATTAACCAAATCCGTAGGTTTATAAAGGCACAAATTTTCAAACAATTTTCAAGGTTTATCTGATTATTATATCTATTAGTGAACTATTACTATAGTTCGAACCTAAGAATTTATAAAATCTATGGAGTAGTCTAACGCTCTTAAAAAATTGTTCCAAAAAACAGAGGAAGCGAAAATCGATGGCTATAATCAAGATGTTCAGTCAAAGAATCAAGCAAGAGCAAGCGAAAACACAGAAGTGTATTATCATTGCTATTCAAGAAGTGTATTATCATTGCTATTCAATTTGAAAATTTGAGGCAATAGTTGATATTAAAACTTTCTGAACATGGAAAGAGAAAACACAGAAGTGTATTATCATTGCTATTCAATTTGAAAATTTGAGGAAATAGTTGATATTAAAACTTTCTGAACCTGGAAGAAAAACAGAGGTAAGGGCAATTTTGATTTTAAAAATTTGAGGCAAAAGTTGAGATCAGTAATGGCACGGATAGAGCATAGTCTTGGCCTTATGTTGCAGTTTCAGTCTGTGCTGATCACAGGAGTGGCATTGATGCCATGGATCCAGACATTGAATGCTCAAAGCTGTACTGGTCTGAGTTACCATTTTTATTACAAATCGTGTCCCAATTCCTAGGCTATCATTAAATCTGTTGTAGAAGATGCTGTGAAAAAGGAAGCTATAATAACTGCTTCCCTGCTTCGATTGCAATTTATAAAACTAACCCAATTAAGAATAACCTATAGGACAACATGCCTTTAATATGATCCAATGTAGCCATAAAAATGGTTGTTTCCATGCGTTGAGTAAACTTTGCAATTTTATTTTATTTGCATTGTGTTGCTTCTCCTGCACAGATTTTTTCTACAATCTTTCTCGAGATGTCCACTCCACTCCCTTTTTGCAATTTTTCTCAAATCAATTAAACCGTCTATTTCATCTCTACTTTTATCCAGTTTTCTCTTTGTGTTTTGGACTCCTTTCTTTCATTTTTTCTCAAATCAATTGAGCCATCTATTTCTTCTCTACTTTTATCTAGCCTTCTGTTGCAGCAACATCTTGACCTCAACATACCATTTATTTAATGTGTTTCGATCTTGTTGACACATATGCCAATGTTTAAAAAATTTGGATTTATTACATTTTTTTTCCTCAAAGCAAATGAACCATCTATTTCGTCAAAGCAAATGAGCTATCTAGTTTTTTCTTACCACAACATGTCAATAACATCCTTTATCGTATTGACATCATGCACTCTCCACCTTCCTTGCATTTTTACTCAAAGGCCAACTTTGTTGTCATGCTCTTTGTTCAATTTGTCATATGCTTCTTTTGATCTTTTTACTTGAGCTGCTATGGAATTTTAAATATCCAATACATGGGATTTTTATTCCTGAACCTTTCATTTTTTTTAGTGGTAAAGGCTTCAGCTTAGCACTGGTTACAATACTCCATAACCCATTTTCACTTAGCATCACCTCAAAAACACTGTAACAGACGTGTATGAATTGGACATAATTCCAACTGTAGATAGGCTCATTCGTAAAAAAACAAAAGGATAAAAAAGGAAATTGCTCTTCATGTTGCTAGTACCATGTAGTTGGAAACATGCTCAACCTATGCACTATGATAGGATGTGAAAATGAATATATGAAAAACAAAAACATGAATAATGAAGAACTAGAGCTTAAAAATGGTGAAACACTGAACACATACTCTCATTTTTATTCATTCAGAATCACAGATTTATACATTAAATAAATCTAACCAATTCCATCTTAGATCTCATTGACTGATCACACTGACTACTCAAATAAAATTAACTAATTCGACCTAATTACTTTGATCCAATAGATATATTATTCTGATTAACTAGATGAAAGAAATAGGAAATATTCTTACATATTCCATGAAGAGTGGAGGTCATAAGCATGAGATTCCAATATACTTGAGGGCATTTTACAAAATATAGTAAACTAAAATCACTTTGCATTTGGGGTTGTTGCAAGAGATGTTGGATCAGCATCCATTGCAACATGTGGAGCAGAAGGATTAGGATTTGCCATCCATCATGTAAGAGCATTGGCAGAAAGAGCACTTATAGGTTGGAATGGATAGAATGAAAAGGATGGAGACCTTGAAAAAGGAGCACCGATAGGTTGAAATGGATAGAATCAAAAGGAAGAAGAGAACGCATTATTAACAATTTGTGGAGACATTATTCACAGATGCAAGCCCATAAAAAATAAGTATACCATTTCATTATTCACAATGTGTGTGGCAATAGAAGGAAACACTGCCTCTTTTCAAATTGACTCCAACTAATACTCTAATCCATCTAATACTCCAACAGATAGCAAACTCAAACTATTAATTGATGGATTTTATATGTCCCATAAAATTAATAAGGACCTTAACCAGTCCCAACCTGTAGCGATTTGTTTTAATCATAAACATGACTATAGAAAATGTCTCTATACCCATATTGCTATTCAATACTAACAAACTCTGAATGAGTGAACCAGGTCTTTTACTAATGCAAAACTACAGATCAACGTGCAAACATGAATTGCTTATCACAGTTTGTACATAAATCTTTCTATGGTCGCTTCTAGCCTCTCCCAGAATAAAAATGTAGACAATGCTGGTTTTATCCAAATCATGATTCATGGAACATTCTTTTCACATAGTTTAAAGAATCTTTTACATTATAACTCATTATTTAAAACCGACTACAAAAGTGCTAGACGAAAAGCCAGATATGAGATAACTGTTATGGCTCATCTAATTGTTGAAAACTTCCCGCTGAATAATGATATAATAGTGTAGCAGACGAATTTCTAGTGTTTTCTTATATAAAAATAAAGCACAGCCACCATGAATTCATTGCTTCTGTTGTTGGATGTAGTTAATTACCCCACCGTTGAGATATATGACCGCCAAAATTTTGAAGAGGCTACACCGCCCAAAATTGTAACGAGCAAATGTTTTGAAGAGTCTCCATGGCCACACCGCCTTGTTCGAAGAGACAGTCACCGCATTAATTCAGATTAGTAAAACTATGAAGAGCCACTGCCATTAATATATTTTGACGTTGTAGAACATGAAGAACCATGTCAGCAATCGCATTCATCCATTAAATAGTTGTGAAGGGCCAAGGCAGTCTTTATTTCTGTCAGCCTGTAACCGAGCATTTAGTTTTGCAGATTCGATTTTGTAATGAAGGGCCAATTAACATTTAATGATCTATTAGGCTGAAACACTATAAATACCAAGTATTGTAATCATGATTTACAGAGTGAATGAAGTTTATGTTAAATCCATATCTTTTTCTGTGTGTTTCTATTATGCTTTTCTTTTATGAGTTTGTAAACTCAAATTTATTTTGAAGTTAGTTTGTTGTAGCAACTTAAGAGATTAATGTTATTATGAGAGTTAATTATATTTAATTGTTATTAGACAAGTTTATGAACGTAGGGGTCATCATAACTTAGGTGTTTGCAACACAGCTGCAATAGTCATGTAGATGACCGTTAGTTGAAAGTAGGTGAAATTTCTGAGTTTCTGAGATCCATGTGTGTTGCTGGAAGTAACTGCAACACCCCCCTACCTTACCACATTGGTATCAGAGCCTCGTTAAGTTTTATTTCTCATTTTTCGGTTTAGAATAATTTGAAATTTAATTTGAGATGGCTACTAACAACATTGTAGTACAGCCACAAATTTATGTGTTGAATGAGATGAATTATGACACATGGTTTATTAATATGAGAACTATCCTACGTGCTCAGGATCTTTGGGAGTTTGTTACGATTGGCTATCCAAAGCTAGATGATCAAGCTATTGAATTGGCTCTGTCAAATGTTGAGCATGTTCTGTTGAGGGAGAATAGGAAGAAGGACAATAAAGCTCTTGGCCTTATTGAGCAAGACCTAAATGAATCTATGTTTTCAAAGATATCAAGTGCTGAGTCTTCGAATAAAGCTTCGGACACTCTTGAAACTTGCTATCAAGGTGTGACCAAGGTGAAGAATGTTAAGTTGCAAAATTGAGAAGGGATTTTGAGAATCTTAAGATGAAGGAGAATGAGACTGTTGATAATTTTATGATTCAAGTTATGAGTACTGTAAACCAGCCGAGACAGTATGGTGAAGACCTCTCAGATCAGCGTGTGATTGAGAAATTGCTCAGATGTTTTCCAAAGAAGTTTGAAGCAATGGTTGTTCCAATTGAAGAGTTTAAAGATCTTAGTCAAATGCATATTGATGAGCTGATTGGTTCATTAATTTTCCATGAATCAAGAATGAATAGGTATGATGATACTCAATTAGAAAATGATTTTAAATCTCAGTTACATGTTACTAGAGGCAGAGGCAGAGGAAGGTCTAGTACCAGAGGAAGAGGAGGTCGAACTGGTGATCATAGTGACAGCAGAAATGATTCAGAATGTGAAGTGAAGTTACAGCAGAATACTCCCAACGTAAGGGGGAGTCGCAGCCGAACATGGCAGCCAAGAAATCAAAGGTATGATAGATTTAAAGTTCAATGTTTCTATTGCAAGAAATTTGGACATTTTGCTAACAAGTGTTGGAAGAAGCAATCAGATACTGGTAATATGTCTACAGACATTTCAGAGGAGACTGAAAATGAAGAGAAACCTATGTTTTTGACCTGTAATGTCACCCAGGAAAGTTTAAAGGATATATGGTTCTTGGACAGCGCATGCAGCAATCATATGAATGGAAATAAAGAGTTATTTGTAAATATAGATACAAGCATTGAGTCTGAAGTGAAGTTAGGTAATGACAGTAAGGTAAAAGTTAATGGTAAAGCTGTATATGCCAATAATGGTAAAAGAAGAACAATTCATAATGTTTATTATGTTCCTGGTTTAATGTGTAATTTATTGAGTGTGGGGCAATTGTTGGAGAAGAAGTACAAAGTGTTATTTAAGAACAAGGTTTGTACTATTTATGACAAATATCCAAGTAAGCAGTTGATAGCCATAGTAGAAATGACAAAGAACAGAATGTTTCCTCTAATTATGAGGAATGATTTCACTAAATCTTTGAATGCTTATAAAACTAAGAGTTTAGATCAATCATGGTTATGGCGTTTGAGGTATGGCCATTTACATTTTGGTGGCTTAGATTTGCTACAGAAGAAGCAGATGGTAAAAGGGTTGCCTAGTATCTAGCAGTGAGCAAGCTCATGTGAGAGTTGCATATTGGGAAAGCATCATAGAGAGAAATTCGTCTTTGGAGTCGCATACACTGGAAAAGCACCATTGGAGCTGGTACACACAGATTTGTGTGGACCGATGCAAACACCTTCTTTGTCTAGTAATGTTTATTTTATGACTTTCATTGATGATTTCAGTCGAAAAACTTGGGTGTATTTGCTCAAACAGAAATCTCAAGCTTTTCACTACAACAAAATAGCCCTTTACGGGCGGTTTTGGCTTGCGAGGGTCTTGGTAAAACCCCCTCTAAAAGTTTTTTCAGACCTTTGGAGGTGGTCTTTTCAAACCACCCCTAAAAGTCATGGAAATTGGACATTTGGGGGCGGTTTTTTTAAATCCGCCCCCAAAAGTCCTGAAATTTGACTTTTGGGGGCGTTTTTTGGAAAATCCCCCCTAAAAGCCCAATTCTCATAACTTCTCGGGTCGGTTTGTCAAAACCCCCCCTAAAAGTCATGAGAATTGAACTTTTGGAGGCAGTTTTTTTGGAACCCCCCTTAAAAGTCATGAGAATTGAACTTTTGGAGGCGGTTGTTTGAAACCCCCCCTAAAAGCCCAATTCTCATAACTTTTGGGGGTGGTTTGTTAAAACCCCCCCTAAAAGTCATGAGAATTGAACGTTTGGAGGCAGTCTGTTTGGAACCCCCCTTAAAAGTCATGAAAATTGAACTTTTGGAGGCAGTTGTTTGAAAACCCCCCCTAAAAGCCCAATTCCCATAACTTTTAGGGGCAGTTTGTCAAACCACCCCCTAAAAGTCATGAGAATTGAACTTTGGGAGGCTGTTTGTTTGGAACCCCCCTTAAAAGTCATGCGAATTGAACTTTTGGAGGCGGTTGTTTGAAAAGCCCCCCTAAAAGCCTAATTCTCAAGACTTTTGGGGGTGGTTCTAAAAAGACCTACCGTAAAGGCTTTTTTGAAGGTTGTTATTTACCCCCCCAAAAGTCATGAGAATTCTCATGACTTTTGGGGGGGGGGGTTAAAAAACTTGCCTTCAAAAAAACCTTTAGGGGGATCCTTTTAGAACCTCCCCCAAAAGTCATGACAATTCTTATGAATTTTAGGGGGTTTTTAAATAACCGCCTTCAAAAACACCTTTAGGGGGGGGGTTAAATAACTGCCTTCAAAAACACCTTTAGGGAAGTCTTTATAGAACCTCCCCCAAAATTCCTCATTGTTAATTTCTTAGTCGATATGTCATGTAGTGAACAAATTGCTTAGTTGATAGATTATATAGTGAACAAATTACTTGGTAATTACTAACATATATTAATTATTTTTTTATTGTATACAAAGAATGCATTGAGTACGTTGAACTCGATGGATAAATAGCTCAAGTGGTTGAGTGCTTTGAGTTTCATTCATTAGGGAGGGATGAGAACTTCTAGGGGGGTCAAGAAGCCCGATGGTTGGTGGAAAAAATCATGGGGCATCATGCCCTATTCTACAATAGTTATCCATGAGGTTCCTCTCTCAAGTTACTTCATCCTCTTGTTGTGAGAAGAACTAGAGAACATATGGGAATTTGTACAGTTTGAAAAAGAGCAGGCTTCAACAATCCAGGGCTAAGGAAAAGGTTAGGTACAAGGTGAGGGAGTTAGAGGTTTACTCTTCCAATATGCATGAATTCATTGCATGGGTCAAGTGTGACAAGTGCATGAGTCATTTACATTCATTGGTTGTGTTAGTTCAGTGTCTTAGTGGCATTATTTATGGTGGCCATTTCAATATTTGTAACATTAAGGATGGTTCTCGTGGCCTAGACCATGTCCTATGAATTAAACTTAGGGTCTAATGTGATGTTAATTTTCCATGGGGTTGATGGTCTATGCATGTTAACCTAGATTACCACATAAGAATCTCTAGCCTACATGTGAGATCATCATGATCATCATTGTCATCATCGTCAATGTCATTGTTGTTGTTGGTTTGTCCATGGTTATGTAAACCAATAAACCAACCATGGTTTAATATTTATAGGTTATGTAAACCAATAATTTTGAGATCTGTAACACCAAAAATTAAAATTTTCCTTCCAATTTCAACATGCTAGTTATTTTCATTCCATCACCCTTTCTTCTCATTGTTTTTCCCTTTATGTGAAGGGTGACTCAAGTGGCTTCCAATGGATAACAAAACCAACAACTGATGAACCCAATGCCCGATTGATATAGGGAAATTAAGACACATTCACAATCTAAGAAAACTTCAATAGACCAAAATCTGTATGTAATCAAACTAAATCTAGCTACCCAGTTTTAGAAACTCATTCTGTAACACTAACTCTCAGACATCCTTCTTGAGAAAACCCAATGCCTGATATAAGGCAATCCAAGCTTCAAAACACCCTGTAATATCCCAACTACCAATGGATGGCTTGGCAAGTGTTCCATGGCACTAGTTTATGTAACTAACTTGGTATTGGATGCAATTGCTTAAAAGTGTTTATTTAATCTCAGAATAGTTGCATGTAATGTAATCACATAATTTTAAGAATTGAATATCTTCCAACTTGGAACAACCCCAAGTATTTTATTAAGAATGTCCTTCAAATAAAACAAGCAGCAACACTACAAAGGGGATATTTTCTACAATTTCATAATGTGGTAGGATTTGGGGAGTTTTTGGAGTAGAAGCGAGGCACTTAAGGGATCAGTGGGTTAGTGGAAAAGGGTTTTTGGTTTTGTGGGTACTAGTGGTTAAGTGGCTTATAAGTTATCATGTTATTCGGTTTGGGGCTAGATGTTAAGGTTAGGTACAAGGTGAGGGGGTTAGAGGTTGAAGCTTCCTAGGTGCATGAATTCATTTCATGGATCAAGTGTGCCAAGTGCATGAGTCATTTACATGGGTTGGTTGTGTTAGGTTAGTGTCTAATTAGTTGCATTATTTATGGTGTCCATTTGATGGTTCCAGATCCATGAAATAGGTCTCTAATAATAACATTGAACATCTCTAAGTAATATTTAGCATCCAAGAAGGGATATGGGTTCCGTTGGGAAGATTTGAGCACTAATGGGTTTAAGGTCACTAAACACAATCGATAGAAGAAACCCAAGCCTTGGGCTCTAAAGTAAGATTTTAGGGATCAAGGAAATGAACAAGGCCTTAGTTGATCACATAACATTGATCTAGGACATCTTAAGTATTCTAGTGGAAATATAGACACCATTAGTAGGTTTTTAGCTGAGGGGATAGGCCTCAAAATACTAGACATGGTTTGAGGAGGAAGACCAACATCTCATGCCTAGAATACATCTATGGCTTATAAACCATGCATAAGTTACAATACCAACACATAATCACTAAGATAACTTGTCCATTAAGCAATGTTCACTATGGGCTTCAAAACCCTCAATGCCATCCACTTAGCAATCAATCCAAGGTTTCTTCAAACTAATGAAACCACGTTCACAAAATAATCTTTATTAATCCATCACCAAATGTAGATTAACCTCAAAATAAGAATAAATAGTGGTGAAAGCCACTTTCTAATGTCAACTAGATATAAAAAAGGCCTTTAAAGAGGGGATACTTCATTATAATAACTAGTGATCACAAGGGGATGTCCCAAAATCCCGCTTTCAAGGTTACATTGGCTTCATAAAATTGCTCCAAAGTGGGCATACTTAGGATTAACCCCTTCCAAATGATGTATTGATGCTCGACCCATTTTAATCCATTATACAAAATTTTCAACTCAACTCTGGTGGACCAATGAATCCAATAGATGAGAGAGAGATCAGACCTTGAATGCCTCTATGATGGAAAAAACCACCTAAAATGTAATTAAACTAGGTTTGGATCCATGATTTAATTATATACTCATGGCAGGGAAGGAAACTTTGTATAAAAGGGCTTGGGGCTGTAGACCACCCCTGTGGCATGTATTAGTGATCTCACCTGCCAACAACCTTCACAGATGTGTTATCATACAGTAATCCAATGGAGAAGCGGCCTAAGAGTGAAACAACAAGCCCTATATATTGCTATAGCATGGAATCAAAATAAAATCCCATGCTTGAAATTGCATATTGGTATTCACCAAGGTTGGTCACACTTTCCTCCACCAACCACACATGGTCTATTGAGGGTATCACTGACGTATGATTTAGTATGTTGGTTCCTTTAGGTGGTTTTGAGAATTATGAAGGTGTCTTAGGGCCTTCGAAATGGCAATATTATAGGGATGAAGACCTTGCCTTTGGCTCTAAATAAACCATTGAGGCATTTAGAGACATGCATAATTCCTCAAAGAATCACATAATACCTTCCATGGGCATCCCATATGCTAGACATACAAAATGTTGTTATGGACAATCCTTTCATTGGATTTGAAGGTTTAAACACAAATTATGATCTTGATGATTCAAATATTGAGTTGGATGAATTCTGAGATCAATTTGATATGGGTATCTAATAAATATTATTTAATAAAATTCTTAGTTGATTCAAACTGAGTACTCTTATGGTTTTCCCTTATTGATTTGACCTCCTTCTTGATTCAGATCTTAATGGTGAATTTCTTTTCACACTCTCCATGACTTGGATGGATAGTTGACAATAGGTCAATCTCTTATGTTATTTATCCTTAGTTTAATAAGCAATACTTTCCTATGGGAAAATGATGAAAATTGTCATTTTCATCATCGTAATCATCATCATCATCATTCTCATGATGAATGTCATTGTTCTCATTTTCATCAACATCATTGTCATCACAGTCCCATATCTAAGAAGATGGCTATGGAGGATAACCTTCACATAGATAAATAATAGGTTGAGGTATTGTTTGTTATATAAATTATCTAGACAAGTCAATCCACCAACTAAGAATGGTCATCCACCACCACCACCCATAGAATCAAGAAAGAGATCTCAATTTGTCAATCCTTACTATGTCTGACCCTGGTAAGTTTCCTCATGTTAATTCTAATTAAACCTCAAGCTCCAATACAAGTGTTGCCCTTCTATCAATTCATTTAAGTTTAATATTTATTATCATACCCCCTTGGAACCCAAACAAACTGATTTATCAAAAAATGTTTGTAGAATCCTTAGAGCAATACTTTCTAATCCCTAGCCAACACCATTTATGGTTGAGAATATGAAAATATCTAATTGTCTTTGACCCCTATCATCCATTCTTGTTTAATGAAAACATCCTTGGAAAATGCTTTCACAGTGGTTCATCTTTCATAAATCCAAGAATTTGACATTTGATAATGAAATACAAATGCCAATGACAATCCCTATTAATCATTACTGCGGTCTCGAAGGCTAACACAATAGGACTAGATTCCTATCACGTTATTCCATGCTAATGTATTTAGAGCATAATATTGATTTGAGAACTCTAATTTTTTCAAAGTAATAGTTCCTAAACCATGGCCTAATAGTGCCTAAACCATGGTCTAGCGAGTTAAAGTCAAGAGTGCATCACCGACAAGAAGGGATGAAAGGGCAGGGGCAGATTGAATAGGTGGATGGGTCTTTACAACCAAAAATCCAACTATGATCTTTTTAATTGAAATAAACATAAATATATGCCATTGGAGTTGAAATTACCATTGATGTTTTTCCCCCTAACCTCAAATATTTGTGGGAAACTAAATTCGAACCTACTCCCACTTGATGTGATATTTTGGATAGTGTAACTACAAAGATTGAATTTGTCTTTTGGTGAGCCATCACATGGAGAATGTGTGCCTTACAAAAATTGAATTTGTCTTTTGGTTGGCCATCACATGGAGAATGTGCGCCTTATTTTGGATCGAATATGCAAACCGGATTAGTTTTTGTGGAATGTAATGATTTTAGATGATATGACGAGAATGGTCCATGAGGAATCCCTAATCTGTATCACGAAATGAAGCAAGGTGGCCATACATCCAGACCATTTCACATTCCCCTTTTTCTCAAAGTGGGTGCTAGCCTTTCAGCCCTTTTGACTCTGTGAAAGGTAGAGAAGATTCATGAAGACATTTTCATAGGTGGGTTTGAGTAAGATGTTTTTTTCGTTGGATCATACATAGGTTTACTAAATGTAGGAGTATTGATGATGCACACCAGGTGTTTGAAAAAACATTTGAGTGAGATGTTGCGTCATGGAATATAACGGTGTGCATGTAATGCCGATTCTAGAAATGCCTGTGTGAGACACTATATCCTGGAATTTGATGATTGTAGCTTATGTACAACATGGGTATGGTGAAGAGGATTTAAAACTATTTGGTCAAATGCATCAGGAAGGCATTAATCCATATCGCATCACCTTTTCTTGTGTTATGGGTTCAAGCACCATCTCGGTGACTCTTAAATAGGGTAAGCAGATTCAAAAATAAATTGTCAAAGTTGGATTTGAGTCCTATGTGTTTGTGGGTAATTCCCTTATTACCACGTATGTCAAATGCAAAATGGTTGGACAGTTTGAAAAGCCTCGATATGAATATTTTGAGGAGGTTAATGCAGTAAATATTCCTAGCTATAGGGGAGATAACAATAATGGAGACACCTTTGATGAAAAATCCCATGTTCCTAATCAAGAGAGAGTGATCATAGCTTATTTCCAATCAAAAGCCATAGTGAATTTGCTCCATGATTTTGCAATGGAAGGTTCTGTTGCAATGCAATTGTTGAAAACCAATGGAATTTGGATTTCCCCCATTTACAGAACGCATCCCCCCAAAGCTTTTTAGAGTAGGTTGAATTTTACCCAAACCCCTTTTTCCTTCTTCCCTTTTCTACATTTCTTAGTAGACAAAGCCTTGTACACCCAACTTTGATAATTGATCACATGCTATATATTAAGAGGAAGTAAGTGAACTTATAGACCTACTCAATGATTGAAGAGGCTGATCAATAGATAAGTCATGAATTTATATCATGTCTTGGTGCGAGTTTTCCCACATCCATCCCCCCTTGTGCTTGGGATTACCAATGTTCAACATTTTTAGTTCTCATTCCATTGACATCTACTCCTTTCAACATACTTCCTTGGGGTCTTTGATAACAATCAAGATCTCATTTCATTTCAAGTTTTCACCCCTATTTATTCTCTACCCTTTCCCCCAAGTCCCTTGATCCGAAATCTAACATTTCCTCCATGCATTTTGAATTATTCGAGCTTTTCCTTCTCCAATTTTTTTTGGCAAATTTGAGTGTGGAATCACTTGCTAGATGATCATAGGGCCTGATTAGATTACGGTAGGTTTAGATGTTTTGTCTACTATTTTTATCATGCTCATCGGGATGGCCATTCTGAGTGCAGGCCTTTGGTCCCACCGTGCTTCCGCTTCAATGTTTGCTGATATTTCTGCATTGACCACCTTTAGGTGCTGGTTTGTCATATTGTAAAGCTCTAATACAACTTTTTACTTAATAAAAAGTCTGTTTTTTCTGTGTGAAAAAAAAAACCTCGAAAATCACAATAGAATATTGACATAGTACAAGGTTCGGACATACTTCCAATTCCCAACCTCTATTTCATTTTCCTTTAAAAGTCCCTCTTTTAAATCCACCTCCACCAAAATACACTTTACTATTACAGAATTCATCCTTTGATAACTTTCATCCACCTTTATAAAATTCCCTAGACTATTTCCCATAGGTTTGAAGATATCCATGGAGTCATGGACCAAAACTCTAAAGGCATACTTGACATTTTTATCCATACAATATAGATTGTAGATCTCTTTGTTTGAGGATCTCCCCGACTTCATTAACATACGCTGAAAAATGTTTCGAATGGGTTTTGCGCAGAGGGTTTAGATGGTTTGGAGTCTGATACCTTCATTTTCCCACTGAGCTGCAATGGGGCCTACCAATTTGATTTGAAAACTATTGTGGCATCAAAGACACTTTATTGGGTTCAGAG
Organism: Larix kaempferi; assembly: GCA_027924585.1. Lineage (NCBI taxonomy): Eukaryota > Viridiplantae > Streptophyta > Pinopsida > Pinales > Pinaceae > Larix > Larix kaempferi. Next base: position 326,093 of record BSBM01000665.1, on the reverse strand, counting down.
AATTTGAGCAAAAAAATGCATAAAATGAAGAAGAGCACCCTTTGGAATATCCAGAGTTCAAATCACTAAGAGTTGAGGAGGATAATTCAAGGGACGTTGATGAATCGAGGGATTTGGGCATTGGCAAAGAAGGAAATTGCGCTTTGGTAGCTGAGGAAAATGTGGAATTGAAGCATGAGAGTTTGGATAATAGGGTTTTGGGAATGAAGGTTGGGTGGGTGAGGGATTTGGGGATGAATATTTTCGGTGCGAGGGTTGGTGGAAGCGTTAAGTGGATTCACGGGGATATCCCACTACTCTGTGGTTGATTGCAATGGTTGTTGCTCTTCTGGGGATTGTCATTCTACGGAGCCACTGGAAACACGAACGCTGGAATGACAAGCATCTAAGGCTACCACTCTGTGCTAAGTATCAGGTATCTTGAATTTCTCATTTTATGTCTGTAGATGCTTAGTTTTTAACATGCTTTGACGCCTACATGCTCTGTAATACCACTTTTATTCGAATCAAAAAGGAAAATTGAAATTAATCAAGATTTAGTCAAATGTTTGAGTCCGTGTTTGAAAATCCGAGTCATGAAATTTCTTAGTTCATTTAGTTTTTTGCTAGAAAATGTGCGTTGGAGAGAAAATTATGGTTGCAAATATTTTTTAGTTTATTATTTAGTATGTGGTCTCACCCCTAGAAAAAAATGTTCTTTTTTATATTATACACATGGGTGTTTTTCAATTTTGAATTTTGTAAAATGGTTGTATGAGATTTTGATTACGAAAATTGAATTTGTAAATAGTCATTACACCGTTGTGACCATATAGCTCGGTTGGAAGAGAGGTGTTGTGTATGTATTTGCACCTAGGATTTTTTTATTCCTATCTGGAAGTTTATAGATTCAAGGTTAAGATGGACCTATGCTATTTTATAGTCCAGGTCGGTTAGGGTGATCCTTTAACTCTGTGTACACTTGTAGCAGTAAATTTAGTATAGATGGTGCAATGGGTGCATAGGATATTGAGTGAGGACACTAGCCCAAATCCATCTTAAATAGGTTCTAATCCATCCAAGCTTGAGGATGCATATGTTCCTCACCATATTTGCAAGCATGTCTTTGAGTGGCCACTGGCTATCCAATGATGATTGAAATACCAACTGATGACCTATAATGTTTTGTGTGTCAAGGGGGAGAAAAGATGGAGGATCCTTCAATTACCTCCATATTCTTCTTTCTCCTCTCTAGAGTTTACACTTTCTATCTAACGATAAATGAATGGTTAGCCTCATAAAATCTACAGTATGTATCAATTGTTTTTTAGCAGCGAGTTTTTCTTAGTAGCTAGGTATTTTCCTTTCAATAGGCAGGTGCCTAACTTCTTTAATGATTTTGATGGATTGGCTTATGTAGGGGGTATCTCCTTGTGTTTCCCTCTAGACCCCTTCATTTTTTTCATTCAGATGGTCAGGGAAAGACTAAATTTTTTCTTCACTCCCTTTATTGTCCAAGTCCTATATGGTCTAGTGCTTTGCTTCTCCTTTCATCTTATCTACTGGTTTCATATGTAGGATGAAGAGAACTTTGTTTTAATTCCGTTGTTGTCTATTTAAAAATGTGAGAGATGAGCCGCAAGAGGTTGACTATGGGATGTGGATTGCCAAGGTTGGGAATGTCAAACAATAATGAGTGATTGTTTTTTCCCTTCAAGAAGTTTCCAAAACGATGCACCATGTGATTCCTTCTCTCTCCAATTAATTTTAGCAAGGTCTAGAATTTTCCTACTCACTTGTGTCTGTAGCTTTTCACCCTAATGGAGATTGTACTAAGAATTATTGAAATCATATTAGAGGTATCCTATCCTAACCTTTTAGCAAATGATGACTCCAACCTACCCATCAAGATTGTCTCTCACTTTTTTGCTCGAGCCACCCACCTCCGCATGTGCTCCATTATCAATATGGGTTAGGTGGATCTCGCTCCCCCGAGATCACAAAAAATATGATGGGAAGCATGATTATCATGCCTTGTCCCTCTATGGAACCCAAGTTATTTTGGTTCTATCCATCTTCAATATTAAATAATCAAACTTTCGAGCTTGTTGAGATTCACATCTTCTAGTAGTTCATGCTAGGCCAATATTATGTGTTCTTATCCCAATCGACCTTAACACTAAATACAATTTTTGGTAATCCTTGAGGGGAACATGGGGGTGAGATTGGGTCCACAATTGAAAAAAAATACACATGGGTCATGAAATCCTTGTTCCATAAGTTCAAACTCTTCCTCTAGGTGCCCCCATGGCTAGCTCAAGGTGTCAGGTAAAACCATGTGGCAATGTAACTTTGTCAATGTTATGAACCTAAATGAGAATCTGGAGGTGGGCTTGAACCTAAAATTAGGTTATCACTAGAAAGTTTCAACCCATACATGCAGGATTCCCCCATTGATACCTTAAGGTGCTAGATGAAGCATGTGATATTGGAACCTTGACTGAGGGTGTGAACTCTTCACTTCCCTTTGCTAGTATCTAGTGATCTAGATTGCAAATATAACATGTGTGGTTATGACTCATGCTAGTATTAGATTTGATTTTGTATCAGTTACATGCATCCTGGTATAGTTTGTTGTGATGTAAGTAATTTCCCATATAATGAAGCTTATTCTTCTTATTACAACTTGGTGCATGTTATCCCTTCATGAAATTTATAATAGTGAAAAATAGGTTATCATGTCATTTTTCATTGTCTGAAACAGGTTAGCTTATGTCATCCTTTTTTATTCAATTTTAATTTTGTTCATGCTAATTTTGTTTTTTTTTCAATTTCATTTTTTAAATGACATTTTTAATTATTTGAAATAGGTTAGCTTATGTCATCCTTTTTTATTCAATTTTAATTTTGTTCATGCTAATTTATTATTTTTTTTCAATTTCATTTTTTAAATGAAAAAGTTATATATATATATATATATATATATATATATATATATATATATATATATATATATATATATATATATATATATATATATATGATTCTTGATAGGGAGAGATCCAATTACAACAAAGAGTGTTGAGTTCATGTCATCTATTACAGAAAAATTGTTCAAAGCTCAAACTTTCAACTAGACTTCACGAAGTTGGACAAAATTTAGATTCCATAGAGCTTTTTCAAAAAATATCAATTCATACCTATATCGGCTATAAAATATCAATTCTAATTCAATTTTTTTTTCAATAAGATTCATCATTAAATTCACCTATAGATATAATTATTAAAATGTTAAAATATATTAACAATTTTAATGTCAAATTTAATTAAATGTAGTATTAATACATTACATTTTTAATATATTTAATGCATATTAATAAAACAATTATACATATATATCAACTTTGTGAATAAAAAAGTTGTGCATCACATAGCAATTAGCATCACCCGCCCACAGAGCCCATAGTGTAACATGAGAAAGATCCTACCTAGTCCTTGGGGATTCTACTAGAAAATGAAAAGGATCAAGAAGAGATTGAACCAACATATATTGAATGCCTACCCAAAACCCTAAGAATTCCACTTGCAAATGAAAAATATTGGGAAGAGGTTGGACCAACGTACAATGTGGACTAACAGAGAATCTTATCTTCTAAAGCTGAGCCAAGAGTAAACCTCCACAACAATTTGAGAATAGTCCATTTACAAAAACCAAGGGAAGTTTTCTAAAATTAAAGTCAGGATGGGGGTTGGTTGAATTATTTCCACACATGCCTGACGATCCCATTACTAGGGCCTTCATAATGTTGGGGGTGCGATGCAACAAATGAATATCATGGATGCTTGGGTAAATATTAACTGTGTTGGGTATGCAATGGATAATGAGCCACTTATCCTTGCAATTAGTTCGGGCCATTAAATAATTGATTTGCATGTAATGGTGGAAAGGAGGTCAAACATTTTAGAGTTGTAATCTGTAGTGTTCATAATAGTTGTGGCATTTCCTTTATTGGCTTTTAGGATCACTATTTGGATTGGCACTATGCCATTTTTAAGGCTTCAAATTCATTTATAGAGAGGTTGGATTTTAGGGGCTCATTTCAAAATGCAGGAGTGATCTTAATGGACTTCTTTAGCATCATAGGTAGCAAGGGTCTGGATGGAAACTTCTATACTGCAAATAATATCTTGTATAGGGAGATGTTAGGAGGAAAAATTGTAATCAAAGCCTTTTGATAAGAGTTTATGGCACACTTCACACCTTAGGAAGTAGTTATGATCTTGTTTTAGCACTCCTTACCTCATGTTTGGTAAGTTTTGAGCCTTGTAATAGCAAAATGTTGTAGCAGAGATCATTCTAAGCATACTCTAAGCAAGATAGGGTAATGTTTGAAGACTTTTGAGGCATTTTTTAATCTCCCAGCAGCTCTACTATTTAGTTTTGGGCACATTCATACCTACAAGTCAGTGGCAAGCAATCATGATAGTTTCCTTGAATGAACAATAAATATAGGCATATTCCAATATGGGGAACTAAGGAAGCATAGATTAACTTTGTGTTACTGAAAAAGAAGCCATATATCCATAGATCTAAGTGAGTCTGTGTATAAGGAAACATTGAAAGGTTTTATATCAAAATGTGGGTATTCGCTAGACTAGTTTTCTGTAGTGGTATCCCATAAGGTGATTTTGTGAGAGCTAATTCATAAATTGGAGTGCAGCATTTAGTTATTTCATGTCATCTGACAAAGCTTCCATTCAATCATACGTTCACCCAAATCATCTTTTGGAAAATATAATTATCATTGAAACAGTCCAGCACTACCAAAATATAATTATTGCATCTACTTGTTCTATTGATAAACCTTCGTGAAACTACATTGAGCTTCATAAAAAAATTCTAGATTGTTTCCCCTCACACTGTGGTATTTCTACCACAAAGTACATAGAAAGTATATTTACACAGCAATTTTCTAGTTGGACCTTTTAGCCCTGAGCTCTGTACTAGGATTCTAAACAAAACAGATTTAAAACATTTAAATTATAGGCTCATTTATTTAAGTTGACATAACTTGATATCCGTCATACTAACCACACATTTACAGTTTATACATATTCTGATCCGATACCTTCCAAAGGTAAAAAATGAGATATTTCAAATAGTTTCATCTTTGCAAAACAAATTAAAATTACCTAGGTGCTTAATAGTAAGTTTTTAGGCAAAAGAATAAATAGGTATAGTTTTAGCATATCTTTAAGTCTTTGTGATGATTCAGTTGTAACAAATGCTCACCGTAATGACACGAACCTTCCACACAATTCTAGAGCCATGTCCGAAATGTTGATCTGTACCATACTTGAAGAAAAATATCCTGATATACTGGCGCTCCTACCCCAACCAAAAAATTGTCTTCCATAATAATGAAAGAATCTGATTCAGCAACAAATTTATTAATTTCCCTTTCTTTTGGCTTGCATGTTTGAGCCTGATATTTGGGGTGTTGCAAGCTATAAACATAGTTGTGTATTATAGTGATATGCACATATTACTAGATGGTATTCATGGTGGCACTTGGTTTTGATGTCTGCAGTAGTAAATTTGAATCTTGTAATTGTTCAGTATATAATTCAACCTTTTCCTGCATTTGTAACTGTCTAAGAAACTGGATGTGCCTTAGACCCCCCCATGTATCTCGTATCGATATTTTGGGAGTCGGGACACATGCATCTTATATGTCTGACAGGTGTGGGTTCATTGTGTCCGATACATGTGTTCCAAAAGATATATCCCACACAAGTTGGATTGTCAGAATTTCCACATACGGGCTTCGAATGTGTTCAAAAGGGTGTAGATGTAGCCAATGAAAGCTTTACTGATTGTTCTATTGTATTTCTGCTAAAATGTTGATTGAACAACATTAAAGGGAATGCCACATGCATAATACAATGGGTAATTATACTTTTAGATTATGCTCTTCTTCATTGTCAACCATTTTACACAATGGATTGGTGTTTAACCCTTTTTGAGAATTTTCAACATTCATTGGCACTTAACTTTTTTGATATTGGTAAAAGGAGGCATGCCCCTTCATTTATCGTTCTGCTAAAATGTTGATTAAACAACATTAAAGGGAATGCCACATGCATAATGCAATGGGTAATTATACTTTTAGATTCCGCTCTTCTCCATTATCAATCATCTTACATAATGGATTGGTGTTTAACCCTTCTTGAGAATTTTTGACATTCATTGGCACTTAACTTTTTTGATATTGGTAAAAGGAGGCACGCCCCTTCGCTTATCGTTTGCTGCAACAGCTCCATCTTGCTCTCTCTGAAGGTTCATAAAATCTTCGATTGATAAGTTATTGCAAAATTTAATTCCATTTCTAGGCAACTAAAGGAAATGGGATTTCAACTGAGTATATGGGCCAACATAAGGGTACTTGCAAAATAAGCAAACCCATTTGTGATTTTCTGAACCACCATATTTTCCTCCACCGTTTTTCTCTCTGTGATCCTTGCCTACTAACTATTTCTATTCGTTGCCAAATCGAGGAAAGTGATGCAAGTCATTTGGGTCATAGGAGAAAAATATAAAAAAAACTTAGACACTTGGATTTTCCAGCATTTGTTCTTTTTTGACATCTGAAGATATCCTTACCTCAACTGGATTTGCATCTTTCTGAGTTGGACTCATGGATTTTCCATTGTTTGTTCTTTTTCATCTCTGAAGATATCCTCACTTTTGGATTTGCATCTTTCTGAGTTGTGTTGTTGATTGTATTTGTATTGGTTCCTTCTCCACAACATGGATTTTTATGTGTAAAGACTACTAGTTCAATAGGATTGGTCATTGTTTTTTTAGTGATCAGTGTTGTTTGTTTCTTGTTCCTGATTTTACAAAAACAGACTTCTATGCCTGGCAACTACAAAACCCCCTCTTTTCATTGTTGTTATGTGCTCATACTTGATTCTGCCAAATGTAAAATTGTGACATGCTAGGATTTGGGAGGGTTTTTGTGCAAATTATAATGAAAAATAAAAAATGAAGGTCTACACTTCCAGAGCAGCAATTAGCTGTGTGAAGGCTTCAGCGGCTCATATGTATAATCGTTGTAGTATAAAAAAAACTAGACTGTTTCTCCCTGCTCAAGGTGTTTCTTAGCTGTGAACAGTGAAAATTTGTCGCTTGATACATAGCAGTGGAAAAATCTCACATTTTAGCATAGGCTCAAGTTCTAGTTGTGGTACAATAGTATAAACTGTGAAAGTTTTGCTAAGTACTTATGACTGAAAGCCTTACCACTGACCAAAAGTGCTTTGCAGCTACACATAGAACTTTACTGCATTGAGCAAAGAGAATGTTGTGTCTGCATTGATGTTGCATAGAAGGCATCTTCGTGCAAGTGTTTTTTCCCATCATGTTCAAGAGCCATCTGCATTTGCAAGATATTGTGGATCTTGTAGATCTCTGCACAACTTATCTCTTGCACCACAATTGTCAGAATGTTCTTGTGGATTCGTGACACTATCAGAGCTCCTATCAACCTGCAACCTTCCAGCCTGCATGTCTGAATGTCTATTTGTTGGACAAAAATAAAGAGGGTTGCAGTTCATCAAGACTAGTAATGGTTTAATAGGAAATCCAATAATACTATAGATTTTGTTAAATTTGCATGAAGAGATTTGGTCTATGGGATGAAAACATATCTCATTGTGGCAGTCCTTCACATAAGTAACAATGCTGGAATGCAAGAATATGAGAGAAAACAAGTGTTCCAAAGTGCTACTCATCTGGATGTGTTCCTTGGGGTGGTTATCTGCTTTGGTTGTACTGGATTTTTTAAGCTTGTTTCTGAGGTGCAATGCTCTCTAGCTGTGTATCCTCAAATTCTGCTTCGTAGCTGATGTCTCTTAATGATATCCTCTTCCAAATGTTGTTGTATGGCTCACAATGGAGTGGTGAAGTGTTGCTTGTGGGATTTATCTGCTATGGTCATGCTTTCTCATGTCAACCTGTCTCTGGCATGCGTCATCATTGATACATTTTTTGCAATATCTTCTATCTTTGTATTATAGAATTCTGTGTCCCAACTGTTGTTTTCTAATGTTGAGCCCTTGTTAGTGTGGTTGTATGGCTCACATGGAGTAGGAAGTGTTGTTTTGTCTCCACTCATCTTGTTCCACATACCTGACAAGTTCTATATTCCCATTCTCCCTTGGGTTCCTTCCATCTTCCTGTTTCACATCCTAGCTGATGTGAGCTTGCCCTTAGTTGGGTTGTTATATGCTTCTTCCCACGTAATGTTTATTTTAAGGTATTCTAGTAATTTGATTTTGCACACACTTTTGAATTTGTCTATGTAATATTATTTGTTTTTCTTTGCAGTTCTTTTGCATTTGCTATTTTTGTAACAAGCCCATGGGTTGATTTTCAGCTCCTTTTTGCCCGTGGATCTTTCTTCCACTATTCCAACTTTTGAGCCTCTTTCTAGATTGTATCTACCAAGCGTTTCTTCTTTTGTAAGGCCTCTTTGCCGTTTTAGTGGAAGTTCTTTGTTGTTTGTTTCAGGAACTCTTTAACTGTACATAATTAGCATCCGTATTGCATCCTTTTTTATTGGTTATAGACCAGTTTCTTCTAAAAGATTTCATAAGGGAGTGGCTTCCTTTATTTAGATTAAGGTTGTCAGTTTGTGTTTCTGCACTGTCTCTAGTTCCACCTTTTTTATATGATTAATCCCCCTACCTCTCATCCACACAGTAGCACTGGTATTCAGATTAAGGTTGTCAGTTGTGTTTCTGCACTCTCTATCTGGTTCCACTTTTTTGATATGATTGATCCGTGTACCTCTCATCCACATAGTAGCACCGGTGTTACGAGTCTAAATAAAAGTGATTATTCCTAATACCAAATATCCACTGTCCTGAACCTATTTGGAGTAGGGAGGTGACCTTCAACCCCCTGGAAGCCTATTTCTTGTGTATTTCTCCCAATTTAGCCTTTCACTAAACTCCAAACATAGGTATTTATAGTTCTGGGTGTTATCTAAAGGCTAATATTTTAACTCAAGTTTAGCTCTTTGCCTTCTTTTTAAGAGGGAATATAATCATCTTAATGTTTTATGTGTTGACTTGGTGGCTGGTCAATACTTGCCATATTCACAGTATGCCAAGTATCAAGCTTGTCTCATGGCCATGTTTGGCATCAAATTGGTGGTCCTAAGTATGGAAAGTATGACGAGTTACCTTTTAAGAAACGTTGCATCGAATGGTCTATGTCAACTTTGAAATATTATCGTGGCAACAATATGACTTGTGCACTGATTGGGAAATCTAAGTATTTTGAACTATTTATAGCATCATGTTTTAGGGGAGGCGTTAAAATTGTGGGTGCTTTATCTTGTATGTAAACATGGAGTTACCTGCAAGAGAATTTGTATACTATATACTATTTATTGGGGTCCACTTTAAAGTTACCTTTTAAGAAACGTTACATTGAATGGTCTATGTCAACTTTGAAATATTATCGTGGCAACAATATGACTTGTGCACTGATTGGGAAATCTAAGTATTTTGAACTATTTATAGCATCATGTTTTAGGGGAGGCGTTAAAATTGTGGGTGCTTTATCTTGTATGTAAACATGGAGTTCCTGCAATAGAATATGTATACTATATACTATTTATTGGGGTCCACCTTAAACATCTGTGGGTATTATGGTTTGGTTCTTATTGTCTTCACATTCAATTTTTTTATAGAGCTATAGTTCTATAGACTATTACTATTATGATGTATACATTGAAACCAGTTTTTGACTGCTTTAAAGGATGCAATTTTCATGTATTTTAGGTTATCTAACTTTTGTAGATATCTAACTTTTGTAGATTAATCATTAAACATAGAAATTAAATTATCCCTGAAGTGATGTTTTGTAATATATGTTTTGCACAAAATTCTCAGTACTCTTTATGTTTATTCTGAGTAGATTCGATGTTCTGGCTCTAATAACTGCAATTTTGTACTAATCAAGGGGTATACATCTTTTAAATATTAGCAAGCAGGAAGTTGTAGCCTCGTCTTTATCTGATAAAATTTTATGTGGGTATGAATGTATTTCAACAGTCTCAGATGCAGCATCATATGGTGACGATGCAGGGCAATGATCTATCATGATGCATAAGAGGTCATGAATTACTGGTTAGTACATAGCCAACCGAATTTAGATGGCTCATTTTGGGAGGATCAAACAAGAACCATTCATTTAACTTACTTTTGTGTTATGGTGCAAAGCTTTTAACTTGATGCAATGACAGGTAGTTGTGATAGCTTTATTGTACATTGGAAGTTGCAACTTGTATGTTGCCGTACATGTGAAAATTGTTGTCATTGTAGGCAATGCTATGGAGTCGATTTTGTAAAGTTTCTTAAAAAATATTCATGACTATCTAATTCCATTAATGGATTTGTTTCAAACTGGACGGCATGGACAGAATTTGTTCATGTGACATTTTATTAGCTATAACTTATAAGCAATTTTGAATTTTAGGTTGTCTGTTTGGATGGATGTTTTCCTGGGTGCATTTAGGTGAGCCATTTTTATTTGACTCTAATGTCCCAGTGTTTGGTTTGCAATTGGTGATATTTGTTAGCTTATTGTTTTGGTTAATTTGTATATTTGATTCTGTCAACTATTTTCTACCAACATATTTGTCTAAAGTTTCTAGCGTCCCTTTTTAGTTTCAAGTGTATGCAAATAAATACACATCTTTGTACTCATTATTTATAAAAGTTTCATGTTTCTGAACTTCAGTAAATTCATTATTTATAAAATTTTCATGTATATGAAATTCAGTAAATTCATATTTTCACGTCTTAGTTCTGCTTTAAGGAAACGAGGTTGTGTACCCTGTATTCATGTGTCTTTTGGATTTAATATTTTAGCCAGGAACCTCTTTTGGATGTAATATCTTAGGTGGAAACCTGTGGGGTGTAGTGGAGAAATAATCTACATCATATGAATCAGTTCAGATATTTGGAAACAGGTCATTCAAAGAATTAAAAATTAGCCAACTTTTTGTTAATTGTTCAACTGTGTTGCTTCTGTGTTTTTCTTTGACCATGTTAAAAGCCATCATTGTGTACATGATTTTAGGGTTTGTTCTCGTATTTTACAGCAAGGAGTTGTGAATTAGTTTTTTTGTTAAGCTCGATTATATTAAAATTGAACTAAAAGAGAATATACAGAGAATTAGTTTGTTGGTCTGCTACAGGGGAAACCAAACAAACTTCAAGACATTAGATTGTCATTTTTAACCAGTGTAGTTCTAATATCCTTCTTGTTATTGTTTCTTGAGATAAGAGTAAATTAATTATAATACGAAATTTCTAGATAAAAGATGGTAAAGCTTAAAAGGGGTATCAACATAGAAGAAACTAAATAACTTGATCATCAGAAACTGAAATCATGGAAACCCTTTGTCCTAGAACTAGAACATGTGCTGCTATGAATTCAAGTCTGCTTGTGGCTTTAACAATAATTTTGAGCTTAACATCCATTAATTCGAGTCCCCGGCTTTAGCAACTAATGTTGACCTTAACATCCATTAATTCAAGTCCCCGGATTTAGCAACTAACGTTGACCTTAACATCCATTTTATGCATCTGGGATTAAATTTCATCCAACAGAAGTAGCAGAGCGCATTGTGCTCCTCCTTTTCTTGTCCATGAGGACCTTACAAACAGATCTTAAACATTCACGTAAATAGAAACAGTAGTAAATAACTCTTTAGCAAGGATTCATTACCAAAATGCCACCATTATAAAGTGAGAATTCAATGATGTTTATCAGGAGTAATGAAAATATATTCAGACTTCTATTGAATTTCAAACCTAGTCATTTCTTGTAGCATAGCAGACTTATTTAATGATCTGAGAATAGAGGCAGAAGATGACTGTTTTGGTCACTTAGATGGCTCAGTTATGTAGGGAAGAACTCCTTCCTGGTCCACGTGGGCAAGATCTCTTCTCAATGCACAGTCTCAATACCCAACATTCACACCCAGCTATGAAAAATAATTCACCACAATACAATAACACAATATGACAGTCAAGTCACTAAGTCTCTATTGAAAGCTTCTGATTTTCTTTATCTAATTTCATTTACTGAATGTTTTTGTATATCAGAATATGATCACAGGAGCATCTCAAATGGGTGGAGGTATTATTGTCGTATCTACCCCTGATGGACCCATGCCTCAGACTAAAGAGCACATCTTGCTTGCTCGTCAGGTTTTATTTTTGACTTCTACTATTGCTCATATTGCCTTTCTTTTTCAGTTCTAGTATAACTCAGATTGCCTTTATTTTCCGAAGAGATGCAAATTTTCATAGTTTGTGGCTTGTTGCAAACAGGCAAGCTAGTGCATCAATTTCTGCTTGGAAAGTAGGAATAAGTGGCACAATTTGTTTATATATCTTTATTCTTGAGGCAGGTAGGAGTGCCATATCTGGTATGTTTTATTAATAAGTTTGATGTGGTGGATGACGAAGAGTTGTTGGAGCTTGTAGAAATGGAACTTCGTGGTATGCAACAATAACCCAGGACTTTACTTGAGGCTTTCATCTCTTTTGTGTATGTTGATTTGCATGCACTGAGCTTATGTTTCCTCTAGATTTTTAACATATTTAAAATTTGATTTGTGATCACTGTGACAGAGTTGCTTAGCTTCTACAAGTTCACGGGTGATGAGATCCCTATTGTGAGGGGTTTTGCATTATTAGCATTGCAGGGTACTAATGATGAAATAGGAAAGAAAGCTATTTTGAAGTTGATGGAAGCAGTGGATGAGTACATTCCAGACCCAAAACACGTGCTTGACAAACCTTTTCTTATGCCTATAGAAGATGTTTTCTCGATTCAGGTAATAATTTTATTTGTTAATATAGGGCAGTTCCACAGTCCTGTCTATGCTGCTAATATGAAGTGTTTTTATTTGTTAAATATAGTTTTTTCCTGTCTTGCTAGAAAATGTATTTCCATTAACATGCTTCCAAATAGGATGGAATTTCATCAAGAAAATAAACCCAAGGGAATCCAATATGGCTTGGATGTCCACCCTCCAAAAAATGATCACATCTAAACTTTAGCGTAAGAAGTCTAACACTTAAAGCAAAATACACAAGTTTTTAAAAACAGACAGTCCTCCGTGAATCTACCTTTCCATCTACAATAGAAACACATACTATTTCTTGGCTGGAAGGAACTTTGAATTTTGAACCAACCATTGAACTTGTTTGGGGGCTTGTTACGTACTAAGCTGGCTGTTTTGGTGTCCTAACCAATTTAATTGGTACGGAACTGGTCCATTTGGCCAGTTCTATCTCAAACTGGTATGAGCATGGCTGCATGGCATTTGACCCTCATAATGAAAAAATAACCTAATTCTACCATCGCCCCTAAAACCTAAAATATAGTTGATATGCAGTAGGCTAGTAGCTTGTAGCATGTTGTTTTTTGGACTCTAGAGACCATTTAGAGCCTTGTTTATGTATTGTTTTCAGATATATATTCCACTTGGTGCCATTTTGCTATATTTATCCTTGCATGGTATATACAGGAGTAGACTTTGCGTATTTAGTCTCTAATGGTTTGGAATCTTGTATTTACATTGACGTATATGAATATATATATGGTTTTATTGAGCTTTTCATTTTGTATGTATTTTTTACTTTTTAGTAAACCAGTTCATAAACCAAGTCATTGACTGATTCCGATGCAAGTCTGGTTTGACCATCTGTTGGTTCTGAGTTCGATTTGGTAGCAACTTGTATCAGGCCACAACATTCATTTGCTCTAGAGTCCATAGTGATAGTGAGTTAATTTTATGTGCACAACTCCATAATGAGAATATGAAATATCAAACCCACCAGTGAGCAACAAAGTATTTGATCAAAGGTTTAAACCATTCCACTCATACAATAAATCCAATACTCAGTATTTGATAATAGGGACACTTCCAGCAGTCTAAAATCAGTATTAAACGAGTGCTCTATAAGAGTACAAGACCCAGGAAAAACACTAAGGACTACCAATTAACCAATATAACATTGTACAGGGAAGAAGAATGAAATGTAACCTTCTCTGAGAAATTTGGAGGGAAGAAGAATGAAATAATTCCTTAAATATTTGTTGTGTCTTTGTTGTATAAAAAATGTGAAATTATGGTCACTATTGGGTTATTATACAACCATACTAGGCTATTGCCATTGCATTTTGAGGAAAAAAATCCAATAGTGATGGAGGCATTTATGGGTCAACCTAAGAAGCTGTCATACTTAGAAAAATTTAAATGGATTTTGGAATGAAATAATTTCTCTTGTAGCAAGGAATTTTAAACAATAAATGACAAGAAGAGTGAATGCTCAACCTCATAACAATAATAGAATTTGGATGTTATGATTCAAACAAAAAACAAACATTTTGGAAGCTAAAACTTACAAGAATGGGGACCCTAAGCCTTGTGACCTGTGCGAAGACAGAACAGACCTAGACGAAGTTGATCTCCGCACGGTCACATGAAGCTTTCCATTGTCTCCAACCTCTACATCAACCTGTAGTGGCTAATCTAGTTATCTAATCATAATGCCATAATGCTAATCTAGTTATCTGCCATTTCATGTTCTATGTTAGGTTATTAGTACTAGTGGTCGTTACCGAGTATTCTTCCTACTAGCTACTGCTACCTACATTCTCTCACTAACTGCTATTGTTCGTGCTTTCCATGTAAAATCACGAGTAATAAAATACTCTTATGTAAGGGAATGAGTCAGGCTTGCTCTTTTTCAATGTGTTCCTTCTCTTTCAACCTTTTTCTCTCCTACTCCACATAGAGGCTCTCTTTGTTCTCTTGAATGGTAAACCCTCATCTCCTAACTTCTTTCACTTATAATCTGTCTATTGCAAGTGCAACATGCATAATCAAAGTTTGAATTCCAGAGTTGATTTCATTTGCTTTGTACCGGTTGGTTGCTGATATTGTTTCCCATGAATGCCACTTCTAGTATCTTTATTAATTCTAGCCCAAAAGTAGAACACATTTTCATTGTTCCCATAACTCAAGTTGAAACAGGGGTGTTGTCTCCCTTAGGTCCATTTCCTTGTTGTCTTCCTTGCATACATGAAAATTATTAATACTTTCCCGTGGTCTAACTTTGACATTTTGCAGCCTCGGCCTGGAATTTCACCACGGTCAGGGCATAAATCTATGCCACCAGCAAGCCAACAGATTCACCTAGAATTTTTTTCCAATAAGCAAGGAACACTACAGACAACCGTGGGCGTGTCTCCATCAGTTCAACCATAACTTGCATAGTATACTCCACAAGTTCATCAGTTTCCTCTTCTTGAAAGGGCAACAACCACAAACTCTGATCCAAATTTTAGGGGGCATATGGTCTAAATCTGGATGTATAAACCATAAAAGCATTAGATAGAGAGGCCACCCTCTCTCATCCATGTTATTTAGTAGCACATAGTTTTGGCCCATGGTATAGCCTCAAAACACAATGTAATAATGCTATATAAAGGCCTAGCAAGCCTTCTCATGAAAACAAGTTACTCATTTGGTTTCTCTCATATTTTCTATTGTTCATTGTGAGATTAATTAGATCTGAGTGACTTATTGGTAATTATTTTAAGAGGTGGGGCTCCTCTTTGAGCCTCACCTCCCATTCACTTCATATGTTTTTGTTCATGCTTATTCTTATGCAATATTAGGGTTTTCATGTGAATTTTAGGACAGATTTGCATGCTTAATCTCCTCCTCTCTCGGCATTCAAGCATTCTGGTTCTCAGCTCCCAAGATCCGGATAAGTGGGAGAAACAGAAGATAGCATATACAGAATCATATACAAAGATATATTGCAAATAACACAGTGATACAGTAAACACATATTCTATTAAATAGCGGAAATAGAACAGACTGTAAAATACAATAGCTAGAATGGTGGTAGCTATCTCTGAGAAGAGATGTAGCCGCTATGCTCATTCGTGCCAAGATGAATAAAAAGAGAGGCCGAAAGGGCCTATTTATCATAAGCATGAGGGAAAGAATCCCAAACATCCAAAAACCTAACCCTAGAAGATGAACCGTCATGAAGTTTGCGGCCCCAAGGTGGTTACTTGAACAGTCAACTTCCTGGGGTCATAACTTTTGCATACGATCTCCGTTTGGGGCGCTCGGTAGCTTGTCGGAAAGGTCTATCCAAGATTTACAACTTTTGATTGGGCCCAAATGCATGCCATTGCAAAGAATTTGGTCCCCCAAATCGCCAAAAAATGTCGTTTAGGGCCTCAAAATGGCTCCGGAAGTTCAGGACCCAAAAAACTGCTAAAAATAGTAATTTACCAAAATTGCCAGAAGACTGCTTTGAGCCAGTTGGAAGAGGTGGGCCACCACCGATATCCACCTGGATCAGTCCTCCCTCCTTAGGAAGCAATGGTCTCCATTGCGTTAAATCCCTTATCATATGTCGAGCTGTGTGTCGAGTTGAGCTCTTGGTGCGACATTTGCTGAAGTGGAAAGGTTGCCTTACTTTGACATCTTCAGAGGGTTGTGATTGTTGATGGATGCGCTGGAGCTGTTTGGTTGTTGTGGTATCCTTGGTATGCACCGGTGTGGATGGCTTCTTTTTGGAGGAGCACCTTGAATGCGTGGCCTTGCACTGTAGAGGTACCCGAATAGGCGATGCGGCACTGAATTTGTGTTCTTCTTGTTTCTGCTGAGTAGAAGGATAATCTGCAGAGGTTGTTGATGTCTCTGCGATCTGATGTTCACCTTTAGTGGCATTTGCGAATAGGGAAAATTTCCCAGTGTGGGAGATTATTTTCCTGCCCTGCTTGGTTGGGGTAGGTGAAACTGTCTCTGGTATCCGATAGAGTTGTCCTCCCAAAGTGACAATGACACTGCGAGGTCGGGATTCATATACAGCATGACGCTTCCACATATATGGCTGTCCTAAGAGAGCATCACATACTTCGAGTGGGGCCACATCACATAATACCTCATCTTTGAAGGGCTTGATGCCATATGGTAGGCGACATTGGTGACTGACACGGATCCTTCGTCCTTGGCTTAGCCATCCAATGGTGTATGGTTGTGGGTGTGGCGTTATTGGTAGCTCCAATCTCTTGATGACTTCTTCTGAGATCAGGTTCTTCTGGCTGCCACTGTCCACAACAAAGTTTAGGGGAATTCCCTTCACCCACATCTGTGAGTGGAAAAGGCGCTCCTCTGCCTCGGACTCTTCGGGTTCCTCTGGTTGAATCTGTGTGGTGGCAACAACGGCACTGGGTTCTGCATCAATGATCTACTTCCCTTTTTGCGTAGCTATGAAATTAGGTTCTGATTCAGAATCAGAACTGGGATCTGATTCTGAAGCTTTGATCTCAGCCACCAATGACTATTTTGAGCGACATTCATTAGTGTTGTGCCAGGGGCTTTTGTGGAACTCGCACCACTTCCCAGTGTCCTTCTTTGTCTTTTCTTTACCCTTCTTCGCCTGTGGTTGGGACTGGTTGTCCTTTTCCTGCCCCGTGTTCTGCGAGCCAGAGTTTCCCTTGCCCTGCTTCTGCGTAGGTTCGAAGTCACGCTTGTTCTTTTGCTGAAATTTCTGCTCAATTTTGACAGCATATCGATAGGCGGATCCGAGTGAAGAGATTTCCAGGAAATCCATCTCTGTTCGGATGTACCGGTGTAGGCCACTGCGATATTTCAGTACTAGGTGCCGCTCAAAGTCCTTGATACCTAGCTTTGTGCGCAAGGTATGAAATTTGTTGGTGTACTCCGACACCGTTTGGTCCCTCTCTTGATGCAGAATGGTCCATTTTGTGTACTGGTCATCATAGTTTCCAACAAGGTAATATTGTTCCTTGACGGCATCTATAAAAGAGGCCCAAGTGGGATTGGAATATTCAAACAATCCAGACTCGTCTGATGAGTTTTGCTCACAATAAGTTTCCCACCAATTTTTGACATGGGGGATGGCCTTGAGGAGTGCAAAGACGATCTTTTCCCTGTCGAAAAAATTGTGGGCAGAGAAATACCCTTCTAGTAGATTCAACCATTTATCCAGGGCATCGGCATCGATTTGGCCTTCAAATAAAGGGATATCAAAATTAACTTGTACCTTGAAGGGAGTCGTATCTCCGAAATGGCTGCTTGTTGAGGGTGCATTTGCCACTGTTGGCATGCGTTGAAGGATCTGGGCAAAATTATCCATCATCTCGTTCCTCTGTTGCGTGAGGGTTTCCTCGAGCAACAACTTGATAGGATCTACTGCTCCGTCGTCTCTCTTTTCTTCCGACATTGGAGGCCATTTGGGGCGGCGAGAGTGGTCTTCTCCAAGTGAAACTAGTTCGAGACCCAACTCTCTGTATCCTGACCTCGTCGGGGACATGCACCGAGAAACAATCAAAGAGCAGACTGCTCTGATACCACTGATCCGGATTTATGTGGGAACGAAACAGAAGATAGCATATACAGAATCATATACAAAGATATATTGCAAATAACACAGTGATACAGTAAACACATATTCTATTAAATAGCGGAAATAGAAGAGACTGTAAAATACAATAGCCAGAATGGTAGTATCTATCTCTGATAAGAGATGTAGCCGCTATGCTCATTCGTGCCAAGATGAATACAAAGAGAGGCCGAAAGGGCCTATTTATCATAAGCATGAGGGAAAGAATCCCAAACATCCAAAAACCTAACGCTAGAAGATGAACCGTCATAAAGTTTGCGGCCCCAAGGTGGTTAGTTGAATAGTCAACTTCCCGGGGTCATAACTTTTGCATACGATCTCCGTTTGGGGCGCTCGGTAGCTTGTCGAAAAGGTCTATCCGAGATTTACAACTTTTGACTAGGCCCAAATGCATGCCGTTGGCAACCATTTGTTTCCCCAAATCACCAAAAAATGTCGTTTAGGGCCTCAAAATGGCTCCGGAAGTTTAGGACCTGAAAAACTGCTAAAAATAGTAATTTACCAAAATTGCCAGAAGACTGCTTTGAGCCAGTTGGAAGAGGTGAGCCACCACCGATATCCACCTGGATCAAACTCCTTCACAAGTGATTTATGTTCCCTTACCTCAGCAGCCTCTACTAGCTTCTATATCAAAATTGTTTTTTACACCTTATCCTTAGTAGCCTGTATCAACACCTTCATCATAGTTTCATTCTGCATCCTATTCTCAGCAGCCTCAACCAACATCTTCATCACATGTGCTTTCTTTAACATATTCTTAGCAGCCAAGACCTGTGATTAATGAGAATCTACCTTCCCAGACTGTCAATGTGCCTACTATTGCTCGTGTATGGGGTTTGAGAATGCCTCCGTCATCATCCTTTATGGTACAATTTATCTTTACTTTATGCAAACCAAAGTAGTTATTATGGGTGAGTTCTCTTTGTTTTTTGTTGTAGCATGGTAGCTTTTAGCAGTTATATTACATTCTTGACTAACTTGGAATTCCCCAATTCTGAAAGGGTTCTAGCTCAATGTAAGAGCACCTGCCTTACAAGCAGGAGGTTGGTGGTTCGATTCCTCCATGCCCTATTGATATTGCAATATTGGTATTTTTAATAAAATATATTTTATTATGATTTATTATGGCTATATAGGGGGTTTCAAACCATCTTTGTATGTTGCTACGAGGGGGGTTCTAAGCCGCCTTCATATGTCACTACGAGGGGGGTTCCAAACCACCCCTATAGGAATCTACGAGGGGGTTTCAAACTGCCCCTATAGGCCTCTACGAGGGGGGTTCAAAACCGCCCCTATAGGCCTCTACGAGGGGGGTTTCAAACTGTCTCTATAGGAATCTACGAGGAGGGTTCAAAACTGCCCCTATAAGCCTCTACGAGGGGGGTTCTAAACTGCCCCTATAAGCCTCTATAAGGGGGGTTCCAAACCACCCCTATAGGATTATACGAGGGAGGTTCACAACCACCCCTATAGGCCTCTACGAGGGGGGTTTGAAACCGCCCCTATAGTCCTCTAAGAGGGGGGTTCCAAACTGCCCCTGTAGGTTTGTATGAGGGGGATTATGAGGGGGGTTTACAACCGCCCTAGTAGGTCTCTATGAAGGGGGTTCAAAACCCCCCCCGTAGGTCTCTATGAAGGGGTATACGAGGGGGGTTTAAAACCACCTCTGTAGACCTCTACGAGGGGGGTCACAAACCTCCCCCAAAATTCACTTTTGGGGTGGTTCCAATCTCATCAAAAACTGCCCTTAAAGGGAAAAGCTTTTAACATCATTGCCTTTAGCGGCAGTTTTTCCAAAACCACCCCCAAAGCCAAACCCCCCCCCCTAGGTCACTTTTGGGGGTGGAAGACAACCCCCCTTAACGGCCAAAAATGTAGTAGTGTTTGATGTGTTTTAAAGTTTTAAAGCTATGGTTAAAAAGGAGAGTGACAAATGTATTAAAGTCTTGAGATCAGACAGAGGAGGTGAGTTTATGTTGAATGATTTTGTGGAATTTTGTAAATATCATGGAATTAAAGGACACTTTACTGCTCGCTACACTCCACAACAAAACGGAGTAGCAGAAAGAAAGAATCAAACCGTTATGAACATTGCTCAAAGTATGATGAAGGAGAAAGATCTTTCAGATGAATATTGGGGAGACGATGTTACTTGCGTTGTGTACATTCTGAACAGAAGTCCAACTAGAAGTGTGAAGGATCGAGTTCCACAGCAAGCATGGAATGGTAAGTGTAGCAACATATCTCATTTAAGAATATTTGGTTATTTAGCTTATGCACATGTACCTGAAGAGATGAGGCGAAAGTTAGATGACAGAAGTCATAAATGTATTTTTATTGGATATAGTGAAGATTCTAAAGCGTATAGACTCTATAATCCAATCACCAAGAAGTATGTCATCATTAGAGATGTAATGTTTAAGGAAGAGGAAACATAGGATGGCAGCATAGATAAGTTGGTTGCAGAGGACGTTGTTACATCTCACGCAGAAGATGAAGAAGATGAGCGGGGCATACATGGAGGATAGTTAACTCCACAAGCATCTACACCAGCAGTAAGGACACTTGCCAGAACTCCCAAAACTCAAGAACGTGGTGAACCATCAAGTGTTGATGGACGCCAAGGAACAGGATCAAGGGTAAGCAATGAATCAAATCATGCATTAGCTTCATTAAGAAACAGAGTTATAGGTCATAAGACTAGAAGCTTAAGAGAACTGTATGGGGAAAATGAAGAAGTAGATCAAGTTTCAAATTTTTCATTGATAGCATGTGATCCTGTAAGTTTTGATGAAGCCGTTAAAAAGGATGTTTGGATAAAAGCAATGGATGAAAAAATTGATTCCATAGAAAGAAATAATACTTGGGATCTTGTAGATTTGCCTGATAATAAAAATTGTATTGGTGTCAAATGAATTTATAAGACGAAGCTCAATGTTGATGGTGAAGTTGAAAAATACAAAGCAAGACTTCTAGCTCAGGGGTTTAGCCAACAACCTGGTATTGATTATAATGAGACGTTTGCACCTATGGCCAGAATTGACATGGTAAGAATGGTATTAGCTATTGCTGCTCATAATAAATGGTATGTATATCAAATGGATGTAATATCTCCATTTTTGAATAGATCTTTAGAAGAAGAGGTTTATGTAAGGAAACCTCCTAGATATGAAATTGATGGACAGGATGACAAATTCTATAGATTAAAGAAAGCATTGTATGGATTGAAGCAGGAACCTAGATTATGGTACAGTAGGATTGATGAGTATTTGAATAGTGAAGGACTCAACAAAAGTCCAAGTGAGCCAACCTTGTATACAAAGGTAAACCAAGAAGGAAAAATACTGATTGTTTTCTTATATGTTGATGATTTGATCTTCACTAAAGATCTTTCAGTAGATGAGTTTAAGAAAGCCATGAAAACATAATTTGAGAAGACTGATTTAGGAATGATGAAATATTTTCTTGGTACTGAAGTAACTCAGTCTGAGGATGGTATTTTTATAAATCAAACTAAGTATGCAAATGATGTACTAAAAAGATTCAAAATGATGAATTGTAATCCAGCTGTAAATCCAATTGCAACTGGTACAAAACTCAGTAAGGAGGATGATGGTTCAAGAGTTGATCCAACGTTGTATAAGAGACTGGTAGGAAGTCTCATGTACTTGACTGCAACAAGACCTGATATAGTTTATGCAGTAAGTATGATTTCAATATTTATGGAGTCCCCAAAGAATAGCCACTAGAAAACTGGAAAGAGGATTCTGAGATATATTGCTGGAACAACAAATTTTGGTATCCAACATACATCAAATTCAAATGTTAAGTTGATTGGATATACTGACAGTGATTTTGCAGGTTCTACAGATGATAGAAAGAGTACATCTAGATATGTATTCAGTTCTGGATCGGTATCAGTAGCATGGGCTTAGAAGAAGAAGCCCATAGTGACACTATCCTCTGCTGAGGCAGCGTATGTTGCAGCAACAGCAACTGCATGTAATACTGTGGGCATGAGAAGAACTCTTTCTGAGTTGCAGCATGAACAATATGAACCAACTCAGATATTTTGTGACAACAAATCAACCATTGCACTATCAAGAAATCATGTATTTCATAAAAGAAGTAAGCATATTGACACAAGGTATCATTTCATTCGAGAATTGATAAATAAGAATGAAATCAATATGGAATTTTGCAGATCAGAAAATCAGTTTGCAGACCTATTTGCAAAACCTTTGGGCAAAGAATTGTTTGAGTTTCATAGAAAAAACATTGGGGTTTGTGAGCTGTAACAGAAATTCAATATTTCAAAATTTTGTTTTTAAGTGTTGTAATCAAGGGGGAGAATGTTGGATGTAGTTAATTACTACACCGTTGAGATATATGACCACTGAAATTTTTAAGAGTCAACACCTCCCGGAATTGTAACCATAAAATGTTTTGAAGAGTTGCCACCACCGCACCACCTTGTTCAAAGAGACAGTCACAACATTAGTTCAGATTATTAAAACTATGAAGAGCCACTGCCATTAATATATTTTGACGTTGCAGAACATGAAGAACCATGTAAGCAATCGTATTCATCCATTAAACAATTCTGAAGGGCCAACTCATCCTTTATTTCTGTCAATCTGTAACAACCTGCAAGAGAGCATTTAGTTTTCCAGATTCGATTTTGTAATGAAGGGTCAATTAACATTTAATGATCCATTAGGATGAAACACCGTAAATACCCAGTATTGTAATCGTGATTTACAGAGACAGAGTGGAATACAGAGTGAATGCAGTTTATGTTAAACCCATAATTTTTTCTGTGTGTTTTTGTTATGATCTATTTTATGAGTTTGTAAGCTCAGAATTATTTTGAAGTTGGTTTGTTGTAGCAGCTTAAGAGATTAATGTTATTTTCAGAGTTAATTATATTTAATTGTTATTAAAATTTTTTATGAATGCAAGGGTCATCATAACATAGTTGAAACAATCAGCTGCAACACAGTTGCAACAGTCCTGTAAATGACTGTTCGTTGAAACAGTCAGGTGCAAAACATCTGCAACAGTCATCTAGGTGAAAAATCTGAGTTTCTGAGATCCGTGTGTGTTGCTAGAAGTAACTGCAACACCCCCCTGCCTTTCCACATCTATATCATTCTCATGCAATTAAGACGATTCGAGAACTCCATCTAAAATAAAAACACGAGGAGCCCTTTCATTGTACAACAATGTAATTATCAGAACGTGAAGAATTTAATCTCATCTTTAGTTCCTCAGTAATCTTATCCCTCATAATCTCTTCTTGTCTCTTAGCTTGAATGCCTCTTAGTGTAATCAAACCGTTTTGCAGTTCATTCTCACCCACAATCAACATCCAAGGTATACCAGCCTTTGATGCATCAGCTATTCATTTCACAATTTTTTTGTTGATTGTTACAAGAGATTATGCTTTCAATTTGGTAGCCCAAAGCTTGCTCACTAGTTTGGGAGCCACCACCAAAACTTATGTCTGTGTTGCACAAATTTCCTGCAAAATCTCTGGTTCGAATGGAGCATCCACAATATATCTCTGGTTCGAACGGAGCATGCAGTGTGAGCGGAGGAGGGTGGCGAGATGGAATCACCAACTCGTCACCATGAGATTTAATGCACGTCCACTCCAGAGCGGCGATGGGACGGTGCTTCGGGAAAGGAGAGATGGGGGCACTACTCCAGTGGGGACGGCATGGACTGTCCCGTGCCCTAATAAGAGATCACTGGAGATGATGAGGGGGTGGTCGGCGTGGTGACGGAGTAGTCTAACGCTGGGAAAAGTCGTTGAAGCATTAGACTATTCCTATTTCTTAGTCATGCAATCTTATTCGAGATTTCATTTTTTCTAAGCATTTATTATAAGTTTTATGTACAATGAAATACACAAACTAATATTTTTTAAAAATAAAATAGATTTATGAGATTTCTGTTTACTGAACATTTATTGTATGTTTTATGTACTTTTATGTACTGTAAAAGAGAAATGTGCAGTATACACAAACCCAACACTTTTGTTTGAAAATAAAATAGTTTTTAAATAGATCCAATTTAGATGTATATTGTTTCAACAATCACAGTTGATGTCTTTGTATATATATATGGTATAGGAAAATTAGGAAGAAATACTAATTTTTTCATGGTAAAAATTGAGTTTCAAAAACAAAATAATACTACATTTTGTTCTCAAGGTTTTGGAAAAAACCATATTACTGGTAAATCCAACCAAAGTTTCAAAGTTTTTTTTCCATGAATGCATGTTATTTATAGAATTGAAAAATTAGAAAATAATAATAGTTCAAACTAGTATCATGGAATACAAGGTTTTTGAAACAACCATATTACTTGTAAATCCAATTAAAGTTTTGAAGTTTTTTTTCCCTGAATGCATGTATTTTACATAATTGAAAATTTAAGAAATAATAATTAGTTTAGAGTAGTATCATGGAGTACAAAGTTTCAGATTTTTTGTAATGACATTGTCTATACTTGTCCAAACAAATGTTTTGAAATAATTTTGCAATTGGAAGATTTACATGATATTTTGTGTATTATTTGAAAGAAAATATATGTGAGCAAACTTTGGAAAGAATTTAGGGTGGGATGAGTTTTACAAGATGCATTTCATTGTCTCATTTTCTTTTTTTAGGACTAATTAGTCAAGTTGTTCATATGTGTTCAGTGTGTTCTCTTGTACATCGGGAGATGTTGTTAGCTACATATATTCTAAATGAATTTAAATCTAGGCATAAAATGTATTTTTTCCTCACAAGGAACCTTGTACTTATATTAAAAGTAAGAATGGTGCAAGGATGGATTTGAGTGTTTCTTCCTAGTATAGTTTGTAAAGGAAAGTAACATCCCAAGAATAATGGTTAAAAATTCAAAGTATGCATGAACTAAATCAAACAATAAATGGATATTTTTCTATACCTTTATTAAAGAAAAGATGTTAAATGTGGCTTTGCACAATCATCATTGCACTGAGAGGCGCTCTACATCCTAGTATGAGGGAGATATTGTAATGTGTGTGGAGTAACGTTACATCTAATAAAACGTAAAAAGTGATAATATGAGGGAGACCTTGTGACGTTTGTGGAGTAACGTTACATCTAATAAAACGTAAAAAGTGATAATATGAGGGAGATCTTGTAACGTTTGTGGAGTAACGTTACATCTAATAAAACGTAAAAATAATTAAAAAAATTCATGTCGGCTCATAAAATAAAAAATTATGGAAAGTATTTAGAAAAAATCCATGTTGGTTCATAAAATAAAATATTATGAAAAGTAATTAAAAAATAGATGTTCGTTTATAAAATAAAAACTTAAAACTTAAACTCGACTCTATCGATCAAGAGAGATCAAATTTCTTGAGTTTAAATTTAAAAAAAGAAATACACCTCAAGAAATTGGATCCCTCTCGATGCTTGATAGATACGGGTTTAAGATGGATCTATGTTGGTTTAAAACATCAATGAATGTTGATGAAGAGAAGAAAATTTTTAATACCTTCTAGGCTCATTTTTCACAAGAGATACGTGGTTGTATATTTTGAAACCAAGTATTATTACATTTGGAGACAATATTAGTTCTTTTTCTTTCTTTTTGTTCATTTGCACTTACACCAAAAGTAGAAGTAGGGTCTCGTATTTTGTTGGAAGTAGTTGAGAAGCCCAACTAGCCTCAAATACTAGGACTTAGAAATCCCCCTAATTTTTTTATGAGACTTTTCCCTATGTTTTTCTTCTTGTGTGGTTTGTTATTTTACAAAGTTTAGTGACTCCAAAGGAATATAGTTATGAATGTTTTTATAAATTAACGAAGTGCTTGAATGATGATGTTAATGGATTAACTACTCCTTCTCTTCAATGCATTATCGTTGAAATATGTTGCATCAAGCTAAATCAATATTTTTGTTTTGGGTATTTGTTAGAGCCTTACCATAACTTCTCTACTTTGGGGTACTTAGCAGTTAGTCAATTAATATATGAAGACATATTTTTCTAATACAACCCACTAGCCTGTTGTTGATGTGTGGTTTCTCAAATGCTAAAGATCATCTTTATTGAGATTTTAGGGTTTTTGCGTGCCCCAACTCCTTATTAGGGTTGGGGTTTTGGAATTCCACACATGACTAGCTCCACATGTGCGAGAAATGAGAGATGATGTAGGATTCACTAAGTACTATGGTAGTCAATTGGATAGGTCACCTTATGGGAGGCATAAATTCTTCATATGGACATCATTTGAGGTGATTCTTAGACCATTGGAAAGGCCTTGAAGTGTATAATCACATTAAAAGCCATTAGAAATCGATGGAATTGTTTACCCAAAAAACATCGTTGTAATTATTGGACCATTGGAAATGCCTCTGAGTGTAGAATCACATGAAGGGTCATTAGAAATTGATGGACTTTTGTACCCCCAAAAAAATATTTTACACCCTCAAACATTATGCAGGGGCATCGGGGCCTAGCAATAATAGTCAAAGTTGATAGACATAAAAAGGCCAACCATGGGGATTGCCGACGACCACTGGTGCATGAAGACTAGTAGTTGAAGCCATGCGGTTGAGCAAGAAGCTGTCGAAGTATGGTCGACAGAATGGAAGTTGACAAAGTCGAAAGTCGACGATAGGTCGAGTAATGACATTGACAGAAAGCAGGGAAAGGGAAAGCGTGGAGGATGGGGAGTATGACAGCCGTGGAGACTAAGTAAAGTTGTCAAGTTAAGTCAAAGACCGAAATAATAGAGAATGGTCGATGAGTTGACGTACATCCCAGTCGGAAATGGATAATGACAGTGTTGAGATATTGTAACTTCAAAGAATATTATATTTGTACCTTATTATTCTGGAGATGTTTCATTCCTCCGTGAAGATCTTATTGTATATCCGGAGATGTTTATTCCTCCGTCGGAATGTGGTAACTTGGGTTATTAGACTTCCCTAGTGGGGGTCGGCCCTGTATGTGTTATGTGAGTCAAAGGGTTGTTAGACCGCCCTAGTGGGGTCGGCCCAATTAGTTGTAATGGGGTATTTAACCCAATGGTTAAATACGAGCCTACATGATTTGTGTAAAAGACAAGTCGGAGTAGTGTATAAACAGAGGAGGTGTATTCCTCATTTAACACACACTCACTCACTTGAGAGCGGCGCACTTATGAGAGAGAGGTCTGCTATGGAGAACGAGGAGCTTATGCTCAGGGTTACATATTTTGTATTTGTTGGTCATCTATATTGAGGAATATTTGCTGGGTTTTCTACCCCATGAGGGTTTCCCAGGATAAATCTGTGTCTCTTGTGTTTATGCTATGCTTGTTGTTTCTTCAGTGATCCTATATGTGCTATTATTGTGAAATGGAATGTAATGCTGCTATTTTCTATCTTAGCATATTAAATCTTAACATGGTATCAGAGCTAACCTGAAGGAAGGCAATGTATGGCACTTACAACACTTGCTTCACTTGCGACAATTTGAAGGTTTGGGTTTTACATAGCAAAAACCAATCATCGTGGAACTTTCGCTATAAATCCATTTCTGCGAAGGTTCAGGATCTGAAAAATTTACAGTTCGTAGATAACATCCCCAGGTACCTTGTGTCCAAAGGAAACCCTCATATTCGTTGTACTTTGTGAGTTATGATTAGTACAATTTAGGGTTTCTGCCTCTTCCAGATCTCAGTCAAAATCAGGTGACCTTGGAAAAAGGGTCATAACTTGGGCTAGAAAGCTCCAAATGAAATTTCGTAAAAAGTGACAGGTAGTACACAGAATGTACTATCGCAGGAAACGTTTTCAGAGGCTGAAGTTGAACCAGTGACACGTGGTACACCTTACAAGTGCGCTCTTCTGTTTTATCCCATAAACAAGTCACGTTGCGACACTTGGCATAACTATCTCTCAGAAAATCCAATTGAGGTCAGACCTATTGGGATGGAAAGATGACAGGTCAGGCTACCACAAAAAATGTTTTCAGACTGTGTAGAGCGAAAAGTTCGGAGTTATAGCAGAAACAATCAGGTACATATTTCTATCAAAACATAATTATTTTTGCAGCACCTTCATTCATGGCTTCCGAAATTTAGGGTTTCAGAGAAAGTTAGAATTTTTGGAATTGGAATCCATGGCTAAATGATACTCAGGAAAATAAAAATTTAGAGACCAAGATCGAATTTTTTGGTTGGGTAGAAGACCGGGCTTGATCAAACCCCAGTTCGGGATTTTGATCGGAAAGATGGAAAATTAGGGCTTCAGCAAAAGTTGGAATTTTTTAAGTCTGTAACCACGGCTGGAAGCTCCTCAGAAAAATAAGATTTTAGAGCCTTGGATCGAACCTTTTGATTGGGCAGAAGGGTGGGCTTCATCAAACCCTAGTTTGGGATCCTGTCGAGAAGATCCAGAAGTTTCGAAGGCAAATTTTGAGGGGTCAAATTTTGGAGATTTCAAAATTGAAGTATGCTAGTTTGATCAACTCAAGAAGACACATCCTTCCATTCAGATGTGTGAAAGTCAAAGATTGAATTTTTAGGGTTTCTCTAACAAACCCTAATCAAGCTCCAGATCAAGTTTCAGGGGGAGTTGAGGCTAAGGCCTTACATAAGAAGACTACAAGAAGTCTCGACATGTATGTCTTAAGGAGATACAGGTATGTCTTGAAATCTGATTCCTGATAAAGTTCATAATATGTCTGTCTTCATATTATTTATTAGTGCAATCTTGATTAATGTTAGAATTGTCTTATCACCCTAGTAACAGTATGAATGCATGTGAATGATATAATACATTCATTGATTAGGGCTATATGATTGTACTAATGCATTGTGGTGTTGTATGAGGTTGATGTTGTCTACTAACAAGATACAGGTACATCACGAAAGACAAATCAAGTTCCATGACCATGACAACATAATCTTTGATCACATAGAAGTTCTACTTACGTGGTATGTATGACTTTGTTCTATTATGCTTAACTTACGAGATATGCAGGTTCCAGCATAGGATCTCTAAATCATTGAAGAGAACAAAGAAGATATTGATTAGGTATGTTAGACATAACTAAGCAGGTATGCTAATCCAGGTATGTTTTCCTATGTCATGTTAGAATCTTACCTTCTGTTAGTATCCCTTATATAAGTATACTTGGTATGATTGGTTATGCTTATTCATAAAGTTAATCAAGGGTTTATGCACATTATGTCTCTTATCTTGATTGATGATTTAATTAACCAGAAGAGTCCCATGATCAAATAAGAATATGCATGAGTAAAAGAAGACTTCCATGAAACCCTGAATACTAATGATCATGACTATACATATTCAAGATTATTTAGAATTATAATGTTTTTGATAATATTTAGAATATACTAATGAATGTATGCTTGTGTATGAGATCATGAGGATGACACTAGTGCACACTTGAGCATGCACAGTGGTACAAAATGAATAGAAGTTCGAAAGACATATAGAAGATCAAGCGGGAGGAAACCACACAAACATAAAAGATAAGTATTTGAGTTGTTATTTCAAATAGTAAATGATATTGCTTGTATGCATATTTTTATTTCTAGAATATATCATGCTGAGTGTAAACATTCATAGAGCATTGAACAATATACTACTAATATGCATATGATTGGTAAGTTGGACAAACATTCCATTGTTGCTTGTCTAGAATGAAACCTCTTTGCTGACATGCTAAGAGTTGTGCACACTCTCGATAGTATGTTCTGGTAGAGATGGAAGGCATCTAGATAGCCATTGTATGCATACAGGATATGGAAAAGTGTTGTGCCAAAGTATTGGTCAAGATAGTTGCATAACTATGTAAATGATATCTGTATGCATAATAGGTTATCATGTCAACATGATTTCATGATTATGAAGTATTACTAATCATGTACTTAATTTTGATATGTAGGAAAGATAATGAAGAATGATGAACACCGAACAAGTGATGGATGTTCAACAAGAATATTTACAAATCAAACAAAATATAGAAGGCTCATTGCTAGAAGATTCTCTTAGAAAGAGGAAGAGAATCATGACAAGATGTTTTCTCCAAGTGGATAGATAAGACCATTCTCTTAATGGTGTAATTAAAGAAGAAGTGTGAATCAGGTTCTGTATGGGTACCTAGGATCGATAATAAATTGATGAGCTTAATGATCACCATGGGTGATGTGGATGTCAACCTTTGCTACAAGGGTTAATATGATTTCTATACACAGATGCAAGAAGGAACTCACCACAAAGTTCGAATGATGTTGAGGCTCATATCAGTAGACCCATCTGATGAGAGATGGCATAGATAGATGGCTGCAAAAATGAAAATGAAAGATCTCAGATTGATGCATTACTTTCTAGGTTTAGAAGTATGGAAAGGCTCAGAAGGAATCTTTCTCAACCAGGGAAAGTATGTCGAGAAATATTAAAAGGACTTGATATGTTGGAATCACCACTCTAATGGATTCCAACTTGAAGCTGTTAGTGAATGACTCATCAGAGTTAGTGTATATAACTCTGTACAGACATATTATTCGGTTGTTGATGTATCTGACGAATACCAGGCCAGATATATATCTTGCTGAGAACACCTTGAGTCAGTATCTAGTGGAAACTAGATATGTTCACCTGATAGTTGCAAAAGCATGTTATGAGGCATCTAAAGGATATGATAGAATTTGATCTATGCTATCTTGGAGATCATGACTTTAGATGACTACACAGATGTTGATTGGGAAGAAAGTGTATCAGACAGGAAGAATACATTGAGAGGATGTTATTGTCTGGGATTAGCCATGATCTCGTGGTATAGCAGGAAGCAGTCTAGTGTGGCTCTCAGCACAACTGAAGCAAAATACATAGCTGCTTGCTCTGCTAGTTGTGAAGCAGTATGGCTTCTGGATTGTTTGAATTAGAGATAGACCCAACTGTGATCCTATGTGACAAACCGAGTTGTATCAAGATGGCAGAGAATCCAGTGTTCCATGATATGGAGCAGAAAGGAACTATAAAGTTTGAATTTGTAACAAGTTGCCAATGTACTAACAAAACCTCTACCTCAAGTGAACAAGTTACCGACGTACTAACCAAACCTCTACCTCAAGAAAAGTTTGAGTATTTTCTGAGACAAGCTTGGTAGGACCCTCCTCGAGAGGGGGAGTGATGTGGTCACTTATGACGAGATTGCCTACATCGACAGTGAGGTCGATGATGTGGATACCTATATTGGTGATGCCGATAGAGAGGTTGGTGGATGGTCCTTAGACAGGGTCTAAGTTGACGAGGGGATTGCATCATCCTTGAACACATGTTCTAAACGGATCCATAGACATATGTATCCAAGAAAGAAGGGGATTGCATCATCCTTGAACACATGTTCTAAAAGGATCCATTGGCATATGTCTCCGAGAAAGAAGGGGATTGCATCATCCTTGAACACATGTTTGAAAAGGATCCGTAGACATATGTCGCTGAGAAAGAAGAGGATTGTATCATCCCTGGACTTCAGTTCTAAAGTGATCCGTAGATAGATGTCTCCGAGAATGTGGTCCCTAGTGGACGAGAGGATTGTATCATCCCTGGACTTCAGTTCTAAAGTGATCCGTAGACATATGTCTCCGAGAAAGTGGTCCCTAGTGGACGTGATAGGACTGCATCATCCCTGAGCATTTGGTTCAAAATGTACGTGACAGGATTGCATCATCCTTGGACTTATGTCCTAAAGAGATAGGGATTGATCATCCCGTAAGTGGATCAGGATTGCATCATCCTTGGACTTATGTCCTAAAGTGATAAGGACTAATCATCCTGTAAGTATATTGGGATTTCATCGTCCCTAGACATGGTGAGGTGTCTTAAAGTGATAAGGACTAATCATCCTGTAAGTAGATTGGGATTGCATCGTCCCTAGACGTGGTGAGGTGTCTTAAAGTGATAAGGACTAATCATCCTGTAAGTAGATTGGGATTGCATCATCCCTAGACATGGTGAGGTGTCTTAAAGTGATAAGGACTAATCATCCTGTAAGTTGATTCGGGATTGCATCATCCCTAGACATGGTGAGGTGTCTTAAAAGGATAAGGATTGATCATCCTGTAAGTTGATCTGGATTGCATCGTCCATAGACATGAGAGATGTCTTAAATTGAGAGGGATTGATCATCCCGTAAGTGGATCAGGATTGTATCATCCTTGGACCTATGTCCTAAAGTGAGATGGATTGACCATCCCGTAATTGGATCATGTGTGTTGCAGGGTATGCTGCTGTTGTGTATACTTGTATCAGTGCGGATACTTGTATTGATGATGTATACTTGTATCGGTGTGGATACTTGTATTGATAATGTATACTTGTATCGGTGTGGATACTTATATTGATGATGTATACTTGTATCGATGTGGATACTTGTATTGATAATGTATACTTGTATCGGTGTGGATACTTGTATTGATGATGTATACTTGTATTGATGTGAATACTTGTATTGATGAGGATACTTGTATGTATACTTGTATTGATGAGGATACTTGTATTAATGATATGTATACTTGTATTAATGAGGATACTTGTATGTATACTTATATTGATGAGGATACTTGTATTAATGATATGTATACTTATATTGATGAGGATACTTGTATTGATGGTGTGTATACTCGTGATGGTCTAGATGACGGTGCTGTTGATCGTGATGGTCTATATGACGATGCTGCTAATCGTGATGGTCTAGATGACGATGCTGATGATCGTGAGGATCCAGATGTTGATGTTGCTGTAGCTTTTTGAGTGCTGCAGAAGATAAAGACTCAGTACTAAAGATGTTGATGTTCCAGTATTGAAGATGTTTCAGTAACTGCTTGAGTTACTGATGATGTTGAGAAAGATTCCAATGATTTATAGATGTATCATGTATGATGTTGATGACTCCTTGCTCGTGCAGATGTTGTTATAATATCCTTCTCGTTAAGGGGGAGTGTTGAGATATTGTAATTTCAAAGAATATTATATTTGTACTTTATTATTCTGGAGATGTTTCATTCCTCCGTGAAGATCTTATTGTATATCCGGAGATGTTTATTCCTCCGTCGGAATGTGGTAACTTGGGTTATTAGACTTCCCTAGTGGGGATCGACCCTGTATGTGTTATGTGGGTCAAAGGGTTGTTAAACCACCCTAGTGGGGTCGGCCCAGTTAGTTGTAATGGGGTATTTAACCCAATGGTTAAATACGAGCCTACATGATTTGTGTAAAATACAAGTCGGAGTAGTGCATAAATAGAGGAGGTGTATCCCTCTTTTAACACACACTCACTCACTTGAGAGTGGCGCACTTATGAGAGAGAGGTCTGCTATGGAGAAGGAAGAGCTTATGCTCAGGGTTACATCTTTTGTATTTGCTGGTCATCTATATTGAGGAATCTTTGCTGGGTTTTCTACCCCATGAGGGTTTCCCAGGATAAATATGTGTCTCTTGTGTTTATGCTATGCTTGTTGTTTCTTCAGTGATCCTGTATGTGCTATTATTGTGAAATGGAATGTAATGCTACTATTTTCTGTCTTAGTATATTAAATCTTAACAGACAGGACCGACAAGTGTAGAAATTCGAGAGGCACAAAGGTCAAGAACTGAAGAATTCGAGGCAACATACATGCATATGTTGTGGGTAGTTTGGGAGGTTAATGATATTTAAGAAGGTGGTTGGAGTCAGGACAAATGTCACCAAAGGAGAAGGTTTAGCAGGCATGTCAAAGGACGCAGAAAACTGTAGGATCTATAGGATCAGAGATGGTTCAGTGGACAAAGTAAGGATGCCTCGGGGAAGCCATACATGGTGGACCTCGAGAACAACAACAAAGCATAGTAGAATATTAGTGTGAGGGAATAGAAGAGCTTCCATTTGATAGATGATTCACATATCAAAGGATCACACATAGAGAGAAAACACACACAGAGAAAATAAATTACTTCTATATATTGTAATAGGTTAAGGTCGACTTGATTATTAGTTTGCATGTATTTTTTGTAAATGATACAAGTAATAGAATCCAACTTCTTGGCATTTCAAGTTCACGTCTAGTATATGTGAGGATTTGTGTGTTTTAACTGTGTGGTATTGTTAAGAAAGAGGGTCTGATCAACCCGCCTTGTGCCAAAACATGTTGCTAAAGGTTATGGCCCCAAAATATGCATAGTGAGACTTGCCCCTAGAATGGGCCCTAGAATCCAATTCATCCAATATTTTGACCTCGAAAGAACCAAAATAGATGAAAAATTAAATATTGATCCACTTATAATCATTTGGGTAAAACTCAGATCAACATAAAGGTAACAAGTAGAGATTCTTAGTCTATGATGATGGAAAAATTTATATGAGTTGCAAAGATTGAACTATAGAAAAATATTAAATCAATTAAAAAAATGAACTCCATTTTTTTTTTTAAATTGAGAACTAAAATTTATTTGCCGGGAATAGTAGTATATGCATTAATCGTGAAAAGTGTCGTTGTAAT
The DNA here is from genome assembly GCA_027924585.1 of Larix kaempferi. NCBI lineage: Eukaryota > Viridiplantae > Streptophyta > Pinopsida > Pinales > Pinaceae > Larix > Larix kaempferi. Next base: position 291,020 of record BSBM01000665.1, on the reverse strand, counting down.
AGTTTTTTTTATAAAGTAGGATATTGTTATTGACTAAGAATTGGTGCCTCTAATTCCAACTTTCCTCTTTTATTTACATTCATTTTTATGTGATTGAGCACAATTTTGTTTGTCTTCTAGAAATTCTATAGCAGAATTGTAAAAATGGATCCATAATAATAAACACCATTATGTTTTTCATAATAACCACAATTAATTCGTTAATGTTGAAATTTTATATTAATTTTGCTAGCGAATTAATGTGAAATCTCATTTTTCTGGATTCTCTTTATGACATCTGTTAGTTTTTCATACAATTATAGTAGTATAATGTAATTGCATATGAACAATAGGATCACTAGAAGAAAGACAATGCACATAAACAAAGAACAAAAGAATTTATCCTAGGAAACCCAATAGGGAGAAAACTCAACAACCTTTGTATAGAGATGAGCAATTCTGAGAACATAGTAAAAAGATGAGAGAGAGAAAGTAGAAAGAATCTCGAAGTAGAAACCCCAAAAATATGCTTCTCATTGCTATAGATGAGAGTTCCTCTCCAAGTGATGCAAGCTTGTGTGTGTTGAGTGAGTGACTAAATGAGGCACACAACCTCTCTATTTATACACTTTCCGAATTGGATTTGTCCCTAATTGAGCCGACTTCTCTAACTGATAGGGACGACTTGACCTGGGAACAAATAAAATAATGTTTATTTAATTCTTTTCTTTGGTTAATTTATCCCCAAGTTTTACATTGAATCTTTCAAGGATTTTACATAATAAATTACATCAAAATCATCTCCCATATGAGGTACAAATCAATACAATAAAATATAATAAGAATAACCTACAAATTTACACTAATTCCAACGCTCCCTCTCGACAAGGAAGGTATTATTCGGACACAGTCATCATCAGTCTCAGTCCTTCAATAAGTGTTATCATGCATCTACTTCACACAGTCCATCGGTGGATCCATACATCAATTCAACAAATCTACTCATTTCGTAGGAGATTACAGTAAGCATCATCACATCCCTATCCATCGGGAGTCAATACAATGTGCATCTAATCAGCTTAGTCTTTCAGGGAATATGCAACAACTCAACAAGTCCTTCGGTGAGTCCAATATTATTAGCCTCTCCATCTGATATGGATGTCTCAAAGGTCTCTCATACACAACCATACACAACCCGTTCATCTCTACTACTGATGGGATCCTCCCATTCCTCACTGAGATCCTAGACAAGCATAGGTACTTGTCTAGGAACAAACTTCACATGACCAGCTACTACATGTCCGTCTCATCTACCGATGGGATCCTCCCATACCTGGCTAAGAACCTGGATGAGTAGAGTTACCTATGTGGAACCAAAATTCACACAACCATATACTACTTGTCTATCTAATCTGCCGATGGGATCCTCCCATGCCTGGATGAAAACCTAGAAAAGTAGAGGCACCTGTGTGGACCCAAACTTCACATGACCATATACTACTTTTCCATCAAATTTGTCGATCGGATCCTCCCATACATGGCCAAGAAATTGGATGAGTAGAGGTACCTGTCTGAAAGTAAGGTAAACATATACATGTCATCTTTCCCTCTAAAGTAGGGGCATGTTCTCTCCCACTCCAATTCTTTCACGGAAGTATTAAAAATTTATCTTCGGAAGAGGCTTGGTGATACCATTTGTAGTCTGTTAATCATTCGGAACATATTATAACTCGAACGCACCATTCCGCACCATATCATGAATGTAGTGATATCGAACCTCTATATGCTTCAACTTTTCATGGAATACAGGTTTCACTTCCATCTCCATATAGTTATGGTTATCACAGTGAATCTGAGTTGGCTCTGGAGTTTGGCCAAACCGTTCTGCAAGTAGTTTTCAAGTCCATACAGATTCTCGAGTTGTTGTACTAGAAGCCATATACTCAGCCTCTATAATACTAAGTGCTACTAAGGTCTGCTTCCTGCTACACTAGGAAATCACTGCAGAACTCAAACTGAAGAAACAATTGGAAGTATTATTCCTATCTGCAACACATCTAGCCCAATTCGAGTCTGAAAATCCCTGCAATATCAAGTCATACTCTAAATCATATATTAGGCCATATCCCATAGTGCCACGCAAGTATCTGAGATCATTTTTGCAGCAACCCAGTGAATCTGTCTTAGATCTATAATGTCCCCAGTTTGGCCCCATGGCATTAACATTGCAAATGATGTAATCCTGCTATGAAATCATGGTGAGGAGCTCAAGGCCAAGGCCCCGCCATTGATTTCGTGATGCATATGGTTCGCGTGCTAGCAATGCACAGTGGAAATTCAAATATCATGTAATATGCATTTTATAAAAAAAAATACCCACAACTAGCTATGCAATGCAATAAAGAGATGGGGGCATGATTTCACAAGGAATTGGGAGGGAAAACATTCAAACCCTTGAACCACTAGAGTCAAGCCAAGTGTCAATGAGAGAACCCATCAAACCCTCAACTACCCATGTTGACTTTTGTACCCAACCATTGATTTCTCCCAAGAGTGGGTTGATGTAGTTAATGCCTTGGGAATGGAGAGGTATGGATGTCCAAATTCGGGTATGGGCAAGCCACCCTTCATGGAAAATCGTGTTGGTCTACTTGGGAAAGAAGAGAGCCATGAAATTGCTCCCTAAGCCATTATTCACCAGGGCCTTGCTCTCTCACGCAGCTCTAGCTGCCTGGGCGTTTTCCTCCCTCGTTTTTCTGTGTTTCCCTTCATATTTTAGCTGGGAAGGGGCGTTTTTATGTTGGTTACGAGTGGGGAAAGAGAGCAGAACGTTTTGGGTCTTCCTGGGAGTCGTTTAGGCCATTGGAAAGGATCCCAACCAGTGGAGAGAAATCGGTTTTGCTCCCTGGGGTTGAAATCGAAATTCCACAGTTCGTTTGGGTGAACCATGAGTTGGGAGAACCAAGGTGGACCCTGTTTTGTGAACACCTCTGTTGTAAATGTGTAACCCTGTCAATAAACATTTTTGCTATGAGGAAGAAGAGTAGGATGGGTATGGGTGATGGGTAATCCCTTGTTCTGGCTTGAGCTTGGGAATGAGCCTCGGGGGTGGCCTTTGGACGGACTCAGTATAAGCTGTCGAAGAGCCTATGGTTGGGTGGAACGTTGCAGCGACATAGCTAGTTGCTTGGGACAATTGAAATGAAGATAAGTGGTTATGTCTATGTATTTATTTCTGAAATGCTTTTATTAATGACTGAAATTGACATGTTGAATGCATGTGAATATTGTGTGGATGTTGTTTCCGCTGTGCATAATTGATTGTGTTACATCTTCACATCCATTTATTATTTATGTGAATCTAGTATTGGGCTGAGATCAGGTAAAAGCTTTGATTTTGGCATCATGATTCCTGCTTTGCATTGGGTCAGCAGGTGGGTACATGACAAGATCACACATGAACTCGCTGAGAGCATTCACAACAAAATATATATATGGTCTAGTGATCATTAGATACATTAGATATCCAATCAGTTGGCGATACATAGTGGGATCAATCCAATTTCAATATGAAGAAGAGTCCCTCAACTTTTTCAAATTTGCATCCATCGGTGTAGCCATGGACTTAACGTCCAACATTTCGAATCTCTTTAAAATATCAATGGTGTATTTTCCTTGGATTGTTAAAATATTCTTCTACCTCTTCCATACTTATAGTCCCAAGAATTAATGCATCAATCCAAGATCCTTCATTTGAAACTTAGAGGGAAGTTTCTTCCTAGACCATAAAATAAGCTTCTCATTCCCCGTGAGAAATATGTCATCACCATAAAGAACCAAAATCAGTGGCTCATCATTCACAAACTTGTAGTAAAGGTTGGGGTCTGCATCACTCTCGTTGAATCTCAAGCTTACCAAGTATCTGTCTATCCATCCATACCAAGCACAAGGTGCTTGCTTGAGTCCATTTAAGTCATTTTTCAACCTACATCCGTGAGACGCCTTTCCATGGACAACAAACCCTTCTAGTTTTCAATATACACTTCTTCCTCAATAACACCATTGAGAAAGGTTGTCTTGACATACATCTAATGTAGCTTCGATCCCATATCTAAAGCAATAGCAATAATAGTCTTGATGGAAGTATATCGATCCACATGAGCAAATGTCTCATCATAATGAGTTCTCCCTCTTTCTGAGAGAATCCTCTAGAAACAAGTCTAGACTTATGTTTTTCAACACTACCATCTACTCCATGCTTGATTTTGTACAGTAACTTGGAAGTCACTACTGAATCCCCCTCATGTCTTAGTACAACCTCCCACACATCATTATTCAAGATGGATTGGTATTCTTACATCATGGCATCCTTCCAAACTTGATGTCTAGATGCTTCTTCATAGGTGGGAGGGTCTGATTAAATGATGTGCCTCATAAGTGAAACATAACAAAAGAACCTATGAGGTCTCTTGCTTTCTTGGAAAGTACCATGCAGATCTCCATGCCCCTTTGCACCCTGCAAAGTTTGTTGTTCCCATCTATGACTCTTCCATCCTACTCCAATATTTGTGGGAACAATAGCTGAATCAAATGGATCAATGGGATTGATCGGTTCACCCTTCTCTTCTAACTCCCCTTGAGCTACTTAAGGGGGATATTATATATTCTCCTTTGGGTCTAGCATCTCCTGCTCATCGATCTACATATCAGATCCTCTAGCTTTCCTGATAGCCAAATCTTATTTAAAGGACACATCCCTGTTAACTTCGAAATGCCTCGATCTTGGGATGTAAATTTCGTAGGACTTTGAAGACTCATTGTATCCCACAAAGGTTCCCTTCTTACCTGAAGGTTCTAACTTCATCCTCTTTTATCCGAGCACATGAATTTAGACTAGACAACCAAAGAGAGGAAGGTGGCTCACTTTTGGTTTCACTCGTGTGATAGATTCTTTCAGATTCATGTTCTTCAAAATATTATGTGGACATCTGTTTTGTACATAGATGACTCTTTTGGATGCTTCTTCCCATAAGAAAATTTGTAGGCTCTGGTCATGTATCATGTCTTTGGATTCCTCCACAATTGTTTTGTTCTACCTTTCCGCAACCCCATTTTTCTGAGGGTTGTAGGAAACTGTGAGCACTTCCTTGGATTCCTTGGTATAGATAAAGTATATCCAATTCTTCCATTAGTAGTAATCAATAAATGTGACATTGTAATAATAGCTACCCAGTGAAGCAACAATCATGGGTCTACACAAGTCAAAGTGCACTAGATCCAAAATTCCTTTAGATCCGATCTCACTATTCGGGAAGGATTTATTGGAATTCTTTCGAAGTGCAAATTCTATACATATTACATCATTGTGTACATGAAGTGATGGTATACTTGTCACCATATTGCTTAATGATGGAAGATATTTATAGTTCAAATGAGTTGGTATTACATGACATATCTCACCCATGCTTCTAGAATCATGAACAAGTGCTTGAGCTGGTGGAGTGCTCAATCGGTACAAGATATCCTCGCTTACACCAATTACTTTTGTTGTGTTCATGCTTGATTTATTGTGATAAACAAGAAATTTCCCTTTTGAAAATACTACCTTATATCCCTTTTCCTCCAAAGAATATATGGAGACAATATTTCTCTTCATGCCAAGTACATAAAGCACATCACTCAATTGTAATGTGTCACTAGACTCTAACTAGAGGGAGGTAGCCCTAAATCCTTTCATAGTTAAATTGCATCATCCCTGAGTACAACACGAAGATGGGATTCCTTCTTAAGAATTTTTGATAAATTTTCTTTATAGCCACTCATTAGCCTAGAAGCACCAATATCTATAATCCATGTATGACTAGTGGTGGGAACAATACCTGATAAAGTTCAGATGAAGAAGAATTTTGTATGATCTTCATTCCTTTGCTTCTTATGATGGTGAACTTCTTCTACATCAGCAGTAGTGGCTTGATGTTTCCTTTTGAATGAGATTGGACAATTGATGGCATAATCACCATAGGTATTGCACATGAAGCATTGCACATGTGATAGATCATTCTTCTTTTTCTTTTGATATAGAGGAGTGATAGATATCCTACCTTGAAGCTTATGATTGTGAAAATGTATTCCCTTTCCCTTTCCTTTCTTGGCATGGGCCATGAATGCTTGATTCTCCTCAAGTTGAGTACCATGAAATTTTTGTCTTGTTGCAATCCTCATCTCTTCCTGAGTGCAATCTTCCAATAACTTGTCAAATTTGGCCACTTATGCGTTGAATAAATTACTCTGAATATGGAGGAAGGCCATTTAGAGTAGTAATGATAAACTCCTTATCATCAATGGTTTCTCCACTGGAACTTCGCTTCTCCCTTGGTTCTATGATCCTCATGAAGTATGAGACAATTGATTTATACTTGGACATCTTCATATTTGATAGTTGGTTCCTGAATGTGAGAGTCACATTGATACTACTATGTTCAAATAGATTCTTTAGGGTTTTAAACATCCTTCTAGCTGTCTTATTTTGTGATATTTGAGGAACCAAATAGTCTTTGACTGAGTCCACCAATATCCTTCTTGCTCTAGCATCATTCTTCCTCCATTGAGATTTGTCCTCTTCAGCTTCTAGTTCTGGAACCTTCTCATTTAAAAAATTCAAGAGATAATTTTATTATAGAATGAGAAGAACCCTAGACTTCAAAGAGATGAAATTGGAATCCCCATCCATACGATCTTCAGCCTTCATTCCAAGCATCTTGACTACAAATATGAAGCATAAACTAGGTCAAAAATGAAAATTGGACTCTTGAGAAACTGACTCCATGGGAAAATGAACCCTATAAAGGGGATTTGAGGGAAGGTATGGTCAAACTAAATCTGTGGAGGAAACAACACAAAATTTGAAACCCTAATTTCTGCAATAACTACCACAACTGCAAAATTAGGTCAAAATTGAAACTTCTCAGAATTGGATTCTGCATTCACCAACAGATGCACCTTCCCTAGGGTGAAGTCTCCAATGATCTTTTTCTTCCAAATTTATGAGGGAAATCCTCATAAGATGAAACCCTAGTTTTCGGCAATGGCTTCTTCTAGTACCACTCTGAAACCATGTTAGTTTTTAATACAATTATAACAGTATAATTTAATTGCACACGAATAATAAGATCACTAGAAGAAAGACAAAGCATAGAATCAAAGAACATGAGAATTTATCATGGGAAACCCAATAGGGATTAATCCAAGTAACCTTTGTATAGAGATGAAAAATTCTAAGAACAAAGTACAAAGATGAGAGAGAGAAAGTAGAAAGCCTCTCCAAGTAGAAACCCAAAAATATGCTTCTCCATGCTGGAGATGTGATTTCTTATCCAAGTGATGTGAATGTGTGTGTGTTGAGTGAGTGATTGAATGAGGCACCCAACCTCTTTATTTATACACTTTCCAAACTGACATTTTCCCTAACTGGACCGACTATCTAACTGATAGTGACGACTTGACCAAGGAACAAATAAAATAATGTTTATTTAATTCTTTTCTTTGGATAATTTATCCCCAAGGTTTACATTGATTCTTTCAAGGATTTTACATAATTAATTACATCAAAATCATCTCCCATAGGAGGTACAAACCAACACAATAAAATATAATAAGAATAAATTTTGAAGTTGCACTAATTCCAACAATATCTTCCTTCCTATATTATGAAGGCCATTTGATTCTTAAATATCTAGGTCATATTTACAATTTTGAGTCTCTTATTCATTTAGGTAAACTAGTATGAATGGTATATAAGAAGGAAGAACATATTATTTGTTCTGAAACAACGAACACCTATGTATATGGACATGGTATTCTCTTGTAACCGTACTTCATTAACAATCATATTTTATTTTAGTTACTAGAAAATGAAGAAGGAAAAATTTTAACAATTCCATTTTGTGTTATAGTGCAATATACAACTTAAGTTAGTTTCATGTAGGCACAAGGTTGCATACTATTTTGACAAGTAAGCTAAAATAGGACAGAATTGTACTTTTGAAATATGACATTTTGTACAATTGATAGATGAGGATTTCATATAGTAGTTGATTCATATTGTCTTCTTAATACTATGGTAATTCAGTTTCTAAGGACAAGGTTATCTCTAACTTATGAAACAAGTAGTGGTATGATATTAGTATAAACGACAATTATAAACGAAAATAAAATCCTTCCTTCCCTATCTTTTCACAACAGAATCCTAAGTTACTTCTCTATATCTTCACAACTGATCTAAGTTATGCTTTTTGTTTATTATAAATATGATCCAATTGGTGCTTTCCATTATAATTTGAGTAGGGAATTTGTGATCTTACCTTAAATCACAAATATCATAGGTGTTAGCACCCGATTTTTCTGCAGCATAAATATCATAAATGAAAGATGGAGGATTAGAAATCTTACCTGATAAAGTCCCAAGGTCATGTTCTATGTCCATGGTTGAGGGCTAAAGTATGAAAATTGGTATGGAAAGGGTAAATATGGTACACCATAGGAAAAGGTGCAAGGAAATGTGTTTAAAGGCCTTTTAGGCAATCAAATGACCCTAAATCCTAAGTCCAACAGCCTAAACATTATGAAGAGTAACCATCGGCCGGAGAGACACCGTTGATATGGAGTGAGCATGAGATCGATGGACCATGTTGATGGTCACGTATCCAAGAGGCGCGGGAGTTAACCACATTGGTGGTCGCGATGGGCTATGCCACCGGATAGATGACAGCTAGGAGACGCGTCGTGAAAGATGAAAGGCAGTAAGCTAAACCGCCATGAAGGCACACGATACCGCAGTGGTAAGGTCGTAGATGATCTACGGTGCGGAAGACAGATGGAAAAATCAACGACGATGCAATGAAAAAGATGCACGGATGAGAGTGAAGTGGATCCCATCTATGGAAAGGGTCGGAGAAATAAACGTATCGTCCGTTCCCACGATGGATATGAAGCAAGCATAGATTAATGGTCCCCGATGATAATATCGTAGACAAGTAGCGCGATGGATATAGGGAAGAGCGGTCGCGACGGATGAAACCATTCGAAAGGTGTCGCCACCAGGGGTGGTCGCAAAGTAGCAAAGCAGTATTTAAAACCACATTGGGAGGTTTGCGATACCACTCTGTAGACACATGGATCCAAGGAAACAGTGTAGCTTGGGACCTACAGGACGATCCAACGGCAGGAAAATGAAAGGTGTCAAAATCAAATGGTTAAGCAAAGGTCAAATCCGACGATGAAGATGTAGCACGTGATAAACCAACAACCGAGATCGTTGGACAATTAACAGATGAGATCAAGGGTTAGGTGAACGGAGTTTATATATATGATTGTCGGCATGTGTTGTTGACATTTGTTCGTTGGAAATGTCGAATTCAGAAGCTTCTCGGCGTGTGGGAGATGACGAGGGAGACAAGGATTTCGATAGAATAATTCCAGAAGATTGTTAGTGACAGGCAGGCCCCTTTTTGACTGAATTCACCAGTATTGTAAGTATTTCTGCAGTAAAATAATGGAAGATGATTCATTCGTAAGCACGAGTAAGGCTAAGAATACCCTAGAGAATAGGGACTATAACATTTTTAACACAGTCATCCAGATACTCGTAGCCGAAATTAAGAGAAGGTTGAAGCCTTTGCAAGACAAGGACACTGATGTACATAGGGTTTTCCAGTCTTCGTTCATTTTGTTTTGTTTAGACCAAATCATGTCCTTTATTGAGTTCATCTCCTGGTGTGCGTTTACTTATGAAGGGTCCCAAAGAGTCATCATGGATAGTCAGCAATGTAGGATCGTCTGCTCCATAGAGTCATCAACCATGTGTCAGTTATTCGGGATACCTGAGCCACAAACACCAGAGTCTGAGAATTTCTCCGAAATAGCAATTGTAACCCTCTACCGCCAAATCCCTCTTGAGAATTGGAAATCCTTTTTGACCACTTGCCTCAAACCGAACCAGGAGATTGAAGAAACCCCATACCCTTTAGATGTTAACCTATTCAATGCAAATACCTAGTTGGTCCTTTCATTACTCGCACAATTTTTAGCTTTTGATAGCGATAGGTTTGTGACAGAGCTGCAGTAGAGTCTGTTGTATAGGATAAGTGTTAGTTCACCCCTAGTCAGTTATGAGTCGGTTCCAAGTCTTAGGTTTGAAATTTTTCTGGAAGAGGCCATTAATTCTCAGTATGCCATTTTTCCAAGCACTAGATGTTTCCAGTTTCAAGCCCATTTAATGAAGCTAATCATGGTCAGTAACTAGAACGAGTTGCATTTCGTGCCGGAAGTTTATGCCGGTACTCTGGAGGAAAACATGTTTAATTACATCAATTCTATATTGTCTGTTTTGTACAAATTATTTTTTAGGGAAGAGATGCCAAGGGTCTTTCTTGAAATGAAGACCTAATTGCAGTTAATAAAGGAGGTCCCCATGGGGAACTAGTTTTTATCAAAGGACTCTACTATCATTAGGCTATATGGGTTCATGCACGAGCCTTACATATTGCCTGCCTTCTTAACACTGAGGGTTTTGCTTCAGAATTTATCAGGCAGAAGTTAACCATAGAGGAGGATAAATTTTCAAAGTTCAGAAAGGGAGGTGGTTCAAAGTATCCCTGGACCATCGGTCTGTTTATTGTAAAAAGTAAGGAGGCCGTTGTAGAGGTACAAAGTTTGTTAGAAGAGTTGGAATTTAAGAAGGATATCGCCATGGATTACGACCCATGTCACATCATCTCCGAAAGAAGGAAGTTGAGTAACCTTAGTGGGTTTGTGCACAAGGAGGTGGAGGGGTTGTTAGGTAAAAGGAACCTGTTGTAGTATGAACCCGAAGCAGAAACAACACCTATGTTGCAGGGAGAATAGCTCACGTTGATGGAAGAAGCAATAGAGATGGAAGTTGTACCTAAGGTCGCGGAAGTAGGGGAGAAAAGAAGTCTACAAAAAATCTTGGATTAATATGATGAAGAGGGAGGAAAAAGACTCAGAATTGAGGATCAAGGATCATCTGGAACATAGCTTGATTTGGCTGTTTTGATGAATAACGAAGGTGGTAAAGAAGGGGAAATTCAAATCCCCAGTGTTCAGATATCATAATGCAATTTCCAGGAAGCCCGCGAAAATGGGGACGCAAGCGAATTCTCGTCAAGAGATGAGATGTTTGATCAGTATGCTCAGGACAAACAGGCTTCCACTTATATTATATATGACTTGCTACCCAGGCTAGGAGCTTGTCAAAGTCAAATGTTGCTCTAGTTACCAGCCGGAATGTAAAGGAAGGCACTCTAAATGTGGCAGTAGCTACACCTACCAGTTTAATTGAGGTGAAGTATAATTTGAAAAACATATCAGCCCCCGATAAGGTCCAGTTGCAAAAGCAAATCAGGGATGTTATCTACGAAGACTATATCAGGTATTATTGAGAGTCGAGAGGTTAGAGGGAATTGTTAGCAAGATGGATTTCCAGTTAAAACAAGAGAAGCTGGGAAGCAAATCCCACCAGCAACAGGTTAAGAAGTTACACAGCTCGATTTGATTGCTAGTAACGGTAGTGGCAAAGCTACCAAACAATTGCTGGAAGAGAAGGAAAGCTTAATCCAAACATTGCAAAAGAGGGTGAAGGTCTCAAGCACCCAATTAATTCAGGCTCCCGAAGTGTCTAAATTAGAGCAAGAGAAGAGGCCCTAGATAAAGAGCTCAATGAAAGTTGAGCAGACTATTGAAGTTGGCTGAGAAAAGAGCAGATTGGGAGAAAGAGAAGCTGAGTTTTGAAAAGCAAGTTGAGGATCTGAGAGATAACTTGCCCATATTAGGCATGCGGCCTTCAAAAATAAGCCAAGATGTAGATGGAAATAGCGTTGACATCCTTACACAGGCTATGTCCCAGGTCAGCCTGAAAGAAGTAGAAATTAAGGAGCTAAAGGAAAGAGCCCTGAAATTAGAAGAGCAGAACACGTACATGGAGGAGAAATAAAAGGGTTACAAAAGCAGAATAAGGGATCGGTAGAAACCAATTAGATGTTTGTCTCCCAGGTAATTGGGTAGATCTTGATGCAGACATGCAGGATCATGATCTGGGATAGCATCACAGCGACAACCACTGATATCAGGCCTTGTTTAATCTCCATAGGTGCCAGAGAGAGAGAAATAAAGAAGGCTTTAAAAGATGCACGTCTACACGCGATAATCTGATCCTGAGACCCAAAGAGATAGCTCGAGACGCTATAGATTTTTTGAGACCCCTATCAGAAGAACAAATAGTTGCACTGGATATCAAGAACAGAGTGGCTACCATTTCTTGGGAAAACAAGACTCTAGGAAAGTATGCTCATGCAGAGAATATTGAGGCCCATTGCGCAGCAATGTCTGATCAAGTTCCCGATGTAAAAAGAAGGTTGGAAAAGGTCTTCTAGAAGGGCTTCCCTCCTTTTGGAATGAAGAAAATGAGCTCATATCGCACAATGATTACAAGAACCTACTATGCACCATAAAGATGGATCACGAAAATTTCCAGAGGCTAAGTCAAATTATTACATGAAAAATACTATTGCAAAAGCTTGCTGAGGATTTTGAGATCATGAACCTTCTAAAGAGCTTAAGTGAAGGAGCCCCTATCCTGTCCAGTGAAGAGAACGTCGAGTTGAGAGTACTAGTGAAAGAGATTGTGCTACATGAGAGAATTACAACCGATCAATGGGGCTATGTGGTAAAGTATGGGAAGATGATGTACTCACTTCATGCTCCTCGGTAGTTGTTATTTTTTACTTTCAAAGACTTGTTGTTAGTTTCAAGGACTTCCAAGACATTCCCATTTTAAAAGTAATTTGTAATATTTTTGAGGCGGCTATTGGGAATAGCTAGCCGGTGCAACCGCTTTACTATATTTTGTTTTTATCTTAAAGTTAGTTGTCATTTAGTAAGAAGACTGATAAATGTGAAGGAAAACAGTTAGGCCTACTCGCCCATTTTTTAGAGTGGCGAATATGTTTTGATGAGGTGGAATTTTGTTGTAATTGTTTTCAAGTACGAATAGGTTGAGCCTCAAACTCTAGGTGGCTATATATTCTATGTACTTGAAATGAGAATGGTTGAAAACTTTTTGGAGAAAATATATTGCTCTGTGTAATCTTTTGAGCTGTTTTTTGAATAAAATTGGCAGAGTTGAGCAGGTGTGTTGATAGGGATTCCTGTGTTATTGGTCTTGCAGTCTGTACCTTCTCTTTTCCCATGTGAATTGTGTTTTCTTGCTTTGTTAATCCATTTTGTAATTGCTTATTCATGTTTGGTTCAGTGTAGTATTTGAATGGAATTCATAGAGATAATGCTCCATTCAGGTCATACCAAACATTTCTATCTTATTTTCTGCTAAAGTCGATATAGAATTCATGTTTACCATGCTTTATATTGATGGACTGTTCATTTCTCTTCTAAATCACCAACTAAAAGCTCTTTGACTATGAGTTGGTGGCTACCTTGCCTATGTATGAATGTATCTACAAAGCATTTGTCAATGATGTTCATGTTTTGTTTAATTTGACTCGATCGGCCCAATATAGATCCATGCTGTTTTCCAACCACAATTTATGAAAAGAAAATCTGTCATGATAAGAAGTTTGACCTTCTATGTATGTTATTGATTGAATATCTCAAGAAATGAATGTTGGTGTATGTTTTCACTGTTGACACCTTTTATTATTTCCAGTCTTTCATGTGTTTGCCGAGAGAGCACTCCTTAACTATGTTGGATCAGTAGCATTAGTCTAAAGCTGGTTAGTGGTTAACCCAACTTTCCCTCTCTCACAACCTAGAGGGTATGATTTGGGTGTTAACAAATTGGATCCGTTACCAGGGAACGACTGTCTTATCATCCCTGAGAGAATGACAAAGACATCCTAGTTCTGAAGAAAAGAGGAATTTCTGTGGGCAAACAAAGGTTTCCAAAATCTGATAAGGTTGTGTGTTTTTGCCTTGGCGACTCCACTCATTGCAAGTTATATTCAAAGGAGACTCCCCTGGAGAAGACCAGTAAGCCAAAGTTCTTTCTCAAAGAAGTCTCAAAAGGCACCCTGGCCTCTAAGAAAATCCATACCCGAGGTAATCATTTTTCAGAAATTTTGCTAAGTGTGGATAACCCAGAAAGTTTGTTTAAATGTAAGATTGGAAAAGAAAAGGCTAGCGTTTCTAGTAGTGAAAGAATTGTATTTGAAGAAGAATCACCTGTTTTTAAAGAGTTGGATAGAAATATAGACCTTGGAAAATTGTTTCCCAGATCAAGATCTTAATCATATCTAAGCCTAGGCGTAGTGGGCTCGGATGATACCGAGTTATATTTGCTAGACCCTGTGTGATGTTTGAAAGATACTGCCAAAGATGAAAGTGCCAAAATTCATTATAGAATTCCCTAGCCCTGTACCATAAACCCAACCAACAATCCTGTCCAGAACATTCTTCAGAATATCATCCTTCAAGCCCAAACTCCACCGGCGCTCATGGCTACTAGATTTACAACTTTAGCCCTACCAGCCATTTTGCATGACCTCCCCAAGAACTATTCCCAAAGGATTGTCTCTTATGATGGGGAGGGAGAATTTTCAGCCAAAGAACATGTAGACAGATTTGAAGATTTTGTTGATCTGGAGGAAGTAGATCATGACGATGCTAAAATGAAGTTGTTTTCCTAGATTTTGTTTGCAGAACCCAAGAAATGGTATAGACAATTTCCAAATGCTTCCATCCAGGATTTTGAAGACTTTAAGATGTTGTTCTTAGAGAGGTGGGAGACGATAAGGAGCACTGCCATAGTCCTTTCTCAATATAATCATTTGAAGAAAGGAGGGTTTCCATCTATGCATGAGTTTTCTGCTAGGTTTATGAAGGCATACAATTCCAATTCCTTCGATGGAGATTTTTCATGTACATTGAGAGAAAGAAAATTGGCCTCCCTGCCTACTATGCTGAAAAATGCTACATAGGTGGAGGCAAACATGATGGCTTCGGGAAAGATCAAAGGTAAAACCGAAGCAAGCGAAAAGAAACAAGAGACCCAATCCTCTACCTCCTCCTCTTCTAGTGATGCAAAGTTCGATACAAAGAAAGAAGGCTATGTAAAAGCTGGCGGATAGATTAGCCTTAGACAACAAGCCTCCTGTTAGAGATTAGCCTGAAAACCAAATAAGAAATCCTCATTTTAGATGGTCATTCCCTCAACAGAATTAAAGAAGCCCTGATAACCAATAGATAAGGCCCCCTTTCCCAGAAAATTTAGTTGATCGGGAAGGACCTAAAGACCCCATGGGGGACCATATTCAGCTTTTTGAGACTCTAGACCAGGAGCTGCTATTGACCGAAAGGGAGCATGATTTCTTCAACAATGAGAGCACCATCCAAAACCCTGAGTCTGATTCAGAGTAGCACCATATGGGTTATCAAAATGCTGCAGATGACATTCAAAGAAAGATGAAGCTAAGGAATCGGGAAGTAACAATGGACAAGGGAAAGCTCGGCCAAACCCAGCCTTCAAATATCCGGTAAGAGGCAGAAAAGCCAAAGGAAAAGCAGCCAGAAGTTGCTGCACATAAACAGCAGGAGGCTGCTACACAGAGAGTACCGGAGGATAAGGGGCAACCTTCCAAAGAAGTCAAACATCCATAAGTCACTGAAGTGGTGAAACCAATTTCCACCTTCAGTCTAAAAGCAAATTTGTCCAAGGTAAAGATCTCTATCCCTCTTAGTGAGTTATTACGAAACAATGAGTATAGGGAAGAGGTAACTAGCATGGTAAAGAGTCAAGGGGATTGTCAGCATGACATATTGGAGGTGACAGAGGATGCTCCCACCATAATTTTTGGGTCCAAGCTTGAAGAGCCAGACAATGAAGAAGTTCCCCCATTTTATCTGAGTTTGAATTTCCATGACAAGATCTTACATAATGCATTAATAGACTCTGTGGCATCACACAATCTGATACTGAAATATGTGATGGATCAATTAGGGCTAGAAGTTACCAGGCCATACACAGACCTTTATTCTTTAGACTCCAGAAAAGTGGAATGGATGGGGCTAATAAAGAATCTGGTGGTGTCCCTTTCCCAGGTCCCAACTAAAAATATTATGATGGACGTAGTAGTGGCTGATGTGCCCGCTAAATTTGGGATGTTGTTGTCAAGGTCCTGGATTTCGAAACTGAAAGGAACTATGCAAATGGATTTGTCTTATTCCACCATACCGTGTTTTGGGAGCAATAGAAGATTGTACAGAGAGAAGAGGATGGCTTATGTTGTTAGCAGCACAGAAAAACCCGAAAACCACCCTATATATGTTGTAGACACAGATATAGGATCCTCGATCTTTTTCAATGATGGCCCCCATATTGATCCTAAACCCGCCACATATATTGAAGTGAATGAATATAAAGAGTTTGCAGCAAGGTATGAAGCCTTAGAGAGGTAGAAAAATGAAGAAGGCGTGTGGTCTATGTACTTTGATGGATCCTTGAGAAAAAATGGCGCTGGAGCAGGGGTCTAGATCATACCTCCTGACAGAGAGTCCATAGCTTTGTCATACAAGTTAACTTTTGAATGCAACGACAATGTGGTTGAGTATGAAGCTCTGCTCCTGGGGTTGCGGGCCCTTAAGGATTTGGGAGACAAAAGGATACAAGTGTTTGGAGATTTAGAACTAGTGGTCAATCAAGTAAATGACAGCTATCAGACCAAACATCCCAAGATGAGGGCCTACAGGAATGAAGTCTGGGATATGTTTGGGAATTTTTTCACAGAGCACAAGATCAAGGTCATTCCCAGGTGTGAGAATCGAGTTGCAGATTCCTTGGCCACTACTACTGGTAGTTTTAAAACTCCTATCGTTTCTCAGGAGAAATATGAAGTGGAAGTGGTGAACAAACCATCTATCCCACATAATTAAAAATACTGGCAGGTATTTGACGATGATTTACAGATTAATAGGTTTTTAGAATTATCTGATACAACCTCTTGTCGGCAACTCATCTGAACCAAGAAATAGGTCCCTCCACTTATGCCTCCACCACTTCAATCCCACATGAAATGGAAAAATCAAACTATGAAAGGACTTTGGTAGGCGAACATAAGAGGTTCACAACAACAAGGATTAATGGATGTAGACTCAAGTCGTGGAAAAAATCCAATAGAGTTTCTATGTTCTATCCTTCCTCTTCCTTCCATGCACCATAAGAGCTCAATATATAACCCTACAAAGGTAGGTGAAAGGCTGAATCGAGTAATTTATGGGGTACATGGAGGGCCAAAGGTCATCCTAAGACCGCATTTTGGAGTGAAAAGTGAATTTCTATTGTTTTTTACCATTTAACTCGATGTATGCAGGCTATATTGGTGCAGCCTACGTATACACTAGGTATAGTGGAACAACTAGCATACAGGAACAAAAATAGGGAACAATGGGTTCATGGAGGACAAAATGTGGATTTGAGTCAATAAAATGAATACTAAAGGTCAATGAGTGTTGATGCTCACAAGGTGTAAAATTATGCTATAACGGGACCTCAACATGGCACCAAAAATTTTGTACGTAAAAAAACATAAAAAAAATTCCAAGAAGATGTAGACTTGTTGTAACTCACTGGAACAAGTGGGTGGCCACTAGTATACACCTAGATCGAGTGTATTTCTTTTGTTTTAATGATAAACAACATATGTTGGATCTACTTTCATCGATCTTGTGAACTCTCAAAAGGATTCTTGAGGATCACAAAGAGACATATGATTTCAATGTAGTAGATGTTTCCATTTCCCATGTTTTTGTCTCTCTTTAAAAAGGTCATAATAAATTTGCATCCTAATTTGTACCTTGAGATTCATGCCATTATTTGGCATAATATTAGATCAATGACTCTTATGGAAGGGTTTGAGATAAAGTGGAAGAGTGGAAAGGATTTAAGTGCATCTATCTGATTGGGAATGGATTATGTTCCATATTAATTCAATCTCTCATCTGCCTTGACCAAAATTCATGGCATTAAGTTGGATACAAGATCAAGAAGCTTTTCTACACTTTGAAAATATGTAAAATCGATAGAATTTCATCATCCTTCAAATCCAACAAACACTTACTGTGACCTTCCACTGCAAAGAATATTTGGGATGAGAAAACTAAATTTTCTTTTATATCATGTTATGCATTAATTTCCTGTTAAGAGTATTAAATATCGAATAAAGAGTACTTCGGTCCTTAATAATGAATAAAATAGATAAATAAAAATCCTCATCGAGAGGGAAACCTCCTTATACAATGTACTAAATACAAAAGAAAAGATGGGATGACAATATTCCAAACTAGATCTCCTTGCTGTGTGTGTCTGTGTGTGATAAAGGGTACCATTACCATTCTAGAGCCTACATAATTAGGGTTGTATATGAACAAAAAGGATAAAACTAAGATGCTAAAAGAAATGTAATGTCACAATATATAGGGATTAAAATGCCCTTCCCTTAAAATAAGTGTTTTCCTCAACACTTTATTAACTCTAGATTTTTGTATATGAAGAATCATCTTCCCATGTTGCCTCTTCCACTGGTAATTTCTTCCACTTCATGAGGTACTGAGTAATTTCTTGATTTCATAGTTTATCCCAATGATTGTTTCAAGTTCCAGTATTAATTAACTTTCTTCATCAATATCGGGTAAAATAATTTGGACTGGGTTCTTGTCACCAATTACATTTTTTAGGAAAGAAACATGGAAGGTTGGTTATACACATGAAGTTGGTGGTAAATCCAATTTATAATTCATATGTTTAATCCTTTGTGACACCTTTTAGGGAACATAGTACTTTGATGCTAATTTGTTTTCCTTCTTTTTCTACTTGAGTGACATATGTTTGGCAAATGGTTGTAGCCTAAAAATTACCTCATCTCCTACTTCAAATTCCCTTTCACTACAATGTTGATATGCTTGTTGTTTCATTCATTTTTTTGTTATAACCAATCTATCCTTCAATAATTGGAGAACTTCTTGTCGGTGCTCTATGTGACCCTCGAGTGCTATATCTGAGGTTCTGTTGATTGCGTGGACCACTTGTTGTAAATTGTTCGCATAAATAAGACTTTCTAGGTGCCTTGTTTGTGAACCGACCTATTTTGTTTTGTATCCTTGATGTTTAAATATTAATTTGAATAAGTATAGAGAAGACAAATAATCAAGTGTAAGTTCAAGTGCACATCGGTAAATGTTGTTGGGAACAATTTTCCTAGACAATGGGTATCTCACTGTAGAAGGTATGGGAATCTTTTGCATGAAGAGGTGTAGTCCATTACATAGTAACCATGGGTGACCAATTCCTCGAGATGAAATAAAGGTGGTATTGCATCATCGTTGAAGTTCAGGGAATCCTACAACACTAAATATTATGATTTGTGATAATTGGTGTAAGATTCTAATGTAGTATGGATGTGTTGTTTTGGGAACTAGATCTTCGCAACTATCAAGGAAGTGTAAACTAGTATTATAACTAAAACCAAGCTATAACAAATATCATTAAAGGTTTCAACATTTAGAAACAAAGGGTGTGAAACATGATATTGCATAGGGTAAAATTTGGGTACATGTAGAAATCATTGGGAGTGCAAACAAAAGACTAAAAATATCAGGATAGGTGTGCATAAGAAAATAGTGTTCCTGGGACATAAGGAATCGACAGAGGTGTTCCTAGAAAAAAACATGCCTATGAAGAAGCATTCCCATAAGACAACACCCAGGTGGAAGCAGTGATGGAATTTGACGGGCAAAATGACCATCATGAAGCATTTTGACCGTCAAATACGGTTAAAAATTTTCGTTAACCGTCTTGTCTGAAGGCTAGATTTATCATTTAAACGTTTTTTTGAAGGGTAATAAAATTTCTAAAACATCATTATTTTACTAGTATCATATTTGATATTACTAGTATTATTAATATTTTCATATATTAAATTAGTATTATTTCTATTCTTTTCTATTGCAAATTTCCAAATTGGATTGTTTTTTCATAGAAAAAGAAAAGCTCATTTAACTCATTGATGTTTCCAATTCCATTACTTTTTTTATTTTTCTATTATTACAAATTACAATGAGCATGAATCTTTATCTACATTATACATACAGTCATACTACAAATTTCAGTGCTACTGTGCTACTGCTCAATTATCATTGTCCATTGAAGTTGGAAGTTCCTGGAAGTTGGAAGCTAGACTTGGGAATCAGGATTGAAATTGGTGCAGGCTGCAGCTACATATAAAGTCTTGGAGTCTGGACTCTAGAGACATAACTTTCGAAAACATTATCACTATTCACAGGTAATCACAACTCCATCTATAAATTCTTTTTTTATAGATTATTTTTGTAATCTAAAATTTATTTTCCAGAAAGCTTCTGTGTTAAAGTTTATTGCTGATATCCTTTACATTTGTCTCAGACAAATTCCTTATAACAATCATATTAACCATAATTTCGTAAAAAAATTTCCGAGTATTTCTTCAACTTCAACACCCATTTCAAGAAAATTTTTACAAAACATTCGCAGGACTTTCACATAAGTTTCGTTATATTGAAAAATCTAATTGATCATTTCGTAATACCCACTCGATCTGCAACAAATTTATATATCTTCATTATCTCGCTCTTTAATTGATACAAATTTATACAAGTGGCAGAGCACATTTCAAATATATATTGAGGTCAAATGGATCGAGCACTTCCAGCCTCCAGGTTTAAAGGCAGAAGACCAGCCAATAACAAATCTATATCCCAGTCTCCCAGATTTCAAGAAAGAGATCAGCATCTTAATTGTTTACCGATTTAATTTTTGCAAATTAAATCCAAACACTCCAGATCTTTTCTATCAACAAGTCAAATATTCCTTTGTTTTAGTTTGCAGATATATTTTATTTCCCAAAATCCCGCAACAACTTATTCATTGTATTTTTCTATAAAATCTGTCATTGTCAAGACAAAAGAGGAGAGGTAAGCGACTCTGCAATCTGCACAATGAAAGTCTAATGTTTTCAGGCCTATAACATCAATCGCCGCAATGCACACTAAATGTAACACTTCCCCTTCATGCAAGGAACATGCCTCTTTCCCGTGGGTGTTAGATGGGAATATTCATGATGCTGAGGTTTTTTACTGCATTTTCTTTATATCAAATTTCATGTTGCATTGGTTTGCTTGGGATGCCGAATCATTGTGCAAACTTTCCAACGGTCGACTTGTTATGTTCTCGTCAATGGTTTATGGTATTCCTCAACGAACACTTGTGCCATTTCTTCACTGGTCAATGGTCATTTTTTTGTTGCTATGCGTCTCTACATGCAATACTTCGTCCCTCAAATATGTTGATGTGTACTGGGACATTTTGAGGCCTCTATCTACAATTATTATTAGGCTGTAATTCATCCATGGTTTATTGCAAAGATTGTATTGTATAGTAACCTCCCTTACAAATTGTTGTTGGCGGTATGCACTTGAAGTCGCATCTCTAGTTGTCATGGTCTGTTCCATTGCAACTGGTGCATAGTTTAAGTTCAATACTTCTACCTCCTTTCTTCCTGATACGTCATCGGTCAACCTGATAAATCCAACCACTAGAAAATCCCCCAAGGATGAGATTGAACACTGTTCCTCAAAGTTGATGTGTAACTATATTGAGGAAGAAGTATATGAATTGTTGCACTAAGTTCGTGAATGGATGGTGGAGGCAGGGTAGCTGTTGGATGGTGATATCCCATATGCATAAGAACTACCACACGATTTGAATCATATGTATAAATATCTATTCCCCATAGATGAATTCCTCTGACCTCACAATTGGTGGTAGTAACATGTTCGAAAAGAATCCTGATTTCTAACATTGGCCCAACTCCAGATGAAATTTCTCCAGTCTTGGAATCCTGAAATGCCTTAAAATCCTTCCACAACTTTATTATCTCTTGCATGCATTCACCAACTTTGTAAACAACAACTGATGCCTCAAATCACCCTTGCGATCCATCAAATTCCCTTGGGAGAAAGCGAGACCGAGCTTCTCCTGTGGCAACTTGTGAATTACCCCTAGCTCGTAACATTCTCTTGCATTTTTGGACACCATAGTTAAATACCTCCCTCTCTATATCTCTTGTGAGGTCTCTCATTAATATCCATCCAAATGGCATCATTTGGCGCTTGATGGTGCTTTCCTTTCACTCTCCTGACCACCTGTTTCCCATCATTACCATAATCATTGCACCAATGAACATAAATGGTAGAGGAGGAGCTTGCGATTTATATGTACAATTGTGTGAAATTAAAGATCCATTTTTATGTTTATTTATGCTTTATTATGATGTGTATTCATATTTTTTTTAGTTTAAGTTATATTTTTATATAATATTAATTTAGTACATAAATGATATATAAAATAAATAAAAATCAAGTTAATGGACTATGATAAATATTAATAATTATCATTTTAATTTTAATGTAAAAATGTTGAGAAAATAAATGTTGTTTTGAAAAAAAAATTAAGAAATTTTAATTATTGAAGGGTAAATTTTTTGGCAAGACTTCATTATTGACGGGTAAAAATTTAAACAAAACGTTTCACGACGAGTGATACATACACCCAAAACGTCAAAAAAAAAAAGTTTGACGGGTACAATAAAAACCAAATTCCAGCACTAGGTGGAAGTGTGCTTGGAAGATAGCAGACCTGGAAGGAAGTAATCCCAAGAGATAAAGTGCTTTGGAAAAGACATGCCCAATTGTAGAACATCATGTCAACATATACATGATCATCGATAGAACAAGTATCATTGTAGACATGCTCAAATATAGAACAATTTCCATTGGGAGTAGTCAATCAACAGGACGACAGACATTGGCAAATTTCCAATAAATTAATATTAAGGGTGTTGAAAGCTATAGGTGACATTGCAGTAGGTAAGAAATTTTCTGGCTGTGCTTGAGAAGGTTGAATAATTTTTGGTTGTATCATGGAGGTCGATGAGCAGACATGGAATTACAATATGGAAGATGCACTAAAGGAAGGATAACACCAACATTCATAGACACTCAAGGTTTTTCTTTTGAACGTGTTGCAACTAGAGTATACTAGTGTGAAGTTTGAAGTCTTGTTTGAGAAAGTGCAATCTTTGACAAAGAGGTTGGATTCATTTGGAAGAGAGAATATCGACTTGTATTAGTAGTGCAATGGGATCCCAAGGGTAAGTTCATTGCATGCTTTCTTTGTTTACATAACCACTTTGCTGGATATTTTCCTTTGAAACCAGGGTTGAAGAGATTAGAAGAAGTACGACACACATTATTTCCGAAGTTGAATGATGTATGGACAATTAAAATGCAAGAGACTAGAAGGAAAAGAAGCATGTATGGGTTCCTTAATCATGGTTCTTTGTGATTTTTTTGGAGTATGTTGGCATGGTTTGCAAGAAAATAACAAAAAAGACCTCAGTCTTGTGTATGTGATCGTGAGTGGATCAAAGGTTAGCAACATTCATTGAATCTAGTGTGACGAACAATTTTGCAAATGAAAAAACCATTAAAGAACTTCATCATATGCATGAGGCAAGCTTGGATGTGTTCAATGTCAAAGAAGTTAGCCATGAAGACGATAGTAGGGGTAGTTCATTCTACACAATTGAACTTTCGAGAGTGGCTTGGAAAATTAGACTTGACGCTAGTTTTGATGGACAATCAGAAAGTCATCCTAGGAACTCCTAGTTGTTCTAAGATCATGTTGGGACTCACATAGTTCATAGGAAGATGGAGAGAATGACATGGATGTAATTCATTTGACTTGTCCAGAAAAATAATGATCCCTAAAACTTTACTAGTGTCATCACACAATAGCAAGCAAACAAGAGTTTCGCTAGGGCAGACGTAGGTGCACCTTTGAGTATAGATGTAACTGAGAAATTTTTAGGAGTGCTAGATAGCTTGGTATATTCATCCTTATGGAATAATGAACGTTCATGTGATTTAGCGATGAGAAGTAGGGCATTGTAGGAATGGATGTGCTTGCAAAGGTCGACAAAAAATAAACTTTTCGAGCATAATTGTTTTGGGTTGAGATAGATTGGGAAAGCACTCACCCAACAATGCCATCGATTGTGAGATGCTAGCATGGGAAATAAATCGAATGGAAATCCCATACAAAATATGGGTGTCCTTGATTTTGATGACGATTTGCAAGATAAGTGTATCATTATAGACGTCAAGGACATAAAGGAGTCGCAGCAAACAAACAAAGAGTTAAGCAATGTAATGTAGGAACAAGAGGTTTCAAAGAGGGAAGAGGCACATTCACATATGATGGAGGAAATGATATAAGAATACATCCTTGATAGAGTTTGGAAGCTGGAGAAGGAATCTTCACACATTGCATAAAGTAGTCAAGAATCATAGTCAACTGCGGTAGTAATGGAGGAAGACTTCCATAACAAAGACCCCACATCCATTTTTTGGTTTTGCTAGTAGATAATGGGGATTTATGAAGATCAAATAAATCCAACATGATTACAATTATTGGGTTATAGACTATCTGAAAGAGAAGCATTTTGAGGTATTTGTGCACAAAAAACAAGATAGACACTTCATTTGTCTATGTGTTTATCACCACTTATTGAATTGCATTTGTGGATGATAGATTGAGGTTATATCACTACCTAGGAGCAGGTAGTGGAGCCCTACGAAAATTTGGAAAGGTCTCTTGGAAGGTTTAGTCAAGTACACTAGCAGTTAGAGGTAACGTGACTTTTCCTTAGCCAAAAAGGAGTTGTGGAGGTTGACAAAAGCACAGAAGGGAAGACACTAGTTTTTAAATGAGGATTCCATTCCTGTGGGAAGGATGTGATTGTTCGAATGATCAACCAACCAGTGTAGATCATAAGGGATATCAACATACATATACATGGACTAATTCAAATAAAATGAAGCAGTATTAAGTCACAGGGGTGCAACACTTAGGAATCTTGACAACCTTCCTGCAAAAGTTGAGTTTCCATAACAATTCAAGTTAGTGGTAATGGTAGTGGGTTGCAATCATAACATAAGTAAACACCGCAACTTTTTCCATCCTCGAGACATTGAGGTGTGGAGTGGTTGGAAGTGACCATGGATGGGTGGACGAGCTTGAACAATAGGCCCATGCGAGGATGATATGGGCTCTTGCAATGTTTCCAAGGACAACAATGAAGTGCAATGGGGGAGGATATAACGTCCTTTCCTTGCAACAAATGGCGATGGTTCAATAGCTCGTCGATCAAAAACTCAGGTGCATGGAAAAATAGCACACCCGACATGACTAAGAGATGGATAGACACATTTAGGTAGATACTAAGCATGCAAAGTGACCCTAGGGAGTGACTGATCGAGCATGTGAACAAATTTTTCAGGAATGAAGCACGTGACTAAGAGGATACAAATGTCAACAAACGATTCAATAATGGGATCATCAGAAAGGGTCTTCAACAGTCAACCAAGGGATTTGGAAGACAAGGCTTCGACAAGTAGAAAAGTGGAAGAGATACCATTGTGTACACTTTCCTAATTCATGGTAGTAATAGATCTCGAGAAAGGGAAAATTATTGCACACTACACATGACACATGTGGATTCCAATGGGAACAAATCTTAGAATATGGATGAAATGGATCAAGTGCATGCCAAATAATGGGAAAAACAATTGGAAAATAGGAGCACCTGAAGAGGTGCGCCTAATAGGGAGTTCAGGAGAAGCACCCAAATGTTAGAAACTTAAAGGTTCACGGAGCTCTCGAAAGGCCTCTAGGATGACGATTAGGAGAGTTCCCACTTTTGTTGAGGTTTCCCAAATTACACAACCCTTAGAAAATATGTCATCCAAGGGAAATCTTAGGTTCAATTTTATGAGAAAGATAGAGTGATACCTCATATATATTAGTTGGGTGCACGAGAGCTAAGCAAGTGAGGAGGAGTTCAAGAAATATTTCAATAAAAGAGATAAGGAAACAAGTAGAGAGAGATGTTGTAGGAAGGGTTGTTGAGGTTGAGCACTGAAGTGAACACATAGGTTACGGTAGTAGGCTTTGTGAGAGATATAGGATATGGAAAGCAAATCAAGGTATTTTGGGATGGAGATCCCAAGAGGTTCTATTTGTTGTATTCCCGGTAGTAGGATGAAGGTTGCACCTACTTTGTATCTGAGGTTTCGGTCATTTATTGGACCAACCTTGGTAACTTGTTTAGTAAATAATACTTGTTGAGTCCTTGGTTTTCACACCCACTTGATCTCTTGTGTTGTGGTTTGGTGAAGGCTGTTGGGTACGATTTTCCTAGACAATGGGTAGCTCATGAGAGAATGTATAGGCATGATGTGAGTGAAGACACATAGTCCATCGAAGAGTAATCGTAAATGACCAAGTCCTTGGGACAAAATCTGGTTGGTTTCAGTTAATTATAGATGTTTGGGAAGTCCCACGTCATCGAAGTTTTATGATTGTGACAAAGACCATACCCAAGAGAAGAAAGTGAGTTTTCATTTAATAATTTTGAGATGCGATGATCTCACCTCGCATTATCTCTTAGAAGAATTGAAAGGTCAATTTCATAGCTTGATTGTAGTGGTATTTATCATTGGTATAAATATTATCCCATACCCATTGTAAAAAAAAAACTCTCTTTGGAACATCGCATTGCAACCATCATTCTTTCATTGTAAATTGATAATTTCACATTATTCTTATAAAATGCTTTTTATATAAAATAGTTTAGCTTCCACTTTGAGTACATATAATAACAACTTAAAACAAGAAGTTCAAGGCTCACACAATTTTTGGACATAGTTTACATATGTCAAAGATACACTTAAACAATGAATTAAGATAAGGTTTATCATAAGTCAATTGTAGGTGATGTTGGAGCTTCCATAGGAAGATGAGAGATAAGGAAGATGGGAGATAAAAATTATGCTGGTTTCATTTTTCCTCTAACTACATTTAATTATCCAAATTATAAACCATTAAATTAATTCTTGAATTGAAGGTTATTATTATTATTCATGAATCTTTTCTTTTTAGATTGTATAATGATATTTGACATGGTGAGATAACGATCATATGATACTAAACATAATTAAAATGATTAAACTAAATATTTAAATATAAATTTTCAACATTTAATCTGAAACATTTTATTATTATTTTGATTATAAAATATTATTTAATATAAATAATCTCATAATCTCAAGTTTCAATGGTTGCAAGTTTCATAATCTCATAATCTTAATAAAAACTTCTTATTCATTTATTGTGTCCACCTGCAATTCTCATTTAACTGCAATTCTCATTTAACTGCTAATTCCAATATAGAAACTCAGATATTCCGGCATACCACTTTATCGAGATGAACAATGATTGTAAAGTTTTTTTTCCTACAATTAGGCTTTCGGAGAAAAATATATAAAACGAACAAGAAAAAAAAAAGCTTTTTTCATTTAACGTTAATTTCATTTACACCTCTAGCAGTTGCTACAATGAAAATGGAGTTTTTTTATGTTAATTTAATTTACTCCTCTCTTAGTGGAATTGCTACTATGGAAATGTAGTTTATTTTAATGTTAATTTAATTTACTCTCTCTTAGTGGAGATGGAGATGGAGATGGAGGATAGGAAATAGAGTTAAATGTGGGTACTAGGCACATGCCATTCTCACTGGATTCACAGACCTCAATATCAATAAATTTTGGCCATATTTGGCATTTAATATAGCTCAATTTGGACCATATTTTGTATTTAATATAGTTAAGTGTGGTTCCTATAAAATATAGCTACGTAATGGCATCATTCTTTTCTCAAAACATCAACTTTATTATATAGAATTTAAATTAAATGTTGGATTGATATTTTGACAGATTTACGCTTTGGTGGTTATAGTTTTATATTTAATGAGTTTATTTTATTTAAGAAAATGTATAATTAATTATGATTAGTTAAGAAAATTAATTAATATTTTTTTAGTTATTATTAAGTCAACTCACTTCAATTTTAACTAATTAAAAGTCTAATAACCTTAATTCAAAGCCTAATTCATTAATGATCCAAATTCAAATTGGCAAAGTTCAAATTTAGATAAACACCAATATTAATTAGTTAGTTAGGTTCCATGGAATTTCAAATTGGAGAAGTTAAAATTTAAATAAACACAAATATTAATTAATTAGTTAGGTTCCATTGAAGTTCAAATGGGAGAAGTTCAAATTTAGATAAACACAAATATTAATTAATTAGTTAGGTTTCATTGAATTTGAGATGTATCATTGGATCAAATTTAAATTTATTATTATTTTAAAGATATAATTTAAATATTTATTTATTATTGGTTTTAAATTTAATTACAATTATTTTCGATTGAATGGTTATAAATAGATTTTTTGGTAATTAGGAGAATCAAGTTAACTTGTACTGGACACTAGAATTCGGTCCACTGAAGAGAGATACGAGACTTGAACTAACTACTCGAGTGTGAATAACCAATCTACTATGCAGAGG
Organism: Larix kaempferi; assembly: GCA_027924585.1. NCBI lineage: Eukaryota > Viridiplantae > Streptophyta > Pinopsida > Pinales > Pinaceae > Larix > Larix kaempferi. The sequence continues at coordinate 262,453 of BSBM01000665.1, read as the reverse complement.
TATGAGATCTACTACACATAGGTATGAGATTTAACACATAGATATGAGATTTGAACTTTGGTTGGGGTGGGATCTATGTGATCTATGTGCTACACAAAGGTATGCTATTTGAACCAAGTGATGATACATTTAGAGATTGAGAATAGAAATGATCTAATTTTTAGCATTATGAAGATGCTGATACATTTAGAGAATGAGAATATAATTGATCTAATTTTTAGCATTATAAAGATTTTTCATTGTTCAAAGTCCATTTTTTATCACATAAATGAATTAAACCCCCTTGAATGTTCTTTTTGCACCGATGCATTCTTAACAACTTCTATTACTCAAAGGTATGATATTTGAACCACCTATTGGGGTGGAGGGAATCACCCAATCTACTACTATTACATAGAAGTACGAGATTTCAACCACCTATTGGAGGGGGAATCACCCGATCTACTGCACACTACTGGTTATGAGATCTGAACCAGATGCATTTACAGAATGAGAACGGAATTTAATTAAATAATTAAATAATAAGTAGACATAAATATTAGACTTTTTTACTTTTCTAATTATTATTTACAAATTAGTTCACTTGATTGTGCCGAGAGGCGCTCTACAACCCAGTATGAGGGAGATCTTGTAACGTGTGTGGATTAACATTACATCTCATAAAACGTAAAAAGTAATATGAGGGATATCTTGCAACGTTTGTGGAGTAATGTTACATGTCATAAAACATAAAAAGTAATATGAGGGAGATCTTATAATGTGCGTGGAGTAACATTAGATCTCATAAAATGTAAAAAGTAATATGAAGGAGATCTTGTAACGTTTGTGGAGTAATGTTACATCTCATAAAACATAAAAAGTAATATGAGGGAGATCTTGTAATGTTTGTGGAGTAACGTTACATCTAATAAATCATAAAAAGTAATAAAGAGTAAAACGAAATTAATATTTTGTCAGCCAATAATTAAAAAAAGACGTAGATTGAAAATGTCCATCTACATGAGTACGAAAAACATCTTCTCAGATATTGTGATAACAGATTTGGAAGGCACCCTCGCTTCAGATAGTTTTTACTAAATATCATAATGAGACATCATGCTCAAGCTTCCTCAACAGTTTTTGTCAAAAAAATATTAGTGAACTACCCACAACAATGGAAGGGTTACGACAACATTTACGAAATCTTCTAGATTCAAGATTGGGAGAAAGATTAATGAGATTTGGAACGGTATTAAGAGGTACACGTGCATATTGGAGAAAGTGTCGTCAAGAGTTATCTGACTTGATTCAACAGATAGGTTGACCGATAATATTCTTCACACTAAGTGCAGCGGATATGTGGTGGCCTCATTTGCATACATTAATGCCAAACAGAAGTCCTACAGATCCACGTGAAGCGAGAAAATGGCGACGTGAAAATGTAATTGATAATCCTCATATCGTGGCACATTATATGCACTTGAGACATACAATGTTTCGAGAAGAGGTTTTCGGACATTTTCATCAGGCTACAGATGATTGGAATCACTACGAATGGCAACATTGTGGATCTCCTCATGTCCATGGGTTTCTTTGGTTAAAAAATGCTCCCAACATGGACACTCTGAATTGGAATGATCCTAGAGAAGTTATATCTGCAAAAAATTAGTTCGACAGATGTGTGCATGCAATAAATCCACGTGAGGGACATCGACGAAAGATTCAAATTGGAGGTAATGTAGATGATCATCCTTCTGTAAAAGGAACAAAACAAATATTTCAATCGGATCCAATGACTGATTATGAAGAAGTTCTTAACTGTGTTGAGTGTCATATTACCTGATATGAGAGAAGCTGTCATTGAAAGAAGGGAGGAAAAATGGTATGTCGGTACCACGCACCATGGCATCTATGTGACCAGTCAAAACATTACATTGATGAACAAGGAGAAAAGAAGTATGAACCTAGACGAAATGATAACAAAGTGAATACACACAATCGTGAAACACTGATGATGTGGAGGTATAATATAGATTGGAAGCCTGTACTTTCCAAGCGTGTGGTTATTAATTACATAGCAAAATACAGTGCTAAATCATAAAAGAGATCTGAAACTTTCCACAATATGTTGATGTGGGTCTCTTCTATCCAAAATCCAAACGAACCAACAGCACGTGCATATAAAAGTCTATGTGAATCCATTTCCTATAGGGACATTGGTGCATCGGAGACATGCCATTTGCTTCTAGAGCTTCATCTTTCAGAATGTAGCCGTTGTTTTGTGGTTCTAAATGTTGGTATGAATATTTTTAAACAAGTACAAGTTGATACATATAATGCCGACAATGATAATTCTCTGAATGATGCATATACTAAGCGACCTGAGAAAATGGAGCAACTTACATTGATGAATTGTTTCCTCAAGTTGTTCCTATTACATCTATTGAAAGAGGTAATAAAAAACAACTTCCATTGAAACTCGCTTGGGGTTTAAAAATCCATAAGTCACAAGGATTGACATTGGAGAAAGCTACTATTAATATTGGAAAGCAAGAGAGGCACAGGATGACATTTAAAGTAATATCTCGAGTTAAAAATTTGGCAGGTCTACGATTTCAACCTCCATTCTCATATGAGTCTTATGAGAGGATAACAAAACTACCAGGTGTGAAGATGAGAAAAGATGAAGAAGATAGATTCAGAATCATCACGATGTGAACCATATTTTCATTTATTTAATCCTTAGAAAATTATTGTCTCTATTTTTCAGTTTAACAATTTTGTCATACTTATTACTTACATTATGATAATCCTCATATTTCTATCTGTGTTTTCAACTTAACCTGTTCCTTACAATGTTGATCTGTGTTTTTAACTTAACCTGTTCCTAACAATGCTGATCAAACTCCATTTCAGTGTCACCGCCCACGACTAGAACCAGCCTAGATCCAAATCCTAGGCTCTATCAAGTGCCAAGAGGGATCAAATCTTCCGAGATGCAAACCTCTTCTCAGGTATTGCACTCAATGAGCTTTTTGAGGAGAGGTTTACACCCTGGGATATTTGATCCCTCTCAACGCTTTATAGAGCCTAGAATTTGGATCTAAACTGGTTTTTAGCTATATAAAGTTTTTTCATAGTTCAAATGATTATATCTGTAATTCCAACCACTATGATGTCAAAAAAATAATAAAAATAAATAATAAAAAAATCAAAACCTCATTTTTCATTCCTCCCTTTCCGAAATCAACCCTTTTTTCTATTCAGATTTTAATATTGAGTCAAATTTATTTTTAAATTTCCCCTAAAACTGGAATGCCTAAATTGCATACAGCAAACCCGCTGATAGTGATTAGCAACATTCCCATTATGCCTCAGCGAAATGGCGCGATATGTGCCAGATGCAGGTAAAAACCAACTAATCTTTAATTAATTTCCAACGGTGAACGACTGGGCCGCATCGATTATTTGACCAAGTAAGAGCACGACGGACCGTAAAATCCGGAAAACCTATATTGTATGAACATTATGTATATATATCGGAGGTGGAAAATTTTGATATTTATATCTAGTAAACGGGAGGGACTTTCAGAATTGCATAGCATACCAGGCTAACAATAGAGAGCTTTGAAATCTAACAATAGAGAGCTTTGAAGTGAAAATACGAAACCCATTCACTGTGGATGAGTGAGATGATGACAGCGGGAATGGATCCAGAGAAAATCTCAGGCCCCGGTTTTGGTCATGGTCTTCAATCCCAAGACCTGGATCTAGAGATAATCTCAGGCCATAGTCTTCAATCCCAAGACCTGAATATGATGACGGCGGGAGTGGGTTCTGGCCATGGCCTTCAATCCCAAGACCTGAACATTGCCTCTCAAGTAGAGAGCAGTGACAGATCCAAGAAGCGAAAGCGGCGCGAGGAACACCCAAAAGAGTGTCGGGCAGTGGTGGCCCCAAGGCCCCGCGGCAGGCCTAAAGGCTCCAGGAATAAGCCCAAGGATAGGAACGACAAGCTCAAATGTCATGCGTTCTTGATCCCGAATAGGAACGACGTCTGGAACACTTTGGAGACGTTTACACGCGGAAGCCAGCTGGGAGTCTCCATTCTCAGCGGGACCGGGATGGTCTCTGACGTTACCCTGCGCCATCCGCTCGCTCCAATGGGAGAGAAGACGTATAAAGGACCGTTGCAAATTCTATCTTTCTCAGGATATTTTCCCTACGCGAGCGAGAACCAAGAGGCTACAGGAATCACAGTCAGTCTGGCCGACCTGCAAGGTGTCATAGTGGCAGGAAGCGTCGTGGGTAACCTGGTCGCGTACGGCCGCGTCTTCGTCGTTGCCGGCACAGTAGACTACATCCGCTGTGAGCCGCTGAACGTCCATCCTATGCCGGTTAAGCCCTGGGGACTGCTCCATTCACCTGGTCGAACAGAGGTGGAGCAACAGATGATTGTTCCAGTCATCGGATCGAACAGAAATGCAGCAACGGATAAACATGAAGTTTGAGATCGGTTCACTCTCGGGAAACTGCCTGGTTACCCCTATAGTCTGTTTACTCTCGGCAAGTAGTGTTTTTTTCTTCGATTTCTGCATTCATTTATTTGTAGTTTCAAGCGCTAGGATTTGTTCCTCAGCAAGCAGCAGTGTTAACGTAAAATAGAGCTGGAGTGTTCCCGTAAATTAGACATTACTTTGAATGACTGTTTATGGAAAGCTATTAGACATTAAGTACTTCAATTATTTTTATAATGAATGATAGCTTATTGACTGTTTCTACACATTACTTCAAATGATTTTAAAGGAATGACAGTTTATGGAATGTTTTTAGGCATTAGCTGAAATGTTTTTACGTGTTTTTAAAGGAACGACAGTTTCTGGAATGCTTTTAGTTATTAGTTCAAATCTTTTTACAAGGAATGCCATTTTATGGACTGTTAGTAGACATTGCTTCAATTCCTTTTTTACAGTCAACACTTTTTTTTACGGTGAATGTCAATTTATGGGGCTGTTGTTGTCCTGAGTCCACCACGCCAAAGTAAATCATCACGAAAGGAAATATATTTAGCCGTTGGATAAACAAATATAAAAAAGTTTATAATTCTGTCACTTTATTATATTTCTTAGCGAGTAGTCTAAAGCTTTCCCCACCTCTCCTTGCCCGAAGCACCGTCCCATCGCAGCTCTGGACTGGACGTGCATTAACTCTCAGGGTGACGAGTTGCTGACTCCATCTCGCCACCCTCCTCCGCTAACATTGCATGCTCCATTCGAACCAGAGATACGTTGTGGATCCATACGCTGCTCAACTAGGAACACCCAACCTTCTCTCTTTGAATGCTTTTTTTCAATGCCCTTTTGGTCACGAAGAAGATCCAGAATCAAATATATCACATGTTCTACATACAATAAAGAATTTTCGGTGGTGTTACCAGGGATCGTTGCAGCTTTGTTCCCAAATTTTGTGCAGACTCAATTTCTACGCCTTCCATCCCTACATCAAACAGCAGTTGGGATGCTGTTTTCTGGCATACTTTGCAACTCTTCTGATCAATCTCTCCGAGAATTGACGTCCGCTGTAGATGCTACCCTGGACTCATGGGGTCTATTTAAACCGTTTAGTTTGTGTTGATATTATTTCTGGAAATTAACCAAATCCGTAGGTTTATAAAGGCACAAATTTTCAAACAATTTTCAAGGTTTATCTGGTTATTATATCTATTAGCGAACTACTACTATAGTTCTAACCTAAGAATTTATAAAATCTATGGAGTAGTCTAACCCTCTTAAAAAACTGTTCCAAAAAACAGAGGAAGCGAAAATCGATGGCTATAATCAAGATGGTTAGTCAAAGAATCAAGCAAAAACAAGAGAAAACACAGAGTTGTATTATGATTGCTATTCAATTTGAAAATTTGAGGCAATAGTTGATATTAAAACTTTCTGAACCTGGAAGAAAAACAGAGGTAAGGGCAATTTTGTTTTTAAAAATTTGAGGCAAATGTTGAGATCAGTAATGGCACGGATAGAACATAGTCCTGGCCTTATGCTGTAGTTTCAGTCTATGCTGATCACAGGAGTGGCATTGATGCCATGGATCAGACATTGAATGCTTTTGAATGCTCAAAGTTGTACTGGTCTGAGTTACCATTTTTATTACAAATCATGTCCCAATGCCCAGGCTATCATTAAATCTGTTGTAGAAGATGCTGTAAAAAGGGAAGCTAGAATAGCTGCTTCCCTGCTTCTATTGCAATTTATAAAACTAACCTAGTTAAGAATAACCTATAGGACAACATGCCTTTAATACCTTTAATATGTTCCAATGTAGCCATAAAAATGGTTGTTTCCATGCGTTCAGTAAAATTTGCAATTTTATTTTATTTGCACTGTGTTGCTTCTCCTGCACAGATTTTTTCTACAATCTTTCTCGAGATGTCCACTCGACTTCCTTTTTTCAATTTTCTCAAATCAACTAAACCGTCTATTTCATCTCTACTTTTATTTAGTCTTCTCTTTTTGTTTTGGACTCCTTTCTTTCATTTTTTCTCAAATCAACTGAGCCATCTATTTCTTCTCTACTTGTATCTAGCCTTCTGTTGCAGCAACATCTTGACCTCAACATACCATTTATTTAATGTGTTTTGATCTTGTTGACACATATGCCAATGTTTAAAAAAATTGGATTTCTTCCATTTTTTTTTCCTCAAAGCAAATGAGCCATATATTTCCTCAAAGCAAATGAGTTATCTAGTTTTTTCTTACCGCAACATGTCGACAACATACCATTCAAGTGTGCTTTCATATTGGTGATATAATGCCCATATTTTCAAAAGAAATTGGAGCACCATCTCAAAGGATTATTATTCTATATTCTTCTCCATTTCTTGACCGAGCAACTACTAGTCAGTCAATATCATCCTTTGTCATGTTGGCATCATGCTCTCTCCACCTTCCTTGCAATTTTACTCAAAGGCCAACTTTGTTGTCATGCTCTTTCTTCAATTTGTCATATGCTTCATTTGATCTTTTTACTTGAGCTGCTATCGAATTTTAAATATCCAATACATGGGCTTTTTATTCCTGAACCTTTCATTTTTTTTAGTGGTATAGGCTTCAGCTCAGCACTGGTTACAATACTCCATAACCCATTTTCCGTGAGCATCACATCAAAAACACTGTAGCAGACGTGTATGAATTGGACATAATTCCAATTGTAGATAGGCTCATTCATAAAAAACAAAAGGATAAAAAAGGAAATTGCTCTTAATGTTGCTAGTACCATGTAGTTGGAAACATGTTCAACCTATGCACTTTGATAGGATGTGAAAATGAATATATCTTAAACATAAACATGAATAATGAAGAACTAGAGCTTAAAAATGCGGAAACACTGAACACATACTCTCATTTTTATTCATTCAGAATCACAAATTTGTACATTAAATAAATCTAACCAATTCAATCTTAGATCTCATTGACTGATCACACTGACTACTCAAATAAAATTAACTGATTCGGCCTAATTACATTGATCCAATAGATATATTATTCTGATTAACTAGATGAAAGAAATAAGAAATATTCTTACATATTCCATGAAGAGTGGAGGTCATAAGCATGAGATTCCAACATACTAGAGGGCATTTTACAAAATATAGTAAAGTAAAATCACTTTGCATTTGGGGTTGTTACAAGAGATGTTGGATCAGCATCCATTGCAACATGTGGAGCAGAAGGATTAGGATTTGCCATCCATCATGTAAGAGCATTGGCAGAAAGAGCACCGATAGGTTGGAATGGCTAGAATGAAAAGGATGGAGACCTTGCAAAAGGAGCACAGATAGGTTGAAATGGATAAAATCAAAACGAAGAAGAGAACGCATTATTAACAATTTGTGGAGACATTATTCACAGATGCAAGCCCATCAAAAATAAGTATATCAGTTAATTATTCACAATGTGTGGGGCAGTAGAAAGAAACACTGCCTCTTTTCAAATTGACCTCCAACTAATACTCTAATCCATCTAATACTCCAACATATAGCAAACTCAAACTATTAATTGATGGATTTTATAAGTCCCATAAAATTAATAAAGACCTTTACAAGTCTCAACCTGTAGCTAGTTGTTTTAATCATAAACATGACTATAGAAAATGTCTCTATACTCATGTTGCTATTCAATACTAACAAACTCCGAATGAATTGCTAATGCAAAACTACAGATCAGCGTGCAAACATGAATTGCTTATCACAATTCATACAGAAATCTTTCTATGGTCGCTTCTAGCCTCTCCCAGAATGAAAATGTAGACCATGCTGGTTTTATTCATAGTTTAAAGAATCTTTTACATTATAACTCATAATTTAAAACTGACTACAAAAGCGCTGGACAAAAAGCCAGATATGAGATAGCTGTTATGGCTCATCTAATTGTTGAAAACTTTCCGCCGAATAATGATATAATAGTGTAGCAGATTAACAAGGAAATTACCATCAATTTTGGCAGATGAATTTCTGGTGTTTTCTTATATAAACATAAAGCGTGCAGCCACTATGAATTCATTGCTTCTGTTGTTGGATGTAGTTAATTACTCCACCGTTGAGATATATGACCACCAAAATTTTGAAGAGGCAACACCGCCCAAAATTGTAACCGCCAAATGTTTTGAAGAGTCTCCACCGCCACACCACCTTGTTCGAAGAGACAGTCACTGCATTAGTTCAGATTATTAAAACTATGAAGAGCCACTGCCATTAATATATTTTGATGGTGCAGAACATAAAGAACCATGCCAACAATCACATTCATCCATTAAATAGTTCTGAAGGGCCAAGGAAGTCTTTATTTCTGTCAGCCTATAACCAAGCATTTAGTTTTGCAGATTCAATTTTGTAATGAAGGGCCAATTAACATTTAATGATCCATTAGGCTGAAACACTATAAATACCCAGTATTGTAATCGTGATTTACAGAGACAGAGTTGAATACTGAGCGAATGAAGTTTATGTTAAATCCATAATTTTTTTCTGTGTGTTTCTGTTATGCTTTTCTTTTATGAGTTTGTAAACTCAAAATTATTTTGAAGTTAGTTTGCTGTAGCAACTTAAGAGATTAATGTTATTTTGAGAGTTAATTATATTTAATTGTTATTAGACAAGTTTATGAAAGTAGGGGTCATCATAACGTAGTTGAAACAGTCGGCTATGTTTGCAACATAGCTGCAAATTTCTGAGTTTCTGAGATCCGTGTGTGTTGCTGGAAGTAACTGTAACACCCGCTACCTTACCATATTGGTATCAGGCAGTGTAGTACAACCACAAATTCCTGTGTTGAATGAGAGGAATTATGACACATGGTTTATTAAGATAAGAACTATCCTGCGTGCTGAGGATCTTTGGGAGTTTGTTACGATTGGCTATCCAAAGCCAGTTGATCAAGCTACTGAATTGGCTCTCCAAATGTTGAGCATGTTTTGTTGAAGGAGAATAGGAAGAAGGACAACAAATCTCTTGGCCTTATTTAGCAAGGCCTAAATGAATCTATATTTTCGAAGATATCAAGTGCTAAGTCTTTGAAGAAAGCTTGGGACACTCTTGAAACTTGCTATTAAGGTGTGACCAAGGTAAAGAATGTTAAGTTGCGGAATTTGAGAAGGGATTTTGAGAATCTAAAGATGAAGGACAATGAGACTGTTGATAATTTTATGATTCAAGTTATGAGTACTGTAAACTAGTTGAGACAGTATGGTGAAGACCTATGAGATCAGCGTGTGATTGAGAAATTGCTCAGATGTTTGCCAAAGAAGTTTGAAGCAATAGTTGTTCCAATTGAAGAGTTTAAAGATCTCAGTCAAATGCATATTGATGAGTTGATTGGTTCTTTCATTTTCCATGAATCAAGAATGAATAGGTATGATGATACTCCATTAGAAAATGATTTTAAATCTCAGTTACATGTTACTAGAGGTAGAGGCAAAGGAAGGTCTAGTAGCAGAGGAAGAGGAGGTCGAACTGGTGATCATAGTGACATCAAAAATGATTCAGAATGTGAAGAGAAGTTACAACAGAATACTCCTAGCATAAAGGGGAGTAGCAGCATAACATGGCAGCCAAGAAATCAAAGGTATGATAGATTTAAAGTTCCATGTTTCTATTGCAAGAAATTTGGACATTTTGCTAACAAGTGTTGGAAGAAGCAATTAGATACTGGTATGATGTCTACACACATTTCAGAGGAGACTGAAATGAAGAGAAACCTATGTTTTTGACTTGTAATGTTACCTAAGAAAGTTTAAAGGATATATGGTTCTTGGGCAACGCATGCAACAATCATATGACTGGAAATAAGTAGTTATTTGTAAATCTAGATACAAACATTCAGTCTGAAGTGAAGTTAGGTAATGATAGTAAGGTAAAAGTTAATGGTAAAGGTGTTATTGATGTATATGCCAATAATGGTAAAAGAAGAACAATTCATGATGTTTATTATGTTCCTGGTTTAACGAGTAATTTATTGAGTGTGGGACAGTTGTTGGAGAAGAAGTACAGATTGTTCTTTAAGAGCAAGGTATGTACTATTTATGACAAATATCCAAGTAAGCAGTTGATAGCGAGAGTAGAAATGACAAAGAACAGAATGTTTCTGGTGATTATGAGGAATGATTTGACTAAATATTGGAATGCTTATAAAACTAAGAGTTTAGATCAATCATGGTTATGGCATTTGAGGTATGGCCATTTATAGTTTGGTGGCTTAGATTTGCTACAAAGGAAGTAGATGGTAAAAGGGTTTCCCAGTATCTAGGAGTGAGCAAGCTCATGTGAGAGTTGCATACTGGGAAAGCATCATAAAGAGAAATTCGTCTCTGGAGTCGCATACATTGGAAAAGCACCATTGGAGCTGGTACACACAGATTTGTATGGACAGATGCAAACACCTTCTTTGACTGGTAATGTTTATTTTATGACTTTCATTGATGATTTCAATCGAAAAACTTGGGTGTATTTGCTCAAACAGAAATCTCAAGCTTTTGATATGTTTAAAATTTTTAAAGCTATGGTTATAAAGGAGAGTGACAAATGTATTAAAGTCTTGAGATCAGACAAAGGAGGTGAGTTTATGTTGAATGATTTTGTGGAATTTTGTAAATATCATGGAATTAAAGGACACTTTACTGCTCGCTACACTCCACAACAAAACGGAGTAGCAAAAAGAAAGAATCGAACCATTATGAACTTGGCTTGAAGTATGATGAAGGAGAAACATCTTTCAGATGAATATTGGGGAGATGATGTTATTTGCGCTGTGTACATTCTGAACAGAAGTCCAACTAAGAGTGTGAAGGATCGAGTTCCAAAGCAAGCATGGAATGGTGAGTGTAGCAACATACCTCATTTATGAATTTTTGGTTATGTAGCTTATGCACATGTACCTGAAGAGATGAGGTGAAAGTTAAATGACAGAAGTCAGAAATGTATTTTTCTTGGATATAATGAAGAATCTAAAGCATATAGACTCTATAATCCAATCACCAAGAAGTATGTCATCATTAGAGATGTAATGTTTAAGGAAGAGGAAACATGGGATGGAAGGATAGATAAGTTGGTTGTAGAGGGCATTGTTACATCTCACACAGAAGATGAAGAAGATGAGCAGGGCATACATGGAGGACAGTTAACTACACAAGCATCTACACCAGCAGTAAGGACACTTGCCATAACTCCCAGAACTCAAGAATGTGGTGAACCATCAAATGTTGATGGAAGACAAGGAACAGGATCAAGGGTAAGTAATGAATCAAATCCTGCATTAGCTTCATTAAGAAACAAAGTTAGAGGTGAGAAGACTAGAAGCTTAAGAGAATTGTATGAGGAAAATGAAGAAGTAGATCAAGTTTCAAATTTTTCGTTGATAGCATGTGATCCTGTAAGTTTTGATGAAGCCGTTAAAAAGGATGTTTGGATAAAAGCAATGGATGAAGAAATTGATGCCATAGAAAGAAATAATACTTTGGATCTTGTAGATTTTCCTGGTAATAAAAATTGTATTGGTGTCAAATGGATTTATAAGATGAAGTTCAATGTTAATGGTGAAGTTGAAAAATACAAAGCAAGACTTGTAGCTCACGGGTTTAGCCAACAACCTCGTATTGATTATAATGAGACGTTTTCACCTATGGCCATAATTGATATGGTAAGAATGGTATTAGCTATTGCTGCTCATAATAAATGGTATGTATATCAAATGGATGTAATATCTCTGTTTTTGAATGGATCTTTAGAAGAAGAGTTTTATGTAAGGAAACCTCTTGGATATGAAATTGATGGACAGGATGACAAAGTCTACATATTAAAGAAAGCATTGTATGGATTGAAGCAGGCACCTAGAGTATGGTACAATGAAATTGATGAATATTTGAATAGTTAAGGATTCAATAGAAGTCCAAGTGATCCAACCTTGTATACAAAGGTAAACCAAGAAGGTAAATTACTGATTGTTTTCTTATATGTTGATGATTTGATCTTCACTGGAGATATTTCAGTAGATCAATTTAAGAAAGCCATGAAAATAGAATTTGAGATGACTAATTTAGGAATGATGAAATATTTTCTTGGTATTGAAGTAACTCAATCTGAGGATGGTATCTTTATAAATCAAACTAAGTATGCAAATGATGTACTGAAAATATTTAGAATGATGAATTGTAATCTAGCTGTAACTCCAATTGCAACTGGTACAAAACTCAGTAAGGAGGATGATGGGTCAAGAGTTGATCCAACATTGTATAAGAGACTGGTAGGAAGTCTCATGTACTTGACTACAACAAGACCTGATATAGTTTTTGCAGTAAGTATGATTTCAAGATTTATGGAGTCCCCAAAGAATACCCACTGGAAAACTGGAAAGAGGATTCTGAGATATATTGCTAAAACAACAAATTTTGGTATCCAACATACATCAAATTCAAATTTTAAGTTGATTGGATATACGGACAATGATTTTGCAGGTTCTACAAATGATAGAAAGAGTACATCTAGATATGTATTCAGTTTTGGATCAGTATCATTAGCATGGGCTTCAAAGAAGCAGCCCATAGTGACACTATCCTTTTCTAAGGCAGAGTATATTGTAGCAACAACAGTTGCATGTCATACTGTGTGCATGAGAACAACTCTTTCTGAGTTGCACCATGAACAAGATGAACCAACTCAGATATTTTGTGACAACAAATCAACCATTGCACTATCAAGAAATCATGTCTTTCATAAAAGAAGCAAGCATATTGATACAAGGCATCATTTCATTCAAGAATTGATAAATAAGAATGAAATTAGTATGAAATTTTACACATCAGAAAATCAGTTTGCAGACCTATTTACAAAACCTCTTGGGAAAGAATTGTTTGAGTTTCATAGAAAAAACATAGGGGTTTGTAAGCTGTAACAGAAATCTAGTATTTCAAAATTTTGTTTTTGAGTGTTGTAATTAAAGGGGAGAATGTTGGATGTAGTTAATTACTACACTGTTGAGATATATGACCACCGAAATTTTGAAGAGGCAACACCGCCAAGAATTGTAACCACCAAATGTTTTGAAGAGTTGCCACCACCACACCACCTTGTTTGAAGAGACAATCACAGCATTAGTTCAGATTATTAAAACTATGAAGAGCCATTGCCATTAATATATTTTGACGCTGCAGAACATGAAGAACCATGCCAACAATCACATTCATCCATTAAACAGTTCTGGAGGGACATTGCAGCCTTTATTTTTGTCAGTCTCTAACAACCTGTTAGAAAAATAGGATCACAGAGCAATAACAATAAACAGAAATGCAAATATAATCACACATACACATTACAAGAGAGACACAGATATATCGTGGTTCACCCAACTTGGGCTACGTCCACACTGAATTTGCCAGTCCTTATTATTATTACCGTCTAGCAAGGTGAAGGGATACAACCTGCAGCACAACCGCTGCACTTCCTCTTCTATGTTTCACAGTCTCTCTCTTGATCTCAGAGATCTTTACAATGCATAAAAACCTAATACATCATCATCCCTAGCCGTATTACAATGTCTTTATTTTATAAGGGAAATACAATGGGAAAATACCACGGGATAACCAAAACCATGGGCCCGCAAAACAGCTAGTTAAAACAGCCCCAAAAATTTTCTTCGGGGGCGTTGCCCCCGAACCCCCCAGCCAGGGGGGATGGTCCCCCCTAGAACCCCATGGGGGGGCAATGCACCCCCCCACCGAGGTGACTGTACAATCCACCTACATATCATATAAAACTGGGGTACAAACACAGCTGATACAAATATCATCTATGAGACTAGAATATCTCGCTCCACAACCAACACAGCCTGCCACAGAGCATTTAGTTTTGTAGATTCGATTTTGTAATGAAGGGTCAATTAACATTTAATGATCCATTAGGATGAAGCACTATAAATACCCAGTATTATAATCATGATTTATAGAGACAGAGTTGAATACAGAGTGAATGCAGTTTATGTTAAACCCATAATTTTTTCTGTGTGTTTTTGTTATGCTTTGTTTTATGAGTTTGTAAACTCATAATTATTTTGAAGTTGGTTTCTTGTAGCATCTTAAGATATTAATGTTATTTTGAGACATAATTATATTTAATTGTTATTAGACAAGTTTATGAACGTAGGGGTCATCATAACATAGTTGAAATAGTCAACTGCAACACAGCTGCAACAATGTTGTAAATGACTATTCGTTGAAACAGTCAGCTGCAAAACAGCTGTAACAGTCATGTAGGTGAAATTTCTAAGTTTTTGAAATCCGTGTGTGTTGTTAGAAGTAACTACAACACCCCCCTACCTTTCCACATATGTATCCTTCTCATGCAATTAAGACGTTCCGAGAAATTCATCTAAAATAAAAACATGAGGATCCCTTTCATTGTACAACAATGTAATTATCAGAACTCGAATAATTCAATCTCATCTTTAGCTCCTTAGCAATCTTATCCCTCATAATCTCTTCTTATCTCTTAGCTTGAATGCCTCTTAGTATAATCAAACCGTTTTGAAGTTCATTCTCACCCATAATCAACATCCAAGGTATACCAGTCTTTGATGCATAAGCTATTCATTTCACAATTTTTTTGCTGATTGTTACAAGAGATTTTGCTTTCAATTTGGTAGCCCAGAGCTTGCTCACTAGTTTGGGAGCCACCACCAAAACTTATGTCTATGTTGCACAAATTGCCTGCAAAATTTCTGGTTCGAATGGAGCATCCACAACGTATCTCTGGTTTGAATGGAGCATGCAGTGTGAGCGGAGGAGGGTGGCGAGATGGAATCACCAACTCGTCACCCTGAGATTTAAAGCACGTCTAGTCCAAAGCGACGATGGGGCGGTGCTTCGGGAAAGGAGAGGTGGGGACACTACTCCAGTGGGGACGGCGTGGACGATCCTGTGCCCGAATAACAGATCACTGGAGATGATGAGGGCGTGGTTGACGCGGTGACGGAGTTGTCAAACACTAGGCGAAGTCATCGAAACGTTAGACTATTCCTATTTCTTAGTCATGCAATCTTATTCGAGATTTCATTTTTTCTGAGCATTTATTATAAGTTTTATGTACAATGAAATACACAAACAGATTTTTTTTTAAATAAAATAGATTTAAGAGATTTCTGTTTACTGAACATTTATCATAAATTTTATGTACTTTTCTGTACTGTAAAAGAAAAATGTGCAGTATACACAAAACCAAGATTTTTGTTTGAAAATAAAATAGTTTTTAAATAGATCCAATTTAGATGTATATTGTTTCAACAATCATAGTTGATGTCTTTATATATATATATGGTATAGGAAAATTAGGAAAAAATACTAATTTGTTCATGGTAAAAATTGAGATTCAAAAACAAAATAATACTGCATTTTGTTCTCAAGGTTTTGGAAACAACCCTATTACTGGTAAATCCAACCAAAGTTTCAAAGTTGTTTTTCCATAAATGTATGTTATTTACATAATTGAAAAATTAGAAAATAATAATAGTTTAAACTAGTATCATGGAATACAAGGTTTTTGAAACAACCATATTACTTGTAAATCCAATTAAAGTTTTGAAGTTTTTTTTCCCTGAATGCATGTATTTTACATAATTGAAAAATTTAAAAATAATAATTAGTTTAGAGTAGTATCATGGAGTACAAAGTTTCGGATTTTTTGTAATGACATTGTCTATACTTGTCCAAACAAATGTTTTGAAATAATTTTGCAATTGGAAGATTTACATGATATTTTGTGTATTATTTGAAAGAAAATATATGTGAGCAAACTTTGGAAAGAATTTAGGGTGGGATGAGTTTTACAAGATGCATTTCATTGTCAAATTTTCTTTTTTTAGGACTAATTAGACAAGTTGTTCATATGTGTTCAGTGTATTCCCTTGTACATCGGGAGATGTTGTTAACTACATATATTCTAAATGAATTTATATCTAGGCATAAAATGTGTTTTTTCCTCACAAGGAACCTTGTACTTATATTCAAAGTAAGAATGGTGCAATGATGGATTTGAGTGTTTCTTCCTAGTATAGTTTGTAAAGGAAAGTAACATCCCAAGAATAATGGTTAAAAATTCAAAGTATGCATGAACTAAATCAAACAATAAATGGATATTTTTCTATACCTTTATTAAAGAAAAGATGTTAAATGTGGCTTTGCACAATCATCATTGCCCCGAGAGGCACTCTACATCCCAGTATGAGGGAGATCTTGTAACCTGTGTGGAGTAATGTTACATCTAATAAAACGTAAAAAGTGATAATATGAGGTAGACCTTGTAATGTTTGTGGAATAACGTTACATCTAATAAAACACAAAAAGTGATAATATGAGGGAGATCTTGTAACGTTTGTGGAGTAACGTTACATCTAATAAAACGTAAAAATAATTAAAAAAATTCATGTCGGCTCATAAAATAAAAAATTATGGAAAGTATTTAGAAAAAATACATGTTGGTTCATAAAATAAAAAATTATGAAAAGTAATTAAAAAATAGATGTTCGTTTATAAAATAAAAACTTAAAACTTAAACCCGAATCTATCGATCAAGAGAGATCAAATTTCTTGAGTTTAAATTTAAAAAAAGAAATACACCTCAAGAAATTGGATCCCTCTAGGTGCTTGATAGATACGGGTTTAATATGGATCTATGTTGGTTTAAAACATCAATGAATGTTGATGAAGAGAAGAAAATTTTTAATACCTTCTAGGCTCATTTTTCACAAGAGATACATGGCTGTATATTTTGAAACCAGGTATTATTAAATTTCGAGACAATCTTAATTCTTTTTCTTTCTTTTTGTTCATTTTCACTTACACCAAAAGTAGAAGTAGGGTCTCGTATTTTGTTGGAAGTAGTTGACAACCCCAACTAGTCTTAAATACTAGGACTTAGAAATCCCCCTAATTTTTTTATGAGACTTTTCCCTGTGTTTTTCTTTTTGTGTGCTTTGTTATTTTACAAAGTTTAGTGACTCCAAAGGATTATAGTTATGAATGTTTTTTTAAATTAACGAAGTGCTTGAATGATGATGTTAATGGATTAACTACTCCTTCTCTTGGATGCATTATCGTTGAAATATGTTGCATCAAGCTAAATCATGATTTTTGTTTTGGGTATTTGTTAGAGCCTTACCATAACCTCTCTACTTTGGGGTACTTAGAAGTTAGTCAATTAATATATGAAGACATATTTTTCTAATACAACCCACTAGCCTGTTGTTGATCTGTGGTTTCTCAAATGCTAAAGATCATCTTTATTGAGATTTTAGGGTTTTTGTGTGCCCCAACTCCTTATTACGGTTGGGGTTTTGGAAGTCCACACATGACTAGCTCCACATGTGCGAGAAATGAGAGACGATGTAGGATTCACTAAGTACCATGGTAGTCAATGTGATAGGTCACCTTGTGGGAGGCATAAATTCTTCATATGGACATCATTCGAGGTGATTCTTGGACCATTGGAAAGGCCTTGAAGTGTATAATCACATTCAAAGCCATTAGAAATCGATGGAATTTTTTATCCAAAAGACATCATTGTAATTATTGGACCATTGGAAATGCCTCTGAGTGTAGAATCACATGAAGGGCCATTAGAAATTGATGGACTTTTGTACCCCCCAAAAAATATTTTACACCCTCAAACATTATGCAGGGGCATCGAGGCCTAGGAAGAATAGTTGAAGTTGATAGACATAAGGAGGTTGACCATGGGGATTGATGACGACCACTAGTGCGGGAAGATTGGTAGTTGACGCCAGGTGGTCGAGCAAGAAGCTATCGAAGTATGGTCAATAGAATGGAAGTCGACAAAGTCGAAAGTCGACGATAGGTCGAGGAACGACATTGATGGAAAGTAGGGAAAGGGTAAGCGTGGAGGATGGGGAGTAAAACAACCGTGGAGACTAAGTAAAGTTGACAAGTTAAGTCGAAGACCTAAATAATAGAGAATGGTCGACGAGTTGACGTACATCCTAGTTGGAAATGGATAATGACAGGACCAACAAGTGTAGAAAGTCGAGAGGCAAAAAGGTCAAGAAGTGAAGAATTCAAGGCAACATACATGCATATGTTGTGGGTAGTTTAGGAGGTTAATAATATTTAAGAAGCTGGCTGGAGTCAGGACAGATGTCACCAAAGGAGAAGGTTTTGCAAGCATGTCAGAGGACACTGAAAACTGTAGGATCTATAGGATTAGAGTTGGTTCAGTGGACAGAGTAAGGATGCCTTGGGGAAGACATTCATGGTGGACCTCAAGAACAACAACAAAGCATAGTAGAATATTAGTGTGAGGGCATAGAAGAGGGGGTATTTGATAGATGATTCACATATCAGAGGATCACACATAGAGAGAAAACACACACAGAGAAAATAGATTACTTCTATATATTGTAATAGGTAAGGTCGACTTGATTAATAGTTTGCATGTATTTTTTGTAAATGATACAAGTAATAGAATCCAACTTCTTGGCATTTCTAGTTCATGTCTAGTATATGTGAGGATTTGTGTGTTTTAACTGTGTGGTATTGTTAAGAAAGAGGGTATGATTGACCCGCCTTGCGCCAAAACATGTTGCTAAAGGTTATGGCCCCAAAATATTCATAGTGAGACTTGCCCCTAGAATGGGCCCTAGAAGCCAATTCATCCAATATTTTGACCTCGAAAGAACCAAAATAGATGAGAAATTAAATATTGATCCACTTATAATCATTCGGGTAAAAATAAAATCAACATAAAGGTAGCAAGTAGATATTCTTAGTCTATGATCATGGAAAAATTTATATGAGTTACAAAGATTGAACTATAGAAAAATATTAAATCAATTAAAAAAATGAACTCTTCATTTTTTTTAAATTGAGAACTAAAATTTATTTGCCGGGAATAGTAGTATATGCATTAATCATGAAAAGTGTCATTGTAATAGTTATTTTTTATAAAGTAGGCTATCGTTATTGACTAAGAATTGGTGCCTCTAATTCCATCTTTCCTCTTTTATTTACATTCATTTTTTTGTGATCGAGCACAATTTTGTTTGTCTTCTAGAAATTCTGTAGCAGAATTGTAAAAATGGATCCATAATAATAAACACCATTATATTTTTCTTAATAACCACAATTAATTCGTTAATGTTGAAATTTTATATTAATTTTGATAACGAATTAATGTGAAATCTCATTTTTATGGATTCTCTTTATCACATCTGTTAATTTTTCATACAATTATAGTAGTATATTGTAATTGCATATGAACAATAAGATCACTAGAAGAAAGACAATGCACATAATCAAAGAACACAAGAATTTATCCTGGGAAACCTAATAGCGAGAAAACTCAACAACCTTTGTATAGAGATGAGCAATTCTGAGAACATACTAAAAAGATGAGAGAGAGAAAGTAGAAAGTCTCTTGAAGTAGAAACCCCAAAAATATGCTTCTGCTTGCTGTAGATGAGAGTTCCTCTCCAAGTGATGCGATCTTGTGTGTGTTGAGTGAGTGACCAAATGAGGCACGCGCCCTCTCTATTTATACACTTTCCAAATTGGATTTGTCCCTAATTGAGCCGACTTCTCTAACTGATAGGGACGAATTGACCTGGGAACAAATAAAATAATGTTTATTTAATTCTTTTCTTTGGTTAATTTATCCCCAAGTTTTACATTGATTCTTTCAAGGATTTTACATAATCAATTACATCAAAATCATCTCCCATAGGAGGTACAAATCAATACAATAAAATATAATAAGAATAACTTCCAAAGTTACACTAATTCCAACACTCCCTCTCAACAAGGAAGGTATTCTTCGGACACGGTCATCATCAGCATCACGATCATCTGGGTTTCATCTGTACATCACATCTTTCTCGATCATCTCTATACATATCGAAGGATGTCAACACAGTCTCAGTCCATCGATAAGTGTTATCATGCATCTGCTTCACACAGTCCATCGGTGGATCCATACATCAGCTCAACAACTCTACTCATTTCGTAGGAGATTACAGTAACCATCATCACATCCCTGTCCATCGGGAGTCAATACAATGTGCATCTAATTAGCTTAGTCTTTTGGGGAATATGCAACAAATCAACAAGTCCTTCGGTGAGTCCAATATTATTAGCCTCTCCATCTGATATGGATGTCTAAAAGGTCTCTCATACATGACCATATACTACCCATCCATCTCTACTACTGATGGGATCCTCCCATTCCTCACTGAGATCCTAGACGAGCATAGGTACTTGTGTAGGAACAAACTTCACATGTCCATCTCATCTGCCGATGGGATCCTCCCATACCTCGCTAAGAACCTGGATGAGTAGAGTTACCTATGTGGAACCAAAATTCACACGACCATATACTACTTGTGTATCTAATCTGCCAATGGGATCCTCCCATACCTGGATGAAAACCTAGAAAAGTAGAGGCACCTATGTGGAACCAAACTTCACATGACCATATACTACTTTTCCATCTCATTTGTCAACCGGATCCTCCCATACATGGATGAGAAATTGGATGAGTAGAGGTACCTGTCTGAAAGTAAGGTAAACATATACATGTAATCTTTCCCTCTAAAGTAGGGGCACGTTCTCTTCCACTTTGATTCTTTCACGAAAGTATTCAAACTTTATCTTGGGAAGAGGCTTGGTGATAGCATTTGCAGTCTGTTAATCTTTCGGAGCATATTGTAACTCGAATGCACCGTTTTGCACCATTTCATGAATGTAATGATATCGAACCTCTATATGCTTCAAATTTTCATGGAATACAGGTTTCACTTCCATCTCCATATAGTTATGGTTAGCATAGTGAATCTGAGTTGGATCTGGAGTCTTGCCAAACAGTTCCACAAGTAGTTTTCAAATCCATACAGATTCTCGAGTTGTTGTACTAGAATCCATATACTCAGCCTCTACAGTACTGAGTGCTACTGAGGTCTGCTTCCTGCTACACTAGGAAATCACTACAGAACCCAAACTGAAGAAACAACTGGAAGTATTATTCCTATATGCAACACATCTAGCCCAATTTGAGTCTGAAAATACCTGCAATATCAAGTCACACTTTAAATCATATATTAGGCCATATCCCATAGTGCCACGCAAGTATCTGAGAATATTTTTGCAGCAACCTAGTGAATCTGTTTTAGCTCACACATGAATTGGCTGAGAGCATTCACAACAAAATATATATATGGTCTGGTGATCATTAGATACATTAGATATCCAATCCGTTGGCAATACATAGTGGGATCAATCCAATTTCAATATGAAGAAGAGTCCCTCAACTTCTTCAAATTTGCATCCATTGGTGTAGCCATGGACTTAACGTCCAACATTTCGAATCTCTTTAAAATATCAATGGTGTATTTTCCTTGGATTATTAAACTATTCTTCTACCTCTGCCATACTTATAGTCCCAAGAATTAATGCATCAATCCAATATCCTTCATTTGAAACTCAGAGGGAAGTTTCTTCCTGTACCATAAAATAAGCTTCTCATTCCCCATGAGAAACAGGTCATCACCATAAAGAACCAAAATCAGAGGCTCATCATTCACAAACTTGTAGTAAAGGTTGGGGTCTGCATCACTCTTGGTGAATCCCAAGCTTACCAAGTATCTGTCTATCCATCCATACAAAGCACAAGGTGCTTGCTTGAGTCCATTAAAGTCCTTTTTCAACCTACATCCGTGAGACTCCTTTCCATGGACAAAAAACCCTTCTATTTTTTCAATATACACTTCTTCCTCAATAACACCATTGAGAAAGGTTGTCTTGACATTCATCTGATGTAGCTTTCATCCCATATCTAAAGCAATAGTAATAATAGTCTTGATGGAAGTTTATCGAGCCACATGAGCAAATGTCTCATCATAATGATTTCTCCCTCTTTCTGAGAGAATCCTCTGGAAACAAGTCTAGACTTATGTTTTTCAACACTACCATCTACTCCATGCTTGATTTTGTACAATAACTTGGAAGTCACTACTGACTCCCCATCAAGTCTTAGTACAACCTCCCACACATCATTATTCAAGATGGATTGGTATTCTTCCATCATGGCATCCTTCTAGACTTGATGTCTAGATGCTTCTTCATAGGTGGGAGGGTCTGATTAAATGATGTGCCTCATAAGTGCAACATAACAAAAGAACCTATGAGGTCTCTTTCTTTCTTGGAAAGTACCATGTGGATATCCATGCCCCTTTGCACCCTACAAAGTTTGTTGTGCCCATCTATGACTATTCCGTCCTACTCCAGTATCTCTGGGAACAACAACTGGATCAAATGGATCAATGGGATTGATCGGTTCACCCTTCTCTTCTAACTCCCTTTGAACTACTTAAGGGGGATATGATATATCCTCCTTTGGGTCTAGCATCTCCTCCTCATCTATCTACATATCAGATCCTCTACCTTTCCTGATAGCCAAATCTTATTTAAAGGACACATCCTTATTAACTTCGAACTGCCTCGATATTGGGATGTAAATTCTGTAGAACTTTGAAGACTCACTGTATCCCACAAAAGTTCCCTTCTTACCTGAAGGTTCTAACTTCGTCCTCTTTTATCCGAGCACGTGAATTTAGACTAGACAACCAAGGAGAGGAAGGTTTCTCACTTTTGGTTTCACTCCTGCGATAGATTCTTCCGGATTCATGTTCTTCAAAATATTATGTGGGCATCTGTTTTGTACATAGATGACTCTTCTGGATGCTTCTTCCCATTAGAACATCTGTAGACTTTGTTCATGTATCATGTCTTTGGATTCCTCCACAATTGTTTTGTTCTACCTTTCCGCAACCCCATTTTTCTTAGGGTTGTAGGAAACTGTGAGCACTTCCTTGGATTCCTTGGTCTCGATAAAGTATATCCAAGTATTCCATATCTCACCCATGCTTCTAGAATCATGAACAAGTGCTTGAGCTGGTGGAGTGCTTAATCGGTACAAGATATCCTCGCTTACACCAATTACTTTTGTTGTGTTCATGCTTGATTTATTGTGACAAACAATAACTTTCCCTTCTGAAAATACTACCTTATATTGCTTTTCCTCCAAAGAAGATAGGGAGACAAGATTTCTCTTCATGCCAGGTACATAAAGCACATCACTCAATTGTAATGTGTCACTAGACTCTAACTGGAGGGAGGTAGCCCTAGATCCTTTCATAGTTTAATTTGCATCATCCCCGAGTACAACACGAAGATGGAATTAGTTCTTAAAAATTTATGATAAATTTTCTTTATAGCCACTCATTAGCTTAGAAGCACCAATATCTATAATCCATGTATGACTAGTGGTGGGAACAATACCCGATAAATTTGAGATGAAGAAGAATTTTGTACGATCTTCATTCCTTTGCTTCTTATGATGATGACCTTCTTCTACATCAGCAGTAGTGGCTTCATGTTTCCTTTTGAACTAGCTTGGACAATTGATGGCATAATCACCATAGGTATTGCACATCAAACATTGTATATGTGATAGATCATTCTTCTTTTTCTTTTGATATAGAGGAGTGATAGATATCATGTTAATGTATATGTAACTTTGGAATGTATTTCATCTATGTATTTCATATATATTTATTGTACCCTTATTAGAGATGTGTTATTCCTCTATAAGGAAGTGTCGTCATGTGGATTGACAAGTTTCGCAAGTGTGTGTACTTGCCGATGGGTTATTAGACCACCATGTGTGGGGTCGGCCTTGAAATATATATTATATTGTGGATGTATCTAGATAGACAAGTCATTCCCATAGTGTAACTGGGCAAACAAGTTAAGTATAAATAGAGATCGGGAGATCTCTATTTGGATCATTCGGAAAGTCACACTTCTCTCACTTAGAAAGTGGCGCAGTAGTGAGGAGGAGGATCATCTGCTACTAGGAGACTATCTCAGTGTATTTTGGTTGTACTTTGGTTGAGCCATTTCTCTCTCTATCTCTGAGGAAGTTGTGGGGTTTTTCACCTTAGGGTTTTCCCCATGGAAACTCTCTGTCTCTTGTCTCTCATGCTTTTGATTCTTGTGATGCTTGTGATTCTTATTGTGATTGTCATGCATCGATATACTGTACATGTTATTCTCTTAGTAAAGATCCTAGAGTATTGTAATGCTCAAAATTTAACATGGTATCAAATCTAACCTGAGAAGAAGACATTTTGCAGTGACGGAAACCTGAGTTTCTTGTTTATTGGGTTTCTCTCCACAGATTTGTGAAAAGCAGTATAGTATGTTGACTCTAATCATCAAGGACAATCTATCTGTCCAATCAGAATTCAATTCTGAGCTTTTTCAGATTTGGCCCTAAAAATTAGGGTTTCCACAAAAATAGGAATTTCTGAAATCTGAAGACATAGCTGGAAGCGCCTTGCAAAAATCGAAGTTTAGAGCTTTGGATCGATATTTTTGGCTGGGTAGATCTCCAGGAAACTCAAACCCTAATTTAGGGCTCTCCCTAGTGAACCCGGGAGGAAAAAAAGACAAATCTTAAGGGTAAATCTTTGCTCATCTCAATTTTTTAATACACCAGGATAATCAGCTCAGCAAGGCGCATCTTTCTATCCTTTCAGAAAGTTGAAATTCACATTTTGAATTTTTAGGGTTTTTTCGACAAACCCTAATCCGGGACCAAATCCAGTTTTCAACATTTCAAGTCGTAAGACCTAAATATTTTCTATTTCCATTTGAAGTACTCTTTAAGATGTCTCACCACACCAAGCTTAAGGATAAGCTTGAAGGGGCTGATAACTTTCGAGCTTGGAAGTATAGGATTGGGTTAATCCTGGAAGAGAATGAGTTGGACTCATATATAAAAGAAGACATCCCTATCCCAGAGGATGAAGAGGCTAAAGTATTGCATAAGAAGAACTTGGTCAAGGTAAAGAGAATAATTGCTGATTATATCAAAGACCATCTCATACCTCATGTGTCTTCTCTAAAGACACCCAAGGAGATGTTTGACTCTTTGACCAAGCTATTTGAAGGGAAGAACATAAATCGAAAGATGATGCTGTGGAACCAATTGAAAGGAGTAAAGTTTCAGAATGGAGAAACCATTCAATCTTATTTTTCTAGGGTCTCCCAGATTAAGGAACAACTGGAAGCGGTAGATGAAATGGTGGAGAATGCTGAAGTTGTCATGACCACTCTAAATGGCCTACCCAGGTCATGGGATTCCTTTATTCAAGAAATTTGTGCAAGGAAGAAATTGATCTCCTTCAACAGATTGCGGGAAGAATGCTCTCAAGAAGAAGCTAGACTTGTAGCTCGTGAGGAAAAGATGGGAGGTGAAGATCAAGCTCTCGTAGCTCACACCAAAAGAAGCAAGTCCAAGAAGGAGCACTCTCACTACAAGAGATCTTATCAAAAGAATAAGAAGGATCTAAGATGTTTCACATGCAATGAGAAGGGTCACTTTGCTTCAGATTGTCACAAGAACAAAAGGGATAATAACAACAACTCCAGCAAGAAGAAGAAGGGTAGCAAAATAAAGTTCCATGCTCATGTTTCCGAGGATGATGAACCTCCAAAGAAGAAGGCTAGGGTAGAAATTGATGATAGTGATGATGACTCATCAAGTGAAGAAGAGTATGTTCTAATCTCTGCGCTCACAGGTACTATCTCCCATGGTTGTAATGATTGGTTGATTGACAGTGGGACTTCCAAACACATGACTCGGTTTAAGGAATCTTTTGTAAACCTATCTGAACATGAATCACCTCTTAAGGTGAAACTTGGGGATGATTTTCAATACCCAATCAAAGGAAGTGTTGAATCCTCCTATAACCTAGATTCTAGAAAATCTTTGAAGATGAAAGAAGTCCTTTATGTACTTGGGCTCAAGATGCATCTTCTCTCCATCTCTGCATTAGATGCAAAAGGCATGAGGGTTGCATTTGTAGATGGCCAAGTCCTAATGTGGCTAAAGGGTAAAACAATCGATGATGCAGTAGTGATTGGAGAGCAAGAGTGAGGTTTGTATAAATCGAAGGGTCAACTTGAACATGCCATGGTACATGAATCCATGGAGCCAAGTGAACTTTGGCATAGAAGACTTGCTCATATGCACTATAGGGCACTTCCAATTGCAAGCAAGGCTGTAGAGGGTCTTCCTGAAATCAAGAACAAACATGAAGGTGTTTGCAAAGGATGTGCAAAATGTAAGAACATTAAGAAGGCTTTCCCAAGCAGTGAAAGCAAGGCAAAGGATATCCTGGAAATCATCCACTCAGATGTATGTGGTCCTATGTCATCTAGTTCTCTAAGTGGGTATGTTTATTATGCCTCATTTATTGATGAATTCTCCAGAAAGACTTGGGTATACTTCTTGAAGAACAAAGATGATGTGTTTGATAAGTTCAAGGAATTCAAAACCTTGATGGAGAATCAAACTGACAAGAAGATCAAAACATTTAGATCCGACAATGGTGGAGAATTCACCTCAGGTGACTTCAAGAAGCTTTGTAGTGATTCAGGGATTAAGAGGGAGTTGACTGCTCCATATAATCCTCAACAAAATGGAGTTGCAGAAAGGAAGAATAGCACAATCATGGAAGCAGCAAGGGCAATGTTGCATGACCAGGATCTACCTATGCATCTATGGGAAGAAGCAGCTAGAATAGCTGTATATGTGTAGAACAGAACACCCCACAAGATATTGGACAACAAGACAGCAGAAGAGGTCTTTTCTGGTAAGAAACCTGAAGTCAGCCATCTCAGAATATTTGGTTGTCCAGTATACACTCATGTCCCAAAGGAAAAGAGGACCAAACTAGATCCTTCAGGAAAGAAGGGTATCTTTGTGGGTTATAGTGAAAGCTCGAAGGCTTACAGAATATAATTTCTAGGGTTCAAGAAGATTGATGTCAGCAGGGATGTAACATTTTAAACTCAGCATTCATCAAATCAAGGAAGGCACCTATCGAATTTTATGAAGAACCTAAGGAAACTAGATTTCAAGACACTACCATGACTGAAGTAATTCCAGAAGTTGTTCGTGAGTTTGAAGATCCACAAGAACCTGTAGATCCACCCCGTGAGGATAACTCTGATAAGAGGAAACTTGCATGGGCTAGAGAGCTCATTCAAGATGCAGAAATATTTGGCATTCCAGAAGAAGAACACAGAGCAAAGAAGAGGATCAGATCACATACCAGCTATGTTGCTTTACTCTGTGACATTATGAACAAAGAACCTTCCAGTTATGAAGAAGTAACGGAAAAGAAAGAATGGAAGGATGACATGGTTGAGGAATACCAATCAATAATGAAGAATGATGTTTGGGATGTTGTCCCAAGACCTAAAAAGAAGTCTGTTGTGACTTCCAAATGGATCTACAAAATCAAGTATGCTGCAGATGGCAGTGTAGAGAAATACAAGGCAAGATTCGTAGCTCGTGGCTTCTCTCAGAAAGAGGGAATAGATTATGAAGAAACTTTTGCACCTGTAGCCAGGTATACTTCCATCAGAACAATAGTTGCCCTGGCTGCAGCAATGAAATGGAAAATACACTAGATGGATGTCAAGACTGCTTTCCTGAATGGTGTAGTTGAAGAGCAAGTATATGTCGAGCAGCCACTCGGTTTTGAAATACATGACAGGGAGTCATATGTGTGCAGATTGAAGAAAGCCTTGTATGGCTTGAAGTAAGCTCCCAAAACCTGGTATGGTAGGATGGATAGTTTCCTATCTAGTTTGGGATTTACCAAGAGTAAAGCGGATTCCAACCTTTACTACAAGGTTGAGGAAGGGAATCTTATGATTCTACTCCTATATATGGATGAATTATTTGTAACAGGAGATGACAAATTGATTGCAAATACTAAGAGGAAGCTTGGTGCTGAGTTCGATATGAAAGATTTGGGAATGATGCATTATTTCCTAGGTATGTAGGTGTGGCAGAATGTAGGTGGGATCTTCCTTGGTCAAGGGAAGTACACAGTAGATATCCTGAAGAGATTCGGTATGATGGATTGCAAGGCCATGGCCACACCTATGGCATTGAATTTGAAGCTTCTATGTGATACTTCATCTAAGCCAGTTGATATATCTATGTATCATCAGATGATTGGGTCCTTGATGTACCTCACAAACACGAGACTAGATATTTGCTTTGCTGTGAACACATTGAATCAGTTCCTGACAGATCCGAGGAGTGTTCACCTGGTTTCTGTAAAGCATGTTCTAAGGTACCTGAAGGGTACAGTTGATTATGGGCTCAAGTGTGAAGTGAATCAAAAGTTTAACCTGTAGGGTTATGTTGATTCAGATTGGGTTGGCAGTGCTGCAGATAGGAAGAGCACATCTGGGTGCTGCTTTAGTATGGGATCAGGTGTGATCTCTTGGTTTAGTAGGAAGAAGTCTTGCGTAGCACTGAGTACAGCTAAGGCAGAGTATGTTGCAGCCTCTTCAGCTAGTTGTGAGGTAGTATGGCTACGGAAGCTACTGTCTAAGTTATTTGATCTCCTGTTGGATGCTACTGGTATCTTTTGTGATAACCAGAGTTGTGTGAAGCTATCCGAGAACCCAGTGTTTCATGACAGGTCGAAACACATAGAGATCAAATGTCACTATATCAGGGATATGATGCAGAGAGGAGCTGTGAAGCTCCTGTATATTGCGATAGATGAGCAGATTGCAGATGTGCCGACGAAGCCACTAGCTAGGGTGAAGTTCGAGTACTTCAGGGAGTGGCTTGGTGTTCTTTGGATTGATGACACTTCGAGGAAGAAGTGATGGACACATTTGTAGAATCCATTCCAAGCATGTTGGAAGGAGGATCCTTCACATGGCTGTGGATGTAAGCGCTGGATGATGAGCATCAGGACGATGCTGTAGTTACTGCTCTGTATATGCATTAGGAGGATGTTGGATATTATCAGTTGGATCATTTATATGTATATGTATGTATGCATCATCTTGGATGCTGGATATGATCAGTTGGATCATTTATATGTATATGTATGTACGCATCATGTTGGATGCTGGATATGATCGGTTGGATCATTTGTATGTATTTTGTATATGCATCATGTTGGATGCTTGGACCATGTATCTGTATATGTATTAGGTGGATACATTGTATGATCAGGTAGATCATGTATGTTGATATGTATCATGTATGATGATATATATCAGGTAGGTACTTGGTATGCATCAGGTAGATGCCTTGTGTGATTAGGATGATCATGGATGACGAGCTTCAGGATGTTGCTCTAGATGATATGCAGTGGGATGTTGCAGTGATGATGATCAGGATGATCATGTGTACATCAGGATGATGTATGGTGAGTATCAGGTGGATACTCTATGGTCATGGATCAGGTTGTGCAGATGAGCATATAATTTGGCCCTGGGAGATTTGCAGATAGTCTTTCGAGGTTTTTCCTATGGCATGTAATCTGGGCCTAGGATATCTGGCAAATGCTCTTTCAAGGTTTTTCTCTGGGAGGACATATAATTTGGCCCTGGGAGATCTGCAGATAGTCTTTTGAGGTTTTTCCTATAGCATATAATCTGGCCCTGGGATATCTGGTAGATGCTCTTTCGAGGTTTTTTCCTATGGCATATAATATGTCGTTGGGAGATCCGATAGGTTGGGTTGTGTGACCAGAATAAGTCCTGGTATTCTCTTGCGAGGTTTTTCCATGACCACATATAATATGTCCCTGGGAGATCCTATAGGTAGAGCTGTGTGCTCGTAACAACCTAGGATGATCTTGCGAGGTTTTGTGGTGAGGTCACATATAATATCGCCCTAGGAGATCCTATAGGTACAGCCGTGTGCTCGTAACAGCCTGGGATGCTCTTTCGAGGTTTTGTGATGCACGTAATATGTCCTGAGGATTCCACAGTATGGCCAATGATGATGAAGACCTGTAGGTGGTGGGCCTACATCCAGTATGAAAAAGGATTGGCTCTGTAGAACATCCTATGACGAGTAGAGTAAGAGATTGATTGAGATAGCAGTAGTAGCGACGATGATGATGACGATGATCTCGAGAAGAAGACTTGCCTAACAGATATGTGTCGAGAAATACCTTCCTAGTTAAGAGGGAGTATTGATGTATATGTAACTTCGGAATGTATTTCATATATATTTATTGTACCCTTATTAGAGATGTGTTATTCCTCTATAAGGAAGTGTCGTCATGTGGATTGACAAGTGTCGCAAGTGTGTGTACTTGCCGATGGGTTATTAGACCACCATGTGTGGGGTCGGCCCTGAAATATATATTATATTGTGGATGTATCTAGATAGACAACCCGGCCCCATAGTGTAACTGGGAAAACAGGTTAAGTATAAATAGAGATCGGGAGATCTCTATTTGGATCATTCGGAAAGTCACACTTCTCTCACTCAGAAAGTGGCACACTAGTGAGGAGGAGGATGTAATGTCCCCATTCAAATAAGTGCATAGTAAGACAATCCCACCAATCCTACTAGTTTCCTAGGTTGGATGGGCACATGTGGGATGGTAATAAGGAAGCCAATAAATGATATTTAGACATTAGAAGGGTTCAAGCATTTAATAAATATGATGAATAAATAAATTCAAGAGAAATTCTAGGTGGCAAGTGGTTTTGGAGACATGGAGGTGGTGGGATCCACACTAGCTTGATTTTTCAATGCCACATGGCAGCTCTCTCTTGCCAATTCGAATTCATGGGAAGGTGAACACTCTTGGGTGAGTTGGTAAGTCATAACACATGGCATTGAGCATCTTAGGTCGAAATGGGATGGAATAGTAACCTCCATGGGAGAGGAAGAGTCAAATTGGAGACTAGTGGACACTTGGGCTAGATTCCCTAGTTTTATGACAACAATAATGAAGCATCTATGACATTTATGACAAAATTCAGACCTGAATTCTTACACCTGACCATTATGACATGTCATCCCCAAAAATAGGCTCAAGGAAGGCGTTCATGGAGTTGGAGGAATCTAAAGAGACTCAAATTCGAATTTGGGAGAAGATGGAAGGTTGGAACTAGGAGACAAGTGGCAAATGAGGAATATTTTCTAAATGGAAAATTATTGAATCTATTGAGAGGATTTCGACCCCTTGAAGGCTAATGTTGGTTATAAAATGTAGAAATCAAGTATGAGAATGGCTTTTGATGATTTGAGAAAAATTGCATTTGTGAAGAGAGAGCTAGTGCATGACTAGTTTCTTGCCTTAGCCAATTTCGAGGGTGAAAGATTCCCATCCAAGTTGGTGTTTGGAGAGGCCACTTAGGTCTTTCATGGTGCTTTAATGGAGTTTGTATTTGCAGGTAGCAGCTACAGGAAGTTTCATGGTTTGGTTTAGTGCAGCACTTTCTGTCCACCGTTTCCAGTCTTGAAGGCATATTCGTGCTCCTTGAGGGAGGGCGTTTTTGGTGAGCACTTGTGCTTCTTGAGAGATCTTCTCATTATATATTTCTGATTTTAATAGCTTCATATCCTCTGTTATTGATATTCAAAAAGTATCAGGTCGAAATACCCACTGGTTGTATGCAAAACTATCGATTAATGAGCAAACAATGTCCATTTCCCCAATGCATTGATGTATGACACTATAATGTTGATTATTTCGAATGGATGGATGATTATCTGATATATTTGTGATCAATATACTTCCATGGATGTCTTCTACAAGTTTCATGTACTGTACTTGAGCATTTGAAGCATTTTTACTCAGTTTAGTTGTATTGGGAGGAGAAATAGTGCCATTTCCCCAAGGGTCGAATTGGGGGTTTTTTCTATTGAATGTGAGAGAGTTAGAACAGTAGTAAAAATCAATTAATGGTGCATATGAGACCTTAATCACATACTTAACACATTATATACCTCTTTTCATAAATTTGTGGGAGTTTGGAGGCATTTGGAAGGCCATTTGCAGTGCTACCCGGGGGGGATTTGATCAGAATACAAATCAAGTTTGCAGCAGTATTTGGAGGGCCATAAAACATCCCTGAACATGATATTCAAGTCTAAATACCATTCATACACTCCTACAGAATATTTGGGAGCATTTGGGTTGATTTGGAGGTCAAAACAGTAAAACTAGTCAAAGGTCGAAATTGGGAAAAAAAAGTGGAAATTTGGGCATTTTAATAAAATTTGAAAAAGGGATATTACAAGTGGTATCAGAGCATGTTCTTGGCACCTGATGGTCTTAACAAGAAGTCAAAACAATAATCCACCACCCTTTGAACCAGTAGTTGAAGAGGTTTTTGTTGAAGAAGAGGTAGTAGAAGAAGAGGAGTCTTTCACTGAAACCATGGGTAGAGAGTAGGATGACAAATTAAAACATAAGGAGGAACTTATTGCAACCTTAGATCCATGTTTCTCTAAACTTTCAGCAAACATGGATAGGATAGGTGATAAATTGTTGCAAGGATTCGAATTGTTGATTAGCCAGCTTCAAAGCAAAGGGATAATAGGAGATAATAGTGGTTCACACTCAGGGGAAAAGATGAAAGGGAATGAGCATATTTTCTCAAGTACAGGACCTCATAATAGACCTGATGAATTTCAAAGCACACAAAGGCCTACTGCACCTAAATTTCTCACACCCAAAGAAGAGCCCAATCTTGAATTGGATTACAAGAAACTAGTAAATGATTGGAATGATTTGAATGAAGAATGTAAAAGAGGTGTACCACTCAGTGACTACATTGATGCTATGAAAAAGATTAATAGGAAGGGAGACAATAGGAGTCCATTCCAAAACAAAGAATTAAATAGTGCTATTGGAAAAATGTCACTTCCTACTTTTGATGGTTCTTCTCAAAATTCTGCTAACACTTGGGTGCAAAAATTGGATGTATATTTTCAGCTGAATCCTATGTTGGAAGAGGATGCATTAAAAATGGCCATTTTGCATTTGGAAGGAGATGCCATTGAATGGTGGTTTCATGGGCTGAAAAACTTGGGTCATAATCAGGTTAAAACATATGGAGAATTTGTTGATAGGGTACTAGAAAGATTTGAACAAAAAGATCCAGAATTGCCTTTCAAAGAACTAGCTCAATTGAAGCAAATTGTGTCCCCTACTGAATATATGATGGAATTTCAAAAATTATCAGTCAAGGTGGCTGATGTATCTATGGGAAGATTAGTATTGTTGTTCACTGAAGGTTTGGCTGAACCCTTAAGAGGTTTGGTCAAATCCCACAAGCCAACTACATTAAAAGATGCAATGAGCTTGACTAGGGATCTCCAAAATGTGCTTCCTAGAACGATATTTCCTCCTAAGCCTAGCTATAAATTTGAAAAGAAACCTTGGCAAAGGGATGGATATGATAAGAAACCTTGGAAAAGAGAGTCATTTGATAGGAATAAAAAAGAGGGACTAAATAGGGATGAACTTAGAAAAAAGAAACTATGCTTCACATGCTTCCAACCATGGACACCGGGGCACAAATGTACCAAAGGAAAGGCTCAATACATAGAAGTATTTTCTGATAATGAGGGGTATGATGGGGGCATGGATGAAGATGGACATATTTCAGATCAAGAAGAGGCATATGAGACAACAGTAGAAGAGGAAAGACAAGAAGAAAATAAGCCTTCACCGGACAAAGCAAGAATGGCAGTGCTTTCAGCAGTACCTCGCTATCATACTATCCGATGCAAAGGTGTGGTACAAGGACAAAGAAATTCAGTTTTGGTAGATGGAGGAGCCACTCATAACTTCATTGATGAAGAGATGGTAGAGAAAAGAAAGATACCTATTGAACCATTTGATGGCTTCACAGTTGTCATTCCCGGTCACAACACAATGCAATGCAAAACATGGGTTCCAAAGCTGCAAGTCACCGTAGGTAACTATACTTTTGTTGATAGTTTTTATGTGGTTGATGTTGCTGATACTAATGTGGTTTTGGGAGTACAATGGTTGTATTCAATAGGAGAGCATACAGTAAATTATCAAATTCCTGAAATGAAATTTCAAGATTCAAAAGGAGTACAAAGAGTTGTGAGAGGGCAACACACTTATCCAAATCAAGTAGTGACTTGCAATAGCATGAGATCTATACTGAGGCATGGGGATATAGAATGGGTTGTTGAATATCATATTAAATCTCCCAAGACAACTATAAATATTGTCAAACACCCAAAGGAGATAGAGAGACTTTTGCAAAAATATGAAAAGGTTTTTAGAGACCTTCCACATGGTAGGCCACCGGATAGAGGGGTTGAGCACAGTATTGTTTTGGAGGAGGGTAATTCACCCATTCAGATACCACCTTATAGACATCCTAAAAGGTTTAGAGATGAGATTGAAAAAGCTATCCAAGAACTCCTAGAGTTGGGACTCATTAGACCAAGCTCTAGCCCTTATGCTTCTTTAGTAGTGCTAGTGAAGAAAAAAGATGGAACATTGAGAATGTGCATAGATTTTAGATCCTTGAACAAAAAGACTATAAAGAATAGGTATCCTATTCCTAGGATTGATGAGCTCATGGATGAGCTGCATGGGGCCAAATACTTCTCAAAAATTGACCTTAGATCAGGGTATCACAAAATTCGAATGAAAGATGAAGATGTGCAAAAGACCGCTTTTCGATGTCATTTTGGCCACTTTGAATTTCTTGTCATGCCTTTTGGGTTAACCAATGCTCCAGCCACCTTTCAAGCATGTATGAATAGGATATTTTGCAAGCAACTAAGAAGGTTTGTTTTGGTTTTCTTTGATGATATTCTCATTTACAGTAAAACAT
Source organism: Larix kaempferi (assembly GCA_027924585.1). Classification (NCBI taxonomy): domain Eukaryota; kingdom Viridiplantae; phylum Streptophyta; class Pinopsida; order Pinales; family Pinaceae; genus Larix; species Larix kaempferi. The sequence continues at coordinate 227,179 of BSBM01000665.1, read as the reverse complement.
GGGAAGAGCATTTGCAGCAGTTAGAGATTGTGTTGAAAATCTTGCAAGAAGAGTCCTTATTTGCTAAATTATCAAAATGTGAATTTGGAATGAAAGAACTACTATATCTTGGGAACATTATTGGGCAAGAAGGAGTGAAGGTACACATGGAAAAAATCAGGGCTATCTTGGAATGGCCATCACCAAAAAATATTACCGAATTGAGAGGCTTTATTGGCATATGCACCTACTACAGAAAATTTGTGAAAGGGTTCTCCAAGTTGACTTCTCCACTCACTAATTTGACTAAGAAGGATGCTTTCAAGTGGGATGAAGAGGCTGAAAAGGCCTTCCAAAAAATGAAAGAGGTAATGAGTAGTTGTCCCATACTTGCACTTCCTGATTTTACTAAACCTTTTGTTGTGGAATGTGATGCTTCAGGTGGAGGAATAGGGGCTGTCCTAAAGCAAGGCCAACACCCCATAGCCTTTGAGAGCAGAAAGTTGCAGCCTCATGAAAAACTTTACTCCATCTATGATAAATAAATGTTGTCCATTATGCATGCATTGGCCAAATTCAGACAATACTTGGTGGGCAGCAAGTTTGTGGTGAAAACTGACCACAATAGTCTAAGACACTTTCTCACCCAAAAGATCTAAATGAAAGGCAACAAAAGTGGGTAAGCAAGATTCAAGCTTATGATTTTGATATTGAATATGTCAAAGCAAAGAATAATATAGTAGCAGATGCTTTGTCAAGAAGGCCTTCTTTTTCTCTCATGGATATTGCCAAGGATTTGGAAAAACATGCTATTAGTTGAATATGCCAAAGACAAATTTGCTTGTGATGTGTTGGATGGAATCAAAGGGGATGATAATTATAGGATTTTGAATGGGATGATATATTATAAGGGAAGAATTTATTTAGTTCATAGCTCCAAGCTCAAGTACCGAATTTTTCAAGAAGCACATGATTCCCCACTAGCGGGCCATCCGGGGATCTTCAAAACTTATAGACAGTTGAGGCAAAGATTTTTTTGGAAGGGGATGAAGGAAGATGTTCAGAAGTATGTGAATGAATGTAAATCATGTCAACAAAACAAATCAAAGCTTACATGTCCAGCCAGCCTATTACAACCATTGCCCATTCCGGAGCAAAAATGGGACAGTATTTCCATGGATTTCATCACCGGATTGCCTAAATCCTTGGGTAAGGATTGTATCTATGTGGTAGTTGATAGGTTGACAAAATTTGCTCATTTTTTTGCTGTTACATCATCTTTTAGTGTTGCACAAGTGGCTGATATTTTTTTCAAAGAAATCTTCAGATTGCATGGGCTTCCCAAGAGCATTGTCAGTGATAGAGATAGTAGATTCATGGGTTCTTTTTGGAAAGAAATTTTTATATTGGTAGGCACTCAATTGACTCCAAGTACCAGCTATCATCCACAAACTGATGGACAAACAGAGAGGGTAAACCAATGGTTGGAAGGATACCTAAGAAACTATGTGGGAGGGCAGCAAAAAGCATGGGAAAAATGGCTACACTTGGGTGAGTTTTGCTACAACACCACTTATCATATGTCAATAGGAATGTCTCCTTTCAAAGCATTATATGGTTATGATGCACTTACATTTGCTGACATTATATTTGGTGATAGTAGAGCCCCAAAGGCTAAAGGTTGGGTGGAAGAGAGCCAAGAAATTTTAAAGCTCTTGAAAGACAATTTGCAGGTTGCTCAAAATCAGCAAAGACAATATGCTGATAGACATAGAGAAGAGAGTGTTAAATTTTTAGTATTAAATCACAATACTATAGGATCTTTGCTGAGAGAATAACATCTACAGTATATCAATGCATGACAATCATAATATGACAAGCATCACAAGCATCACAAGAATCAAAAGCATAGAGACAAGAGACACAGAGTTTCCGTGGGGAAAACCCTAAGGTGAAAAACCCCACAACTTTCTCAGAGATAGAGAGAGCAATGGCTCAACCAAAATACAACCAAATAACACTGAGATAGTCTCCTAGCAGATGATCCTCCTCCTCCTCACTAGTGCGCCACTTTTTAGAGAGAGAGATAGTTACTTTTTCCGAGTGAGTAAAATAGAGATCTCCTATCTCTATTTATACTCACCTTTTTTCCCAGTGACTTACTGGGGCCGACTTGTCTACTTTGATACACCCACATTATATTATATATTAATCAGGGCCGACCCCATAAGGTGGTCTAATAACCCATCGGCAAGTACACACACTTGCGACACTTGTCAATCCACATGACGACACTTCCTTATAGAGGAATAACACATCTCTTATAAGGGTACAATAAATATATATATAATATACAGATGAAATACATTCCGAAGTTACATATACATCAACACTCCCTCTTAACTAGGAAGGTATTTCTCGACACAGATCTGGTAGATAAGTCTTCTTCTCTGGATCATCGTCATCATCATCGTCACTGCTGCTACTATCTCAACCAATCTCTGACTCTACTCGTCATAGGAAGTTCTACAGAGCCAGTCCTTTTTCATACTGGATGTAGGCCCACCACCTGTAGGTCTTCATCATCACTGGCCATACTGTGGAATCCTCAGGACTTATTACGTGCGTCACAAAACCTCGAAAGAGCATCCCATGCTGTTACGAGCACACAGCTCTACCTATAGGATCTCCCAGGGCACCGAATTACATGTGACCTCACCACAAAACCTCGCAAGAGCATCCCAGGCTGTTACGAGCACACAGCTCTACCTATAGGATCTCCCAGGGCAACAAATTACATGTGTTCATGGCAAAACCTCGCAAGAGCATCCCATGACTGATTACAGGCACACAGCCCAACCTATCGGATCTCCCATGGAAACGAATTACATGCCATAGGACAAAACCTCGAAAGAGCATCTGCCAGATATCCCAGGGAACCGAATTACATGCCATAGGAAAAACCTTGAAAGACTATCTGCAGATCTCCCAGGGCACCGAATTACATGTCCTCCCAGAGCAAAACCTCGAAAGAGCATTTGCCAGATGTCCCAGGGTACCGAATTACATGCCATAGGCAAAACCTCGAAAGACCATCTGCAAATCTCCCAGGGCACCGGATTACATGCTCATCTGCACAACCTGATCTACGGCCACAGAGTATCAACCTGATACTCACCATACATCATCCTGATGTATCCATGATCATCCTGATCATCATCACTGCAACGTCCTGCTGCATGTCATCTGGAGCAACATCCTGAAGCTCGTCATCTATGATCATCTTGATCATCACTGCAACATCCTGCTGCATGTCATCTGGAGAAACATCCTGAAGCTCGTCATCTATGATCATCCTGATCATCACTGCAACATCTTGCTGCATGTCATCTGGAGCAACATCCTGAAGCTCGTCATCTATGATCATCCTGATCATCACTGCAACATCCTGCTACATGATCCACCTGATCATCAATGCATCTACCTGATGCATACCAAGTATCTACCTGATACATATCATCATACATGATCCTCCTGATCATCAATGTATCCACCTGATACAAATACATGATACATATCATCATACATGATTCTCCTGATCATCAATGCATCTACCTGATGCATACCAAGTATCTACCTGATACATATCATCATACATGATCCTCCTGATCATCAATGTATCCACTTGATACAAATACAAATACATGATACATATCACCATACATGATCCACCTGATCACACAATGTATCCACCTGATACATATACAGATACATGGTCCAAGCATCCAACATGATGCATATACAAAATACGTACACATGATCCAAATGATCATATCCAGCATCCAACATGATGCATACATACATAAATGATCCAACTGATCATATCCAGCATCCAACATGATGCGTACATATATAAATGATCCAATTGATCATATCCAGCATCCAACATGATGCGTACATACATACATAAAAATGATCCAACTGATCATATCCATCATCCAACATAATGCGTACATACATACATAAAAATGATCCAACTGATCATATCCAGCAGAAACCAGAACATCATCCAGCGCTTACATCCACAGCCATGTGAAGGATCCTCCTTCCAACATGCTTGGAATGGCTTCAGCAAATGTGTCCATCACTTCTTCCTCGAAGTGTCCTCAATCTGAAGAATGCCAAGCCTCTCTCTGAAGTACTCGAACTTCACTCTGGCTAGTGGCTTCGTTAGCACATCTGCAATCTGCTCGTCCATCGCAACATACAGGAGCTTCACAACTCCTCTCTGCACCATATCCCTGATATAGTGATATTTTATCTCTATGTGTTTCGACCTGTCATGAAACAATGGGTTCTCGGACAGCTTCACACAACTCTGGTTATTACAGAAGATACCAGTAGCCTCCAACGGGAGATCAAATAACTCAGACAGTAGCTTCCGTAGCCATACTGCCTCGCAACTAGCTGAGCAGGCTGCAACATATTCTGCTTCAGCTGTACTCAGTGCTACGTAGGACTGCTTCCTGCTAAACCAAGAGATCACACCTGATCCCATACTGAAGCAGCACCCAGATGTGCTCTTCCTATCTGCAGCACTGCCAGCCCAATCTGAATCAACATAACCCTGTAGGTTAAACTTTTGATTTGCTTCATACTAGAGCCCATAATCCACTGTACCCTTCAGGTACCTCAGAACATGCTTTACAGCAACCAGGTGAACACTCCTCGGATCCGTCAGGAACTGGCTCAATGTGTTCACAGCAAAGCAAATGTTTGGTCTCGTGTTCGTCAGGTACATCAAGGACCCAATCATCTGACGATACATAGTGATATCAACCGGCTCAGATGAAGCATCACATAGAAGCTTCAGATTCGATGCCATAGGTGTGGCCATGGCCTTGCAATCCATCATCCCAAATCTCTTCAGGATATCTACTGTGTACTTCCCTTGACCAAGGAAGATCCCACCTGCATTCTGCCACACCTCCATACCTAGGAAATAGTGCATCATTCCCAAATATTTCATGTCGAATTTAGCTGCAAGCTTCCTTTTAGTATCTGCAATCAGTCTATCATCTCCTGTCACAAATAGGTCATCCACATACAGTAGTAGAATCACAGGATTCCCTTCCTCAACCTTGTAGTAAAGGTTGGAATCCGCTTTACTCTTGGTAAAGCCCAAACTAGATAGGAAACTGTCCATCCTACCATACCAGGTTCTGGGAGCTTGCTTCAAGCCATATAAGGCTTTCTTCAATCTGCATACATATGATTCCCTGTCATGTATTTCAAAACCGAGTGGCTGTTCCACATATACTTCCTCTTCTACTACACCATTCAGGAAAGCAGTCTTGACATCCATCTGGTGTATTTTCCATTTCATTGCTGCAGCCAGGGCAAGCACTGTTCTGATGGAAGTATACCTGGCTACAGGTGCGAAGGTTTCTTCATAATCTATTCCTTCTTTTTGAGAGAAACCACGAGCTACAAATCTTGCTTTGTATTTTTCCACACTGCCATCTGCAGCATGCTTGATTTTGTAGATCCACTTGGAAGTCACAACAGACTTCTCTTTAGGTCTTGGGACAACATCCCAAACATCATTCTTCATTATTGATTGGTATTCCTCAACCATAGCATCCTTCCATTCTTTCTTTTCTGCTGCCTCTTCATAACTGGAAGGCTCTTTGTTCATAATGTCACAGAGTAAGGCAACATAACTGGTGTGTGATTTGGTTCTCTTCTTTGCTCTATGTTCTTCTTCTAGAATGCCAAATCTTTCTGCATCATGAATGAGCTCTCTAGCCCATACAGGTTTCCTCTTGTGAGAGTTATCCTCACGGGGTGGATCTATAGGTTCTTGTGGATCTTCAAACTCACGAACAACTTCTGGGACTGCTTCAGTCATGGTAGTGTCCTGAAATCTTGTTTCCTTAGGTTCTTCATAAACTTCGGTAGGTGCCTTCCTTGATTTGATGAATGCTGAGTTTTCATCAAATGTTACATCCCTGCTGACATCAATCTTCTTGAATCCTGGAAAGTATATTCTGTAAGCCTTCGAGCTTTCACTATAACCCACAAAGATGCCCTTCTTTCCTGAAGGATCTAGTTTAGTCCTCTTCTCTTTTGGGACATGAGTATATACTGGACAACCAAATATTCTGAGATGGCTGACTTCAGGTCTCTTACCAGAAAAGACCTCTTCTGGTGTCTTGTTGTCCAACATCTTGTGGGGTGTTCTGTTCTGCACGTATACAGCTGTTCTGGATGCTTCTGCCCATAGATGCATAGGAAGATCTTGATCATGCAACATTGCCCTTGCTGCTTCCATGATAGTTCTGTTCTTCCTTTCTGCAACTCCATTCTGTTGAGGATTATAAGGAGCAGTCAACTCCCTCTTAATCCCTGAATCACTGCAAAGTTTCTTGAAGTCATTTGAGGTGAATTCTCCACCATTGTCGGATCTGAATGTTTTGATCTTCTTGTCAGTTTGATTCTCCATCAAGTTTTTGAATTCCTTTTATTTGTCAAGCACCTCATCTTTGCCTTTCAAGAAGTATACCCAAGTCTTCCTGGAGAAGTCATCAATAAATGATACATAGTAAACATACCCACTTAGGGAACTGGATGACATGGGGCCACATACATCTGAGTGGATGATTTCCAGAATGTCTTTTGCCTTGCTTTCACTGCTTGGGAAAGCCTTCTTAGTGTTCTTTCCTTTTGCACATCCTTTGCAAACACCTTCATGTTTGGTCTTGATTTCAGGAAGACCCTCTACTGCCTTGCTTGCAATTGGAAGTGCCCTATAGTGCATATGAGCAAGTCTTCTATGCCAAAGTTCACTTGGCTCCATGGATTCATGTACCATGGCATGTTCAGGTTGTCCCTTCAATTTATACAAGCCTCCCTCTTGCTCTCCAATCACTACTGCATCATCTATGTTCTTTCCCTTTGGCCACATTAGGACTTGGCCATCCACAAATGCAACCCTAATACCTTTTGCATCCAATGCAGAGATGGAGAGTAAGTTCTTCTTGAGTCCAGGTACATACAGTACTTCCTTCATCTTCAATGATTTTCCAGAATCTAGGTTGTAGGAGGCTTCACCACTTCCTTTGATTGGATATTGATAATCATCCCCAAGTTTCACCTTATGGGGTGATTCATGTTCAGAAAGGTTTACAAAAGATTCCTTGAACCCAGTCATGTGTTTGGAGGCCCCACTATCAATCAACCAATCATTACAACCATGAGAAATAGTACCTGTGAGAGCAGAGATCAGAACATACTCTTCTTCACTTGATGAGTCATCATCACTATCACTTTCTGCCCTAGCCTTCTTCTTTGGAGGTTCATCATCTTCGGCAGCATGAGCATGAAACCTTCTTTTGCTGCCCTTCTTCTTCTTACTGGATTTGTTGTTATTATCCCTTTTGTTCTTGGGACAATCTGAAGCAAAGTGACCCTTCTCATTGCATGTGAAGCATCTTAGGTCTTTCTTGTTCTTTTTATAGGATCTATTGTGGCGAGAGTGATCCTTCTTGGCTTTGCTTCTTTTGGTGTGAGTTGTAAGAGCTTGATCTTCACCTCCCATCTTTTCTTCACGAGCTATAAGTCTAGATTCTTCTTGAGAGCATTTTTCCCGAAGTCTACTGAATGAGATCAACGTCTTCCTTGCACAAATTCCTTGAATAAAGGAATCCCATGACCTGGGTAGGCCATTTAGAGTGGTCATCACCACTTCACCATTGTCCACCATTTCATCTACTGATTCTAATTGTTCCTTGATCTGGGAGACACTTGAAAAGTAAGATTGAATGGTTTCTCCATTCTGAAACTTCACTGCTTTCAATTGGTTCCGCAGGGTCATCTTCCGATTTATGTTCTTTCCTTCAAATAGTTTGGTCAAAGATTCAAACATCTCTTTGGGTGTCTTAAGAGAAGACACATGAGGAATGAGATGGTCTTTGATAGAATCATCAATGATTCTCTTTGCCTTGACCAAGTTCTTCTTGTGCAATGCCTTGGCTTCTTCATCCTCTGGGATAGGGATGTCTTCCTTCACATATGAGTCCAACTCATTCTCTTCCAGGATTAACCCAATCCTATACTTCCAGGCTCGGAAGTTATCAGCCCCTTCAAGCTTATCCTCAAGCTTAGTGTGGAGAGACATCTTTAAGAGTACTTCAAATGGAAATAGAAAAGATTTAGGACTTACCACTTGAAGTGCTGAAAACTGGATCTGGTCCCGGATTAGGGTTTGTTAGAGAAACCCTAAAAATTCAAAATGTGAATTTCAAAATTCCGAAAGGATAGAAAGATGCGCCTTGGAGAGCTGATCAGCCTAGTACATTCAGAATTTGAGATCAGCAAGGTCTTGCCCTTCAAAATTGCCTTTTTGTCCTCCCGGGTTCACTAGGGAGAGCCCTGAATTAGGGTTTGAGTTTCCCAGAGATCTACCCAGCCAAAAATCTCGATCCAAAGCTCAAACCTTCGATTTTTGCAAGGAGCTTCCAGCTGTGCCTTCAGTTTCCAGAAATTCCTATTTTTGTGGAAACCCTAATTTTTAGGGCCAAATCTGAAAATTGTCGGAACTGAATTCTGATTGGACAGATAGATGCGCCTTGATGAGTAGATCCAATCTACTATACTAAATTTCAAAAATCTATGGAGAGAAACCCAATAAACAAGGAATACAAGCTTCCGTCACTGCAAAATGTCTTCTTCTCAGTTAAGCTCTGATACCATGTTAAATTTTTAGTATTAAATCACAATACTATAGGATCTTTGCTGAGAGAATAACATCTACAGTATATCAATGCATGACAATCATAATATGACAAGCATCACAAGCATCACAAGAATCAAAAGCATAGAGACAAGAGACACAGAGTTTCCGTGGGGAAAACCCTAAGGTGAAAAACCCCACAACTTCCTCAGAGATAGAGAGAGCAATGGCTCAACCAAAATACAACCAAATAACACTGAGATAGTCTCCTAGCAGATGATCCTCCTCCTCCTCACTAGTGCGCCACTTTTCAGAGAGAGAGATAGTTACTTTTTTCGAGTGAGTAAAATAGAGATCTCCTATCTCTATTTATACTCACCTTTTTGCCCAGTGACCTACTGGGGCCGACTTGTCTACTTTGATACACCCACATTATATTATATATTAATCAGGTCCGACCCCATAAGGTGGTCTAATAACCCATCGGCAAGTACACACACTTGCGACACTTGTCAATCCACATGATGACACTTCCTTATAGAGGAATAACACATCTCTTATAAGGATACAATAAATATATATATAATATACAGATGAAATACATTCCGAAGTTACATATACATCAACAGAGAGAACCTTTCAAATCAATGATTTAGTATATTTAAGGTTGCAGCCCTATAAACAAACATCTCTCAAAAAGAATGGAGCAGAAAAATTAAAACCAAGGTACTATGGGCCATACAAGGTAGTGCGGAAGGTTGGAGAAGTAGCATATGAACTAGAACTTTCAGAAGGGAGTAAAATCCACAATGTATTTCATGTTTCTTGTCTTAAGAAAGCTCTTGGTCAGCAAATCATCACTTCAGAAATACTTCCTCCTTTGGATGATGAAGGTCAGCTCACACTTGTTCCGGAAAAGATTTTGAAGACACGGGAAAGAAGGTTGAGGAGTAGAATCATCAAAGAATATTTAGTGCAATGGAAGGACTTACCAAACGAAGATGCCACATGGGAAGAGGAGAATATTTTGCAGCATACAAATTTGAATTTGCTTGAGGACAAGCAATCTTGGGTGGGGAGGACTGTAATGTCCCCATTCAAATAAGTGCATAGTAAGACAATCCCATCAATCCTACTAGTTTCCTAGGTTGGATGGGCACATGTGGGATGGTAATAAGGAAGCTAATAAATGATATTTAGACATTACAAGGGTTCAATCATTTAATAAATATGATGAATAAATAAATTCAAGAGAAATTCTAGGTGGCAAGTGGTTTTGGAGACATATGGAGGTGGTGGGACCCACACTAGCTTGATTTTTCAATGCCACATGGCAGCTCTCTCTTGCCAATTCGAATTCATGGGAAGGTGAACACTCTTGGGTGAGTTGGTAAGTCATAACACATGGAATTGATCATCTTAGGTCGAAATGGGATGGAATAGTAACCTCCATGGGAGAGGAAGAGTCAAATTGGAGACTAGTGGACACTTGGGCTAGATTCCCTAGTTTTATGACAACAATAATGAAGCATCTATGACATTTATGACAAAATTCAGACCTGACTTCTTACACCTGACAATTATGACATGTCAGCCCCAAAAATAGGCTCAAGGAAGGCGTTCATGGAGTTGGAGGAATCTAAAGAGACTCAAATTCGAATTTGGGAGAAGATGGAAGGTTGGAACTAGGAGACAAGTGGCAAATGAGGAATATTTTCTAAATGGAAAATTATTGAATCTATTGAGAGGATTTCGACCCCTTGAAGGATAATGTTGGTTATAAAATGTAGAAATCAAGTATGAGAATGGCTTTTGATGATTTGAGAAAAATTGCATTTGTGAAGAGAGAGCTAGTGGATGACTAGTTTCTTGCCTTAGCCAATTTTGAGGTTGAAAGATTCCCATCCAAGTTGGTGTTTGGAGAGGCCACTCAGGTCTTTCATGGTGCTTTAATGGAGTTTTTATTTGCAGGTAGCAGCTACAAAAATTTTCATGGTTTGGTTTAGTGCAGCACTTTCTCTCCACCGTTTCCAGTCTTGAAGGCATATTCGTGCTCCTTGAGGGAGGGTGTTTTTGGTGAGCACTTGTGCTTCTTGAGAGAGATTCACATTATATATTTATGATTTTAATAGCTTCATATCCTCTGTTATTGATATTCAGAAAGTATCAGGTCGAAATACCCACTGGTTGTATGCAAAACTATTGATTAATGAGCAAACAATGTCCATTTCCCCAATGCATTGATGTATGACACTATAATGTTGATTATTTCGAATGGATGGATGATTCTATGATATATTTGTGATCAATATACTGCCATGGATGTCTTATACAAGTTTCATGTACTTTACTTGAGCATTTGAAGCATTTTTACTCATTTTAGTTGTATTGGGAGGAGAAATAGTGCCATTTCCCCAAGGGTCGAATTGGGGGTTTTTGCTGTTGAATGTGAGAGAGTTATAACAGTAGTAAAAATCAATTAATGGTGCATATGAGACCTTAATCACATACTTAACACATTATATACCTCTGTTCATAAATTTGTGGGAGTTTGGAGGCATTTGGGAGGCCATTTGCAGTGTTACCCGGGGGGGATTTGATGCACAAATTACTAGTCAAAATTACATATATTGATCAGAATACAAATCAAGTTTGCAGTAGTATCTAGAGGGCCATAAAACATCCCTGAACCTGATATTCAAGTCTAAATACCATTCATACACTCCTACAGAAGATTTGGGAGCATTTGGGTTGATTTGGAGGTCAAAACAGTAAAACTAGTCAAAGGTCGAAATTGGGAAAAAAAGTGGAAAATTGGGCATTTTAATAAAATTTGAAAAAGGGATATTACAGAGGATCATCTGCTACTAGGAGACTATCTCAGTGTATTTTGGTTGTACTTTGGTTGATCCGTTGCTCTCTCTATCTCTGAGGAAGTTGTGGGGTTTTTCACCTTAGGGTTTTCCCCACGGAAACTCTGTGTCTCTTGTCTCTCATGCTTTTGATTCTTGTGATGCTTGTGATGCTTATTGTGATTGTCATGCATTGATATACAGTACATGTTATTCTCTCAGTAAATATCCTAGAGTATTGTGAATTAATGCTCAAAATTTAACATATCCTACCTTGAGGCTTGATTGTGAAAATGTATTCCCTTTCCCTTTCCTTTCTTGGCATGGACCATGAATGCTTGATTCTCCTCAAGTTGAGTACCATGAAATGTTTGTCTTGTTGCAATCCTCATCTCTTCCTGAGTGCAATATTCCAATAACTTGAAAAATTTGGCCACTTATGCGTTGAATAAATTACTTTGAATATGGTGGAAGGCCATTTAGATTAGTAATGACAAGCTCCTTATCATCAATTGTTTCTCCATTGGAACTTCGCTTCTCCCTTGGTTCTATGATCCTCATGAAGTATGAGGCAATTGATTTATACTTGGACATCTTCATATTTGATAGTTGGTTCCTGAATGTGAGAGTCACATTGATACTACTATGTTCAAATAGATTCTTTAGGGTTCTGAACATCCTTCTAGCTGTCTTATTTTGTGATATTGGAGGGACCAAATGGTCTTTGATTGAGTCCACCAATATCCTTCCTGCTCTGGCATCATTCTTCCTCCATTGAGACTTGTCCTCTTCAGCTTCTAGTTCTAGAACCTTCTCATTTAAAAAATTCAAGAGATCATTTTATTATAGAATGAGAAGAACCCTAGACTTCAAACAGATGTAATTGGAATCCCCATCCATATGATCTTCAACCTTCATTCCAAGCATCTTGACTACAGATCCGAAGTAGAAACCCTAGTAGAAACTATGTCAAAAATGAAAATTGGACTCTTGAGAAACTGACTCCATAGGAAAATGAACCCTATAAAGGATATTTGAGGGAAGGTATGGTCAAACCAAATCTATGGAGGAAACAACACAAAATTTGAAACCCTAATTTCTGCAGTAACTACCACAACTGCGAAATAAGGTCAAGATTGAAACTTCTCAGAATTGGATTCTGCATTCACCAACAGATACACCTTCCGTAGCGTGAAGTCTCCAATGATCTTTTGCTTCCAAATTTATGAGGGAAATCGTCATAAGATGAAACCCTAGTTTTCGGCAATGGCTTCTTCTAGTACCGCTCTGAAGCCATGTTAGTTCTTCATACAATTATAATAGTATAATTTAATTGCATGCGAATAATAGGATCACTAGAAGAAAGACAAAGCATAGAATCAAAGAACAGGAGAATTTATCACAGGAAACCCAATAGGGATTAAGCAAAGTAACCTTCGTATAGAGATGAAAAATTCAAAGAACAAAGTACAAAGATGAGAGAGAGAGTAGAAAGTCTCTCCAAGTAGAAACCCAAAAATATGCTTCTCCATGCTGGAGATGTGATTTCTTATCCAAGTGATGCGAATATGTGTGTGTTGAGTGAGTGACCAAATGAGGCACCCAACCTCTTTATTTATACACTTTCCAAACTGACATTTTCCCTAATTGGGCCGACTATCTAACTGACAGTGATGACTTGACCCAAGAACAAATAAAATAATGTTTATTTAATTCTTTTCTTTGGATAATTTATCCCCAAGGCTTACATTGATTCTTTCAAAGATTTTCAGTAATTAATTACATCAAAATCATCTCCCATAGGAGGTACAAACCAACACAATAAAATATAATAAGAATAAATTTTGAAGTTGCACTAATTCCAACAATATATTCCTTCCTATATTGTGAAGTCCATTAGATTCTTAAATATCCAGGTCATATTTACAATTTTGAGTCTCTTATTCATTTACGTAAACCAGTATGAATGGTATATAAAAAGGAAGAACATATTATTTGTTGTAAAACAACGAACACCTATGGATATGGACAAGGTATTCTCTTGTAAACGTACTTCGTTAACAATCATATTTTATTTTAGTTACTAGAAAATGAAGAAGGAAAAATTTTAACAATTCCATTTTGTGTTAGGGTGCAATATGCAACTTAAGTTAGTTTCATGTATGCATAAGGTTGCATACTATTTTGACAAGTAAGGTAAAATATGACAGAATCGTACTTTTGAAATATGACAGTATGTACAATTGATAGAGGAGGCTTTCATATAGTAGTTGATTCATATTGTCTTCTTAATACTATGGTAATTCAATTTCTAAGGACAAGGTTATGTCTAACTTATGAAACAAGTAGTGGTATGATATTAGTATAAATGACAATTATAAACGAAAATAAAATCCTTCCTTCCCTATCTTTTCACAACAGAATCCTAAGTTACTTCTCTATATCTTTGCAACTGATCTAAGTTATGTTTTTTGTTTATTATAAATATGATCCAATTGGTGCTTTCCATTATAATTTGAGTAGGGAATTTGTGATCTTACCTTAAATCACAAATATCATAGGTATTAGCACCCAATTTTTCTGCAGCATAAATATCAGAAATGAAAGATGGAGGATTAGAAATATTACCTAATAAAGTCCCAAGGTACCATTCTCTCTCCATGGTTGAGGGATAAAGTATGAAAATTGGTATGGAAAGGGTAAATATGGTACACCATAGGAAAAGGTGCAAGGAAATGTGTTGAAAGGTCTTTTAGGCAATCAAATGACCCTAAATCCCAAGTCCGATAGCCTAAACATTATGATGACTAACCACCGGCCAGAGAGACACTGTTGATCCGGAGTGAGCATTAGTTCGATGGCCCACATTGATGGTCATGTAGCCAAGAGGCACGAGAGTTAACCACAATGGTGGTCGCGATGAGCTGTGCCGCCAGACAGATGGCATCTAGGAGACGCATCGCGAAAGATGAAAAGCGGTAAGCTAAACTGTCATGAAGGCACTCGATACTGTAGTGTTAAGGTCGTAGATGATCTACGGTGCAGAAGGAAGATTGAAAAATCAATGGCGAAGTAATGAAAAAGATGCATGAATTAGAGTGAAGTGGACCCCATCTACGGAAAGGGTCGGAGAAATAAACGTGTCGTCCGTTCCCACCATGGATACGAAGCAAGCACAGATCAACGGTCCCCGATGATAATCTCGTAGACAAGTAGCATGATGGATACAGGGAAGAGCGATCGCGATGGACGAAACCATTCGACAGGTGTCGCCACTAGGGGTGGTCGCGAAGTAGGAAAGCAGTATTTAAAACCACATTGGGAGGTTGGAGATACCACTCTGTAGACACATGGAGCCAAGGACACAGTGCAGATTGGGACCTACAGGATGATCCAACGGAGGGAAAATCAAAGGTGTCAAAATCAAATGGTTAAGCAAAGGTCAGATCTGATGACGGAGATGTAGCACGTGATAAACCAACGGCCAAGATCTTCGCACAATTAATGGTCGAGATCGAGGGTTAGGGGAATGAAGTTTATATATATGATCGTCGTCATGTGTTGTTGACACTTTTTTGTTGGAACTGTCGAATTCAGAAGCTTCTCAGTGTGTGGGAGACGACGAGGGAGACAGGGCTCTTGACAGAATAATTCCAGAAGATTGCTAGTGATAGGTAGGCCCCTTTTCGACTGAATTCACCAATATTATAAGTATTTCCGTAGTAAAATAATGGAAGATGATTTAGTTGTAAGAATGAGTAAGGATAAGAATACCCTGGAGGATAGGGGCTATAACATTTTTAACACAGTCATCCGGATACCCGTAGCCAAAATTAAGAGAAGGTTGAAGCCTATGCAAGACAAGGGCACTGATGTACATAGGATTTTCCAGTCTTCATTCATTTTGTTTTGTTTAGACCAAATCATGTCCTTTCTTGAGTTCGTCTCCTGGTGTGCATCTAATTACGAAGGGTCCCAAAGAGTCATTATGGATAGTTAGCAAAGTAGGATCGTATGTTCCATAGAGCCATCAATCGTGTGTCGGTCATTCGGGATCCCTGAGCTGCAAACACCAATGTCTGAGAATTTTTCTGAAACAACAATTGTAACCCTCTACCACCAAATCCCTCCTGAGAATCGGCAAGCCTTTTTGACCACTTGCCTCAAACGGAACCAGGAGACAATAAGGAGCCCTACCATAGTCCCGTCTCAGTATAATCATTTGAAGAAAGGAGGGTTTGAATCTGTGCGTGAGTTTTCTACTAGGTTTATGAAGGCATACAATTCCATTCGTGATGATCTAAGGCCTTCATAAGGTGCTGCAAAACTTCATTATGCAGATGCCTTCGATGGAGATTTTTTTGTGTACATTGAGAGAAAGAAAATCGGCCTCCTTGCCTGCTATGCTGAAAGATGTTATAGAGGTGGAGGCAAACATGATGGCTTTGTGAAAGATCAATGGTAAAACCGAAGCAGATAAAAAGAAACAAGAGGCCCAATCCTCTACCTCCTCCTCTGCTAGAGATGCAAAGTTTGATACAAAGAATGAAGGCTATGGAAAAGCTGATGGATGGATTAGCCTTAGATAACAAGCCTCCTGTTAGAGATAAGCCTGAAAACCAAATAAGAAATCCTCATTTTAGATGGTCATTCCCTCAATGGAATCAAAGAAACCCTGATGACCAACAGATAAGGCCCCCTTTCCCTGAAAATTTAGTTGATTGGGAAGGACTTAAAGACCCCATGGGCGACGATACTCAGGTTTTTGACACTCTAGACCAAAAGCTGCTATTGATCGAAAGGGAGCATAATTTCTTCACGAAGGAGAGCACCAGCCAAAACCCTGAGTCCGATTCTGAGCAGTACCAGATGGGTTATCAAAATGTTGTAGATGACATGCAAAGAAAGATGAAGCTGAGGAATCAGGAAGTAACAATGGACAAAGGAAAGATCGGCCAAACCCAACCTTCAAATATCTAGCAAGAGGCAGAAAATCCAAAGGAAAAGCAGCCAGAAGTTGTTGCACATAAACAATAGGAGGATGCTACACAGAAAGCACTGGAGGATAAGGGGCAACCTTCCAAAGAAGTCAAACATCCAGAGGTCACTGAAGTGGTGAAACCAGTTTCCACCTTTAGTCTGAAGGCAGAGTTCTCCAAGGTAAAGATCTCTATCCCTCTTAATGAGTCATTAAGAAACAATGAGTATAGGGAATAGATAACTAGCATGGTAAAGAGTCAAGTGGATTGTCAGCATGACATATTTGAGGTTACAGAGGATGCTCCCACCATAATTTTTGGGTCCAAGCTTGAAGAGCCAGAAAATGAAGAAGTTCCCCTATTTTATCTGAGTTTGAATGTCCATGACAAGATCTTACATAATGCATTAATAGACTCTCAGGAATCACACAATGTGATACCGAAATATGTGATGGGTCAATTAGTGATAGAAGTTACCAGGCCATACAAAGACCTTTATTCTTTCGACTAGAGAAAGGTGGAATGCCTGGGGCTAATAAAGAATATGGTGGTGTCCCTCGCTTAGGTCCCAGCTAAAAACATTATCATGGACGTAGTAGTGGTTGATGTGCCCGCTAAATTGGGATGTTGTTGTCAAGGTCATGGATTTCGAAACTGAAAGGAATTATGCATATGGATTTGTCTTATGCCACCATACCTCATTTTGGGAGCAATAGAAGATTGTACAAAGAGAAGAGGATGGCTTATGCTGTCAGCAGCACAAAAAAACCCTAAAACCACCCTATATATGTTGTAGACACAAATATAGGATCCTCGATATTTTTCAATTATGGGCCCCATATTGATCCTAAACCCCCCACATATATTGAAGTGAATGAAGATAAAGAGTTTGCAGTAAGGTATGAAGCCTCAGAGAGGCAGAAAAACAAAGAAGGCCTGTGGTCTATGTACTTTGATGGGTCCTTGAGAAAAAATGGCGTTGGATCAGGAGTCTGGATCATACCTCCCGACAGAGAGTCCAAAGCTTTGTCATACAAGTTAACTTTTGAATGCACCAACAATGTGGTTGAGTACGAAACTCTTCTTCTAGGGTTGTGGGCCCTGGAGGATTTGGGAACCAAAAGGATACAAGTGTTTGGAGATTCAAAACTAGTGGTCAATCAAGTAAATGGCATCTATCATACCAAACATCCCAGGATGAGGGCCTATAGGAACGAAGTCTGGGATATGTTTGGGAATTTTTTCACAAAGCACAAGATCAAGGTGTTTCCCAGGTGTGAGAATCAAGTAGCAGATTCCCTGGCCACTACTGCTAGCGGTTTTAAAACTCCTATCTTTTCTCAGCAGAAATATGAAGTGGAAGTGGTGAACAGACCATCTATCGCAGATATTTAAAAATACTGGCAGGTATTTGACGATTATTTATAGATTAAGAGGTTTTTAGAATTATTTGATACAACCTCTTGTCGGCAACTCATCTGAACCAAGAACTAGGTCCCTCCACTTGTGCCTCCACCACTTCAATCCCCCATGAAATGGAAAAATCAAACTATGAAAGGACTTTGGTAGGTGAACATAAGAGGTTCACAATAACAAGGATTAATGGATGTAGACTAAAGTCACGGAAAAAATCCAATAGAGTTTCTATGCTATCTCCTTCCTCCTCCTTCCATGCACCATAAGAGCTCAATATATAACCCTACAAAGGTAAGTGAAAGGCTGAATCGAGTAATTTCTTGGGTGCATGGAGGGCCAAAGATCATCCTAAGAACGCTTCTTGGAGTGCAAAGTGAATTTCTATTGTCTTTTACCATTTAACTCGATGTATGTAGGCTATATTGGTGCAGCCTGCGTATACGCTAGGTATAGTGGAACAACTAGCATACAGGAACAAAAATAGGGAACAATGGGTTCATGGAGGACAAAATGTGGATCTGAGTCAATAAAATGAATACTGAAGGTCAATGATTGTTGATGCTCACAAGGTGGAAAATTACACTGTAACAGGGCCTCAACATGGCACCCAACATTTTGTACCTAAAAAAACATAAAAAAATTCCAAGAAGATGTAGATTTGTTGTAACTCACTGGAACAAGTGGGTGGCCACCAGTATCCACGTAGATCGAGTGTATTTCTTTTGTTTTGATGATAAACAACATATGTTGGATCTACTTTCATTGATCTTGCGCATTCTCAAAAGGATTCTTGAGGATGACAAAGAGACATGATTTCAATGTAGTAGATGTTGCCATTTCCCATGTTTTTGTCTCTCTTTAAAAATATCATAATAAATTTGCATCCTGATTTGTACCTTGAGATTTATGCCATTGTTTGGCATAATATTAGATCACTGACTCTTATGGAAGGGTTTGAGATAAAGTGGAAGAGTGGAAAGGATTTAAGTGCATCTATCTGATTGGGAATGGATTATGTTCCAGAGTAATTCAATCTCTCATCTTCCTTGACCAAAATTCATGGCATTAAGTTAGATACAACATCGAGAAGCATTGCTACACCTTGAAAATATGTAAAATCGATAGAATTTCATCATCCTTCAAATCCAACAAACATTTACTGTGACCTTCCATTGCAAAGAATATTTGGGATGAGAAAAATAAATTTTCTTTTATATCATGTTATGCAATAATTTCCTGTTAAGAGTATAAAATATCAAATAAAGAGTACTTCGGTCCTTAATAATGAATAAAATATATAAATACAAATCCTCATCGAGGGGGAAAACTCATTATACAATGTACTAAATACAAAACAAAAGATGGGATGACAATATTCCAAACTAGATCTCCTTGATGTGTGTGCTTGTGTGTGATAAAGGGTACCATTACCATTCTAGAGCCTACATAATTAGGGTTGTATATGAAGAAAAAGGATAAGACTAAGATGATAATAGAAATGTAATGTCACAATATATAGGGATTAAAATGACCTTCCCTTAAAACAAGTGTTTTTCTCAACACTTTATTAACTCTGGATGTTTGTATATGAAGAATCATCTTCCCATGTTTCCTCTTCCACTAGTAATTTCTTCCACTTCATGAGGTACTAAGTAATTTCTTGATTTCATAGTTTATCCCAATGATTTTTTCAAGTTCTAGTATTAATTAACTTTCTTCATCAATATCGAGTAAAATAGTTTGAACTGGGTTCTTGTCACCAATTACATTTTTTAGGAAAGAAACATGGAAGGTTGGTTATACATGTGAAGTTGGTGGTAAATCCAATTTATAATTCATATGTTTAATCCTTTGTGACACCTTTTAGGGAACATAGTACTTTGATGCTAATTTGTTTTCCTTCTTTTTCTACTTGAGTGACATATGTTTTGGCAGATGGTTGTAGCCTAAAAATTACCTGATCTCCTACTTCAAATTCCCTTTCACTACAATGTTGATATGCTTGTTGTTTCATTCTTTTTTTTGTTATAACCAATCTATCCTTCAATAATTGGAGAACTTCTTGTCGGTGCTCTATGTGATCCTCCAGTGCTCTATCTGAGGTTCTGTTGATTGCGTGGACCACTTGTTGTGAATTGTTCGCATAAATAAGACTTTCTAGGTGCCTTGTTTGGGAACCGACCTATTTTGTTTTGTATCCTTGATGTTTAAATATTAATTTGAATAAGTATAGAGAAGACAAGTAATCAAGTGTAAGTTCAAGTGCACATCGGTAAATGTTGTTGGGAACAATTTTCCTAGACAATGGGTATCTCACCGTAGAAGGTATGTGAATATTTTGCATGAAGAGGTGTAGTCCATTGAATAGTAACCATGGGTGACCAATTCCTCGAGATGGAATAAAGGTGGTATCACATCATCGTTGAAGTTCAGGGAATCCTACAACACTAAATATTATGATTTGTGATAATTGGTATAAGAGTCTAATGTAGTATGGATGTGTTGTTTTGGGAACTAGATCTTCACAACTGTCAAGGAAGTGTAAAATAGTATTATAACTAAAAGCAAGCTATAATAAATATCATTAAAGGTTTTGACATTGACAAACAAAGGGTGTGAAACATGATATTGCATAGGGTAAAATTTGGGTACATGTAGAAATCATTGGGAGTGCACACAAAAGACTAAACAAATTAGGAGATGTGTGCATAGAAAATAGTGTTCTTGGGACATAAGGAATCGACAGAGCTGTTCCTAGAAAAAAACATGCCTATGAAGAAGCATTCCCATAAGAAAACACCCAGGTGGAAGTGTGCTTGGAAGATAGCAGACCTGGAAGGAAGTAATCCCAAGAGATAAAGTGCATTGGAAAAGACATGCCCAATTGTAGAACATCACGTCAACATATACATGCTCATCGATAGAACAAGTATCATTGTAGACATGCTCAAATATAGAACAATTTCCATTGGGAGTAGTCAATCAACAGGACGACAAACATTGGCAAATTTCCAATAAATTAATATTAAGGGTCCTGAAAGCTATAGGTGACATTTCAGTAGGTAAGAAATTTTTTGGATGTGCTTGAGAAGGTTGAATAATTTTTGGTTGTATCACGGAGGTCGATGAGCAGACATGGAATTCCAATATGGAAGATGCACTAAAGGAAGGATAACACCAACATTCATAGACACTCAAGGTTTTCCTTTTGAACATGTTGCAACTAGAGTATACTAGTGTGAAGTTTGAAGTGTTGTTTGAGAAAGTGCAATCTTTGACAAAGAGGTTGGATTCATTTGGAAGAGAGAATATCGACTTGTATTAGTAGTGCAATGGGATCCCAAGGGTAAGCTCATTGAATGCTTTCTTTGTTTACATAACCACTTTGCTAGATATTTTCCTTTAAAACTAGGGTTTAAGAGATTAGAAGAAGCACGACACACATTATTTCCGAAGTTGAATGATCTATGGACAATTAAAATGCAAGAGACTAGAAGGAAAAGAAGCATATATGGGTTTCTTAATCATGGTTCTTTGTGATTTGTTTTGGAGGATGTTGGCATGGTTTGCAAGAAAATAACAAAAAATATGTCAATCTTGTGTATGTGATCGTGAGTGGATCAAAGGTTAGCAACATTCATTGAATCTAGTGTGGCGAAAATTTTTGCAAATGCAAAAACCATTAAAGAACTTCATTATATGCATGAGGCAAGCTTGGATGTGTTCAAGTTCAGAGAAGGTAGCCGTGAAGATGATAGGAGGGGTAGTTCATTCTACACAATTGAAGTTTCGAGAGTGGCTTGGAAAATTAGACTTGAGGCTAGTTTTGATGGACAATCAGAAAGTCATCCTAGGAAAGGACTTCCTCAATACTTCCAAATTCGTTCCCTTTCCCTACGTGAACTCCTAGTTGTTCTAAGATCATGTTGGGACTCACATAGTTCATAGGAAGATGGAGAGAATGACATGGATGTAATTCATTTGACTGGTCCAGAAAAATAATGATCCCTAAAACTTTACTAGTGTCATGACACAATAGCAAGCAAAGAAGAGTTTCGCTAGAGAAGTCGTAGGTGCACCATTGAGTAGAGATGTAACTGAGAAATTTTTAGGAGTGTTAGATAGCTTGGTATATTCTTCCTTATGGAAGAATGAATGTTCATGTGATTTAGCGACGAGAAGTAGGGAATTGTAGGAATGAATGTGCTTGCAAAGGTTGACAAAAAATAAAATTTCTGGGCATAATTGTTTTGGGTTCAGATAGATTGGGAAAGCACTCACCCAACAACGCCATCGATTGTGAGATGCTAGCATGGGAAATAAATCGAGTGGAAATCCCATACAAAATATGGGTGTCCTTGATTTTGATGACGATTTGCAAGATAAGTGTATCATTATAGACGTTGAGGACATAAAGGAGTCGCAACAAACAAACCAAGAGTTAAGCAATGTAATGTAGGAACAAGAGGTTTCAAAGAGGGAAGAGGCACATTCACACATCATGGAGGAAATGATATAAGAATACATCCTTCATAGAGTTTGGAAGGTGGAGAAGGAATCTTCACACGTTGCATAAAGTAGTCAAGACTCATAGTCAACTGCCGTAGTAAAGGAGGAAGACTTCCCTAACAAAGACCCCACATCCATTTTTTTGTTTTGCTAGTAGATAATGGGGATTTATGAAGATCAAATAAATCCAACATGATTACAATTATTGGGTTATAGACTATCTGAAAGAGAAGCATTCTGAGGTATTTGTGCACAAAAAACAAGATAGACACTTCATTTGTCTATGGTTTTTATCACCACTTATTGAATTGCGTTTGTGGATGATAGATTGAGTTTATATCACTACCTAGGAGTAGGTAGTGGAGCCCTACGAAAATTTGGAAAGGTGTCTTGGAAGGTTTACTCAAGTACACTAGCAGTTAGAGGTAAAATAATGACTTTTCCTTAGCCAAAAAAGAGTTGTGGAGGTTGACAAAAAAATAGAAGGGAAGACACTAGTTTTTAAATGTGGATTCCATTCCTGTGGGAAGGATGTGACTGTTGGAATCATCAACCAACCAGTGTAGATCATTAGGGATATCAACATACATATACATGGACTAATTCAAATAAAATGAAGCAGTATTAAGTCGCAGGGGTGCAACACTTAGGCATCTTGACAACCTTCCTGCAAAAGTTGAGTTTCCATAACAATTCAAGTTAGTGGTAATGGTAGTGGGTTGCAATCATAACATAAGTAAACACCACAACTTTTTATATCCTCAAGACATTGAGGTGTGGAGTGGTTGGAAGTGACCATGGATGGGTGGACGAGCCTGAACAATAGGCCCATGCAAGGATGGTATGGGTTCTTGCAATGTTTCCAAGGACAACAATGAAGTGGAATGGGGGAGGATATAACGTCCTTTCCTTGCAGCAAATGGCGACGGTTCAATAGCTCGTCGATCAACAACTCGGGTGCATGGAAAACTAGCACACCCGACACGACCAAGAGATGGATAGACACATTTAGGTAGATACTAAGCATGCAAGGTGACCCTAGGGAGTGACTGATCGAGCATGTGAACAAATATTTCGGGAATGAAACACATGACTAAGAGGATAAAACTGCCAACAAATGATTCAATAATGGGATCATCAGAAAGGGTCTTCAACAGTCAACAAAGGGATTTGGAAGACAAGGATTTGACAAGTAGAAAAGTGGAAGAGATGCCATTGGGTACACTTTCCTAATTCATGGTAGTGATAGATCTTGAGAAGCGAAAAATTATTGCACACTACACATGACACATGTGGATTCCAATGGGAACAACTCTTAGAATATGGATAAAATGGATCAAGTGCATGCCAAATAATGGGAAAAGCAATTGGAAAATAGGCTGAAGAGGTGCGCCTAATAGGGAGTTCAGGAGAAGCACCCAAATGTTAGAAACTTAGGTTCACGGAGCTCTCAAAAGGCCTCTAGGATGATGATTAGGCGAGTTCCCACTTTTGTTGAGGTTTCCCAAATTACACAATCCTTAGAAAATATGTCAACCAAGGGAAATCTTATGTTCAATTTTATGAGAAAGATAGAGTGATACCTCATATAAATTAGTTGGGTGCATGAGAGCTAAGCAAGTGAGAAGGAGTTCAATAAATATTTCAATAAAAGTGATAAGGAAACAGGTAGAGAGATATGTTGTAGGAAGGGTTGTTGAGGTTGAGCACTGAAGTGAACACATAGGTTACGGTAGTAGGCTTTGTGAGAGATATAGGATATGGCAAGTGAATCAATGTATTTTGGGATGGAGATCCCAAGAGGTTCTATTTGTTGTATTTCGGGTAGTAGGATGAAGGTTGCACCTGCTTTGTATCCGAGGTTTCGGCCATTTATTGGAACTACCTTTGTAACTTGTTTAGTAAATAATACTTGTTGAGTCCTTGGTTTTCACACCCACTTGATCTCTTGTGTTGTGGTTTGGTGATGGTTGTTGGGAACGATTTTCCTAGACAATGGGTAGCTCATGAGAAAATGTATAGGCATGATGTGAGTGAAGACACATAGTCCATCGAAGAGTAATCGTAAATGACCAAGTCCTCGGGACAAAATCTGGTTGGTTTCAGTTAATTATAGATGTTTGGGAAGTCCCACGTCATCGAAGTTTTAGGATTGTGACAAAGACCATACCCAAAAGAAGAAAGTGAGTTTTCATTTAATAATTTTGAGATGCTATGATCTAACCTCCATTCTCTCTTAGCAGAATTGAAAGGTCAATTTCATAGCTTGATTCTAGTGGTATTTATCATTGGTATAAATATTATCCCCATATCCATTGTAAAAAAAAAACTCGCTTTGGAACATCGCATTGCAACCATCATTCTTTCATTGTAAACTGCTAACTTCACATTATTCTTATAAAATGCTTTTTATATAAAATGGTTTATCTTCCAGTTTGATTACATATAATAACAACTTAAAACAAGAAGATCAAGGCTCACAATTTTTTTTGACATAGTTTACATATGTCAAAGATACACTTAAACAATGAATTAAGATCAGGTTTATCATAAGTCAATTGTAGGTGATGTTGGAGCTTCCATAGGAAGATGAGAGATAAGGAAGATGGGAGATAAGGATTGTGGTGGTTTCATTTTTCCTCTAACTACATTTAATTATCCAAATTATAAACCATTAAATTAATTCTTGAATTGAAGGTTATTATTATTATTGATGAATCTTTTCTTTTTAGATTGTATAGTGATATTTGACATTGTGAGATAACGATCATATTAATACTTAAACATAATTAAAATGATTAAACTAAATATTTAAATATAAATTTTCAACATTTAATCTAAAACATTTTATTATTATTTTAATTACAATATGTTATTTAATATAAATAATCTCATAATCTCAAATTTCAATTCTTGCAAGTTTCATAATCTCATAATCTTAATAAAAGCTTCTTATTCGTTTATTGTGTCCACGTGCAATTCTCATTTAACTGCTAATTCCAGTATAGAAACTCAGATATTCGGGCATACCATTTTAGCCAGATGAGCAATGGTAAAGTTTTTTTTCCCACAATTAGGCTTTCGGAGAGAAATATCTAAAACGAACAAGAAAAAAAAAAGGCTTTTTTCATTTAACGTTAATTTCATTTACTCCTCTAGTAGTTGCTACAATGAAAATGGTGTTTTTTTATGTTAATTTAATTTACTCCTCTCTTAGTTATGGAAATGTAGTTTATTTTAATGTTAATTTAATTTACTCCTCTTTTAGTGGAGGTGGAGATGGAGGATAGGAAATAGAGTTAAATGTGTGTACTAGGCACATGCCATTCTCACTAGATTCACGGACCTCAATATCAATAAATTTTGGCCATATTTTGCATTTAATATAGCTCAATTTTGACCATATTTTGTATTTAATATAGTTAAGTGTGGTTCCTAGAAAATATAGCTATGTAATGGGACCATTCTATTCTCAAAACATCAACTTTATTATATAGAGTTTAAATTAAATGTTAGATTGATATTTTGACAGATTTACGTTTTGGTGGTTATAGTTTTGTATTTAATGATTTTATTTTATTTAAGAAAATGTATAATTAATTATGATTAGTTAAAGAAATTAATTAATATTTTTTTAGTTATTATTAAGTCAACTCACTCCAACTTTAACTAATTAAAAGTCTAACAAACTTAATTCAAAGCCGAAGTCATTAATGATCCAAATTCAAATTGGAGAAGTTCAAATTTAGATAAACACCAATATTAATTAGATAGTTAGGTTCCATTGAATTTCAAATTGGAGAAGTTAAAATTTAAATAAACACAAATATTAATTAATTAGTTGGGTTCCATTGACTTTTAAATTGGAGAAGTTCAAATTTAGATAAACACAAATATTAATTAGTTAGTTAGGTTTCATTGAATTTGAGATGCATCATTGGACCAAATTTAAATTTATTATTATTTTAAAGATATAATTTAAATATTTTTTTAATATTGGTTTTAAATTTAATTAGAATTATTTTTTATTCAAGGGTTATAAATAGATTTTTTGGTAACTAGGGGAATCAAGTTAACTTGTATTGGACACCGGAATCTGGTCTACTGAAGAGAGATACGAGACTTGAACTAACTACTCGAGTTTGAATAACCAATCTACTACGCAAAGGTGTGAGATCTACTACACAAAGGTATGAGATTTAACACATAGATATGAGATTTGAACTTTGGTTGGGGTGGGATCTATGTGATCTATGTGCTACACAAAGGTACCCTATTTGAACCAAGTGGTGATACTTTTAGAGATTGAGAATAGAAATGATCTAATTTTTAGCATTATGAAGATGATGATACATTTAGAGATTGAGAATATAATTGATCTAATTTTTAGCATTATGAAGATTTTTCATTGTTCAAAGTCCATTTTTTATCACATAAATGAATTAAACCCCCTGAATGTTCTTTTTGCACCGATGCATTCTTAACAACTTCTATTACTCAGAGGTATGATATTTGAACCACCTATTGGGGTGGGAGGGAATCACCCAATCTACTACTATTACACATAGGTACGAGATTTCAACCACCTATTAGAGTGGGAATCACCTGGTCTAATGCATAGTACTAGTTATGAGATATGAACCAGATACATTTATAGAATGAGAACGGAATTTAATTAAATAATTTAATAATAAGTAGACATAAAGATTAGACTTTTTTACTTTTCTAATTATTATTTACAAATTAGTTCACCTGATTGCGTCGAGAGGCGCTCTACAACCCAGTATCAGGGAGATCTTGTAACGTGTGTGGATTAACATTACATCTCATAAAACGTAAAAAGTAATAGGAGGGAGATCATGGAACGTTTATGGAGTAATGTTACATCTCATAAAACGTAAAAAGTAATATGAGGGAGATCTTGTAACGTGCGTGGAGTAACGTTACATCTCATAAAATGTAAAAAGTAATATGAAGGAGATCTTGTAACTTTTGTGGAGTAACGTTACATCTCATAAAACATAAAAAGTAATATGAGGGAGATCTTGTAACATTTGTGGAGTAATGTTACATCTAATAAATCATAAAAAGTAATAAACAGTAAAAAGAAATTAATATTTTCTCACCCAATAAGTAAAAAAAGATGTCGATTGAAAATGTCCATCTACATGAGTACGAAAAAAATCTTCTTAGATATTGTGATAACATATTTGGAAGGCACCCTCGCTTCAGATAGTTTTTACTAAATATCATAATGAGACATCATGCTCAAGCTTCCTCCACAGTTTTTGTCAAAAAAATATTAGTGAACTACACACAACAATGGAAGGGTTACGACAACATTTACGAAATCTTCCAAATTCAAGATTGGGAGAAAGATTAATGAGATTTGGAATGGTATTAAGAGGTACATGTGCATATTGGAGAAAGTGTCATCAAGAGTTATCTGACTTGATTCAACAGATAGGTTGTCTGACAATATTGCTCACAATAAGTGCAGTGGATATGCAGTGGCCTGATTTGCATAAATTAATACTAGGCACAAGTCCTACAAATCCACGTGAAGCGAGAAAATGGCGACGTCAAAATGTAATTGATAATCCTCATATCGTGGCACATTTTATGCACTTGAGACATACAATGTTTCGAGAAGAGGTTTTCGAACATTTTCATCAGGCTACAGATTATTGGAGTCGCTACGAATGGCAACATCGTGGATCTCCTCATGTCCATGGGTTTCTTTGGTTAAACAATGCTCCCAACATGGACACTCTGAATTGGGATGATCCTAGAGAAGTTATATCTGCAAAAATGTAGTTCGACAGATGTGTGCATGCAATAAATCCACATGAGGTACATCAATGAAAGATTCAAATTGGAGATAATGTAGATGATCATCCTTCTCTAAAAGGAACAAAACAAATATTTCAACCAGATCCAATGACTGATTATGAAGAAGTTCTTAACTATGTTGAGTGTCATATTAGCTGCAATGAGAGAAGCTGTCATTGAAAGAAGGGAGGAAAAATGGTATGTTGGTACCACGCACCATGGGATCTATGTGACCAGTCAAAACTTTACATTGATGAACAAGGAAAAAAAAGTATGAACTTAGACGAAATGATAACAAAGTGAATACACACAATCGTGAAACACTGATGATGTGGAGGGATAATATAGATTGGCAGCCTGTACTTTCCAAGCGTGTGGTTGTTAATTACATAGCAAAATACGGTGCTAAATCAGAAAAGGGATCTGAAACTTTCCACAATATGTTGATGCGGGTCTCTTCTATCTAAAATCCAAACGAACCAACAACACATGCATATAAAAGTTTGTTGTGTGAATCCATTGTTTATAGGGACATTGGTGCACAGGAGACATGCCATTTGCTTCTAGAGCTTCATCTTTCAGAATGTAGCCATTGTTTTGTGGTTCTAAATGTTGGTATCAAAGTTTTCAAACAAGTACAAGTTGATACATATAATGCCGACAATGGTAATTCTCTGAATGATGCATATACTAAGAGACCTGAGAATATGGAGCAACCTACATTGATGAATCGTTTCCTCAAGTTGTTCCTATTACATCTATCGAAAGAGGTAATGAAAAACAACTTCCATTGAATCTCGCGTAGGATTTAACAATCCATAAGTCACAAGGATTGACTTTGGAGAAAGCTACTATTAATATTGGAAAGCAAGAGAGGCAGGGGATGACATTTACAGCAATATATCGAGTTAAAAATTTGGCAGGTTTACGATTTCAACCTCCATTCTCATATGATTCATATGAGAGGATAACAAAACTACAAGGTGTGAAGATAATAAAAGATGAAGAAGATAGATTCAGAATCATCACGATGTGAACCATATTTTCATTTATTTAATCCTTAGAAAATTATTGTCTCTATTTTTCAGTTCAACAATTTACTCATACTTATTACTTACATTATGATAATCCTCATATTTCTATCTGTGTTTTCAACTTAACCTGTTCCTTAAAATGCTGATCAAACTCCATTTATGTGTCACCGTCCACAACTGGAACCAGCCTAGATCCAAATCCTAGGCTCTATCAAGCGCTAAGAGGGATCAAATCTCCCGAGATGCAAACCTCTTCTCAAGTATTGCACTCAATGAGCTTTTTGAGGAGAGGTTTATAGCCCAGGATATTTGATCCCTCTCAACGCTTGATAGAACCTAGGATTTGGATCTAGACTGGTTTTTAGCTATATAAAGTTTTTTCATAATTCAAAATCTATTTTGATTACGAAAAGAGATTAAGCTTTTTTTTAATATCCATTTTATACTCATACATTCTTATTAAGTTATATCTGTAATTCCAACCACTATGATGTCAAAAAAAAATCAAAATAAATAATCAAAAATCGAAACCTCATTTTTCATTCCTCCCTTTCCGAAATCAACCCTCTTTTCTATTCAGATTTTAATATTGAGTCAAATTTATTTTTAAATTTCCCCTAAAACCGGAATGCCCAAATTGCATACAGCAAACCCGCTGATTGTGATTAGCCACATTCCCATTATGCCTAGCGAACTAATCTTTAATTAATTTCCAACGGTAAACGACTGGGCCGCATCGATTATTTGACCAAGTAAGAGCACGAAGGAACGTAAAATCCGGAAAACCTATATTGTATGAACATTATGTATATATATCGGAGGAGGAAAATTTTGATATTTATATCTAGTAAACGGAGGGACTTTCAGAATTGCATAGCATACCAGGCTAACAATAGAGAGCTTTGAAATCTAACAATAGAGAGCTGTGAAGTGAAAATACGAAACCCATTCATTGTGGATGAGTGATATGATGACAGCGGGAATGGATCCAGAGAAAATCTCAGGCCCCGGTTCTGGCCATGGTCTTCAATCCCAAGACCTGGATCCAGAGATAATCTCATGCCATGTTCTTCAATCCCAAGACCTGAATATGATGACGGCGGGAGTGGGTTCTGGCCATGGCCTTCAATCCCAAGACCTGAACATTGCCTCTCAAGTAGAGAGCAGTGACAGATCCGAGAAGCCAAAGCGGCGGCGCGAGGAACACCCAGAAGAGGGTCGGGCGGTGATGGCCCCAAGGCTCCGCGGCAGGCCTAAAGGCTCCAGGGATAAGCCAAAGAATAAGAACGACAAGCTCAAATCTCATGCGTTCTTGATCCCGGATAGGAACGACGTCTGGAACACTTTGGAGACGTTTGCACTCAGAAGCCAGCTGGGAGTCTCCATTCTCAGCGGGACCGGGATGGTCTCCGACGTTACCCTGCGCCATCCGCTCGCTCCAATGGGAGAGAAGACGTATAAAGGACCTTTGCAAATTCTATCTCTCTCAGGAGCTTTTCCCTACGCCAGCGAGAATCAAGAGGCTACAGGAATCACAGTCAGTCTGGCCGACCTGCAAGGTGTCATAGTGGCAGGAAGCGTCGTGGGTAACCTGGTCGCGTACGGCCGCGTCTTCGTCGTTGCCGGCACAGTGGACGTCCATCCTATGCCGGTTAAGCCCTGTGGACTGATCCAGTCACCTGGTCGAACAGAGGTGGAGCAACAGATGATTGTTCCAGTCATCGGATCGAACAGAAATGCAGCAACGGATAAACATGAAGTTTGAGATCGGTTCACTCTCGGGAAACTGCCTGGTTACCCCTATAGTCTGTTTACTCTCGGCAAGTAGTGTTTGTTCCTCAGCAAGCAGCAGTGTTACCGTAAAATAGAGCTGGAATGTCACCCTAAATTAGACATTACTTTGAATGACTGTTTATGGAAAGCTATTAGACATTAAGTACTTCAATTATTTTTATAATGAATGATAGCTTATTGACTGTTTCTACACATTACTTCAAATGATTTTAAAGGAATGACAGTTTATGGAATGTTTTTAGGCATTAGCTGAAATGTTTATACGTGTTTTTAAAGGAACGACAGTTTCTGGAATGCTTTTAGTTATTAGTTCAAATCTTTTTACAAGGAATGCCATTTTATGGACTGTTAGTAGACATTACTTCAATTCTTTTTTTACGGTCAACACTTTCGTTTTACGGTGAATGTCAATTTATGGGGCGGTTGTTGTCTTGATTGTTGTTGTCTTGAGTCCACCATGCGAAAGTAAATCATCACAAAAGGAAATATATTTAGCCGTTGGATAAACAAATATAAAAAAGTTTCTAATTCTGTCATTTTATTATATTTCTTAGCGAGTGGTCTAAAGCTTTCCCCACCTTTCCTTGCCCGAAGCACCGTCCCATCGCTGCTCTGGACTGGACGTGCATTAACTCTCAGGGTGACGAGTTGGTGACTCCATCTCGCCACCCTCGTCCGCTCACATTGCATGCTACATTCGAACCAGAGATACGTTGTGGATCGATACGCTGCTCAACTAGGAGCACCCAACCTTCTCTCTTTGAATGCTTTTTTTTCAATTCCTTTTTGGTCTCGAAGAAGATCCAGAATCAAATATATCACAGGTTCTACATACGATAAAGAATTTTCGGTGGTGTTACAATAAAGAATTTTCGTTGCAACTTTGTTCCCAAATTTTGTGCAGCCTCAATCTCTACCCCTTCCATCCCTACATCAAACAGCAGTTGGGATGCTGTTTTCTGGCATACTTTGTAACTGTTCTGATCAATCTCACCAAGAATTGACGTCCGCTGTAGATGCTACCCTGGACTCATCGGGTCTATTTAAACCGTTTAGTTTGTGCTGATATTATATCTGGAAATTAACCAAATCCGTAGGTTTACAAGGGCACAAATTTTCAAACAATTTTCAAGGTTTATCGGGTTATTATATCTATTAGCGAACTATTACTATAGTTCGAACCTAAGAATTTATAAAATCTATGGAGTAGTCTAACGCTCTTAAAAAACCTGTTCCAAAAAACAGAGGAAGCGAAAATCGATGCCTATAATCAAGATAGTTAGTCAAAGAATCAAGCAAGAGCAAGAGAAAACACAGAAGTGTATCATCATTGCTATTCAATTTGAAAATTTGAGGCAATAGTTGATATTAAAATTTTCTGAACCTGGAAGAAAAACAGAGGTAAGGGCAATTTTGTTTTTAAAAATTTGAGGCACGGATAGAACATAGTCCTGGCCTTATGCTGCAGTTTCAATCTGTGCTGATCACAGGAGTGGCATTGATGCCATGGATCCAGACATTGAATGCTCAAGGCTGTACTGGTCTGAGTTACCATTTTTATTAGAAATCATGTCCCAATGCCCAGGCTATCATTAAATCTGTTGTAGAAGATGCTGTGAAAAAGGAAGCTAGAATAACTGCTTCCCTGCTTCGATTGCAATTTATAAAACTAACCTAATTAAGAATAACCTATAGGACAACATGCCTTTAATATGTCCCAATGTACCCATAAAAAGGGCTGTTTCTGGGTAAAACTTGCAATTTTATTTTATTTGCTTTGTGTTGCTTCTCCTGCACAGATTTTTTCTACAATCTTTCTCGACATATCCACTCGACTCCCTTTTGCAATTTTTCTCAAATCAACTAAACCGTCTATTTCATCTCTACTTTTATCCAGTCTTCTCTTTGTGTTTTGGACTCCTTTCTTTCATTTTTTCTCAAATCAACTGAGCCATCTATTTCTTCTCTACTTTTATCTACCCTTTGTTGCAGCAACATGTTGACCACAACATACCATTTCTTTAGTGTGTTTTGATTTAGTGTGTTTTGATCTTGTTGACACATATGCCAATGTTTAAAAAATTTGGAATTCTTGTATTTTTTTTCCTCAAAGCAAATGAGACATATATTTCCTCAAAGCAAATGAGCTATCTAGTTTTTTCTTACCGCAACATGTTTACAACATACCATTCAAGTGTGCTTTGATATTACTGATATAATGCCCATATTTTCAAAAGAAATTGGAGCACCATCTCCGAAGATTATTATTCTATATTCTTCTCCATTTCTTGACCGAGCAACTACTAGTCGGTCAATAACATCCTTTGTCATGTTGGCATCATGCTATGTCCACCTTCCTTGCATTTTTACTCAAAGGCCAACTTTGTTGTCATGCTCTTTGTTCAATTTGTCATATGCTTATTTTGATCCTTTTACTTGAGCTACTATCAAATTTTAAATATCCAATACATGGGCTTTTTATTCTTGAACCTTTCATTTTATAGTGATATAGGCATCAGCTTAGCACTGGTTACAGTGCTCCATAACCCATTTTCCCTGAGCGTCACCTCAAAAACACTGTAGCAGACGTGTATGAATTGGACATAATTCCAACTGTAGATAGGATCACTTATAAAAAAAAAAAGATTAAAAAGGAAATTGCTCTTAATGTTGCTAGTACCATGTAGTTGGAAACATGTTCAACCTATGCACTTTGCTACGATGTGAAAATGAATATATGAAAAACAAAAACATGAATACTGAGTAACCAGAGCTTAAAAATGGGGAAACACTGAACACATACTCTCATTTTTATTCATTCAAAATCACAGATTTATACATTATATAAATCTAACAAATTCCATCTTAGATCTCATTGACTGATCACACTGACTACTCAAATAAAATTAATTGATTCGACTTAAATACTTAGATCCAATAGATATATTATTCTGATTAACTAGATGAAAGAAATAGGAAATATTCTTACATATTCCATGAAGAGTGGAGGTCATAAGCAAGAGATTCCAACATACTATAGGGCATTTTACAAAATATAGTAAACTAAAATCACTTTGCATTTGTGGTTGTTGCAAGAGATGTTAGATCAGCATCCATTGCAACATGTGGAGCAGAAGGATTAGGATTTTCCATCCATGATGTAAGAGCATTGTCAGACAGAGCACTCAGAGGTTGGAATGGCTAGAATGAAAAGGATGGAGAGCTTGCAAAAGGAGCACCGATAGGTTGAAATGGATAGAATCAAAAGGAAGTAGAGAACGCATTATTAACAGTTTGTGGAGACATTACACTCACTCCAACCAAAAATATTTGTTGAAATCACAGACGTCAAAAATAAGTATACGAGTTCATTATTCACAATGTGTGTGGCAATAGAAGTAAACACTGCCTCTTTTCAAATTGACCTCGAACTAATACTCTAATCCATCTAATACTCCAGCATACTCCAACAGATAGCAAACTCAAACGTCTAATTGATGGATTTTATAAGTCCCATAAAATTAATAAGGACCTTAACCAGTCCCAACCTGTAGCGAGTTGTTTTAATCATAAACATGGGTATAGAAAATGTCTCTGCAAAGTAATGTCGATACCAACATCCATGTTGCTATTCAATACTACCAAACTCCGAATGAGTGAACCATGTCTTTTACTAAAGCAAAACTACAGATCAGCGTGCAAACATGAATTGCTTATCACAGTTCATACATAAATCTTTCTATGGTCGCTTCTAGCCTCTCCCAGAATAAAAATGTAGACAATGCTGGTTTTATCCAAATCATGATTCAGGGATCCAAGAACTCCATCTAAAATAAAAACATGAGGAGCCCTTTCATTGTACAACAATGTAATTATCAGAACTCCAAGAATTCAATCTCATCTTTAGTTCCTCAACAATCTTATCCCTCATAATCTCTTCTTGTCTCTTTGCTTGAATTTCTCTCAGTGTAATCAAACCCTTCTGCAGTTCATTCTCACCCACAATCAACCTCCAAGGTATACCAGCCTTTGATGCATCAGCTATACATTTCACAATTTTTTTGCTGATTGTTACAACAAATTCTGCTTGCAATTTGGCAGCCCAGAGCTTGCTCACTAATTTGGGAGCCACCACCAAAACTTATGTCTGTGTTGCACAAATTGCCTGCAAAATATCTGGTTCGAATGGAGCATCCACAACGTATCTCTGGTTCGAATGGAGCATGCAGTGTGGCCGGAGGAGGGTGGCGAGATGGAGTCACTAACTCATCACCCTGAGAGTTAATGCACGTCCAGTCCAGAGCGGCGATGTGACGCTGCTTCAGGCAAGGAGAGGTGGGGACACTACTCCAGTGGGGACGGTTCTTACTTAAAACTGACCTAATATTTGCGACTGCGGTTGAAAGCTGCTCTAAGAAAAGATACGGTCCCGTTCCCGGATAAGAGATCAACTGGAGACGGTGAGGGGGAGGGTGAGGGGGTGGCCTGCCCTGTGACGGAGTAGTCTAACCTCTGGCGATCGTAGAAGTGTTAGATTACTTATATTTATTAGTCATGCAATTTTATTCTAGATTTCATTTCTTCTGAGCATTTATAATAAGTTTTATGTACAATGAAATACACAAACTAATAATTTTTTTAAAATAAAATAGATTTATGAGATTTGTGTTTACTGAACATTTATTATAAGTTTTCTGTACTGTAAAAGAAAAATGTGCAGTATACACAAAACCAACATTTTTGTTTCCAAATAAAATAGTTTTTAAATAGATCCAATTTAGATGTATATTGTTTCAACAATCACAGTTGATGTCTTCATATATATATATCCTATAGGAAAATTAAGAAGAAATACCAATTTGTTCATGGTAAAAAATTAGTTTCAAAAACAAAATAGTACTGCATTTTGTTCTCAAGGTTTTGGAAAAAACCATATACAACCATATTAATGGTAAATCTAAACGAAAGTTTCAAAGTTTTTGTTCAATGAATGCATGCTATTTAGAGAATTGAAAAATTAGAAAATAATGATAGTTTAAAATAGTATCATGGAATAAAAGGTTTTTGAAACAACCATATTACTGGTAAATCCAATTAAAGTTTTTGAAGTATTTTTCCCTTAATGCATGTATTTTACATAATTGAAAAATTAAAAAATAATAATTAGTTTAGAGTAGTATCATGGAATACAAAGTTTCAGATTTTTTGTAATGACATTGTCCATACTTGTCCAAACAAATGTTTTGAAATAATTTTGCAAGTGGAAGATTTACATGATATTTTGTTTATTATTTGAAAGAAAATATATGTGAGTTAACTTTGGAAAGAATTTAGGGAGGGATGACATTTACAAGATGCATTTCATTGTTTCATTTTTTTTAGGACTAATTAGACAAGTTGTTCATATTTGTTCAATGTGTTTCCTTGTACATCGGGAGATGTTGTTAGCTACATATATTCTAAATGAATTTAAATCTAGGCATAAAATGTATTTTTTCCTCCCAAGGAACGTTGTACTTATATTACAAGTAAGAATGGTGCGAGGATGGATTTGAGTGTTTCTTCCTAGTATAGTTTGTAAAGGAAAGTAACATCCCAAGAATAATGGTTAAAAATTCAAAGTATGCATAACTAAATCAAACAATAAATAGATATTTTTATATACCTTTATTAAAGAAAAGATGTTAAATGTGGCTTTGCACAATCATCATTTAAAACATCAATGAATGTTGATGAAGAGAAGAAAATTTGTAATACCTTCTAGGCTCATTTATTTCTTTTTCGTTCTTTTTTTTCATTTGCACTTACAACAAAAGTAGACGTAGGGTCTCCTATTTTGTTGGAAGTAGTTGAGAACCCCAACTAGCCTCAAATACTAGGACTTAGAAATCCCCCTAATTTTTTTATGAGACTTTTCCCTATGTTTTTCTTTTTGTGCGGTTTGTTATTTTACAAAGTTTAGTGACTCCAAAGGATTATAGTTATGAATGTTTTTTTAAATTAATGAAGTGCTTGAATGATGATGTTAATGGATTAACTACTCCTTCTCTTGGATGCATTATCGTTGAAATATGTTGCATCAAACTAAATCATGATTTTTGTTTTGGGTATTTGTTAGAGCCTTACCATAACCTCTCTACTTTGGGGTACTTAGTAGTTAGTTAATTAATATATGAAGACATATTTTTCTAATACAACCGAGTAGCCTGTTGTTGATGTGTGGTTTCTCAAATAGTAAATATCATCTTTATTGAAATTTTAGGGTTTTTGCATGCCCCAACTCCTTATTAGGGTTAGGGTTTTGGATGTCCACACATGACCAGCTCCACATGTACGAGAAATGAGAGATGATGTAGGATTCACTCTGTACCATGGTAGTCAATTGGATAGGTCACCTTGTGGGAGGCATAAATTCTTGATATGGACATCATTTGAGGTGATTCTTGGACCATTGGAAAGACCTTGAAGCATATAATTACATTAAAATCCATTAGAAATCGATGGAATTTTTTACCCCAACAACATCATTGTAATTATTGGACCATTGGAAAGCCCTCTGAGTGTAGACTCACATGAAGGGCCATTAGAAATTGATGGACTTTTGTACCCAAAAAAAAATCTTTTACACCCTCAAACATTATACAGGGGCATCGAGGCCAAGGAAGAATAGTCTAAGTTGATAGACATAAGGAGGTCAACCATGGGGATTGTTGATGACCACTAGTGCGGGAAGACTGGTAGTTGAATCTAGGCAGTCGAGCAAGAAGTTGTTGAAGTATGCTTGAAATAATGGAAGTCGACAAAGTCGAAAGTCGACAATAGGTTGAGTAACGACATCGACAAAAAGCAGCAAAAGGCCAAGCGTAGAGGATGGGGAGGACGACTGTCGTGGAGACTAAGTAAAGTTGACAAGTTAAGTGAAGACTGACATAATAGAGAATGGTCGACGAGTTGATGTAAATCCCAGTCAGAAATGGATAATGATAGGACCAACAACTATAGAAAGGCAAGAGGCACAGAGGTCAATAAGTAAAGAAGTCGAGGAAACATACATGCATATGTTGTGGGTAGTTTAGGAGGTTAATGATAGTTAACAAGGTGGTTGGAGTCAGGACAGATGTCACTAGAGGAGAAGGTTTTACAGGCATGTCAGAGGACGCTGAAAACTACAGGATCGATATGATCAGAGATGGTTCAGTGGACAGAGTAAGGACACCTCGGGGAAGCCATACATGGTGGACCTCGAGAACAACAACAGAGCATAGTAGAATACTGATGCGAGGGCATAGAAGAGGGGGTATTTGATAGATGATTCACATATCAGAGGATCACACACAGAGAACATAGATTACTTCTATATATTGTAACATGTTAAGGTCGACTTGATTATTAGTTTGCATGTATGTTTTGTAAATGATACAAAAAATAGAATCCAACTTCTTGGCATTTCTAGTTCACGTCTAGTCTATGTGAGGATTTGTGTGTGTTAATTGTGTGGTATTCTTAAGAAAGAGGGTGTGATCGACCCACGTTGTGCGAAAACATGTTGCTAAAGGTTATGGCCCCAAATATGCATAGTTAGACTTGCCCCTAGAATCGGCCCTCGAATCCAATTCATCCAATATTTTGACCTCGAAAGAACCAAAATAGATGAAAAA
Source organism: Larix kaempferi (assembly GCA_027924585.1). Classification (NCBI taxonomy): domain Eukaryota; kingdom Viridiplantae; phylum Streptophyta; class Pinopsida; order Pinales; family Pinaceae; genus Larix; species Larix kaempferi. The sequence goes on along the minus strand of BSBM01000665.1, from coordinate 188,392 downwards.
ATAAATATTGATCCACTTATAATCATTCAAGCAAAATCAGATCAACATAAAGGTAACAAGTAGAGATTCTTAGTCTATGATGATGGAAAAATTTAGATGAGTTGCAGAGATTGAACTGTAGAAAAATATTAAATCAATTAAAAAAATGAACTCCTCATTTTTTTTTAAATTTGAGAACTAAAATTTATTTGCCGGGAATAGTAGTATATGCATTAATCATGAAAAATGTCTTTGTAATAGTTTTTTTTTATAAAGTAGGCGATTTTTATTGACCAAGAATTGGTACCTCTAATTCCATCTTTCCTCTTTTATTTACATTCATTTTTATGTGATCGAGCACAATTTTGTTTGTCTTCTATAAATTCTATAGCAGAATTGTAACAATGGATCCATAATAATAAACACCATTATTGTTTTCATAATAACCACAATTAATTTGTTAATGTTGAAATTTTACATTAATTTTTGTAATGAATTAATGTGAAATCTCATTTTTCTCGATTCTCTTTATCACATCTGTTAGTTTTTCATACAATTATAGCAGTATAATGTAATTGCATATGAACAATAGGATCACTAGAAGAAAGACAAAGCACTTAAACAAAGAATACGATAATTTATACTGGGAAATCCAATAGGGAGAAACCAAACAACCTTCGTATATAGATGAGCAATTCTAAGAACATAGTAAAAATATGGGAGAGAGAAAGTAGAAAGTCTCTTGAAGTAGAAACCCCAAAAATATGCTTCTCCTTGATGTAGATGCGAGTTCCTCTCTAGGTGATGCAAGCTTGTGTGTGTTGAGTGAGTGACCAAATGAGGCACGCAACCTCTCTATTTATACACTTTCAAAATTTCATTTGTCCCTAATTGAGCTAACTTCTCTAATTGACAGGTTCCACTTGACTTGGGAACAAATAAAATAATGTTTATTTAATTCTTTTCTTTGGTTAATTTATCCCCAATTTTTACATCGATTCTTTCAAGGATTTTACATAATTAATTGCATAAAATCATCTCCCATAGGAGGTATAAATCAATACAATAAAATATAATAAGAATAACTTCCAAAGTTACACTAATTCCAACACTCCCTCTCAACAACGAAGGTATTCTTCGGACATGGTCATCATCAGCATCACGATCATCTGGGTTTCATCTATACATCACATATTTCTCGATCATCTCTATACATATCGAAGGTTATCGACACAGTCTTAGTCCTTCGATAAGTGTTATCATGCATCTGATTCACACAGTCCATCGGTGGATCCATACATCAACTCAAAAACTATACACATTTCGTAGGAGAGTACAATAAGCATTATGACATCCCAGTCCATCAGGAGTCAATATAATGTGCATCTAATCAACTTAGGATTTTGGGAATATGCAACAAATCAACAATTCCTTCGGTGAGTCCAAGATTATTAGCCTCTCCATCCAATATGGATCTCTAAAAGGTCTCTCATACACGACCATATACTACTTGTCCGTCTCTAGTACCGATGGGATCCTCCCATTCCTCACTGAGATCCTAGACGAGCATAGGTACCTGTGTAGGAACAAATATCATACGACCATCTACTACATGTCTGTCTCATTTTCCGATTGGATCCTCACATACCTGGCTAAGAACCTGGATGAGTAGAGTTACCTATGTGGAACCAAAATTCACACGACCATCTACTACTTGCCAATCTCATCTTTCGATGGGATTCTCCCATACATGGATGAAAACCTAGAAAAGTAGAGGCACCTGTGTGGAACCAAACTTCACATGACCATATACTACTTTTCCATCTCATCTCTCGATGGGATCCTCCCATACATGGCTGAGAAATTGGACAAGTAGAGGTACCTGTCTGAAGCAACAACCGGAAGTATTATTCCTATCTGCAACACACCTAGCCCAATCTGAGTCTGAAAATCCCTACAATATCAAGTCACACTCTAAGGCATATCTTAGGCCATATCCCACAGTGCCACACAAGTATCTGTTGAGCCCAGAATTGGCCCTTTTTAATCATCATTAATCATCTTTCCTGCCCCTGTCCTACACCACTTATCATGGCAATCAGACCTATTGTCCTTACCTTATTCCCCAAATTACCAAGGTATGATTGATCATTGTTTTATTTTATTAATGCTTATGATTGTGATAATTAAAGCTGTGCATCTCTCAATTGTGCTAACATGTTACGAGTTATGAAGGTAGTTGAGATAAATGGACTGCAGGAAGGTCAGGGCTAAACAAGTCATGAAAGAAGGGATGTTCGTTGCTTGTAAAGGGATCCTTGGGGCTCGAATCATCAATTAAGGCACAGCTGTGACAGGGCAGCTGTAACAGAATGCGCTATCTTGAGTATGTTGCTGCTCGAGTCTAGCTGTGAGCTGGAAGGACCACTACTCTTGGGTCAATTGATAACTTTCTCATATTTTGATGTTTCTGTTCTGCCACGTATTGTAACAGCTATTCATTTAGGGCACCTGAAGATCAGATATCTTCATGGCTGCCCGATTATAGGATTGATGTTATGATTTGTATGTATAAATATGGGGAGTTGCCTTGACCCAAAGGGTTGAACAGCAGACAATTAATTCATTGTATTAGCAGTCAAGGAAAACTGTGTAATCGTTCTTCTGTTAATATAAGGGGTTGCTTCTGAGCTAAAAGAATTTGCGTTGTTCAGTCAGCGTCTCTGTGTGAAGGCTGGGCCCGTCTTCCACAGAGATTGCTGAGTTAAAATAGGATTTTGAATTCATTGTTGTGTGATGCTTTGTTCATGATATTTCCTTTTGTACGCAGCAGCAACATTTATGGTGTGGATTTTCAGTACAATTAATATTAGAGTCCCTTGAATTTGGCATGTAATACAGAGTGACAGTCGACTGAGTAGAGAGTTTATGCAATTAGTGTGACAATTATACACAGCCTTATTCATCTTGCAGCGAAGTTGTGATCCTATGAGCCTTGCAATTTATCTTTCCTGTTGTGTGTCGTTGATTTCCATTCTGCAATTCAATTTCTTAAAACAGTTGACTCAATCTTTCACAATTGGATTTCTAGATTAATGTTCAGTTTATGCCTTATGATTTTCCAGAGTGATTAGATCAGACAGGTGATTGTTCTAGAATATGAATGAGATTTCTTTCCTGCAATTATTGATTAGATCTGATACCATTACTTATTGATGCATGATAGAGAAGAATTGAAGTGTAGCAGTTAGAAGGCAATTGGGATTGCATAGATCTTTGGGATGAACATGGATGATAGAAGATAAAAGTATTCAATTCTAATGGTTTGGTGTTTAAGCATAGATTGTGCACTTATCCTTTGAAATAAAAAGACTTTCTCGGGTTGACAATAAATCTCATATACTCTGTGTGTATTGGTAACAATTTATCTGCATATAGAGTGCTTGACATTTTGGCGCCATTGCCGGGGAAGGATAAAAATTAAACACTAGTCAGTAGTTGCATCTGATAATTGTTTTCAGCCAGTCTCTTCTTTGCTGAAATGATATGCTTCACATGAATACAAGGAGGGTAAAACGCGATCACCTCCCAACTCCCAAAACCCCACAAAATACTAACAGCGTAGGTGGTTCGGGTCGTGGTCGAGGGCCACCGTTGGGTAGAAGGACATTCATCGACGATCTTGTTGACATAACTGATTCAACTACCAGGACTCGTCAATGGGAAACTCCTATCAGAAGAAGCCCTACTGATCCGGGAGCGCCAGCGTCAGGATCCATGGTGGAAAATATAGGAGCAGTCGTGATTCCCTCATATACCCCTGCTAAAGAAGGTACAGCTGATTCAGCTATTCCAACTAAAGAATACGCAGCTATTCCAACTAAAGAATACGCAGTTGTTACAACTGAAGAATACGCAGCTGTTACAACTGAAGAATACGCAGCTGCTACAACTGAAGAGTACACAGCTGCTACAATTGAAGAATACGTAGCTGTTACAACTGAGGTAAAGAACGCAGGAACGAACGAAGAAGAGGATACAGAAGAAAAGATGAATAACAGACATGAGAACAAAGAGGAAGAAGCAGTGGTAGAATACCATCATGAAAATGATTCCCTGCCAGAAGGAACTACAGCTACATTACAATTTCCAATACAGCAGCTAGAAGGGACAGCTCCTATGAAGAACATCTCACCATCGGTGTTGCCTCGCTTCCATGGCAGGGCGACAGAAGATCCAGATGAATTCCTTTTTGAATTTGATATCCTCTGTCACAGCTATGATTATGTCACACATGCCCAAAAGCTGAAACTTTTTCCTGCCACCTTGAAGGACAATGCATTACGATGGTTCATGAGCCTTGGGGGAGGAACTGTTGCTAATTGGAATAAGATGAAGCAAGTGTTCCTGGAAAAATATCAAGAATATTGCAACACCAAGGACAAAAGAGAGGAATTATTCAAGATGGTGCAGAAGGAGGATGAAAGTCTGAAGGATTTTGTAGAAAGGCTGTTGTACAATGTGCAAAGAGCCGGGCAGACGAACATGGGGCTGGACGTGCTCAAGATAATCTTTCTTAGAGGGATCAGGGATGATTGTTTAGACATGTTAAAACTGTTAGGAAAGGGAGATATCTCCAAAGAACCCTTTGAGACGATTGTGGAATTATGTAAGAGATACTCCAGGGGATCTTCCAGGAATAATAAGTGGGATAAACGAGATAAGCTGGAACGTGATGTCTTCGATAGAACTCAGAAGTCATCCAATGGAGGAGCTACACGTGCAGAGATAGGCAATCTCCTTGAAAATTTTAAAACAGAAATGATGAGCTCCATCTCTTCGGAGATTGATGTCCTGAAGTCCAAACAAAGACAGGCAGTGGAGGATCGCACGCTAGGTGTGTTTTGTCCCCGATGTAGAAAGAATCATCCACTGAAAGAATTCCCTCTTGAAAAAATACAAGTATGTCAGCTGTGCGAGCTGAACCATGACATGAAAGAATGTCCCACACTTCCCCAAGTGAAGGTTGTTCTGCAGGCATCAACTCCAGAAGTGGAATCAGCCTATTTCATTGCACAGAAGAAACCTTGGCAGCCTTGAAATCAAGGTATGTCTCCAGACTCATTTCCATTTTTGAATAATATGAACAATTGGAATAATAACATGCAAAATGTGAATACACAATTCCCTTCAAATTATGCTCAGTGGAATTCTTCTCAACCTGCAATGCCAAATTATAACTCATGGAGTCCTTGGACACAGCCACCACATCAACCTACGTCATGGTCTCCTGGATGGAGAAACTTCCATCCTGGGAACTGGTTTCCTCAACCACCTCCACCTCAGCAGTTACCATATTCTCCTCCATATCCTCAATTTCCTCAATTTCCTCAATATCCTCAATACCCACCTCAATAGTTGCATCTGCAGTTGCAGAATAATCTTGTTCCTAATATACCAATACGGCCTCAGCTTCCTGCCCAACCTAATCCTAACCCGAATAATAAAACAATCCATCAATTGGAAACTCTTAATATGCCGGCCTACTCTCTCTCCCCTGTACCTTGTAATGATATTCGTCTACGATCTGGGAAGATAATAGAACCTGTAATTATTAAAGATATTCCACCTTCTGTGCATGACAAAGGAGAGAGTTCTCAGCATCCATTCAATCCGGTTCCTATCACTAAAGGTGCTGAGCATCCCTTAGATGGGACGGCTGAAACATTAAATGAGAAATCAGATAATACGCAGCCTACCGAGCTGGTAAGGAAACCACCATACCCTGAGAGACTAATGCTACCAAAAATAGGGGGGAAACCTCAGTTCAATCTCCTAGGAGAATTGAAGAATCTTTATGTTAAGATCCCCCTTTTACAAGCTCTTCAAGACGTACCTATTTATGCTAGAACTGTTCGGGACCTGTGCACTAAAATACCGGGAAGGAAGCCCAGGGATCCTCCCACTGTTCACGTCATAGGGAATTTATCTGCTTTGATGACAGGAAAAACCCCTGTGACCAAGTATGACGACCCTGGCAATCCTACTATCACTGTACATATAGGACAGACGTAGATACCCAACGTGCTAGTAGATTTAGGAGCAGCGATCAATGTCATAACAATTGAGACTGTAAAGAAGCTTGGATTCACTAATATTAGACCGACCCCTACCATTTTAGAATTGGCAGACAGATCCACCATCAGACCTGAAGGGATTCTGGACGATCTTGTCATCTCAGTAGACTCATGGGAATACCCTGCCGACTTTTTGGTATTACAACCAAAATCGCAGCTGGGGGGACACCCATTGATCCTGCGGAGGCCTTGGTTGGCCACAGCTGATGCTTGCATCAGCTGTCGATCGGGGTCCATGACTATATCTGATGGTATGGAAACCAAAAACCTCACCCTGTATCCCCCAGCATGGCCGAGTCTAGAAGCTGAAACTTCCCTTTGGATAGAACAGGAAGAGGAGGAGGATGTTCAGCCACTATTAACAATAGGGAAGGCCTTAACTTTTAAAAATGAAACAGAAGATGATGCCATCATTAATTTCATTAGCGAACCTACTTCAGTGGATAAAGAAGTCTATCAAATCCTGAACATTACCCTTGGTAAGGAAGAACAAGAAAATCTTACGGAGGAAACATTAGTTGGTGATACAAACATAATCCCAGTTTTGAAAAATTCAAAAAGCATTCCTATTGAGGTAGAGCCTGGAAGAACTTTGAATATCAACCCTGGCCTCTCCTCAGAGGAACAGAGGCACCTAATCAGTCTCTTAAAGGAACGAAAGGGGGCATTCGCCTGGGAGTATACAGATATGCGAGGTATTCCCTCTAATCTGTGCACCCACCATATTTATATCAAAAATAACTCCCGGCTTGTGTGTCAACCTCAACGACGCATGAACCCCAATCTGAGGGATATAGTGAAGGAGGAAATCCAGAAACTTTTGGAAGCAGGATTTATCTATCCTATTTCAGATAGTGAGTGGGTTTCCCCACTTGTAATTGTGCCCAAGAAAAATGGTAAGTGGAGAGTCTGTGTTGATTATAGGGAGCTGAACAAAGCTACGCAAAACGATCATTTCCCTCTGCCCTTTATCGACCAGGTACTTGATACCCTATCAGGAAAAAAATTCTTCTCCTTTTTGGATGGGTTCAGCGGGTACAACCAAATTTAGATTGCTCCTGAAGACCAGGATAAAACCACCTTCACTTGCCCCTAGGGAACTTTTGCCTACAGGGTGCTTCCCTTTGGCTTATGTAATGCACCAGCAACGTTCCAAAGAGCTGTAATTGGCATCTTCTCTGAATTGGTTAATGATAGTATGGAAGTATTTATGGATGATTTTACTCCCTATGGCAAGGATTTTGAGGAAGCACTGGAAAATTTAAAGAAGGTTTTAATTCGCTGTGAACAAGCTCGCCTCTCATTAAGTACTGAAAAATGTCATATGATGATGAGTGAGGGGGTGGTATTAGGACATTTCATCTCTACCGATGGCATTCAAGTGGATCCTTCAAAAATTAAGGTGATAAAAAATATACCAACTCCTTCAACTCAGAAAGAGGTGCGAAGTTTTCTGGGACATGCTGGATATTACAGGAGATTTATAGAAAACTTCTCCAAACTTGCTTCTCCTTTGTTTTCATTGTTAATGAAGGATGCAGAGTTTGTATGGAGTAAAGCATGCCATACAGCGTTTGATAAGCTTAAAGAGAAGCTATCCACAGCCCCTATCCTAAGGGTACCTAATTGGACCATACCTTGCCACATTTCTTTAGATGCTTCTGATACTGCCATTGGAGCAGTACTAGGATAGCAGGATGGTCAAGTACCTTATGCTATCTATTATGTTAGTAAAAACTTAGCCCCTACTGAACTTAATTATACTGTTACTGAAAAAGAATTCCTGGCTATTGTTTATTCTATTAATAAATTTCGGCATTACATTACTGGATATCCTACATTTGTGCACACTGACCACTCTGCCATTAAGTATTTGATGAACAAACCTGTCACCAATGCCAGAGTAACCAGGTGGCTCTTGTTATTACAGGAATTTGATATTACCATTATAGATAAACCTGGAAAAGAAAATGTTGTTGCTGATTTTTTATCACGTTTTACTAACAGTGACGACAGTTCGCCTGTTGAGGATTCTTTCCAGATGAGCATCTATTCGCACTCTCAGCTCATTCCCCCTGGTATGCAGACGTTGCTAATTATTTGGTTGCAGGAAAGCTCCCGCCACATGTGTCTAAACGAGAGAAGAGAAAAATCATCCAGCAAAGTGCCAGGTATTGTTGGCTCAATGGTCATCTCTTTTACACAGGACCCGATCTTGAGATTAGGAGATGTGTAAGGGAAGATGAGATCTTTCATATACTGAAGGCCTGTCATGATGAACCTTGTGGAGGACACTTTGCAGACAAAAGAACAGGGCATAAAGCGCTGCGGATGGGCTACTATTGGCCGACACTGTTCAGGGACGCTAAAAGATATGTTCAGTCCTGTGACAGCTGCCAAAGGATGGGCCAACCTAATAAGACAGATCAGATGCCTTTACAGCCCCAAGTGGTACTAGAACCGTTTGATAGATGGGCATTGGATTTTGTTGGCCCCATCAGCCCTCCTTCCAGACAGAAGGTTTACATTCTGGTGTGTACAGATTACATGACCAAGTGGGTGGAAGCTGTAGCTTTGGATAAGGCTAATGACCAGGCGGTGATTGATTTTCTGTACAGTGAAATCTTTACCCGCTTTGGGGTACCAAAGGAAGTAGTTACCGATGGGGGACCACAATTCATCTCACACTAATTTGAATCCTTGCTCCGGAAGTATCATGTGCATCATAGGATAGCTTCACCTTACCACCCCCAGGCCAATGGTCAGGTGGAAAGTACTAATAAAGTTATTGAAGCAATCCGTACTAAAACAATTAAAAGCCATCGAAAGGATTGGGCTGACAGGCTTCCAGAAGCACTGTGGGCATATCGCACAACTTGGCGCAACACCACAGGGTTTTCTCCCTATGATCTGGTGTATGGAAAGAGTGCCATCTTTCCAATTGAATTTGAGATCAAGACCCTGAAAACAGCCACCGAAATGAATCTGGATGTAACAGAAGCCCAGAAGAGAAGATTGAATCAATTAAATGAACTGGATGAGAAACGGTTAGCTGCAGTAGACCAGACTGTGCTGCTTCAGCAACAGAGATCCAACTGGCACGACCGATTCATCAAAAAGAAAATCTTCCGTGAAGGAGACTGGGCGCTATTATACGACTCCAGATTCAAGAAGGATTTTAAAGGAAAATTACGTATAAGATGGCTGGGTCTATATTTGGTCGACAGGGTATTTGACAACGGCACTGTTTGCCTGGTGACCATTGATGAAAACCGCATATCATTACTTGCTAATGGCCACAGACTGCGACTGTATCGTAAGCCCATCTCGAAAGATGCATTCATTTCGCAAATTGTCGCCGATCCAGATTATCAGCTGGCACTAGAGCAGGAATTTCCCTCTGCCTTTGCCAATCCTTAAACTGAAAATCGTATTTTCTGTACATAAATAATTTCCTGCTGTAGCGTATAATCGTTTTTTTTTCCTTGCATTTGATCTGTTTTGTTTGCTGTTATTTTTTTCAAAAATTTTCAGGGAAGCGCCAGGAGAACAATCAGATTGGGCCCATCAAGCGAAATTCTCCCTGTAAAAAAAAAAAAAAAAAAAAAAATCCGGCAGCTGCGACATATTTTCTGGCAGCTGCATTATCTTTTCCGGCAACCGCGATATCGTTTCCCATCTACCGTAAAACATTTTTCCCACGGCCGCAAATCCTCTTTTCTGGTAGCTACAACATCGGCAGCTGCAACATCTTTTCCATAGCTGCAGCATCATTCCCCAGTGGCTGCCATCTCATTCCCCAGCGGCTGCCACCTCATTTCCCAGCAGTCGTAATATCCTTTTTCTCGTCTGCCGTCAATCTTTTCTGGCAGCTGCAACATTGGAAGCTCCAACATCATTCCCTAGCAGCTGCCACCTCATTTTCCAGCACTGCAACATCATTCCCCAGTGGCTGCCACCTCATTTCCTAGCAGCCGTAATATCCTTTTTCCCGCCTGCCGTCAATCGTTTCTGGCAGCTGCAACATCGGCAGCTGCAACATCTTTTTCCGCAGCTGCAACATCTTTTTTCGCAGCTGCAACATCATTCCCCAGCGGCTGCCACCTCATTTCCCAGCGGCTTCCACCTCATTTCCCAGCAGCTACCACATCATTTCCGAGCAGCCGTAAACCTTTTTTCCGGGTAGCTGCAACAATTCTTCTCGGCAGCTACAACATCTTGTCACAGCGGCTGCAACATCATTTCCCAGCATCCGCGTTATCATTTTCCGCCGACCGTAAAATCATTTTTCCCAGCAGCCGTTAATCCTTTTTCCCGGCGGCTGTGAATCATTCCCGGCAGCTGCAACATCTTCTTTTCAGCGGCTGCAACATCATGTCACAGTGGCTGCAATATAATTTCCCAGCGGCTGTGTTATCATTTTCCGTCGACCGGTAAAATCTTTTTCCCGGCACCTATGAACTTTTTTCGACAGACGTGAACTATTTACCGGCAGCTGCAACCATTTTCCCGTAGCTGCAACAACTTTTCCGACAGGCTGCAACATATTTCCCACCGTCGTAAAACTTTTCCCGCCAGCTGTAATTTCTCCCGCTGCCGTAAAACTTTTTCGTGTCAGCCGTAATTCTTTTTCCTGATGCCGTAAATTCTTTTCCCGGCTGCTGTGAATTATTTTTCGGTGGCTGCAACTTCTTTCCGGTGCCTGCAACATATTTTGCAACATCTTTTTTGTCGGCCATGCTATCATTGTTTTGGCAACTTGCAGTAGTAACTCCTGCGTTAACAGAAGAATTGTTCCAAACCTGCTAAATCATGGTGCTGATTCACCTCAGTCGTGCCAGCGAACTCATCATTCCGGCCCCGAGGATGCGATGGTTTGTGTTTCACCGGCGGAAGAAATTATTGCTTTATCCGAGTCATCATGATCACACGTCTGACTGTGCACGAGTTCGGCTCCACGATGTCACCAACTGCATGCTCCACCATTTTCCGTAGCATTTCGACGCACAGTCTTATGAGGTATGGCTTTCATTTATCACGTGATTAAGCATTGATATCATTTAAATGATATTGGTCATACCTTCACTCGTACCACCATTATACCTGATTAAACCTTTCCCTCGTACAATGTAAACGCTAATAACTGCCACCTTCCCCAATTCGGCATGGAAATTTCAAACGCTGTTCTGTGCTCAACTTTCCAAATTTGCCCATTCTCTCAACGTCTCCACTCAGCGATTCGTGCATCCTCTGTGCTGCAAATTCCATTCTGGGATCCTGTAATCTGTGGAATAGCAACTTCAACTTGTATCCAGGACCATGGGGATTCCAATTCGCCATGAACCTTTCAATACACGGGAACTCAGGCGAAATCTTCAAGTTCTTGCCATTTTTCAAGCTGCCAGCTAGCTCGAATTCTTTGAGCGATTGGACGGATTCGATCGAGACGCAGCCCTATAATTTGATTTGAATCTTACCAAAACTCACTCCACGGTGTGGGGGTTGCGCATAGAAGTCTCCGAGATCATTATATCCGAGGTTACAGCCATCCCGATGGTGGGAAAACCATGGTTTAACCGACAAGTCCCTGCAACGGTTGCACGAGAAGAATTTTTACTCGCAGGGGAGCAAGTTGAAGCATCTAGGAGAGGGATTGCACTGAACTCACTGCCACGGCCATGGGACCAAGTTGTTGTCTTTCTCAAGAAGTACATTACTTGTGAAGGTAGATATCAAACTGTGTATAACTCTGAACTTCCTTTTCTTTCTCATCTCCGCCATGGTATTTTATTGAATATTCCATACTATTTATTGCACGACTTGCGTCATATGGCCACATTTGTTCAGTCTACTAAGCACCCACTTTCCTCTCTCACCCACCATGGCCTTATCAAATTAATCATTGCAAGAACCCTTGCCCAACATCATATAACTTGGGAAAAATTCATAACCCGACCTCAGCAACCCGTTCCCTTGCGGGTTGTCCCATTACAACAAATACAGGTTCCACCACAACAGGAGGACCGGAGTTCCTCCATTGAAGTTGGGGGGGGGATAAAATGGGAGAAGAACAGCATTCGGGGGCACAGGCAGGACCATCTAGGGTGGGTGAAACCACAGTAGAAGAACAGCAACTGGGGGCACAAGCTGGGCCATCTAGGGGGGATGAAACTATATTAGAGGAAGAACAACCTGGGGCACAGTCAGAGCCATTCGGGGGGGATGAACCTCCGACACAAGAAGAACCATTGGGGGATGAAACTGCATTTGAAGGAGAACAATTGGAGGCACAAATAGAGCCATTAGGCGATGGTGTAGAGAAAACCTTTGTGGAAAACCCAGATAACAGGGCAGCTCCGACAGCAGAAGGTGAAATTGGAGCAGCATTAAATGCTGTGACAATGGAACCTGAAGATGACGGAGCCAAGGCAATGGAAGAAGACCTTGAGCTGGTAACAATTGAGTCTTCACTTGAGTGGGTAGGAGGAGGTGCTGTAATTGAAGAAGAATAGCATGAGGAGCAAGGAAAAATTCCTTCGACCTTGGCTTTGGTTCCCTATGTCCCAGCTCCACAAAAGACAGCTCCACAAAAGACAACACCACAAAAGAAAGCACCACAATAGAAAGAAAGAGAGCCACCAATGAATTTAACTTAATAGCACCAATCAGAAAGAAAAGAACTCGATCAGCTACAGCAGCAGAGGCAGCTAGGAAAAGATGGGCAACCTTAGAGGCACAGGTTGAGCCCCCAATCCTTGTACCAAGACCGATGGATGCTCCACAAAGGCCAGTGGAGGAAGAACCTGGAATTGAAGGACTTCTGGCTGAGAACGCAATGCTGAAAGAGGACCTCCAAGTACTTAGAAGGGAGTTGGAAATTTGGAAGGAAACCTGCAGAAAACAAGGTGAAAGAAAAATGTACACATTGATAGAGGCTGCAGAACAACTGGAGGGATCAGATTCTGCTGAAGCTGGGCAGGAGGATGAACGAATACTCTGTCCCACCTGTGGATAAATCTTCAAGGAAGCAGGCCACAAAATTATACTTAATACTTACTCAGCACAACAGCCCGCAGCCATAATAAAGGAAGCAACAGAAAAAGAAGGTGCTGCCACACAAGAACCAGCACCTTTGAATATCCTTGCTGAAGCTACTACCTCTCATGACACAGAGATTAGAGAACATATAGGAGAAGAACATGGGATGGAGGACACCCTGGAGCTTAATAAGGATGATATTGTAACTCCAGAATGTTCCCATGATACAGAGATTATAGAGCAGATGGGAGAAGAACCTGGAATGAAGGACACTCTGGAGGCCAATGAAGAATTCTATGCTGTAACCCTAGAATGCTCCCAAGCCACAGAAATTCTAGAAGAAGAGACACAAAGGCAGGACAGTGATAAACTGGAACAGGATGCTATAACACAAGAACCAACAAACCTGAATATACTTGTCCAATCAGCCAAACAAATGGGAGAAGAACCCGGGACAGAGGACACTCTGGAATTCAATGATGAACTCTGGGTTGTAACCCCAGAGGACTCCCATGACACAGAGCTCATAGGAGAAGAGTTGCAACAATAGAAGGATGAAGAGGCAAGCCAGGATGTTGCTACACAAGAACCAACATCCTTGGAAGCTGCAACAGCAACTCCTGAATTTCATTTAAAAGATAAACCTGGAGTGGATTTCATTCCCGATACACAGTGGGGTGAAGATGAACAGGTATAGACACCATGCTCAGGTGACACCGAAATCTTGGAGGAGGAGCTGCATAATGAGAAAGAGATCCAATCTCAGCAGCAGAAGGACAAGGAATACACTACTACACAAGAACCAGTGTCTCTAAAAGCAATGATGGTAGCTGCTGAAGAGAGCCTAAAAGATGTTGCTATCACACAAGAACCAGCAACTCTCTTATTAAACTTAGATGTGCTAGAAGACACTGCCCCATAAGAACCAGTGCTTCTACCTCCTAGGAATGTTATTGATTTGGATTCAGATTAAGGATCGCCTTCTAAGCCCCCAGGCACAGCATAATGAGACTGCAGGGAGATTCCCACTACACTAACTGCATTTCAGATACCAGCAATTAGCAGTGGAAGGAGAACAGTGATGAAGGAAGATGTTGGGTTACTCACAGAGGCTATTCAAAAGATAGATAAGATGCCTGGGTTTCCTACAATTCTTCCTCTCTCCATGGATAGAGCTCAGTACAGGACTCAGTTTCTGAATAATGCAGGTTGTTGCATGAGTACATGCAACAGGGTAGTTGGGCGGAGATGTTGAGCCCAGAATTGGCCCTTTTTAATCATCATTAATCATCTTTCCTGCCCCTGTCCTACACCACTTATCATGGCAATCGGACCTATTGTCCTTACCTTATTCCCAAATTACCAAGGTATGACTGATCATTGTTTTATTTTATTAATGCTTATGATTGTGATAATTAAAGCTGTTCATCTCTCAATTGTGCTAACATGTTACGAGTTATGAAGGTAGTTGAGATAAATGGATTGCAGGAAGGTCGGGGCTGAACAAGTCGTGAAAGAAGGGATGTTCGTTTCTTGTAAAGGGATCCTTGGGGCTCGAATCATCAATTAAGGCACAGCTGTGACAGGGAAGCTGTAACAGAATGCGCTATCTTGAGTATGTTGCTGCTCGAGTCTAGCTGTGAGCTGGAAGGACCACTACTCTTGGGTCAATTGATAACTTTCTAATATTTTGATGTTTTTGTTCTGCCACGTATTGTAACAGCTATTCATTTAGGGTGCCTGAAGATCAGAGATCTTCATGGCTGCCTGATTATAGGATTGATGTTATGATTTGTATGTATAAATATGGGGAGTTGCCTCGACCCAGGGGGTTGAACAGCAGACAATTAATTCATTGTATTAGCAGTCAAGGCAAACTGTGTAATCGTTCTTCTGTTAATATAACTTAGGGGTTGCTTCTGAGCTAAAATAATTTGCGTTGTTCAGCCAGCGTCTTTGTGTGAAGACTGGGCCCATCTTCCACAAAGATTGCTGAGTTAAAATAGGATTTTGAATTCATTGTTGTGTGATGCTTTGTTCATGATATTTCCTTTTGTACGCAGCAGCAACATTTATGGTGTGGATTTTCAGTACAATTAATATTAGAGTCCCTTGAATTTGGCAAGTAATACAGAGTGATAGTCGACTGAGTAGAGACTTTATGCAATTAGTGTGACAATTATACACAACCTTGTTCATCTTGCAGCTAAGTTGTGATCCTATGAGCCTTGCAATTTATCTTTCCTGTTGTGTGTCGTTGATTTCCATTCTGCAATTCAATTTCTTAAAACAGTTGACTCAATCTTTCACAATTGGATTTCTAGATTAATGTTCAGTTAATGCCTTATGATTTTCCAGAGTGATTAGATCAGACAGGTGATTGTTCTAGAATATGAATGAGATTTCTTTCCTGCAATTATTGATTAGATCTGATACCATTACTTATTGATGCATGATAGAGAAGAATTGAAGTGTAGCAGTTAGAAGGCAATTGGGATTGCATAGATCTTTGGGATGAACATGGATGATAGAAGATAAAAGTATTCAATTCTAATGGTTTGGTGTTTAAGCATAGATTGTGCACTTATCCTTTGAAATAAAAAGACTTTCTCGGGTTGACAATAAATCTCATATACTCTGTGTGTATTGGTAACAATTTATCTGCATATAGAGTGCTTGACAGTATCTGAACACATTTTTGCAACAACCCAGTGAATCTGTCTTAGCTCACACATGAACTGGCTGAGAGCATTCACAACAATATATATATATGGTCTGGTGATCATTAGATACATCAGATATCCAATCAGTTGGCGATACATAATGGGATCAATCAAATTTGAATATGAAGAAGAGTCCCTCAGCTTCTTCAAATTTGCATCCATCGGTGTGGCCATGGACTTATAGTCCAACATTTTGAATCTCTTTAAAATATCAATGGTGTATTTTCCTTTCGTTATTAAAATATTCTTCTGCCTCTGCCATACTTATAGTCTCAAGAATTAATGAATCAATCCAAGATCCTTCATTTCAAACTCAGAGGGAAGTTTCTTCCTAGACCATAACATAATCTTCTCATTCCCTGTGAGAAACAAGTCATCACCATAAAGAACCAAAATCAGTGGCTCATCATCCATAAACTTGTAGTAAAGTTTTGGATCTGCATAAATCTTGGTGAATCCCAAGCTTACCAATTATCCATCTATCCATCCATACCAAGCACAAGGTGCTTGCTTGAGTACATATAAGTCCTTTTTGAACCTACATCCATGAGACTCCTTTCCATGGACAACAAACCCTTGTAGTTTTTCAATATATACTTCTTCCTCAATAACACCATTGAGAAAGGTTGTCTTGACATCCATCTGACGTAGCTTCCATCGCATAGCTAAAGCAATATAAATAATAGTATTGATGGAAGTCTATCGAGCCACAAGAGCAAACGTCTCATTATAATGAGCTCTCCCTCTTTCTGAGAGAATCCTATGGCAACAAGTCTAAACTTATGTTTTTCAACACTACCATCTACTCCATGCTTGAGTTTGTATAGTGACTTGGAAGTCACTACTGACTTTCCCTCAAGTCTCAGTACATCCTCCCACACATCATTATTCAAGATGGATTGGTATTCTTCCATCATGGCATCCTTCCAGACTTGATGTCTAGATGCTTCTTCATAAGTTAGAGGTTCTGATTAAATGATGCGACTCATAAGTGCAACATAACACAAGAACCTATGAGGTCTCTTGATTTATTGGAAAGTACCATGTGGATCTCCATGCCCCTTTTCACCTTGCCAAGTTTATAGTGCCCATCTAAGCCTCTTTCGTCCTACTTGAATATCTGCGGGAACAATAACTGGATCAAATGGATCAATGGGATTGATCAGTTCACCCTTCTCTGCTAACTCCCTTTGAGCTACTGAAGGGGCATATGATATATTCTCCTTTGGTTCTAGCATCTCCTCCTCATAGATCTACATATCAAATCCTCTACCTTTCCTGATAGCCAAATCTTATTCAAAGGACAGATCCATGTTAACTTCGAATTGCCTCGATCTTGGGATGTAAATTCTGTAGGACTTTGAAGACTCATTATATCCCACAAAAGTTCCCTTCTTACCTGAAGGTTCTAACTTCATCCTGTTTTATCTGGGCACATGAATGTAGACTAGACAACCAAACATAGGAAGGTGGCTCACTTCTGGTTTCACTCCTGCAATAGATTCTTTTGGATTCATGTTCTTCGAAAATCTTATGTGGGCATCTGTTTTGTACATAGATGACTCTTCTGGATGCTTCTTCCCATAAGAACATCTATAGACTCCGGTCATGTATCATGTCTTTGGATTCCTCCACAATTGTTTTGTTCTTCCTTTCCGCAAGCCCATTTTTCCGAGGGTTGTAGAAAACTGTGAGAACTTCCTTGGATTCCTTGGTCTCGATAAAGTATATCCAAGTCTTCCATGAGTAGTAATCAATAAATTTCACATAGTAATAATAGCCACCTAGTGAAGCAATAGTCATGGGTCCGCACAAGTCAAAGTGCACTAGATCCAAAATTCCTTTAGATCCGATCTCACTATTCGGGAAGGATTCCTTGGAATTCTTTCAAAGTGCACATCCTATACATATTACATAATTGTATACATGAAGTACTGGTAGACTTGTCACCATATTTATTAATGATGGAAGATATTTATAGTTCAAATGAGCTAGTATTATGTGCCATATCTCACCCATCCCGCTAGAATCATGAACAAGTGCTTGAGATAGTGGAGTGCTTAACCGGGTACCAGATATTGTCACTTACACCAATTACATTTGCTGTGTCCATGCTTGATTTCTTCTGACAAAGAAGAACTTTCCCTTCTGAAAATACTACCTTATATCCCTTCTCCTCCAAAGAAGATATGGAGACAAGATTTCTCTTCATACCAGGTACATAAAGCACATCACTCAAGTGTAATGTGTCACTAGACTCTAACTGGAGGGAGGTAGCCCTAGATCCTTTCATAGTTTAATTTGCATCATCCCTGAGTACAACACGGAGATGCGATTCCTTTTCAACAATTTCTGATAAATTTTCTTTATAGCCACTCATTAGCCTAGAAGCACCAATATCTATAATCCATGTATGACTAGTGGTGGGAACAATACCTGATAAAGTTGAGATGAAGAAGTGTTTTGTATGATATCCATTCCTTTGCTTCTTATGATGATGAACTTCTTCTACATCAGTAGTAGTGGCTTCATGTTTCCTTTTGAATGAGCTTGGACAATTGATGGCATAATGACCATAGGTCTTGCACCTGAAACATTGTATATGTGATAGATCATTCTTCTTTTTCTTTTGATCTAGAGGAGTGATAGATGTCCTACCTTGGTGGTTATGATTGTGAAAATTTATTCCCTTTCCCTTTCCTTTCTTAGCATGGGCCATGAATGCTTGATTCTCCTCAAGTTGAGTACCATGAAATTTGTCTTGCTGTAATCCTCGTCTCTTCCTGAGTGCAATGTTCCAATAACTTGTCAAATTTGGGTAGCTTGGTTCAACCACTTATGTGTTGAATAAATTACTATGAATATGGTGTAAGTAAATTTAGAGTAGTAATGACAAGCTCCTTATCATCAATGGTTTCTCCACTAGAACTTAGCTTCTCCCTTGGTTCTATGATCCTCACGAAGTATGAGAAAATTGATTTAGACTTGGACATCTTCATATTTGATAATTGGTTCCTGAATGTGAGAGTCAGATTGATACTACTATATTCAAATAGCTTCTTTAGGGTTTTGAAAATCCTTCTAGCTGTCTTATTTTGTGATATTTGAGGAAACAAATGGTCTTTGACTGAGTCCACCAATATCCTTCTTGCTCTGGCATCATTCTTCCTCCATTGAGACTTGTCCTCTTCAACTTCTAGTTCTGGAACCTTCTCATTTAAAAACTTAAAGAGATCATTTTATTATAGAATGAGAAGAACCCTAGACTTCAAAGAGATGAAATTGGAATCCACATCCATACGATCTTCAACCTTCATCCAAAGCATCTTGACTACAGATCTGAAGCAGAAACCCTAGGAGAAACTAGGTCAAAAATGAAAATTGGACACTTGAGAAACTAAATCCACGGGAAAATGAAACATATAAAGGCGATTTGAGGGAAGGTATGGTCAATCCAAATCTGTGGAGGAAACAACACAAAATTTGAAACCCTAATTTCTACAGTAACTACCACAACTACAAAATTAAGTCAAAATCGAAACTTCTCAGAATTGGATTCCGCATTCACCAAAAGATGCACCTTCCCTAGGGCAAAGTCTCCAATGCTCTTTTTCTTCCAAATTGATGAGGGAAAGCTTCATAAAATGAAACCCTAGTTTTCAACAATGGCTTTTTCTAGTACCGCTATGAAACCATGTTAGTTTTTTATACAATTATAATAGTATAATTTAATTGCATATGAATAGAAAGATCACTAGAAGAAATACAAAGCACATAAACAAATAACATGATAATTTATCACGGGAAACTGAATAGGGATTATGCCAAGCAACCTTAGTATAGATATGAAAAATTCTAAGAACAAAGTAAAAAGATGAGAGAGAGAAAGTAGAAAGTCTCTCCAAGTAGAAACCCAAAAAATATGCTTCTCCATGCTAGAGATGTGATTTCTTATCCAATTGATGCGAACTTGTGTGTGTTGAGTGAGTGACTGAATGAGGCACCTAGCCTCTTTATTTATACACTTTCCAAACTGACATTTTCCCTAATTGGGCCAACTTTCTAACTGATAGTGATGACTTGACCTAGGAACAAATAAAATAATGTTTATTTAATTATTTTCTTTGGATAATTTATCACCAAGGTTTACATTGATTCTTCAAGGATTTTACATAATTAATTACATCAAAATCATCTCCCATGGGAGGTACAAATCAATACAATAAAATATAATAAGAATAAATTTTGAAGTTGCACTAATTCCAACAATATATTCCCTCCTCTATTATGAAGGCCATTAGATTCTTAAATATCTAGGTCATATTTACAATTTTGAGTCTCTTAGTCAGATAGGTAAACTAGTATGAATGGTATATAACAAGGAATACCATATTATTTGTTGTAAAACAACGAACACCTATGGATATGGACAAGGTATTCTCTTGTAACATTACTTCGTTAAAAAGCATATTTTATTTTAGTTACTAGAAAATGAAGAAGCAAAAATGTTAACAATTCCATTTTGTGTTAGAGTGCAATATGCAACTTAAGTTAGTTTCATGTAGGAACAAGGTTGAATACTATTTTGACAAGTAAGCTAAAATATGACAGAATCATATTTTTGAAATATGACAGTATGTACAATTGATAGATGAGGATTTCATATAGTAGTTGATTCATATTGTCTTCTTAATACTATGGTAATTCAATTTCTAAGTACAAGGTTATGTCTAACTTATGAAACAAGTAGTGGTATGATATTAGTATAAAAGACAATTATAAAAGAAAATAAAATCCTTCCTTCCCTATCTTCGCAGCCGATCTAAGTTATGTTTTTTGTTTATTATAAATATGATCCAATTGGTGCTACCCATTATAATTTGAGTAGGGAATTTGTGATCTTACCTTAAATAAAAAATATCACAGGGTTCCTCCCTAGGAACTGAGCTTTGAAATTATCTAGACTAGAAGGGAACAACCCATCACAAGGTCAATCATGTCTTCTTCAGGACAACAAGATATTGAATACAACTACCACAACCACTTAGAATTTGGCTGGTGAATACCAATGGAGAACAACTTAAGTGCCACAAAATTCTTGTTATCCATTCCTTCAAACTACTACTAATTATCACTTGTAAACTAATATTTTTGTTATATATTTTTTTTGTAATTTTTTATTTCAAATTTGTGATGACACCTGTTTGTGCTAGAAATTGTCCCTAGACTACAAAGGGAACAAGCTAGTACAATCTCAAGAACAATTTAAAGTAAATAGAATTTGTTTTTGTATTTTTTGGTTTTAAGGTTTGATTCACAAGAAGGTAATCAATCATCAAACTAACAAAAGTACTAAATCATGAAACAACATCAAAGAACTGAGATATAAATGTATAAAACACAAACATAAACCATAAACATTCATAAGCAAAGTAGTGGTTTTGTCCACAACATATTAGCATTCACATGAATAAAAATTTAATCAAGAAATGAAATTTTTAGCTGAGTGGTCAAACTGGCCATAAACAAAATCAATAGATAAATAAGAGTGGCTTATATTTGTATTCAAATCAGTCTCAATCTTCCAAAAAACTTACATGAGAGTCATATGTATCAGTCTGGATATATACAAAAATTCCCCTAGCTCTATATCCCTTCTTGAAACAAAAATCAGACCCTGCTAAACTAAACTTTTCTCCTTTTATCATTTACCAAATAGGACAGTTTCATAACTACATTTAGGTCTAATCTCGAGGCAGTTACATTAAGTAGTTATATGCTAACTTCGAATCTTTAAAGAAAACATACTATTAACAACTATATACATTATAACAAAATGAAATACTTGAACAGCTGGACATTAGGTGGTGCTCATAACTGCTTAGCAGCTTCTGCTAGCTTGGCTATCCCTTCTAGTCCATGAGATTTCTTCTTGTCTTGAGCTTGCTCTGTCTCCAGGATTTTAACTTTACTTGACAACACTTTATTTTGCTTGTTTAAATCCTGAATTTGCTTGGTTAGATTTCCAGCTTGATTCTCTACTTCCCCCTTTCTTCTTAGGGCTTAATTGTCCACTACTATCAAATCCTGATAATGTGCATTGACCTCTTCAAGGTCTTATCTCAATCTCTTATTAGTAGTTGTAAACCTCTCACTTGATTCATTCAAGAATTGTATTTTTGACCTATGTTGTTGAATCGTTTTCCTGATATTTTTGACTTCAGAGTCCATATGCACCTCTTTAGGGAAGGTCGAATCCTGTTCTGATGACCATGTAATATTCATCTTCCTAAAACTTGAGTCTTCATCTTGCCTATTCTTCACTGCTGCATCTGCAAATGAGACCCCTGATGTCATTCCTTGTTCCATACTAGGAGTAGCTTCCTCTTCTAAAACATCATGGCATTCTTGAAGTGATTCTAGTGACATTGGGTCGTCTTCTTCTATACCCATCTGACCCTGTTGTAGCTTCAATTCCTCTTTGATTTCTTTATCTTCATCACTTGAAGAGTCCTAGATAACAATAAATTTCTCCTTCTCCAACTTGGGATTCAAAATTCTTCTCATATTCATCCTGCTCTTATTTGCAGCTCTTGTCTTTGGCCTCCATCTTGGTCGTTCCAGCTGCATGAGAGACTTTACATCTGCTTTAAAATCAGGAGCTTGAGAAATATTTTCATTTGTATTATCTACAAGAGGTATTAAGGTTAAAATCTCTTTTTCAGGAACAACACTCTTCTTCAGCTTTGTTGAACTTACAACTTCTTCAGGATTCAAATCAGTTTCCTTTTCCACTACTTCATCTTTCAACATGTGCTCGTGCTCATCTTCAAATGCTTTCCCCTGTTCTTTATCATCAAGGTTTTTGGATTCTTCTTGTGGATCAGTATTCTGAGAGATACATTGTCCTAAACATTAATCCAAATCTCTTTTAAAATTTTTAATAAAACAGGAATGTTTGTTAGGAACAATTTTCTTCACATTCTGGTCCTATTTAATCACAAACCCTAACCAAAAGAGAAATTGATGCCATCTCCGTATTTCCTTCTGCAAGACTATACAAATGATCAATTTTATCAATCCATGATGGAATAACAATTGGTTTGTATGATGAGAATGTACTTTGATTCTATTCTACATTTTCTAGTTGCTTTTGAGAAGAAAGAATGGCAAATTCATCCTAGATTGCTAGTTCAAGTGCTGCAAAAGCCTAACATGATATTTAAACACTGACACGAACCTGCCATCACATGTGATATAACTCTGTATAATTCCAATCACTTCTCTCCATTATGGATTAAAATTTGGTAAGTGAACCCCTTTGCTCCAGTCTAGGGTTTCGTTTCCTGGCAACAAGAAATCATTAGGTTTAAAATTGAAAGAAGTCTTCTTGAAACAAGATTCTCCATCCATCGGGGCACCAGTGGCTTCAACAACTCTACCTTCTGTGAGCTCAAAATTGAGAGTGTTAAACTTAACGGCATCATTTATGAGATTCTAAGAAAAATAATGTGAAACTTCAACATTAAAACTGGTGATCTTCTCGAAAAAACTAAACCACCCTGCTGCACTAAACAACGTTGCACACTCTGGGAATTTCGTGGCCCAACTGGTGTCTATGGGCTTGAACCTATTGGTTTTTCCATTCTTTACCATATCTCTACTATAATTCTTCCAATTAATTTCTTTGGAAACTTCAAGGAACTTCAAACTACGTGTCCGTATCTATGAAATTCGTAACCCCAAACTTGAAATCGTGGCAGTTCAAATCCCCAATTTCCTCAATTATATTCACAACAGGTTCGTACATGTGTCATGATACGCTGAATAGGAGTTTGGAAGTCTCCTAGCATCATTTAATGCAACGGGCCATGTTCTTCCGTCAATTGACCATGCTCTTCTATGATTTCTGATTTCCGCAGCGCTCTAGTATATGTAGCTTGGACACTTCGCTGCAGGAATGTCTCTACATAAAAACTTGGAAAACAAGCTCAACATGAAAGTTAAACTTTAGATATAATTGATTAGGCAAACTTTCATAAGTATTTTGAAGACTTCATAAAGAAATGTAATACTTAATAAGCCACTAGCTAAAATCTTAAGAAAGGTAAAATAAATTAAAACAATAACTATAACATATAAAATAAAAAGACAATCAAGGTCATTAAAATTTAAAATAAGGCAAAAACAAAAGAAAATAAGAAACAAAACATTTGAGAAACATCAGATAAGGAATAGGTACAATTTCAATCCTAACATCTGGCTCCTGCTGGGGATGAAAGCCTCCCTGTGAGGTTTCAAAAACCTGTAGACTAGTGCCTTCTGTAATCAAACTGAAACTTCCCTGTTATTCTGCAAACTTTCCTTGGGTAATTGGAGTCTTTATTTAATCTATCTCACGCCGGTATATACAATGAGTGAAAGTTATTTCACCTTTAGTAACTGTAAAATATTTTGAGGAATCGTGCATTCACTGGATTGGACAATTCTTCACCTTCCAGAGTCTGCAGTATGAACGTATTATTTTCCAAAATCTTTGAAATTATAAAAGGACCCAGCCATAAATTATCAAATTTTCCATGATGACCTCTCTAATCATTTCTAGCATCCCATATGAGCACCATGTCTCCAAAAGAAAAAGTATCTTCCTTTACCTTCCTGTCAAATCTTTCCTTAATCTTTTTCGTGTAAGCTTCAGCTTTTTAAGCTAGGGACTCACGTTCCTACTGCAATTCAATCAATGAGAAAATCCTTCTTTGAATATAATTAGGCTCTTCCTGACTATCCTAAAAAAACTTCATTACTGGAATACCTAATTGCATTGGAAAGACAGTATCAGTACCATACACCAACTGAAAAGGAGACAAACCTATTGCTTTCTTGGTGGTTATTCTATCTGCCCAGAGTGCATACTTCAACATTGAATCCCAATATTTCTTGTTCTTATTTAACAACTTCATAATTATCTGAATGATATTTTTGTTAGTTGATTTTTCCAATCCATTCCCCTGGGGGTAATAGGATGTAGAATGCTTTAGAATAATTCCATTTTGCTCGCAAAAAGTAACCATGGCCTTAGACTTAAAAGCATGTGCATTGTCAATCAACAACTTCATAGTTTCTCTTAATGATTGTTTTAGGTTCTAGTATTAATTCCCTTCTTCATTAATCTCTCGTAAAATTTTCTGTACTAGGATCTTGTCACCAATTATTTCTTTTAGGAAAGAAACATGGAATATTGGATGTACATGTGAAGTTGGTGGTAACTCCAATTTATAAGTCATACTTTTAATCCTTTGCAACACTTTTTAGGGACCATAGTACTTCGATGCTAATTTGTTTTCCTCATTTTTCTACTTGAGGGACATATTTTTGACATATGCTTCTAGCCTAAGAAATACCCTATATCCCACCTCAAATTCCCTTTCACTACAATGTTGATATACATGTTGTTACATCCTATTATGTGTTATAACCAAGCTATCGTTCAAGAATTGGAGAACTTCTTGTTGGTGCTCTATGTGATCGTCCACTGCTCTATCTAAGGTTCTGGACATTGCGTGGACAACTTGTTGGAAATTGTTCACTTACATAAGACTTGCTAGATGCCTAGTTTCAGAATCAACCTTAGTGTGTTTGGTCTCTTTTATGTTTAACTATTAAATTGGTGAAGTATAGAGCATACAAAGAAGAAAGTGTAAGTCCAAGTGCAGGTTGGGAAAAATTGTTGGGCACAGTTTTCTTTGAAAATGCGTATCTCATGGCAGAAGGTACGGGCATCCCATGAGTGAAGATGCATAGTCCACTGAAGAGTAAGCTTGGGTGAGAAAATCCTCAAGATGAAATCCAGGTGGTACTGCATGATTGCTAAAGTTCAGGGAAGCCTACAACACTAAATATTTTGAGTTGTGATAGTTGGTATCAGAGTCCAATGTAGTTTCGAAGTGATGTCTTGGCAAGCTCTTCACAATTGTGAAGGAACTGTAAACTAGTATCAAAACTAAAATGAGGTTATAAGCAATATCATTGAAGGTTTTGATCTAATTTAGTCGATCCAATTTTTATCCATTTCAATATTTATCATTGTTCAAAATCCATTTTTTACTGCAGAAATGGATTAATCCCCTTTGAATATCCATTTTGTAATCGCCATTCTTAAAAACTTATATCTGTGATTGTGACAACAACTAAGAAAAAAATGTTGGAAAAAATGTTATGAAGAAAACTTCCTATGGCTTGGGGTGGACCACAACAGATAGCTGACTACCAGAAATTAACTCAATTCTCAATGCTATGCTATATAAATGACAATGCTAAGATAATGAAGAATACAACCAACCTCAATCCAAGCATTTTATGTAGATCCCCGTTGGAGCTTTCAAATCGTGCACTTGAACCTGCAAATTAGTCTTGGCAGCCAATATACAACAAGCACATATAATATATAAACGATATTAACATCATCAATACTAACGGTCCATGATATCATAAGTAAATGCAACCCAATGTAATATAAACAACATTCACAACATTAATGGACGAGAATATGAGTATTTCTATTAATAAATAACAAGAAGTACAATGTGTTATGACCTCTTGCCAGCAACCAATCTAAACCAAGATCTGGGTCAATCCACTTGTGCCTCCACCACTTCAATCCTCCATGGAATGGAAAACTCAAACTATGATAGGAGTTTGGAAGGTGAACATAGAGGGTTCACAACAACAAGGATCAATGAGTGTAGACTCAAGCTAGGGAAAAAATCCACTAGAGTCCTCTTGCTCTCCTTTCTCCTCTCGTCCATAAGCCATATGTGCTCAATATATAGTCCTCCCAAAGGTAAGTGAAAGGACACATCGAGGCATTTCGGGGAAAATGGAGGGCCAAAGGTCACCCTATGACCACTTTTTTGGAGTAAAAAGTAATTAACTAATGATTTTTATCATTTTACATGCTACCTGTAGGCTATAATGATGCAACTCGTGGGTACGCCCACTGTAATGATGCAGCTAGCGTACAGGGGAAAAATAGGGAAAATAGTGTGACTGAAGGATATAAAGTGGATCTGAGTCAGTGAAACCTCTCTATTTTTATCGTTATTATTACCTTGATTTTCCATTACCTTTCTTTGGCTATGTATTGGCCTAGTTTTCATGATTTTTTCCATCCTTTCTCTATCATTTGTTTTGTGAGTTAGGGATGCATTTTCCATTCTTCAAATGAATCTTATTTTCAAACCCAAACTCTCTCCTATTCTTTTTCTTACAAAAATGCTCGATCTTGACAACATACGATAAGTATCTCCCAGTGAGAACACATCCAGGACATTTCCATTTTTGTCTGGATGTTCTTGTATAGGACACTATGGTCCTTTAGGACTAAGTTTCATTTTGAGTCCATGATACCCAAAGTTGAGTGCAAGGTATGGAATATACTGGTGAACTCCAACATCATCCAGTCTCTCTCCTAGTGTAGAGTTGTCCATCATAGTTCCCAACAAGGTAGAGTTCCTCCTTATCTGCATTGTAAAAAGTTTCCCAAGTGAGTTCCATCCTATATATTTTAGACTCATATTTAGCATGCCTATCATCATATTCATCACAACAATATTTCACATAATGAAGTGACTTAAGGAGTACAAATGTGATACTTTTGTTGTCATAATAATTTTGAACAAGGAAGTAACCCCCTAACATATTTATCCACTTCCCCAAAGCATATGCATCTATTTGGCCTTTAAATAAGTGAATTTCAAATTTAATTTGTACCTTGAAGGAAGTCACACCTATGAAAAGGATGCTTATTGAATGTGTCTATGATGCTATCAGCTGTTGTTAGAGGATCTAGAGAAATAATCCATCATCTCGTTCCTCTGTCATGCAAGGGATTCCTCGAGCAACAAATTAATAGGATATCATGCTATGTCATATCTATTTTTTACTCCCTCCATGTTAGGTTGATTATGCCGAGAGAGGGGTTATCCCCAATATCAATTAGTTTGAAATCCAACTCTTGATATCCATATATCGGTGGGGACATGTACTTAGAAACAACAAGAGCATATTTCTCTAATACAACTGATCGGGATTATTTAAAGAGAGAAATGAGGGTGGAAATATAAAATGGAAACACTCACAAATATTTTGTAGAAAGTGCAAAATTACAATAAAACCCAATATCTATTAATAAATGGAATGGAAAAACATTGTTAACTACAAATCAATACAAACTAGCTTAAACAGTGCTATCTTATATATGAAGAGAGATGTGTTGGATTCACTCATCTGCAAGAGGTGATTGAAAAGAGAGAAATAACGTCCTTTTATATCAAAAATGAAGAGGAAAAAAACCCTAACATCGAAAAAACTATCCTGAGGATATGAAGCACCGGAATTATTCGTGGGCCTTGATGTGGCTAGTTGATACATCAAATTCCCATGTACACAACTTCGGCATATGCTCTGTGTTTGAGGTGCACAATAACTGATTAGAAGTAACTACTTGAGAATTAAAACATTTAAATAGGGATGTGGAATTCCATGGAAACCCTTGGCCTCTCGATTCGCTAGAAAACACCTTTCAGGGCCTCAACATGGCACCAAAAATTTGGTACCTAAAAAAACATAAAAAAATTTCCAAGAAGATGTAGATTTGTTGGAACTCAATGGAACAAGTGGGTGGCCACAAGTATCCACCTAGATCAAGTGTATTTCTTATGTTTTGATGATAAACAACATATTTTGGATCTACTTTCATTGATTCTGTGAATTCTCAAAAGGATTCTTGAGGATGACAAAGAGACATATGATTTCAATGTAGTAGATGTCACCATTTCCCATGTTTTGTCTCTCTTTAAAAAGATCATAATAAATCTGCATCCTGATTTGTACCTTGAGATTCCTGCCATTGTTTGGCATAATATCAGATCACTAACTCTGATGGAAGGGTTTGAGATAAAGTGGAAGAGTGGAAAGGATATAAGTGCATCTATCTGATTGGAAATGAATTATGTTCTAGAGTAATTCAAGCTCTCATCTTCCTTGACCAAAATTCATGGCATTAAGTTGGATACAAGATTGAGAAGCATTGCTAGACTTTGAAAATATGTAAAAGCATTAGAACTTCATCATCCTTCAAATCCAACAAATGTTGACTATGACTTTCCATTGCAAATAATATTTGGGATGAGAAAAATAAATTTTCTTTTATATCATGTTATGCAATAATTTCCTGTTAAGAGTATAAAATATTGAATAAAGAGTATTGCATTCCTTAATAATAAAGAAAAGAGATAAATAAAAAGCCTCATCGAGGTGGAAACCTCCTTATACAATGTACTAAATACAAAAGAAAAGATGAGATGACAATATTCCAAACTAGATCTCCTTGGTGTGTGTGTGTGTGTGTTTGTGTGTGATAAAGGGTACCATTACCATTCTAGAGCCTACATAATTAGGGTTGTATATGAACAAAAAGGATAACACTAAGATGATAATAGAAATGTAATGTCACAATATATAGGGATTAACATGCCCCTTCCCTTAAAACAAGTGTTTTCCTCAACACTTTATTAACTCTGGATGTTTCTACATGAAGAATCATCTTCCCATGTTTCCTCTTCTACTAGAAATTTCTTCCACTTCATGAGGTATTGAGTAATTTCTTGAATTCATAGTTTATCTCAATGATTGTTTCAAGTTCCAGTATCAATTTCCTTTCTTCATCAATATCGGGTAAAATAGTTTGGACTGGGTTCTTGTCACCAATTAGATTTTTTAGGAAAGAAACATGGAAGGTTGGTTATACATGTGAACTTGGTGGTAAATCCAATTTATAATTCATACATTTAATCCTTTGTGACACCTTTTAGGGAATATAGTACTTTGATGCTAATTTGTTTTCCTTCTTTTTCTACTTGAGTGAGATATGTTTGACAAATGGTTGTAGCCTACAAATGACCTAATCTCCTAATTCAAATTCCATTTCACTACAATGTTGATAAGCTTGTTGTTTCATTCTAGTTTTTTGTTATAACCAAGCTATCCTTCAATAATTGGAGAAATTCTTGTCGGTGCTCTATGTGATCCTCTAGTGCTCTATCTGAGGTTCTGTTGATTGCATGGAGCACTTGTTGTAAATTGTTGATGTAAATAAGACTTGTTAGGTGCCTTGTTTGGGAAGCGACCTATTGCTTTTTGTCTCCTTGATGTTTAAATGTTAATTTGAATAAGTATAGAGAAGACACATAATCAAGTGTAAGTTCAAGTGCACATCGGTAAATGTTGTTGGGAACAATTTTCCTAGAAAATGGGTATCTCACCGTAGAAGGTATGGGCATTTTGTGCATGAAGAGGTGTATTCCTTTGAATAGTAACCATGGGTGACCAATTCCTCGAGATGAAATAAAGGTGGTAGCACATCATCGTTGCAGTTCAGGGAATCCTACAACACTAAACATTATGATTTGTGATAATTGGTATCAGATTCTAATGTAGTATGGATGTGTTGTTTTGGGAAGATCTTTGCAACTGTCAAGGAAGTGTAAAATAGTATTATAACTAAAACCAAGCTATAATAAATATCATTAAAGGTTTCAACATTGACAAACAAAGGGTGTGAAACATGATCTTGCATAGGGTAAAATTTGGGTGCATGTAGAATTCATTGGGGGTGCACACAAAAGACTAAACCAATCAGGAGAGGTGTGCCCAGAAAATAGTGTTTCTGGGACATAATTAATAGACAGAGGTGTTCCTAGAAAAAAACATGCCCAGGAAGAAGCATTCCCAAAATACAACACCTAGGTGGAAGTGTGCTTGGAAGATAGAAGACCTAGAAGGAAGTAATCCCAAGAGATGAAGTGCATTGGAAAAGACATGCCCATTTGTAGAACATAACGTCAACATAGACATGCTCATCAATAGAACAAGTATCGTTGTAGACATGCTTAATTGTAGAACAATTTCCATCGAGAGTAGTGAATCAACACGACGATAGAGAAAATTTTGAATAAATTAATATTAAGGGTGTTGAAAGATATAGGTGGCATATCAGTAGGTAAGAAACATTTTGGATGTGATTGAGAAGGTTGAATCATGATGAAGGGGAATCGGGGCCTAGGAATATCAGTCGAAGTTGATCGACATGAGGAGACCGACCAGAGGGAGTGCCGACAACCACTGGTGTAGAAGAGAAGATTGGCAGTTGAAACCAATAAGTCGAGCAAGAGCAGTCGGTATGTGACCGACTGAAGCAGCGTCGACAGGAGGAAAGAGGTCGAGAGTCGACATGTCAATGGTTGACAGACGACAGTTAACAGTCGACATGCAAATTTTGACAAGCAACAAGTTGTCGTGGAGTCACAGTAAGGTTGACATGTTGTCAGACCGCAACATCGACAGGTTGGGCATGAGCCAAGTGAGGAGTACGAGGGGGAATGGCGAAGAATAAGCGTAGAGTGAAGCCAACAGGTGAGTCAAAGCTAACAGAGGACAGTATGGCCAACATGACGTATTACTGTATCCTATCAGAAACGTGCGTAGAAAGTAAAGGAGAGTACTTGGAAACAGTTCAGGGTTGCTAAGGAAGTTAATGGAAGTTATTGGAGGTGGTTGAAGACATGACAGATGTCGCCACAGGTGGAGGTTGTGCAGCACGGTAGGGGTGCTGACAGTTGTAGGTCTACAGGATCATGGGAAGATCGTCTGACAGACGATGCGTGTCTTGGGGTCGTAGTGTTCTCGGGAACAGCAGCAGCAGTAGGGTAGAAGCCCAGAAAGATGGGATCAGTGGGAAAAACCTTGGCAGAGCAGAACGTGAGAGAAGTCTGGTAGATTGGATAGGAAAGTAACACATCTACAGAGCCGAGGAGATCAAGCCATAGCTTAGAGCTATGCAGCGAACCAAGAGAGAGTGAGGTTGACACACCAGGAGAACACACAGTTACTTCTATGTTGTAATGACTAAGGCCGATAGTTAGTTAGTTATTTCACTTCTTTGCACTTGGCATTGTAACCGATTCATAGAAGTAATATAAGCCAACTTCTGGCATGTTGTTTTCATCTTGTCTATGTGAACATGACTATGGTGTGTATGGTTAAGCAAGAACCTTATTATATAAGGAGCCTTGCTTCAGTTGGTATCAGAGCCATAACATCTTAAGATTTGAAGGATGGCCATATTAGAGAGGGAAGTGAATCCTCATGCGCAGAAGAACGTCAGTTGATATTGAGCTTGCAAGTGCGTTGAATAGCTCTAGCTGAGTTTGGGTAGAGTTATACACAACTTGTTGAAGTCCGGTTGTGATTGGACGAAGTGGGAGTTGCAACTGAGGTTGAAAATGGCTCACAGAGGCATTAACGTTTGAGGTGTTGGATGAAGAGCATGTGGCGCAACAGTCACAGTTGATCGTGAAATGTTCGACGAATGCATCTGAATAATGCAAACTTTGAAAAATGAAGTCGCAGCGATCAAAGAAATCCAAAGGTGTTTGTATTCCTGATGCATTAGACCACAGCGACGAGGAAGTCGAAGAGGTGGAACCAAGGGAAGTAGCGGAAGATGAATTAGAAGAAAAAATGATCAAACTTCTGACGGATATGAGAGGTCGGGAAAAGATAGATGTACTTACCTACTCAGGAAGTCTAGATCCAGAAGACTTGATCAACGGGTTCAAAGAGATGGAGAAATACTTCGACATAGAGCAGATCGAGGATCCTAAGCAGGTTAAGACTGCATGTCTGAGGTTGAAGGGTCATGCCTCATTGTGGTGGGACAATGTACAGGCTGACAGAGTCAAGAAGGGTAAGGAGAAAATCAAGTCTTGGGACAGGATGGTTGCCAAGATGAAAGGAAAGTTCTTGTCGAATGACTATGTAATTTCCTTGTTCGGGAAGATGCAAAACTTTCGACAAAAAGAGATGACCATGAAGGAGTAAATAGAAGAGTTCTATAGATTGTTGATAAGGTTGGGCCAGACTGACAAAGGAGAAGAAGCTGTCGCTAGGTATGTGAACAGTTTGAAATATGCCATTTAGGATGAATTGAGCATGTCAAGATTCAGAGTAGTGGGTGAAGATTACCAGTTATCTCTGAAGGTAGAAGAGAAAATGTCAAGGAAATCTATAGCGACCAGAGGTAGGATGACTGGTTAGGGTGCGAAGACTGTTTCCGTGAAAGGCCAAAGTAGCAGTTACAGAAGGGAATCTGTCGAAGAAATTCGACATGCGGAAGGGACATCGACAAGGGAGAAAGCGCAGGAAAACCGATGCGATGGTCGAGGAACATGCGGTCGAGGTGCATATGATCGAAGTGGTCCATCCGATAGAAAAGGAGCTAACCCACCAGCCATAATTTGTTACAAGTGTCATGGAGCAGGACAAAAGGAAGATGAATGCCTAGAGAACCTACATGCTGCAGAGGAGTCGAAGGCCACACATCGAACGGATGAACAAGTTGACGAGAGGGAAGAGTCGGCATTTGACAACAATGAGGATGAAAGGAAGAAGAATCGAAACCTGATGGTCATGAGAACATTAGTTTAGGAAGACCAATGCAACGAGAAAGAGCTGGCACAATGAAAGGCGATCTTTCGAACCAAGGTGCAAATCGAGGAATTGCATTGCAAGACCATAGTTGATGGTGGAAGCACCGAGAATCTTGTGTCGACAGAGATCATCGACAGGATCGGGTTGAAGTGTCGAGAACATCCACAACCATACAAGATCTCATGGTTGTAGAAAGGACACCATGTGAAGGTGACGAGACAATGCCTGATTAACTTCAAGGTCGGGAAGTTAGAGGACAGCGTACTATGCGACGTAATCCCAATGGATGCATGCCATCTGTTATTAGGAAGACCATGGCAATATGATCAGAAAATTATCTATGATGGTCGATCCAACACAGTCATATTGTGGAACAATGGCGTGTAGAGGAATCTTAAGCCGAAACTGGAGGAGCAAGCCGACGGTAAGAAGGGCGAGAACAACTTTTGGGAGAAGCGGGTGCTAATGTGTTCAGCAAAAGAATTCCTCGTGGAAGAGGAAAAGCAGTTGGGATGTTTTGCGATCATTCAAAAAGGACCATGTGTCAAGAGGGAGACAATGGAGAAGATTCTGATCGAAGTCGGAAAGATGATTGACTAGTTTCGAAGCATAATAGTCAATGAGACACCAACGGGATTGCCACTGACGACAAGCATATCCCATTAGATCGACATAATTCTAGGGTCAAGTTTTCCAAACAAAGCACCGCATAGGATGAGTCTAACAGAAGGTCTGGAACTCAATCGACAGGTCCAGGAATTGTTGGACAGAGGGTTGATCAGAGAGAGTCAAAGTCTATGCATGGTACCAATGGTATTAACATCAAAGAAGGGTGGAGAATGGAGGATTTGTACAGACTCCATAGCTATCAACAAAATCACGATCAAGTATCGGTTTCCATTGCCAAGGATTGATGACTTGATGGATTGTTTGAGTGGAGCGAAGTACTTCACGAAGATAGACCGGAAGAGCGGTTATCACAATATTTGGGTTAGAGAAGGAGACGAATGGAAAACAACAATGAAGACAAAGGAAGCGTTGTATGAGTGATTAGTCATGTTGTCTGGATTGAATAATGCACCCAGTACATTCATGTGATTGATGAATGAGGTACTGAATCCATTTTTGGGAAATTTTTTCGTAGTCTACCCAGACGACATTCTCATTTTTAGTCGAACCAAGACAAAACACATGGGGCACATTCGACAAGTATTGCAGAAGTTGCAAGAAGAGAAGTTGATGGTGAACTTGCAAAAAAGTTTCTTCATGAAGGAAGAACTGGTGTACTTGGGATTCGTAATCTCGGGTAAAGGGTTGGTGATGGACCAGAAAAGGTGAAGGAGATATTGGATTGGCCTGAACCGACAAGTGCGACAGGAGTGAGGAGTTTCCATGGAATTGTCACTTTCTACAGGAAGTTCATCAGGGGATTCGGTCGGATCTATGCACCATTGACAGAGTGCATGTGAAAAGAGGAGGTGAAGTGGACGGAAGCTGCCCAGCGAGATTTCAACAAGTTGAAGGAGAAGGTCACTGAGATCCCAGTGTTAGTTATCCCATATTTCAACAAAGTTTTCCAGGTCGATTGCGACGCAAGCAGAATAGCAATTGGAGCAGTTTTGAGCTAGGAGGGCCGACCAATTGCATTCTTCATGGAAAAATTGGATGATGCGAAGCGAAAGTATTCAGTCTATGACCAGGAATTTTATGCTATTGTCCAAGCATTTAAGAAGTGGTAGCATTATTTGTTTCCCAAGGAATTTGTGTTGTACACAGATCACCAAGCACTAAGGTATCTGAATAATTAATCGAAGTTAAATCAATGACACATGAAATGGGTCGCATTCCTACAGGGATATAAGTTCATGTTGCGACATAGGTCGGGAAATCCAAACAAGGTTTCCAACGTGCTAAGTAGAAGAGTTGCATTGCTGAACACGGTGATAGTTCACACAACAGGAATAGAGTCGGTGAAGATGGACTATGCGACTGATGAGGATTTTGTGAAAGCATGGGAAGCTTGTCGTGAACCATGGAGTGTCGACAAGACTTCATACTTGGATTATTTCACCCAAGAGGGATACCTATTCAAGGGACAACAGTTGTGTATTCCCAGAGGATCTGTGCGAGAGAACCTAATCCGAGAGTTGCATAGCGGTGGATTAGCGGGTAATTTTGGCATTGACAAGACTAGAGCATTGGTCGAAGAAAAGTATTATTGGCCAGTAATGGCGGCAGATGTCAGAAAGTGGATTAAAAAATGTAGAATTTTCCAGTTGGAAAAAGGGAGAAGTCAGAACATGGGGTTGTATACACTGTTTCCAGTACCGAATACCCCATGGGA
Source organism: Larix kaempferi (assembly GCA_027924585.1). Classification (NCBI taxonomy): domain Eukaryota; kingdom Viridiplantae; phylum Streptophyta; class Pinopsida; order Pinales; family Pinaceae; genus Larix; species Larix kaempferi. The sequence continues at coordinate 152,624 of BSBM01000665.1, read as the reverse complement.
GCACCTGAGCATGGATTTTGTGCTAGGATTGTCGAAGACACAGCAAGGATGCGACTCAATATTTGTTGTAGTTGACAGGGTTTCAAAAATGGCACACTTTATTCCATGTCGAAAGACAAGTGATGCCACAGGAATTGCTGTAATATTATTCAAGTAGTCAGATTGCATGGGTTGTCAAAGAGTATCACGTCGAACAGAGATACCAAGTGTTAACACCCAAATCGTACCCCTTGATTGTGGCAGAGGGAAAGTCTGGGTAACCACTAACCACTTTGGACTTATGCTACTGAACCAGCACAGTCTGAGAGGGCTCTCTCTATAAATCTATGAAAGAATGGAAATATTCAAGGCATCAACAGTGAACAAACAAACCAGCCTTCATTACTCAAAAATATTCAACTGAAACATGCACAGAAGGCGATATTTCAGATGAGACGAATTGTGCAAAAATGTTGGAGGGATAATCACAAGGAAAAAAAAATTGGGCGATGGAGTCAAGGTATTACACATAAATCAAATAATAGTGCCATAGTGTGGACTACTCTAACAGAGGCAAGGTAGCCACCCGCTTACTGTCGTAAATATATTTTTCCATGGTAAAGGAATAAAATAAGAACAGGCCATTCATATGAGCATCCAGTAAAGACGAATTCAATATCAACTTTAGTAGCAATATTGAGTGAATACCTGAGATAATAACCAGAGCTTGTTTCCAAGAATTCTAAACTATTATACACTAATCTCAAGCATGAAATGAAAAGCATAATGTAAAGGCATAATAGGAAAATCATGCACATAGAGAAGAATAAAAAATTGACTACAAGTTAGAGCAACACAGGAATCTCTACAAAATAGTCTAACATGGGCACTGCACATTGTATTGATATGAAAATCTCAAAAACGGACTTGCCCCTCAGGCATTAGTTGAATGATTTTCCAACCCTTAATTTTTCTATTACAATGCTTTTATATGCTCTTGGCCTTGAATTGGTCTTTAGGAAATAAACAAAATTGCGCTACCCCCTTGACAGCCCCAAATTTGGAATATTACATATGTGTCAAGTTCAAAACAGACTGACTAAGACAGGAAACAAAATACTATGAGTAGGGTGCCACCTTACTCTGAAGTCTTCAATCGGCCTTGTGAATCGAAGAAGTCCTCTATCTTCAGAGAGCTGTCAGCCTGTGATTCTTTAGCATGAGGAGGAGGTGTCACTTCCTCAGTACGGAGGACGAGATCATGGATGATCTCCATGTCTTGCTGGAGGTCTCCCTCTTCTTCAGGAATCTCCTCTTTTCTCGGACGTCGAACTCTTTTGGGCACTTGTCGCTTTTCAGGCTCCTCATCCTCACTTGCAGAGCTGGATTCCACATGTTCAAACACCATAGGAGATGAAGGAGTAGGTTCTTCTGCCACCTCCAACCACACCGGTTCAAGCATGAAAACCACTCTGAATTCCTGCTCTTCATCCATGATCTAATTCCAACTAAAAGATGCCCCAATCTATCAGGTGTACCATCCTCTCTATATATCGATCTTGCACAACGGACGAAACAGCCATACCCATAACTGCTGTGAGGATGACAGTGGCTACGTGCGGCCATAATCGCCATGATAGTTTGATTGGACTTCTTAATCAAGTAACAATGATGCCCAAGGCCCAAACTGATGTGAGGCACGCTTGGCAAAGATCTCCAGATAGATGGTGGAGCCCATGATGACACTGAGATGGGCTCCACCACTAACCACTAACCACTTTCGACTTATGCTACTGACCCAGCGTAGTTTGCGAGGGCTCTCTCTACAAATATCTAAGAGACTGGAAATATTCAAAGGCATCAACAATGAACAAACAGACCAGCCTTCATTAATAAAAAATATTCAAGTGAAACATGCATAGAAGGGTAGATTTCTGATGGGATGAATTATATGAAAATGTTGAAGGGATATTAACAAGGAAAAAATAATTGGGCGATGGAGTCAAGGTATTACACATAAATCAGATAACAATGCCATAGTGTGGACTACTCTAACAGAGGTAAGGTAGCCACCCGCTTCCTGTCGTAAAGATATTTTTTGGTGGTAAAGGAAGAAAATAAGAATAGACCATTGATATGAGCAGTCAGTATGTGACCAACTGAAGCAGCATTGACAGGAGGAAAGAGGTCGAGAGTCAACATGTCAATGGTCGACAGGTGACAGTCGACAGTAGACATGAGACAAGTTGTCGTTGAATCGCAGTAAGATCGACATGTTGTCAGACCGCGACATCGACAGGTTGGGCATGAGCCAATCGAGGAAGACGAGGTAGAATGGCGAAGCCTAAGCGCATAGTGAAGTTGACAGGAGAGTCGAAGCTGATAGAGGACAGTATGGCTGACACAATGGATTATTGTAGCTTGTCATAAAAACACATAGAAATTCAAGGAGAGTACTTGGGGTCGCTAAGGAAGTTACTGGCAGTTATTGCAGGCGGTTGAATACATGACATATGTCTCCATAGGTGGAGGCTATGCAACATGGCAGGGGCATTGACAGTTGCAGGTCTATAGGATCATGGGAAGATCATCTGATAGAGGATGCGTGTCTCGGGGTCAGAGTGATCTTGAGAATAGAAACAACAGTAGGGTAGAAGCCCAGAAAGATGGGATCAGTGGGAAAAATCTTGGCAGAGCAGAACGCGAGAGAAGTCTGGTAGATTGGATAGGAAAGTCACACATTTACAGAGTCGAGGAGATCGAGCCATAGCTCATAGTTTCAGAGCAAACCAGGAGAGGCTGAGGTTGAAACACCAAGAGAACACACAGTTACTTCTATGTTGTAATGGCTAAGGCCGACAATTAGTTAGTTATTTCATTTCTTTGCACTTGGCATTGTCACTGATTCAGAGAAGTAATATAAGCTAGCTTTTGGCATGTTGTTTGCATCTTGTCTATGTGAACGTGAGTGTGGTGGGTATGGTTAAGCAAGAACCTTATTGTATAAAGTGCCTTGCGTCAAATCATTTTTGGTTGTACCATGGAGGTCAATGAGTAGACATGGAATTCCAATATGGAAGGTGCACTAAAGGAATGATAACACCAACATTCAGGGACACTCAAGGTTTTCCTTTTGAACATGCTACAACTAGAGTATACTAGTGTGAAGTTTGACGTCTTGTTTGAGAAATTGCAATCTCTGACAAAGAGGTTGGATTCATTTGGAAGAGAGAATATCGAGTTGTATTAGTAGTGCAATGGAATCCCAAGGGTAAGTTCATTGGAAGCTTTCTTTGTTTACATAACCACTTTGCTAGATATTTTCCTTTGAAACCAGGGTTGAAGAGATTAGAATAAGCACAGCACACATTATTTCAGAAGTTGAATGATGTACGCACAATTAAAATGCAAGAGACTAGAAGGAAAAGCAACATATCTGGGTTCCTAATCATGGTTCTTGGTAAGTTATTAGGAGGATGTTGTCATGCGTTGCATGTAAGTAACAAAAAAGACCTCATTCTTGTGTATGTGATCGTGATTGGATTAAAGGCTAGCAACATTCATTGAATCTAGTGTGACGAACAATTTTGCAAACGAAAAAACCATTAAAGAACTTCATCATATGTATGAGGCAAGCTTGGATGTGTTCAAGGTCAGAGAAGGTAGTCATGAAGACGATAGTAGGGGTAGTTCATTCTGCACAATTGAAGTTTCGAGAATGGATTGGATAATTAGACTTGATGCTAGTTTTGATGGAGAATCAAAAATTCATCGTAGGAAAGGACTTCCTGAAGATTTCGAAATTCGTTCCCTTTCCCTATGTGAACTCCTTGTTGTTCTAATATCATGTTGGGACTCACACAGTTCATAGGAAGATGGAGAGAATGACATGGATGCAATTCATTTGAATGGTAAAGAACAATAATGAGCCCTAAAAATTTACTAGTGTTATCATAAAATAGAAAGCGAAGGAGAGTTTCGCTAAAGCAGTTGTATGTGCACCTTTCAGTAGAGATCTAACTGAGAAAATTTTAGAAGTGCTAGATATCTTGGTATATTCATCCTTATGGAAGAATGACATTCATGTGATTTAGTGACGAGAAGTAGGGCATTGTAGGAATGGATGTGCTTGCAAAGGTCGACAAAAAAGAAATGTTCCGAGCATAATTCTTTTGGGTTGAGATAGCTTGGGAAAAAACTCACCCAACAACGCCATCGATTGGAAGATGCTATCATGGGAAATCAATCGAGTGTCAATCCCATACAAAATATGGGTGTGCTTGATTTTGATGACATTTGGAAGATAAGTGTATCATTATAGACGTCGAGGACATAAACGAGTCGCAACAAACAAACAAAGATTTAATCAATGTAATGAAGGAACAAGAGGTTGCAAAGAGGGAATAAGCACATTCAAACATCATTGAGGAAATGATAGAAGAATACATCCTTGATAGAGTTGGGAAGATGGACAAGGAATCTTCACACATTGCAGAAACTAGTCAAGACTCATAGTCAACTTCGGTAGTAAAGGAGGAAGACTTCCCTGACAAAGACCCCACATCCATTTTTTTGTTTTGCTAGTAGATAATGGGGATTTATGAATACAAACTAAATCCAACATTATTACAATTATTGGGTTATAGATTATCTGAAAGAGAATCATTTTGATGAATTTTTGCACAAACAACAAGATAGACACTTCATTTGTCTATTGTGTTTATCACCACTTACTGAATTGCGTTTGTGGATGATAGATTGAGGCTATATCACTACCGAGGAGCAAGTATTAGGGCCCTAGGAACATTTGGAAAGGTGTCTTGGAAGGTTTACTAAAGTACGTTAGCAGTTAGAGGTAAACTAGTGACTTTTCCTTATCCAAAAAGGAGTTGTGGAGGTTGACCAAAATACATAAGGGAAGACACTAGTTTTTAAATGAGGAGTGCATTCTTGTGGGAAGGATGTGATTGTTGGAGTGATCAACCAGCAATTGTAGATCATAAGGGATATCAACATACATATACATGGCTGAATTCAAATAAGTACTAAAGTAGTATTAAGTCACAGGGGTGAAACACTTAGGCATCTTGACAACCTTGCTGCTAAAGTTGAGTTTCCATAACAATTCAAGTTAGTTGTAATGGTAGTGGGTTGAAATCGTAACATAAGTAAACAACCACAAATTTTTGCATCCTCGAGATATTGAGGTGTGGAGTGGTTGGAAGTGACCATGGATGGGTGGATGAACCTGGATAATAAGCCCATGCGAGGATGGTATGGGTTCTTGCAATGTTTCCAAGGAAAATAGTGAAGTGGAATGGGGGAGGATATAACGTCCTTTCCTTGCAGCAAATGACGACGGTTCAATAGCTCATCCATCAACAAATCAGGTGCATGGGAAACTAGCACACCCGAAATGACCAAGAGATGGATAGACACATTTAGGTAGATACTAAGCATGCAAGGTGACCCTAGGGAGTGACTGATCAAGCATGCAAACAAATATTTCAGGAATGAAGCATGTGACTAAGAGGCCACAACTGTCAACAAACGATTCAATAACGAGATCATCAATTAGGGTATTCAATAGTCAACAAAGGGATTTGCAAGACAAACTTCGACAAGTAGAAAAGTGGAAGAGATGCCACTGGGTCCACTTTCCTAATTCATGGTAGTAATAGATCTCGAGAAGGGAAAAATGATTGCACACTGCACATGACACATGTGGATTCCAATGGGAACATCTCTTAGAATATGGATAAAATGGATCAAGTGCATGCCAAATAATGGGAAAAACAATTGGCAAATGGGAGCACCTGAAGAGGTGTGCCTAACAGGGAGTTTAGGAGAAGCATCCAAATGTTAGAAAATTAGGTTGATGGAGCTCTCACAAGGCCTCTAGGATGACCATTACAAGAGTTCCCACTTTTGTTGAGGTTTCCCAAATGACACAACCCTTAGAAAATATGTCATCAAAGGGAAAGTTTGGGTTCACTTTTATGAGAAAGATAGAGTGATACCTCATATATATTAGTTGGGTGCACGAGACCTAAGCATGTGAGAAGGAGTTCAAGAAACATTTCAATAAAAGAGATAAGGAAAATGGTAGAGGGATATGTTGTAGGAAGGGTTCTTGAGGTTGAGCACTAAAGTGAACACATAGGTTACAGTAGTAGGCTTTGTGAGAGATATAGGCTATGGCAAGCGAATCAAGGGATTTTGGGATGGAGATCCCAATAGGTTATGTTTGTTGTATTTCGGGTAGTAGGATGAATGTTGCACCTGCTTTGTATCTGAGGTTTCGGCCATTTATTGGACCAACCTTTGTAACTTGTTTAGTAAATAATACTTGTTGAGTCCTTGGTTTTCGCACCCACTCGATCTCTTGTGTTTTGGTTTGGTGAAGGTTGTTGGGAATGATTGGCCTAGACAATGGGTAGCTCATGACAGAATGTATAGGCATGATGTGAGTGAAGATGCATAGTCCACCGAAGAGTAACCGTAAATGACCAAGTCCTCGTGATGAAATCTCGTTGGTTTCACTTGATTATCAAATTTTGTGGAGGCCCACGTCATCGAAGTTTTAGGACTGTGACAAAGACCATACCCAGGAGAAGAAATTGAGTTTTCATTTAATAATTTTGAGATGCTACGATCTCACCTCGCATTCTATCTTAGAAGAATTGAAAGGATAATTTCATAACTTGTCTGTTGGGGTATTTATCATTGGTATAAATATTATCCCCATACCCATTGTAAAAGAAAACTCTCTTTGGAACATCGCATTGCAACCATCATTCTTTCATTGGAAACTGCTAAATTCACATTATTCTTATAAAATGCTTTTTATATAAAATGGTTTATCTTCCACTTTGATTAAATATGATAGCAACTTAAAACAAGAAGTTCAAGGCTCACATAATTTTTGGACATAGTATATAGATGTCAAAGATACACTTAAACAATGAATTAAGATAAGTTTTATCATAAGTCAACTTTAGGTGATGTTCAGCTTCCATAGGAATATGAGAGATAAGATGAGAGATAAAGATTGTTTGGTTTCATTTTTCCTCTAACTACATTTAATTATCCAAATTAGAAACCATTAAATTAATTCTTGAATTGAAAGTTATTATTATTATTCATGAATCTTTTCTTTTAGATTATATAATGATATTTGACATTGTGAGATAACTATCATATGATACTTAAACATAATTAAAATTATTAAACTAAATATTTAAATATAAATTTTCAACATTTAATTTGAAACTTTTTATTATTATTTTCATTACAATATGTTATTTAATATAAATAATCTCATAATCTCAAGTTTCAATGGTTGCAAGTTTCATAATCTCATAATCTTAATATAAACTTCTTATTCGTTTATTATGTCCACCTGCAATTCTCATTTAACTACTTCCAATATAGAAACTCAGAATAGAATTCACGCTTGTTACTTCGGGCATACCATTTTAGCAAGATGAACAATGGTTGCAAAGTTTTTTTTCCTACCATTAGGCTTTCGGAGAAAAATACCTAAAACGAACTAGAAGAAAAAACTTTTTTTATTTAACGGTAATTTCATTTACTTCTCTAGCAGTTGTTAAAATGGAAATGGAGTGTTTCTTTATGTTAATTTAATTTACTCCTCTCTTAGTGAAATTGCTACTATGGAAATGTAGTTTATTTAAATGTTAATTTAATTTACTCCTCTCTTACTAGAGATGGAGATGGAGGATAGGAAATAGAGTTAAATGTGGGGACTAGGGACATCCCATTCTCACTGGATTCTCGGACCTCAATATCAATAAATTTTGGCATATTTTGCATTTAATATAACTCAATTTTGACCATATTTTGTATTTAATATAGCTATGTGTGGTTCCTAGAAAATATAGCTATGTAATTGGACCATTCTATTCTCGAAACATCAACTTTATTATATAGAATTTAAATTAAATATTAGATCGATATTTTGACACATTTATGTTTTGGTGGTTATAGTTTTATATTTAATGATTATATTGTATTTAAGAGAATGGATAATTAATTATGACTAGTTAAGAAAACTACTTAATATTTTTTAGTTATTATTAAGTCAACTCACTACAACTTCAACTAATTAAAATTTCAACAAACTTAATTCAAAGCCGAATTCATTAATGATCCAACTTCAAATTGGAGAAGTTCAAATTTAAATAAACACAAATATTAATTAGTTCATTAGGTTCCATTGAATTTCAAATTGGAGAAGTTAAAATTCAGATAAACACAAATATTAATTAGTTAGTTAGGTTCCATTGAATTTTAAATTGGAAAAGTTCAAATTCAGATAAACACAAATATTAATTAGTTAGTTAGGTTCCATTGAATTTGAGATGCATCATTGGACTAAATTTAAATTTATTATAATTTTAAAGGTACAATATAAATATTTTTTTAATATTGGTTTTAAATTTAATTAGAATTATTTTGGATTGAGGGGTTATAAATATTTTTTTGGTAGCTAGGGGAATCAAGTGAACTTGTGTTGGACACCGGAATCTGGGCTACTGAAGAGAGATATGAGACTTGAACCAACTACTCGAGTGTGAATAACCGATCTACTACACAGAGGTATGAGATCTACTACACAGAGGTATGAGATTTAACTCATAGATATGAAATTTGAACTTTGGTTGGGGTGGGATCTATGTGATCTATGTGCTACGAAAAGGTATGCTATTTGAACCAAGTGGTGATACATTTAGAGATTGAGAATAGAAATGATCTAATTTTTAGCATTGTGAAGATGTTGATACATTTAGAGAATGAGAATAGAATTGATCTAATCTTTAGCATTATGAAGATTTTTTATTGTTGAAAATCCATTTTTGATCACATAAATGAATTAAACCCCCTTAAATGTTCTTTTTGCACCGATGCATTCTTAACAACATGCATTTTTAACAACTTCTATTACATAATGGTATGATATTTGAACCACCTATTGGGGTGGGAGGGAATCACCCAATCTACTAATATTACACAGAGGTACGAGATTTCAACCACCTATTGGAGTGGGAATCACCCAGCCTACTGCACACTACTAGTTATGAGATTTGAACCAGTCGAGAAAACACCATTCTCCTTGAAACTCGGATTCCAGGCCTGGTAAACTTGCATTAAAATCCCGCGGCCTAGCATAGTCTCCTCCAAACGGCTCGATTATATGGTCGGTCGGCCGGAGACATTGGCCAAGCCCAAATACTTCTCCAAGGAGTCTATAATAATTTTCGGTATAGGAGATGGATTCCATATGAGAATCGCGCGAGCCACCTTGGTCACCCTCCAACTCCTCATCTATCTGGTCAACCAGTCCAGGGTGTACGTCGGACACAAAAATTTCTTCAAGGACCCCACATCTTTCGTCAAGGATCATATATTCTTCCTCAAGGACTGTATACTCCTCTTCAAGGACTTGGTACTCCCTTTCAACTCTAATTTGAAACATCTCCTCTGCTTGTTGGGAGTCCTTATTCTGATGAATCCCAATAGTGGGTTTAGAGCCCGCCACTGGGTTTCCCTCTTTTGCTGACCATCCTGAATGGAGGAACTGGCCGCACAGAGGCTTGTCTTATCCCCTACTACTTAGAAACTAATGAAGTTTCTCGGGCGATCCTCTTCATAGTCATCATACTAGGTGGATCGATACCTTAATCGAGACCATCAGCAACAGGAGCTTCAACAGATGGACCGTCATTTACATAAATCCAACCGGGCTAACCTTCTTCTGGCACTTCCCCAAGCTGATCACCCCTCTGCTACTTATGGGAAAATATGCATATGAGGTGAGCTCTCCATGTTCCTGTCTATATTCAACTCTTATCTCTCTTTCCCTTCTTCCATCCTTTTCTGGGCCTGATAGCTTACCAGACATCCTGGGATTTTCTTCAACTTCCATTGCATCAACGAACATACGCTACAGGTTAGAAGACCTTTTCTCCAAAAGATGAAGAGATAAATCAGGAGGAAAAACAGCTACATTTTGTGATTTTGCAGCATTCTCCGAGGGTTGAATTTCCTTCGGCATATTATAATAGAAACTGGAAAACCTTTTGTTGAAGCAAGACAGGGCTTCATTTTCTTTTCTTCTTAGGGAATAGAACTCTGAAAGAATTAGGTCCCATGGCTTTGTCTACCCCCAAAATCCCAAAAAGGCTTTGGACAACTCTCCCCAGCTATCAATAGATTCAGGCTGCAAATGCTCGAACCATCACTTCACATCCCCTTGGAGGGATTTTGAAAAAGCCTTCATACAGACATCATCGTGTTCTATTTCAAAGAGATCCAGAAAATGTTCAAAGCCTTGAAGATGTTTCTCAGCAGTAAGGATCTCATATTCTCCATAAAAAATAGGGAGGTGTTTATGGTAGTTCATAGGAAAATCATGAAGGAGGGGGTTATCCTTAAAGGGATGTATCTTAGCTGAGCTCTGGAAGGAAAAAGAGTAATGGTAGGTAGGAGATCATTGGCTTTACTCTCGGTGAACTCATAGGACCAGTTATGATTCGTGCAGGGTTCAAAGGAAAGCACAGGATAAACTCTAGGTTTAGAAGGAGAATGTATGCTTTTGAATTCAAGTGAAGGATATACAAAAGAATCTCTCTCATGACCTAGAGCTTTTGGCGGGATATAAATTTTTTGATATATATACATAAAGGTAAATGGATGCCAACATACAAGAATAGGGCCTCTTTGAACATATTGATACTTTGATACCTGGAACTTAATTCTTCCATGTCTGAGGTAGCTGGGATCGTTCTACAGTGGAGTCTGCAAATTGAGGTTGAATAATAAGTGGAGTCGCTAGGTGGATGATATGCAACCCTTCTGATGTCTGAATGATGTCCACCACCAACAATCAGATCTAAAAATTTGTCGTTCTACCAGGGATGATAAGACAATCGTTCCATGGCAATGGTGTCAATTTGTTAACACCCAAATCGTACCGTCTGGTTGAGGCAGAGGGAAAGTTAGGGTAACCACTAACCACTTTGGACTTATGCTACTGACCCATCACAGTCTGAGAGGACTCTCTCTACAAATCTCTGAAATACATGAAATATTCAAAGGCATCAACAATGAACAAACAAACTAGCCTTCGTTAACAAAAAATATTGAATTGAAACATGCACAGAAGGGCAGATTTCTGATTGGACGAATTGTGCGAAAATGTTGGAGGGATAATCACAAGGAAAAAACAATTGGGCGATGGATTCAAGGTATTACACATAAATTAGATAACAGTGCCATAGTGTGGACTAATCTAATAGAGTCAAGGTAGCCACTTGCTTGCCGTCGTAAAGATATTTTTTGGTGGTAAAGGAAGAAAATAAGAATAGACCATTGATATGAGCATCCAGTAAAGATGAATTCAATATAACCTTTAGTAGCAATATTCAGTGAAACCTGAGATAATAGCCAGAGCTTGTTTCCAATAATTCTAAACTATTATACACTGATCTCATGCATGAAATGAAAAACACAATGTAAAGTCATAACAGGAAACACATGCACATAGAGAAGAAGAAAAAACTGACTACAAGTTAGAGCGACACAAGAATCTCTGCAAAACAGTCTACCATAGGCATTGCACATTATATTGATATGAAAATCTCAAAATCGGGCTCGCCCCTCAGGCCTTAGCCGAATGATTTTCCAACCCTTAATTATTATATTACAATGCTTTTATAGGCTCTTGGCCTTGAATTGGTCTTTAGGAAATAAACAAAATTGCCCTGCCCCCTTGACAGCCCCAAATTTGGAATATTACATACGTGTCAAGTTCAAAATAGACTAACTAAGATGACAGACAAAATACTGTTAGCAGGGTGCCTTCTTACTCTGAAGTCTTCAATTGGCCTTGCAAATCGAAGAAGTCCTCTATATTTAGAGAGATGTCATCCTGTGATTCTTTAGCAGAAGGAGGAGGTGTCACATCCTCAGTAGGGAGCACAAGATCATGGATGATCTCCATGTCTTGCTGGTTGTTTCCCTCTTATTTGGGAATCTCTTCTTTTCTCGGATGTCAAACCCGTTTGGGAACTTGTGTCTTTTCGAGGTCCTCATCCTCACTCGTAGAGATGGATTCCACGTGTTTGAACACCATAGGAGATGAAGGAGCAGGTTATTCTGCCACCTCCGAACATGCCGGTTCGAGCATGGAAACCACTCTAGATTCCTTCTCTTCATCCATGATCCAATTCCAACTGAAAGATGCCCCAAGCTGCAAGATGTACCATCCTCTCTATATATCGATCCCGCACAGTGGAAAAAACAACCATACCCATAACTGTTGTGATGATGACAATGGCTACGTGTGGCCATAATCGCCATGATAGCTTGATCGGACCTCTTAATCAAGTAACAATGATGCCCAAGGCCCAAACTGACATGAGGCATGCTTGGAAATTATCTCCAGATAGTCGGCGGAGCCCATGATGATGCTGAGATGGCCTCCAATCGTGCATGCAATCACTTCAAAGGTAGAAGAGATGCTCTTTGAGCTGTCAGTCAACAAGGACCTGTCTACCTCATAAAACTTTGCCTCACTCCTCCGTTACATGCTGAATGACGCAGGTCACACCACCCTCACAGCTTCTCAGGCCACCTAACGGCCGCACAAGTAACTTTCCTTTTGCCCGCACCTCTATCACCTGCTGCTTCGTCACCTTCACATTTTACGAACATTTTTACAGAAGGGAACTTGACTCATACAAGAAGACAAAAGGCAACACGACAAGAGCCATATTCAATGTTGAGGTCAAGTCTAAAACGGGCGGTTAAGGAGGTCTGCCGACTCTCCGACAAATTTTAACGAAATAGGGCAACGACCGACATCTCCAGGGAGACTCCCAGACTCAGACATCTGGGGCTTTGAGAAACAAATACAGAATGGACTAGTCTTGTTTGGGCCCAACAAAATATAGGACTACCGGAACCTCCCGCGCCCATATATGTCCACAGGACCTTTGGACTTTTTCTAGTTTTGGAGACAAGAAGCCAAATTTATGTATCTGGACGAATGTCCTATTTCATAGAACAACTTCTAACCCTGAATCTTGGCGGAGACAGGCTCTTCGTTGGCCTTCTAGGAGACAAAATACATTGCCTTCTTCAACCTTCTTGCGACTAGAAACCCCTGGCCCAGACAGGCCCCATGAAAATAAAAATGCCAACTTTACCCATCGACGGCTATATATATAAATCTTGTTCCCTTATCTTCTGGAATTATTTTTAGCTTCCTATCAATCCCAGCCATTGATCTCTCACGTGCTGACCTCCTCCGTCAGATCTAGTCTCCACTTTAACCGTTGATTTGACAACCCTTATTTGTCATCCATCGGATCATTCCATGTATCTTAATCTCCACCGTCCGACCCGAAACGTCGCACCTTGACAAGTGGAATCGCATTCCCCAAAAATAGTTTTGCTTTATCGGTCATACCCTTGCGACCCGTTCTGGTGGTTACACCTGGAAAATGGGTTTGCCCATCGCGACCACGTTCCCGTCTATCCGGCGTGCAACTTCCCGACGCGATGATCACCACAGGCCTTCAATCCTCCCAAAACCATCTACATCATTGATTAGGTCACATTACACTTATCATTGTGGGACCCTTACCCTTTATCCACGTGTCCCATCTTTGTCGTCCATGTGGCCAGCCACCTATCTCTATGCCTCGGCCGTATTGCATGCCGCTGAAATGGTATTGCTTATTGTTTATCCCCCATGCGACATTTCCTTTGCCTACCATCTCTTCGGTGGCATTTCCCATCGCAACGCTTGTGCCTTCATTCCTCGCACAACTCGGCCATGCGACGATGAATGCTAGCCGCTGGTCTTCCTCTTACGCCCATCCAATGGTGGAAACTGGCGCGGTGGCTACCCTCCTCATCATTTCCTTTGGACTATAGACTTAGGCTCTTTTTTAGCTACTTTGATTGCATTTTAATGTTTTCTTCCCCACTATTTTCCCTTTCCTAGCATATTTAACACCCCCCACCTCCATTTCTCTTATTCCCTTAGCACCTAGCTAGGGAAAACAAAGTCCATCTCTGGTTTTCACCAAGAAATTTTTGAGACATCTCTTTCTTCCACCATTTATCTATGCTATAAAAATTAGGTGCTAACACCAAGTTTATGTGGCATTTTTGGAGAACCCTATGGAAGAAACTGGACACGAGGTTGCAGTTTAGCTCGGCATGTCATCCGTAGATAGACGAAAAAACCGAGGTGGTGAATAGAATTTTGGGAAACCTTCTAAGGTGTTTGACGATCCACAGACCCAGGCAGTGGGAGAACTTGTTGATGCAAGCAGAGTTCACATACAACAATTCCATAAATCATTCAATAGGTTTGAGTCCATTCCAGATTGTTCAAGGAAGAAGCCGACATGGAGTGGTGGATTTGGTCGAGTGGCCGAGAGAAATAAGGAAAAGCATGGATGCTGAATCATTCGCAGAACACATGAAAGAAGTTCATAAAGATGTGCGAAAGCGCATAGAAAAGAGCAATGCATCATACAAGTTGAGAGCCGATAGGAAGAAGAGACTACAATCGTTCAGTGAATGAGACTTAGTTTATGCTCATTTGTGGAAGGATATATTTCCAACAGGAACCTATAACAAGTTGAAGCTGAAGAAGATTGGGCCATGTAAGATCTTGAGGATGGTTTTGGACAATGATTATGTGTTGGAGCTGCCGAATGACTTGAGCATTTCACGAGTGTTCAATGTCTCAGATCTGTACAAATTTGAAGAAGCCTTAAGCAGTGGAAGCTCGGAAGTGTCGAAGATCGACTGGATAGTGCAGATTCCAGATCGACACAAGGAGGATATCGTAGAAGAAATAGAGGAACGCGAAGTCGAGTGAACGCGCAGTTCGCGAAGGAAGGAATACATGGTGCGATGGAGGATGATGAGTTGCAAAAGGCGACATGGATTTCCGAAGAAGAGTTCAGGAGGCTGACGGAGCAGTGGATTTCTCTTTCACCTGGGGAGTCTGATGCAGGGGCATCGGGGCCTAGGAAAATCTGTCGAAGTTGATCGACAAGAGGAGACTGACCAGAGGGAGTGTCGGCAACCACTGGTGCACAAGAGCATATTGGTGGTCGTAGCTAATAAGTCGAGCAGGAGCAGTCGGTATGCGACCAACTAAAGTAGCGTCGACAGGAGGAAAGAGGTCGAGAGTCAACATGTCAATGGTTGACAGACGACAGCCGACAGTAGAAAGGAGACAAGTTATCGTGGAGTCACAGTAAGGTTGACATGTTGTCAGACCGCGACATCAACAGGTTGGGCATGAGCCAAGCGAGGAGGACGGGGTAGAATGGCAAAGCCTAAGCGCAGAGTGAAGCTGACAGGTGAGTCAAAGATGATAGAGGACAGTATGGCTGACATGACGGATTACTGTAGCTTGTCATAAAAACATGTAGAAAGTCAAGGAGAGTACTTGAAAATAGTTTTGGGTTGCTAAGGAAGTTAATGGTAGTTATTGTAGGTGGTTGAATGTTGAAATATTGTAACTTCAAAGAATATTATATTTGTATTATTTCGAAGATGTTTTATTCCTCCGACGGGACTCTATTGTATATCCGGAGATGTTTATTCCTCCATTGGATTATGGGAACTAGGGTTATTAAATCTCCTATGTAGGGATTGGCCCGAAGTTATTTTATCGGAGTTTATTATACTTAAATTGACAAGTCGGCCTCATAGGGTAAAAAGTCAGTTGGAAAACAAATATAAGTAGAGGAGGTTGTTCCTCACTTAACTCACTTGTCCTCACACTTCACTTGTGCGCATAGGAGAGAGAGAGTTCTACATTTGGTGGAGAAGGAGCTCTTGTTGTGGACTACTATCTTGTATTTGGTTGATTATCTATATTGAGGAAAGCTTTGTTGGGTTTTCTACCCCATGAGGGTTTCCCAGGGTATATCCATGTCTATCTTGTGATTATCTTTCTGTCAGTGATCTTTCTTGTGCATTTATGCTAGAATTTAACATGGTATCAGAGCTAGCCTGAATAGGACATCTTTCACAAGGTAAGAATATCTCTCTCTCTCTCTCCGGTAAGAATTAGGGTTTCTGCAAAAAATTGGTATTGTTGAATTTTGATTACATGGCTGGATAGCCCTTCTCAAAACCAATCTTTTGAGCCCTATATCGAACTTTTTGGTTGGGTAGAACTCCGGGAAAGTCAAACCCTAGTTTTACCAAAAGTGCGATAAACCAGAATTTTTGTCCCAGGATTCGGAAAGTTAAAAGGGTTAAAGTTTCCAGGTAAGTACTACTCTACCTCTTATCTCTTGGACTCCCCCAAGAGAAGATGGCTCCAAACACTAAGCTTGAAGACAAGCTAGAAGGTATAGAAAATTTTTGAGCATGGAAATACAGAATTGGTCTCATTCTTGAAGAAAATGACCTTGCTCATTATATCAAGGATGAAGTTGCAGAACCTGAAGGAGATGAAGCCAAAGAGAAGCATAGGAAGGATTTGATTAGGGCAAAGAGAATCATAGCTGATTCTATTAAAGACCACTTGATTCCCCAAGTGGCCTCCAAGAAGACTCCAAAGGAAATGTATGATGCCCTAGGAAGAATGTATGAAGGAAAGAACATCAATAGAAAGATGAACCTAAGGACTCAGTTGAAGAGCACCAAGATGCACAAAGGAGAATCCATTCAAGACTACTTCTCAAGGGTCTCCCAAATCAAGGAGCAACTAGATGCCGTTGGTGATACTCTTGATGAAGATGAACTTGTGATTACAGCTCTAAATGGTCTCACTAGACCTTGGGAGTCATTCATACAAACTATGTGTGCCAGAAAAGAAAGTATGAATTTTGATGTAGTTTGGGAGGATTGTGTACAAGAGGAGGCTAGGGTTGCAAACCGAGAAGCCTTGCTCAAATAATATGACCAAGCCTTGGCGACTCACACCAAGAGAAGAAGGAATCAATCCTACTTTAAGAAGGATAGTCACAAGGAGTCTCATCCTCCACAAAGATTTCAAAAGAAAAGAGGACCTAATCAAAGAAGAGATTACTCCTCATTCCAATGTTTTATTTGTCACAAAATAGGACACATTGCTAAGGACTGTCCTCTAAAGAAGAAAAAGGGTACTCACCACAAAAGACATCAAGCACATCTTGCAGAAGATGATAGTGAAGAAGAAGTTGAAGAGGAAGAAAGGCCTTACAAGAAAAGGCCTAGAAGAGAAGAAGAAGATGAAGAAAGGACCTTCTTCAAGAAAAGATCTAGAAGAAGTGAAGAAGAAGATGCAGAAGAGTATGTTCTATTCTCCGCACTCTCTGGATCTATAACACCTGGAGAAGGTACATGGGTTATCGATAGTGGTGCATCAAAGCACATGACAGGACAAAAGAAGACTCTATCAAAACTTGAAGAAAAGACCTCCTCACAAAAGGTATCTCTCGGAGATAACTATCAATATCCCATCAAGGGAATTGGTGAAGCAAACTACAAACTTGATTCTGGAACCCCCATGAAGATGAAGGAAGTTTTGTATGTTCCAGGATTGAAGAAGAACTTGCTTTCCAACTCAGCATTGGACAAGAAAGGCTATAGAGTTGCATTCATTGATGGACAAGTTTTAATGTGGTCCAAAGGTAAAACTATTAAGGATGCAGTTGTTATTGGTGAAGAAGAAGGAGGTTTGTACAAGCTCAAGGGTCATCTAGAAGCTTCCCTTATACATGAAGTCTCTATCCCAAATGAGCTATGGAATAGGAGACTTGCTCACATTAACTACAAGGCACTACCTCATGTAAGCAAGGTAGTTGTAGGTATACCAGACTTAAAGGTTGAGCATGATGGCACATGCAAAGGATGTGCAAAGGGGAAGAACATCAAGAACCCATTTCCAAAGAGTGAAACAAAGACCAAAAGCATTTTGGAATTGATCCATTCAGATGTATGTGGACAAATGCCCTCCACATCTTTAAGTGGATATGAATACTATCTCACATTTATTGATGACTATTCAAGAAAAAATTGGATATACTTCTTAAAAGGGAAGAATGAAGTTTTTGGAAAGTTCAAAGAGTTTAAAGCATTAATAGAGAATCATTCAGAAAAGAAAATTAAAATACTCAGAACAGATAATGGCGGAGAATATACTTCAAAAGATTTTGAAGATTTCTGTAAAGAAGTTGGAATCAAGAGAGAGCTAACTACTCCCTACAATCCCCAACAAAATGGTGTTGCGGAAAGAAAGAATAGAACCATCATGGAAGTTGTAAAGACAATGATACATGATCAAGACCTACCTATGTACTTATGGGCTGAAGCAACTAAAACAACAGTCTATGTACAAAATAGACTATCCCATAGTGCTCTTGATTTCAAAACTCCAGAAGAAGTGTTCACAAGAAAGAAGCCTGAGGTAAGTCATCTTAAAATATTTGGATGTCCTGTATACATACACATTCCAAAAGAAAAGAGAACCAAGTTGGATCCCTCTGGAAAGAAGGGAATATTTGTTGGATCATCCAAAGCATTTAGAATTTACATCCCAGGTTTTCATCATATGGAAATTAGTAGGGATGTGACATTTGATGAAGAAGCATCTCTCAAGAGATCTAGGAAGTGCCAACATGAAGAAATCTATGAAGAAGACACACCTTCCAGGATCACAGAGGCTACACCCATTCCTGAAGATACTACACCTGGAGACCATGACTTGCTAGAACCACAAGAACCCCCCATTACAAACTTATCAAGAAAAAGAAGGCCAGCATGGGCCAAAGACATTATTCAAGGAGCTGAAAAGTATGGAGCTCCTGAAGGCTCCACTAGAGAAAGGAAGAAACCAAAGCTAGTATCCAACTATATGGCTTTGATGCGTAATCTAGTGGATCAGGAACCTACTAGCTATGAAGAAGCAGTTCAGAAGAAAGAATGGGTAGAAGCAATGACAAAAGAATACGAGTCAATAATGAAAAATGATGTTTGGGATATAGTTCCCAAACCAAAAGATAAAAGTGTAGTGTCCTCCAAATGGATATTCAAGATAAAACATGCTGCGGATGGTAGCATTGAAAAATATAAGGCAAGATTTGTAGCCAGAGGATTCTCTCAAAAGGAGGGAATTGACTATGAAGAAACATTTTCTCCAGTTGCTAGGTACACTTCCATTAGAGCTATCATGGCACTTGCATTGATGATTAAATGGAAACTACACCAGATGGATGTTAAGACAGCCTTCCTGAATGGTGTAATTGAAGAAGAAGTGTACATAGAACAACCACTTGGATTTGAGGTAGAAGATGGAAGAACTCATGTATGCAAACTGAAGAAGGCCTTGTATGGGTTGAAGCAAGCTCCTAGAGCTTGGTACGGAAGGATTGACAGTTTCTTGACAAGCATGGGCTTTACCAAGAGTAAAGATGATCCTAACCTTTATCTCAAAGTTATGAATGATGAACCTGTTATATTATTATTGTATGTAGATGATCTATTTCTGACTGGAAATGAGAGACAGATTATCGAGTGCAAGAAGAATCTCTCTTCAGAATTTGAGATGAAAGATCTCGGATTGATGCACTACTTCTTAGGCCTAGAAATATGGCAAGACCCAAAAGGAATCTTTCTAAATCAAGGTAAGTATGATGTGGAGATTTTGAAAAGATTCGGCATGTTGGACTGTAAAGCCATGGCCACTCCCATGGACTCCAAATTGAAGTTATTAATAGATAACTCATCAAAGTTAGAGGACTTAACTCTGTATAGACAAATTATTGGATCATTAATGTATTTGACTAACACTAGACCAGACATATGTTTTGCTGTGAATACCTTGAGTCAGTATCTGGTGGAACCCAGAAGAGTTCACGTGATAGTTGCAAAACATGTGATGA
Organism: Larix kaempferi; assembly: GCA_027924585.1. Classification (NCBI taxonomy): domain Eukaryota; kingdom Viridiplantae; phylum Streptophyta; class Pinopsida; order Pinales; family Pinaceae; genus Larix; species Larix kaempferi. Next base: position 132,714 of record BSBM01000665.1, on the reverse strand, counting down.
GGTACTTAAAAGGTACGATAGATTTTGGTCTTTACTATAGTGGAGATCATGATTTAAATTTGCATGGCTACACTGATGCTGATTGGGCAGGAAGTGTATCAGATAGGAAGAGTACATCGGGAGGATGTTATTGTCTGGGATCTACTATGATCTCATGGTATAGCAGGAAGCAGTCTAGTGTGGCTCTCAGCACAGTTGAAGCAGAATACATCGCTGCTTGCTCAGCCAGTTGTGAAGCAGTATGGCTTCGTAAGTTATTATCAGGACTGTTTGACTTAGAGATGGAACCCACTATGATTCTGTGTGATAACCAGAGTTGTATCAAGATGACCGAGAATCCAGTATTTCATGATAAGTCAAAACACGTAGGGATCCGTTATTTCTATATACGGGATATGGTGCAAAAGGGAGCTATCAAGCTCGACTATGTGAGCACGAACGAGCAAGTTGCTTTTATACTAACCAAACCTCTGTCTCGTGTAAATTTTGAACATTTCCGAGACAAGCTTGGTGTAGTTCAAAAGGACTCTCCTCGAAAGGGGGAGTGATATGATAGATGAAGATATCTTTGGGTACTGGTATCGATGTGGATACCTATATTGATGATGAGATTGCTTATCTAGATCATATGGTTGCTTGTATTGATGAGGATACCTGCATTTATGTTTTGTTTCCTTGCATCTATGTTTTGTATACTTGTATTGATGAGGATACTTGTATTGATGATATGTATACTTGTATTGATGAGGATACTTGTATTGATGATGTGTATACTTGTATTGATGAGGATACTTGTATTGATGATATGTATACTTGTATTGATGAGGATACTTGTATTGATGATGTGTATACTTGTATTGATGATATGTATACTTGTATTGATGAGGATACTTGTATTGATGATATGTATACTTGTATTGATGAGGATACTTGTATTGATAATATGCCTACCTGTTTCAACGATAAGGTTGAAGATGAGGTTGTCTGTTCCAACGATGAGGTTGGTGGAAAATTGTATCATCCTTGGACTTCAGTCCTAAAGTGATCCGTAGACAGATGTCTTCGAGAATGTGGTTCCTAGCGAACGATGAGGATTGTATCATCCTTGGACTTCAGTCCTAAAGTGATCTGTAGACAGATGTCTTCGAGAATGTGGTTCATAGCGAATGATGAGGATTGTATCATCCTTGGACTTTAGTCCTAAAGTGATCTGTAGACAGATGTCTTCGAGAATGTGGTTCCTAGCGAACGATGAGGATTGTATCATCCTTGGACTTTAGTCCTAAAGTGATCCATAGACAGATGTCTTCGAGAATATGGTCCTTAGCGGACGTATATAGGACTGCATCGTCCCTGAGCGTTTGGTTCAAAATGTACATGATAGGATTGCATCATCCTTTGAATTATGTCATAAAGTTATAAGGACTAATCATCCTGTTAATTGATTGGGATTGCATCGTCCCTAGACATGGTGAGGTGTATTAAAGTGATAAGGACTAATCATCCTGGTAATTGATTGGGATTGCATCGTCCCTAGAAATGGTCAGGTGTCTTAAAGTGATAAGGACTAATCATCCTATTAATTGATTGGGATTGCATCGTCCCTAGACATGGTGAGGTGTCTTAAAGTGATAGGGACTAATCATCCTGTTAATTGATTGGGATTGCATCGTCCCTAGACATGGTGAGGTGTCTTAAAGTGATAAGGACTAATCATCCTGTTAATTGATTGGGATTGCATCGTCCCTAGACATGGTGAGGTGTCTTAAAGTGATAAGGACTAATCATCCTGTTAATTGATTGGGATTGCATCGTCCCTAGACATGGTGAGGTGTCTTAAAGTGATAAGGACTAATCATCCTGGTAATTGATTGGGATTGCGTCGTCCCTAGACATGGTGAGGTGTCTTAAAGTGATAAGGACTAATCATCCTGTTAATTGATTGGGATTGCATCGTCCCTAGACATGGTGAGGTGTCTTAAAGTGATAAGGACTAATAATCCTGTTAATTGATTGGGATTGCATCGTCCCTAGACATGGTGAGTGTAATGTCCCCAGCTTGACCCTATTGCATTAATATTGTAAATGATGTAAATATTGTTATTTAGTCATGGTGAGGAGCTCAAGGCCAAGGCCCCGCCATTGATTTATCGTTCTTTGTATTGGCAATTAGAATAGATGCATAGAGTTCTTGTGCTAGCGGTGCACAATGTAAAATCGGACATCATGTAAATATGTAATTTTAATGAAAAACCCACAACTAGCTATGCAATGCAACAAAGAGATGGGGGCATGATCTTTACAAGGAATAGGGAGGGAAATAACCAAACCCTTGAGCCACGGTGTTAAACCATTTCATTGAGGAAACCCATGAACTCTCAACTACCCATTTGGTCTCATGCACCCCATCATTTAATTCTTCCAAGAATTGGTTGAGACAATTAATGCCTTGGGATGGGAGAGGTATGGCTATCAATTTTCGTGTATGGGAAAGACAGCAACCTGGGGAATTGAGTTTTGGTTTGCTGGGCAAGAAAACCCCCACGAAATTGTGCCCAAAGCCATTCTTCACCCATGGAATTCATCCTCCCATGTAGTCTGAGCTTGTTGGGGTTTTATTCTTCACGTTTTTCACCATTTCCTGCATTATTCCATGTCTGCAAACTCGTTTTTGGTTAGCTCAGTGGCTGGGAGAAGAGAGCCACGATTTTTGGGGTTATGGAGGCCATTTCTGCCCACGAAATGCCCATGAGCATTTTTCTGAAAACGATTATGCTTCCCTGGGGTTGATTTCCCACTTCCTCCTTTTCGTTTTTGGTTGCCCACGTTTTTCTGGAACTGGCAGAAACCCACTGTTGGGAACCTCACTGTATAAGCATTTTTCTCATGCCCAACACTTATACTTTTGATGTTATATGCATCCATCTCTTAACAGCCTGAGAAACCCAACTGTTGATTGGCTTGCCTGATTCTGGTATACCTTTGGCTATGTGAGAGCATGATTTCCCCTTTTTCCTTGTGGAGATCATGCCTAGCTCGGGGGTGGTAGTGGTGCTAAGAGATTGAGGAGCACACTGGCCTACGGTTGGGTAGAACGTTGCAGAAGTGTAGCTGGTTGCTCAGGGGCTACTTGGTTTAAGATAAGTATTCTCATTTGATGATTTGATATTGCTTAATGAAGGAATGACATGAAAATATGGCATGTATGATGGATGTGTGTTAATTCTGCACATGATTTACTTCTGCTGTGTTTGCTTAGATTTGTACATCTGCATGCCTGTCTTTTTATATATGTGGATGTTTTATTTAGTAAGCATCAGGGCCAATTGCCCGGTTTTAGCACAATGATCCTCTCTATCATGCTGGTATGATAGGAGGGGACATTACAGTGAGGTGTCTTAAAGTGACAAGGACTAATCATCCTATTAATTGATTAGGATTATATCATCCTTGGACTTATGTCCTAAAGTGAGAGGGAGTGATCATCCCGTAATTGGATCATGTGTATTGCAGGATATGTTGTTGTTGTACTGATGATCGAGTGGATCCAGTTGATGACGATGCTGATGATCGTGTGATGACGATGCTGATGATCGTGTGATGACAATGCGGATGATCGTGTGATGACGATGCTGATGATCGTGTGATGATGATGCTATTGATCGTGTGATGACGATGTAGCTGTTCGAGTGCTGCAGAAGATGAAGACTCAATATTGAATATTTTGAAGATCTTGAAGATGTTCCAGTAACTGCTTGAGTTACTGATGATGTATAAAGAAAGCTTCCAATGATTTATAGATGTATCATGTATCATGTAGTCGATGACTCCTTGCTCCTGCAGTTGCTGTTATAATATCCTTCTCGTTAAGGGGGAGTGTTGAAAAATTGTAACTTCAAAGAATATTATATTTGTATTATTTCGGAGATGTTTTATTCCTCCGACGGGACTCTATTGTATATCCAGAGATGTTTATTCCTCCATTGGATTATGGGAACTAGGGTTATTAAATCTCCTATGTAGGGATTGGCCCGAAGTTATTTTATCGGAGGTTATTAGACTTAAATTGACAAGTCGGCCTCATAGGGTAAGAAGTCAGTTGGAAAACAAGTATAAGTAGAGGAGGTTGTTCCTCACTTAACTCACTTGTCCTCACACTTCACTTGTGCGCATAGGAGAGAGAGAGTTCTACATTTGGTGGAGAAGGAGCTCTTGTTGTGGACTACTATCTTGTATTTGGTTGATTATCTATATTGAGGAAAGCTTTGCTGGGTTTTCTACCCCATGAGGGTTTCCCAGGGTATATCTATGTCTATCTTGTGATTATGTTTCTTTCAGTGATCTTGCTTGTGCATTTATGCTAGAATTTAACATTGAATACATGACAAATGTCACCACAAGTCGAGGCTGTGCAGCATGGTAGGGGTGCTTATAGTTGCAGGTCTGCAGGATCATGGGAATATCATCTAACAGAGGATGCGTGTCTCGAGGTCGGAGTGATCTCGAGAATAGCAACAGCAGCAGGGTAGAAGTCTATAAAGATGGGATCAGTGGGAAAAATCTTGGAAAAGCAGAACATGAGAGAAGTCTGGTAGGTTGGATAGGAAAGTCACACATCTACAGAGCCAAGGAGATTGAGCCATAGCTCAAAGTTTCATAGCGAACCAGGAGAGGGTGAGGTTGAAACACCGAGAGAACACACAGTTACTTCTATGTTATAACGGCTAAGGCCGACAATTAGTTAGTTATTTCATTTCTTTGCACTTGGAATTGTAACTGATTCAGAGAAGTAATATAAGCTAGCTTCTAGCATGTTGTTTGCATCTTGTCTATTTGAATGTGAGTGTAGTGGGTATGGTTAAGCAAGAACCTTATTGTATAAGGCGCCTTGCGTCAAATCATTTTTGGTTGTACCATGGAGGTCGATGAGTAGACATGGAATTCCAATGTGGAAGGTGCACTAAAGGAATGATAACACCAACATTCATGGACACTCAAGGTTTTCCTTTTGAACATGCTACAACTAGAGTATACTAGTGTGAAGCTTAAAGTATTGTTTTGAGAAAGTGCAATCTTTGACAAAGAGGTTGGATTCATTTGGAAGAGAGAATATCGACTTGTATTAGTAGTGCAATGGAATCCCAAGTGTAAGTTCATTGGATGCTTTCTTTGTTTACATAACCACTTTGCTAGATATTTTCCTTTGAAACTAGGGTTGAAGAGATTAGAATAAGCACAGCACACATTATTTCTGAAGTTGAATGATGTATGGACAATTAAAATGCAAGAGACTTGAAGGAAAAGCAACATATATGGGTTCCTAATCATGGTTCTTGGTAAGTTTTTTGGAGGATGTTAGCATGCTTTGCAAGAAAATAACAAAAAAGACCTCATTCTTGTGTATGTGATCATGACTGGATTAAAGGCTAGCAACATTCATTGAATCTAGTGTGACGAACAATTTTGCAAATGCAAAAACCATTAAAGAACTTCATCATATGCATGAGGCAAGCTTGGATGTGGTCAAGGTCAGAGAAGGTAGTCGTGAAGATGATAGTAGGGGTAGTTCATTCTGCACAATTGAAGTTTTGAGACTGGCTTGGATAATTAGACTTGATGCTAGTTTTGATCAAAAATTCATCCTAGGAAAGGACTTCCTCAAGATTTCCAAATTTGTTCCCTTTCCCTATGTGAACTCCTTGTTGTTCTAAGATCATGTTGGGACTGACACAGTTAATAGGAAGATGGATAGAATGACATGGATGTAATTCATTTGAATGGTCAAGAAAAATAATGAGCCTTAAAACTTTACTACTGTCATCACGCAATAGCAAGCGAAGAAGAGTTTCACTAGAGCAGTTGTATGTGCGTCTTTGAGCAGAGATCTAACTGAGAAAATTTTAGAAGTGCTAGATAGCTTGGTATATTCATCCTTATGGAAGAATGACATTCATGTGATTTAATGACGAGAAGTAGGGCATTGTAGGAATGGATGTGCTTGCAAAGGTCGACAAAAAGGAAACTTTCCGGGCATAACTGTTTTCGGTTGAGATAGCTTGGGAAAGAACTCACCCAACAACGCCATCGATTGGAAGATGCTAGCATGGGAAATAAATTGAGTGGCAATCCCATACAAAATATGGGTGTCCTTGATTTTTATGACAATTTGCAAGATAAGTGTATCATTATAGATGTCGAGGACATAAAGGAGTCGCAACAAACAAACAAAGATTTAAGCATTGTAATGTAGGAACAAAAGGTTGCAAAGAGGGAAGAAGCACAATCAAACATCATGGAGGAAATGATAGAAGAATACATCCTTGATAGAGTTGGGAAGGTGTAGAAGGAATCTTCACACATTGCAGAAACTAGTCAAGAATCATAGTCAACTGTGGTAGTAAAGGAGGAAGACTTCCCTAACAAAGATCCCACATCCATTTTTTTTGTTTTGCTAGTATATAATGGGGATCTATGAATACAAACTAAATCCAACATGATTACAATTATTGGGTTATAGACTATCTGAAAGAGAAGCATTTTTAGGTATTTGTGCACAAAAAACAAGATAGACACTTCATTTGTCTATGGTGTTTATCACCACTTACTGAATTACATTTGTGGATGATAGATTGAGGCTATATCACTACCTAGGAGCAAGGATTGGAGCCCTAGGAACATTTGGAAAGGTGTCTTGGAAGGTTTACTCAAGTACTCTAGCAGTTAGAGGTAAGCTAGTGACTTTTCCTTAGCCAAAAAGGAGTTGTGGAGGTTGACCAAAACACATAAGGGAAGACACTAGTTTTTAAATGAGGAGTGCATTCTTGTGGAAAGGATGTGATTGTTGGATTGATCAACTAGCAATTATAGATCATAAGGGATATCAACATACATATACATGGCTGAATTCAAATAAATACTAAAGTAGTATTAAGTCACAGGGGTGCAATAGTTAGGCATCTTGACAACCTTGCTGCTAAAGTTGAGTTTCCATAACAATTCAAGTTAGTGGTAATGGTAGTGGGTTGAAATCGTAACATAAGTAAGAAACCACAAATTTTTGCATCCTCGAAACATTGAGGTGTGGAGTGGTTGGAAGTGACCATGGATGGGTGGATGAACCTAGATAATAGGCCCATGCGAGGAAGGTATGGGTTCTTGCAATGTTTCCAAGGAAAATAATGAAGTGGAACGGGGGACGATATAACGTCCTTTCCTTGCAGCAAATGACGACCGTTCAATAGCTCATCCATCAACAAATCAGGTGCATGGGAAACTACCACACCTGACACGACCAAGAGATGGATAGACACATTTAGGTAGATACTAAGCATGCAAGGTGACTGATCGAGCATAGGAACAAATATTTCAGGAATGAAGCATGTGACTAAGAGGCCACAACTATCAATAAACGATTCAATAATGGGATCATCATAAAGGGTATTCAACAGTCAACAAAGGGATTTGCAAGACAAGCTTCGACAAGTAGAAAAGTGGAAGAGATGCCACTGGGTCCACTTTCCTAATTCATGGTAGTAATAGATATCGACAAGGGAAAAACGATTGCACACTACACATGACACATGTGGATTCCAATGGGAATAACTCTCAGAATATGGATAAAATGGATCAAGTGCATGCCAAATAATGGGAAAAACAATTGGCAAATGGGAGCACCTGAAGAGGTGTGCCTAACAGGGAGTTCAGGAGAAGCACCCAAATGTTAGAAAATTAGGTTGACGGAGCTCTCGCAAGGCCTCTAGGATGACCATTACAAGAGTTCCCACTTTTGTTGAGGTTTCCCAAATGACACAACCCTTGGAAAATATGTCATCAAAGGGAAAGTTTGGGTTCACTTTTATGAGAAAGATAGAGTGATACCTCATATATATTAGTTGGGTGCACAAGACCTAAGCATGTGAGAAGGAGTTCAAGAAATATTTCAATAAAAGAGATAAGGAAAATGGTAGAGAGATATGTTGTAGGAAGGGTTCTTGAGGTAGGAAGGGTTCTTGAGGTTGAGCACTGAAGTGAACACATAGGTTACGGTAGTAGGCTTTGTGAGAGATATAGGCTATGGAAAGCAAATCAAGGAATTTTGGGATGGAGATCCCAATAGGTTATGTTTGTTGTATTTCGGGTAGTAGGATGAATGTTGCACTTGCTTTGTATATGAGGTTACGGCCATTTATTGGACCAACCTTTGTAACTTGTTTAGTAAATAATACTTGTTGAGTCCTTGGTTTTCACACCCACTTGATCTCTTGTGTTGTTGTTTGGTGAAGGTTGTTGGGAACGATTGGCCTAGACAATGGGTAGCTCATGACAGAATGTATAGGCATGATGTGAGTGAAGATGCATACTCCACCGAAGAGTAACCGTAAATGATCAAGTCCTCGGAATGAAATCTCGTTGGTTTCACTTGATTATCAAATTTTGGGAAGGCCCATGTCATCAAAGTTTTAGGACTATGACAAAGACCATACCCAAGAGAAGAGAGTGAGTTTTCATTTAATAATTTTTAGATGCCACAGTCTCACCTTGCATTCTCTCTTAGAAGAATTGAAAGGTCAATTTCATAACTTGTTTGATGGGGTATTTATCATTGGTATAAATATTATCCCCATACCCATTGTAAAAGAAAACTCTCTTTGGAACATCGCATTGCAACCATCATTCTTTCATTGGAAACTGCTAACTTCACATTATTCTTATAAAATGCTTTTTATATAAAATGGTTTATCTTCCACTTTGATTACATATGATAACAACTTAAAACAAGAAGTTCAAGGCTCACATAATTTTTGGACATAGTTTAGAGATGTCAAAGAAACACTCAAACAATGAATTAAGATAAGTTTGATCATAAGTCAACTGTAAGTTATGTTCAGCTTCCATAGGAATATGAGAGATAAGATTGTTGTGGTTTCATTTTTCCTCTAACTACATTTAACTATCCAAATTAGAAACCATTAAATTAATTCTTGAATTGAAGGTTAGTATTATTATTCATGAATCTTTTCTTTTTAGATTATATAATGATATTTGACATTATGAAATAACGATCATATGATACTTAAACATAATTAAAATTATTAAACTAAATATTAAAATATAAATTTTCAACCTTTAATCTGAAACATTTTATTATTATTTTCATTACAATATGTTGTTTAATATAAAATAATCTAATAATCTCAAGTTTCAATGGTTGCAAGTTTCATAATCTCATAATCTTAATATAAACTTCTTATTCATTTATTGTGTCCACGTGCAATTCTCATTTAACTACTTCCAATATAGAAACTCAGAATAGAAATCACGCTTGTTACTTCGGGCATACCATTTTAGCCCGATGAACAATGGTTGCAAAGTTTTTTTTCCTACCATTAGGCTTTCGGAGAAAAATACCTAAAACGAACTAGAAATAAAACCTTTTTTTATTTAACTTTAATTTCATTTACTCCTCTAGCAGTTGCTACAATGGAAATGGAGTTTTTCTTTATGTTAATTTAATTTACTCCTCTCTTAGTAGAATTGCTACTATGGAAATGTAGTTTATTTAAATGTTAATTTAATTTACTCCTCTCTTAGTGGAGATGGAGGATAGGAAATATAGTTAAATGTGGGGACTAGGGACATCCTATTCTCACTGGATTCACGGACCTTAATTTCAACAAATTTTGATCGTATTTGCATTTAATATAGCTCAATTTTGACCATATTTTGTATTTAATATAGCTATGTGTGGTTCCTAGAAAATATAGCTATGGAATTGGACTATTCTATTCTCGAAACATCAACTTTATTATATAGAATTTAAATTAAATATTACATCGATATTTTTACACATTTATGTTTTGGTGGTTATAGTTTTATATTTAATGATTCTATTTTATTTAAGAGAATGGATAATTAATTATGATTAGTTAAGAAAACTACTTAATAATTTTTAGTTATTATTAAGTCAACTCACTACAACTTCAACTAATTAAAATTTCAACAAACTTAATTGAACGCCGAATTCATCAATGATCCAACTTCAAATTGGAGAAGTTCAAATTTAAATAAACACAAATATTAATTAGTTCGTTAGGTTCCATTGAATTTCAAATTGGAGAAGTTAAAATTCACATAAACACAAATATTAATTAGTTAGTTAGGTTTCATTGAATTTCAAATTGGAGAAGTTCAAATTTTGATAAACACAAATATTAATTAGTTAGTTAGGTTCCATTGAATTTGAGATGCATCATTGGATCAAATTTAAATTTATTATTATTTTAAAGGTATAATTTAAATATTTTTTTAATATTGGTTTTAAATTTAATTAGAATTATTTTGGATTGAGGGGTTATAAATAGTTTTTTTGGTAGCTAGGGGAATCAAGTTAACTTGTGTTGGACAATGGAATCCGGTCTACTGAAGAGAGATATGAGACTTGAACCAACTACTCGAGTGTGAATAACCGATCTATTATGCAGAGGTATGAGGTATACTACACAGAGGTATGAGATTTAACACATAGATATGAAATTTGAACTTTGGTTGGGGTGGGATCTATGTGATCTATGTGCTACACAAAGGTATGCTATTTGAACCAAGTGGTGATACATTTAGAGATTGAGAATAGAAATGATCTAATTTTTAGCATTATGAAGATGTTGATACATTTAGAGAATGAGAATAGAATTGATGTAATCTTTAGCATTATGAAGACTTTTTATTGTTCAAAATCCATTTTTGATCACATAAATGAATTAAACCCCCTTGATTATTCTTTTTGCACCAATTCATTCTTAACAACATGCATTTTTAACAACTTCTATTACACAAAGGTATGATATCTGAACCACCTATTGGGGTGGGAGGGAATCACCCAATCTACTACTATTACACAGAGGTACGAGATTTCAACCACCTATTGGAGTGGGAATCACCCGGTCTACTGCACACTACTAGTTATGAGATCTGAACCAAATACATTTAGAGAATGAGAACGGAATTTAATTAAATAATTTAATAATAAGTAGACATAAAGATTAGACTTTTTTACTTTTCTAATTATTATTTACAAATTAGTTCACCTAATTGCGCCGAAAGGCACTTTGCAGCCTAGTATGATGGAGATCTTGTAACGTGTGTGGAGTAACATTACATGTCATAAAACATAAGAGGTAATATGAGGGAGATCTTGTAACATTTGTGGAGTAATGTTACATCTCATAAAATGTAAAAAGTAATATGAGGGAAATCTTGTAACGTGTGTGGAGTAACGTTACATCTCATAAAACATAAAAAGTAATATGAGGGAGATCTTGTAATGTTTGTGGAGTAACGTTACATCTCATAAAATCTAAAAAGTAATATGAGAGAGATCTTGTAACGTTTGTGGAATAACGTTACATCTAATAAATCGTAAAAAGTAATAAACAATAAAAATAAGTTAATATTTTGTTGGCCAATATTTAAAAGAAGACATCGATTGAAAATGTCCATCTACATGAGCACGCAAAACATCTTCTCAGATATTGTGATAACATATTTGGAAGACACCCTCGCTTCAAATATTTTTTACTAAATATCATAATGAAACATCATGCTCAAGATTCCTCAATAGTTTTTGTCAAAAAAACTATTAGTGAACTACCCACAACAATGGAAGACTTACGACAACATTTACGAAATCGTCCATATTCAAGATTGGGAGAGCGATTAATGAGATTTGAAACGGTAGTAAGAAGTACACGTGCATATTGGATCAAGTGTCGTCAAGAGTTATCTGACTTGATTCAATAGATAGGTTGTCCAACAATATTCTTCACACTAAGTGCAGTGGATATGCAGTGGCCTGATTTGCATAAATTAATGTGAGGTACAAGTTCTACAAATCCATGTGAAGCCAGAAAATGGCGACGTCAAAATGTAATTGATAATCCTCACATCGTGGCACACTATATGCACTTGAGACATACAATGTTTCGAGAAGAGGTTTTCGAACATTTTCATCAGGCTACAGATTATTTGATTCACTACGAATGGAAACATCGTGGATCTCCTCATGTCCATGGGTTTCTTTGGTTAAAAAATGCTCCCAACATGAACACTCTAAATTGGGATGATCCTAGAGAAGTTATATCTGCAAAAAAATATTTCGATAGATGTGTGCATGCAGTAAATCCACATGAGGGACATCAACGAAATATTCAAATTGGAGATAATGTAGATGATCATCCTTCTGTAAAAGGAACAGAACAAATATTTCAATTGGATCGAATGAATGATTATGAAGAACTTCTTAACTGTGTTGAGCGTCTTATTACCTGCAATGAGAGAAGTTGTCTTCAAAAGAAGGGAGGAAAAATGGTATGTTGGTACTACACACCATGGGATCTATGTGACCAGTCAAAACTTTATATTGATAAACAAGGAAAAAAAAGTATGAACGTAAACGAAATGATGACAGAGTGAATACACAAAATCGTGAAACACTCATGATGTGGAGGGCTAATATAGATTGACAGCCTGTACTTTCCAAGCGCGTGGTTATTAATTACATAGAAGAATATGTTGCTAAATCAGAAAAAGGATCTTAAACTTTCCACAATATGTTGATGCGGGTCTCTTCTATCCAAAATCCAAACGAACCAGCAACACATGCATATAAAAGTTTGTTGTGTGAATCCATTGTTGATAGGGACATTGGTGCATATGAGACATGCCATTTGCCTCTAGAGCTTCCTCTTTCAGAATTTAGCCATCGTTTTGTGGTTCTAAATGTTGGTATTCAAAGGTTTTCAAACAAGTACAAGTTGATACATATAATGCCGACAATGATAATTTTCTAATTGATGCATATACTAGGCAAGCTGAGGATATGGAGCAACTTACATTGATGAATCGTTTCCTCAAGTTGTTCCTATTACATCTATCGAAAGAGGTAAAAAAAAACAACTTGCATTGAAACTTGCTTGGGGTTTAACAATCCATAAGTTACAAGGATTGACATTGGAGAAAGCTAGTATTAATATTGGAAAGCAAGAGAGGCACGGGATGACATTTACAACAATATCTCGAGTTAAAGATTTGGAAGGTCTACGATTTCAACCTCCATTCTCATATGATCGATATAAGAGGATGTCAAAACTACCAGGTGTGAAGATAAGAAAAGATGAAGAAGATAGATTGAGAATCATCATGATGTGAACCATATTTTCATTTATTTAATCCATAGAAAATTATTGTCTCTATTTTCCAGTTTAACAATTTACTCATACTTATTACTTACATTATTATAATCCTCATATTTCTATCGGTGTATTCAACTTAACCTGTTTCTTACAATGCTGATCAAACTCCATTTCTGTGTCACCAGCGTAGATCCAAATCCTAGGCTCTATCAAGCGCCGAGAGGGATCAAATCTCCCTAGGTGCAATCCTTTTCTCAGGTATTGCACTCAATAAGCTTTTTGAGGAGAGATTTGAACCTCGGGAGATTTGATCCCTCTCGGCGCTTGATAAAACCTAAGATTTGGATCTAGGCTCGTTTTTAACTATATGAAGTTTCTTCATAGTTCAAAACCTATTTTTGATTACCTAAATAAATTAAGCTTTTTTGAATATCCATTTTATACTCGTAAATTCTTAATAGATTATATCCGTAATTCCAACCACTATGATGTCAAAAAAATAATAAAAAAATCAAAACCTCATTTTTCATTCCTCCCTTCGTGATATAAATCCTCTTTTCTATTCAAATTTTAATAATGAGTCAAATGTATTTTTAAATTTCCCCTAAAACTGGAATGCCCAAATTGCTTACAGCAAACCCGCTGATTGTGATTAGCCACATTCCCATTATGCCTCAGCGAAATGGGCCAGATGCAGGTAAAAATCAACTAATCTTTATTTAATTTCCAACGGTGAACGACTGGCCGCATCGATTATTTCACCAAGTAAGAGCACGACGGAAGGTAAAATGCGGAAAACCTATGAACATTATGAACATTATGTATATATATCGGTGGAGGAAAATTTTGATATTTATATCTAGTAAACGGGAGGGACTTTCAGAATTGCATAGCAAACCAGGCTAACAATAGAGAGCTTTGAAGGGAAAATACGAGACCCATTCATTGTTGATGAGTGATATGATGACAACGGGAATGAATCCAGAGAAAATCTCAGGCCCCGGTTCTGGCCATGGTCTTCAATCCCAAGACCTGGATCCAGAGAAAATCTCAGGCGCCGGTTCTGGCCATGGTCTTCAATCCCAAGACCTGGATCCAGAGATAATCTCAGGCCATGGTCTTCAATCCCAAGACCTGAATATGATGACGGCGGAAGTGGGTTCTAGCCATGGCCTTCAATCCCAAGACCTGAACATTGCCTCTCAAGTAGAGAGCAGTGACAGATCCAAGAAGCGAAAGCGGCGCGAGGAACGCCCAGAAGAGGGTCGGGTAGTGGTGGCCCCAAGGCCCCGCGGCAGGCCTAAAGGCTCCAGGAATAAGCCCAAGGATAGGAACGACAAGCTCAAATGTCGTGGGTTCTTGATCGCGGATAGGAACGACGTCTGGAACACTTTGGAGACGTTTGCACTCAGAAGCCAGCTGGGAGTCTCCATTCTCAGCGGGACCGGGATGGTCTCCGACGTTACCCTGCGCCATCCGCTCGCTCCAATGGGAGAGAAGACGTATAAAGGACCGTTACAAATTCTATCTCTCTCAGGAGCTTTTCCCTACGCCAGCGAGAACCAAGAGGCTACAGGAATCACGGTTAGTCTGGCCGACCTGCAAGGTGCCATAGTGGCAGGAAGCGTCGTGGGTAACCTGGTCGCGTACGGCCGCGTCTTCGTCGTGGCCGGCACAGTGGACTACATCCGCTCTGAGCCGCTGAACGTCCAGCCTATGCCAGTCCATCGTATAACGGTTAAGCCCTGTGGACTGCTCCAGTCACCTGGTCGAACAGAGGTGGAGCAACAGATGACTGTTCCAGTCATCGGATCGAACAGAAATGCAGCAACGGATAAACATGAAGTTTGAGATCGGTTCACTCTCGGGAAACTGCCTGGTTACCCCTATAGTCTGTTTACTCTCGGCAAGTAGTGTTTTTTTCTTCAATCTCTGCATTCATTCATTTATAGTTTCAACCGCTAGGGTTTGTTCCTCAGCAAACAACAGTGTTACCGTAAAATAGAGCTGTAGTGTTACCGTAAATTAGACATTACTTTGAATGACTGTTTATGGAAAGCTATTAGACATTAAGTACTTCAATTATTTTTATAATGAATGATAGCTTATTGACTGTTTGATCTACACATTAATTCAAATGATTTTAAAGGAATGACAGTTTATGGGAATGTTTTTACGTGTTCTTAAATGAAGGACAATTTCTGGAATGCTTTTAGTTATTACAGTGAATGTCAATTTATGGGGCTGTTGTTGTCTTGAGTCCACCATGCGAAAGTAAATCATCACAAAAGGAAATATATTTAGCCGTTGGATAAACAAATATAAAAAAGTTTCTAATTCTGTCACTTTATTATATTTCTTAGGGAGTAGTCGAAAGCTTTCCCCACCTCTCCTTGCCCGAAGCACCGTCCCATCGCCGCTATGGACTGGACGTGCATTAACTCTCAGGGTGACGAGTTGGTGACTCCATCTCGCCACCCTCCTCCGCTCACATTGCATGCTCCATTCGAACCAGAGATACGTTGTGGATCCATACGCTGCTCAACTAGGAACACCCAACCTTCTCTCTTTGAATGCTTTTTTTCAATGCCTTTTTGGTCACGAAGAAGATCCAGAATCAAATATATCAAATGTTCTACATACGATAAAGAATTTTCGGTGGTCTTACCAGGGATCCTTGCAACTTTGTTCCCAAATTTTGTGCAGCCTCAATTTCTACCCCTTCCATCCCTACATCAAACAGCAGTTGGGATGCTGTTTTCTGGCATACTTTGTAACTCTTCTGATAAATCTCTCCAAGAATTGAAAGCCGACGTCCACTGTAGATGCTACCCTGGACTCATGGGGTCTATTTAAACCGTTTAGTTTGTGTTGATATTATTTCTGGAAATTAACCAAATCCTCAGGTTTATAAAGGCACAAATTTTCAAACAATTTTCAAGGTTTATCTGGTTATTATATCTATTAGCGAACTACTACTATAGTTCGAACCTAAGAATCTATAAAATCTATGGAGTAGTCTAACGCTCTTAAAAAACTGTTCCAAAAAACAGAGGAAGCGAAAATCGATGGCTATAATCAAGATGGTTAGTCAAAGAATCAAGCAAGAGCAAGAGAAAACACAGAAGTGTATTATCATTGCTATTCAATTTGAAAATTTGAGGCAATAGTTGGTATTAAAACATTCTGAACCTGGAAGAAAAACAGAGGTAAGGGCAATTTTGTTTTTAAAAATTTGAAGCAAAAGTTGAGATCAGTAATGGCACGAATAGAACATAGTCCTGGCCTTATGCTGCAGTTTCAGTCTGTGCTGATCGCAGGAGTGGCATTGATGCCATGGATCCAGACATTGAATGCTCAAAGCTGTAATGGTCTGAGTTACCATTTTTATTACACATCATGTCCCAATGCCCAGGCTATCATTAAATCTGTTGTAGAAGATGCTGTGAAAAAGGAAGCTAGAATAGCTGCTTCCCTGCTTCGATTGCAATTTATAAAACTAACCTAATTAAGAATAACCTATAGGACAACATGCCTTTAATATGTTCCAATGTAGCCATAAAAAGAGCTGTTTCCATGCGTCGAGTAAAATTTGCAATTTTATTTTATTTGCTTTGTGTTGCTTCTCCTGCACAGATTTTTCTACAATCTCTCTCGAGATGTCCACTAGACTCCCTTCTTGCAATTTTTCTCAAATCAACTCAACTGTCTATTTCATCTCTACTTTTATCCACTCTTCTCTTTGTGTTTTGGACTCCTTTCTTTCATTTTTTCTCAAATCAATTGAGCCATCTATTTCTTCTCTACTTTTTTCTAGCGTTCTGTTGCAACAACATGTTGACCACAACATACCATTTCTTTAGTGTGTTTTGATCTTGTTGACACATATGTCCATGCTTAAAAAGTTTGGAATTCTTGTATTTTTTTCCCTCAAAGTAAATGAGCCATCTATTTCCTCAAAGCAAATAAGCTATCTAGTTTTTTTTTACCGCAACATGTTGACAACATACCATTCAAGTGTGCTTTGATATTACCGATATAATACCCATATTTTCAAAAGAAATTGGAGCACCATCTCCGAGGATTATTATTCTATATTCTTCTCCATTTCTTGACCGAGCAACTACTAGTGGGTCAATAACATCCTTTGTCCTGTTGACATCATGCTCTCTCCACCTTCCTTGCATTTTTAGTCAAAGGCCAACTTTGTTGTCATGCTCTTTGTTTAGTTTGTCATATGCTTCTTTTGATCCTTTTACTTGAGCTGCTACTGAATTTTAAATATCCAATACATGGGCTTTTTATTCTTGAACCTTTCATTTTTTTAGTGGTATAGGCATCAGCTTAGCACTGGTTACAATGCTCCATAACCCATTTTCCCTGAGCATCACCTCAAAAACACTGTAGCAGACATGTATGAATTGGACATAATTCCAACCGTAGATAGGATCACTCACAAAAAAACAAAAGGATTAAAAAGGAAATTTCTCTTAATGTTGCTAGTACCATGTAGTTGGAAACATGCTCAACCTATGCACTTGATATGATGTCAAAATGAATATATGAAAAACAAAAACATGAATACTGAAGAACCAGAGATTAAAAATGGGGAAACAATGAACACATACTCTCATTTTTATTCATTCAGAATCACAGATTTATACATTATATAAATCTAACAAATTCCATCAAAAGATCTCATTGACTGATCACACTGACTACTCAAATAAAATTAATTCATTCAACTTAATTACTTAGATGCAATAGATATATTATTCTGATTAACTAGATGAAAGAAATAGGAAATATTCTTACATATTTCAGGAAGAGTGGAGGTCATAAGCAGGAGATTCCAACATACTTGAGGGCATTTTACAAAATATAGTAAACTAAAATCACTTTGCGTTTGGGGTTGTTGCAAGAGATGTTGGATCAGCATCCATTGCAACATGTGGAGCAGAAGGATTAGGATTTTCCATCCATCATGTAAGAGCATTGGCAGACAGAGCACTGAGAGGTTGGAATGGCTAGAATGAAAAGGATGTAGAATCAAAAGGAAGAAGAGAACGCATTATTAACAATTTGTGGAGACATTACACCTACTCCAACCAAAAATATTTGTTGAAATCACAGATGCAAGCCCGTCAAAAATAAGTATACGAGTTCATTATTCACAATGTGTGTGGCCATACAAGGAAACACTGCCTCTTTTCAAATTGACGTCCAGCTAATACTCTAATCCATCTAATACTCCAACAAATAGCAAACTCAAACTATTAATTAATGGATTTTATAAGTCCCATAAAATTAATAAGGACCTTAACCAGTCCCAACCTGTAGTGAGTTGTTTTAAACATAAACATGGGTGTAGAAAATGTCTCTGCAAAGTAATGTCGATACCAACATCCATGTTGCTATTCAATACTACCAAACTCCGAATGAGTGAACCATGTCTTTTACTAATGCAAAACTACAGATCAGCGTGCAAACATGAATTGCTTATCACAGTTCATACATAAATCTTTCTTTGGTCGCTTCTAGCCTTTCCCAGAATGAAAATGTAGACAATGCTGGTTTTATCCAAATCATGATTCATGGAACATTCTTTTCACATAGTTTAAAGAATCTTTTACATTATAACCCATAATTTAAAACTGACTACAAATGTGCTGGAGGAAAAGCCAGATATGAGATAACTGTTATGGCTCATCTAATTGTTAGAAAACTTCCCGCTGAATAAAAAATATAATAGTGTAGCAGATTAACAAGGAAATTACCCTCAATTTTGGCAGATGAATTTCTGGTGTTTTCTTATATAAAAATAAAACACAACCACCAGGAATTCATTGCTTCTGTATCCTTCCCATGCAATTAAGACGATCCGAGAACTCCATCTAAAATAAAATAAAAACATGAGGAGCCCTTTCATTGTACAACAATGTAATTATCAGAACTCGAAGAATTCAATCTCATCTTTAGTTCCTCAACAATCTTGTCCCTCATAATCTCTTCTTGTCTCTTAGCTTGAATTTCTCTCAGTGTAATCAAACCCTTCTGCAGTTCATTCTCACCCACAATCAACATCCAAGGTATGCCAGCCTTTGATGCATCAGCTATGCATTTCACAATTTTTTTGCTGATTGTTACAACAAATTTTGCTTTCAATTTGGCAGCCCAGAGCTTGCTCACTAGTTTGGGAGCCACCACCAAAACTTATGTCTGTGTTGCACAAATTGCCTGCAAAATATCTGGTTCCAATGGAGCATCCACAACGTATCTCTGGTTCGAATGGAGCATGCAGTGTGAGCGGAGGAGGGTGGCGAGATGGAGTCACCAACTCGTCACCCTGAGAGTTAATGCCCGTCCAGTCCAGAGCGGTGATGTGACGGTGCTTCGGGCAAGGAGAGGTGGGGAAACTACTCCAGTGGGGACGGTTCTTACTTAAAACTGACCTAATATCTGCCACTCCAGTTGAAAGCTGCTCTAAGAAAAGATACGGTCCCGTTCCCGGATAAGAGATCTCTGGAGACGGTGAGGGGGTGGCCTGCACGGTGACGGACGGAGTAGTCTAACCTCGGGATTAGTTATGCAATTTTATTCTAGATTTCATTTTTCCTGAGCATTTATTATAAGTTTTATGTACAATGAAATACACAAACTAATATTTTCTTTTAAATAAACTAGATTTATAAGATTTCTGTTTACTGAACATTTATTATAAGTTTTCTGTACTGTACAAGAAAAATGTGCAGTATACACAAAACCAACATTTTTGTTTGAAAATAAAATAGTTTTTAAATAGATCCAATTTAGATGTATATTGTTTCAACCATCACAGTTGATGTCTTCATATATATGGTAGGAAAATTAGGAAGAAATACCAATTTGTTTATGGTAAAAAATGAGTTTCAAAAACAAAATAGTACTGCATTTTGTTCTCAAGGTTTTGGAAACAAACATATACAACCATATTACTGGTAAATCGAACATAAGTTTCAATGTTTTTGTTCTATGAATGCATGTTATTTACAGAATTGAAAAATTAGAAAATAATAATAATTTAAAATAGTATCATGGAATACAATGCATGTTATTTACAGAATTGAAAAATTAGAAAATAATAATAGTTTAAAATAGTTTAAAATAATTTTTTTATGAGACTTTTCCCTATGTTTTTCTCTTTTTTGTGGTTTGTTATTTTACAAAGTTTAATGACTCCAAAGGATTATAGTTATGAATGTTTTTTAAAATTAACGAAGTGCTTGAATGACGATGTTAATGGATTAACTACTCCTCTTGGATGCATTATCATTGAAATATCTTGCATCAAGCTAAATCAGGATTTTTGTTTTGGGTATTTGTTAGAGCCTTACCATAACCTCTCTACTTTGGGGTACTTAGCAGTTAGTCAATTAATATATGAAATATTTTTCTAATACAACCAAGTAGCCTATTGTTGATGTGTGCTTTCTCAAATGCTAAATATCATCTTTATTTAAATTTTAGGGTTTTTGCATGCCCTAACTCCTTATTAGGGTTAGGGTTTTGGATGTCCACACATGACTAGCTCCACATGTGCGAGAAATGAGAGATGATGTAGGATTCACTCAGTACCATGGTAGTAAATTGGATGGGTCACCTTGTGGGAGGCATAAATTCTTGATATGGACATCATTTGAGGTGATTCTTGAACCATTGGAAAGGCCTTGAAGCATATAATTACATTAAAAGCCATTAGAAATCGATGGAATTTTTACCCCAAAAACATCATTGTAATTATTGGACCATTGGAAAGTCCTCTGAGTGTAGACTCACATGAAGGGCCATTAGAAATTGATGG
Source organism: Larix kaempferi (assembly GCA_027924585.1). Taxonomy (NCBI): domain Eukaryota; kingdom Viridiplantae; phylum Streptophyta; class Pinopsida; order Pinales; family Pinaceae; genus Larix; species Larix kaempferi. The sequence continues at coordinate 111,687 of BSBM01000665.1, read as the reverse complement.
AATTCTGTACCCCAAAAAAAATCTTTTACACCCTCAAACATTATGGAGGGGCATCGGGGCCTAGGAAGAATAGTCAAAGTTGATAGACATAAGGAGGCCGACCATGGGGATTTTCGATGACCACTAGTGCGGGAAGACTGGTAGTTGAATATAGGCAGTCGAGCAAGAAGTTGTTGAAGTATGGTCGACATAATGGAAGTCGAAAAAGTCGAAAGCCAACGATAGGTTGAGTAACGACATCGACATAAAGCAGCGAAAGGCCAAGCGTGGAGGATGGGGAGGACGACAGTCATGGAAACTAAGTAAAGTTGACAAGTTAAGTCGAAGACCGACATAATAGAGAATGGTCGATGAGTTGACGTACATCCGAGCCGGAAATGGATAATGACAGGACCGACAACTATAGAAAGTCGAGAGGCACAAAGGTCAAGAAGTGAAGAAGTCGAGGCAACATACATTCATATGTTGTGGGTAGTTTAGGAGGTTAATGATAGTTAAGAAGGTGGTTGGAGTCAGGACAAATGTCACCAAAGGAGAAGGTTTTGCAGGCATGTCAGAGGACGCCGAAAATTGCAGGATCTATATGATCAGAGTAAGGACGCCTCGGGGAAGCCATACATGGTGGACCTCGAGAACCACAACAAAGCATAGTAGAATACTGGTGTGAGGGAATAGAAGAGGGGGTATTTGATAGATGATTCACATATCAGAGGATCACACAGAGAGAGAAAACACACACAGAGAACATAGATTACTTCTATATATTGTAACAGATTAAGGTCGACTTGATTATTAGTTTGCATGTATTTTTTGTAAATGATACAAGTAATAGAATCCAACTTCTTGGCATTTCCAGTTCATGTCTAGTCTATGTAAGGATTTGTGTGTGTTAACTCTGTGGTATTCTTAAGAAAGAGGGTTTGATCGACCTACCTTGCGCCAAAACATGTTGCTAAAGGTTATGGCCCCAAAATATGCATAGTGAGACTTGCCCCTAGAATGGGCCCTCGAAGCCATTTCATCCAATATTTTGACCTCAAAAGAACCAAAATAGATGACAAATTAAAGATTGATCCACTTATAATCATTCGGGTAAAACTCAGATCAACATAAAGGTAACAAGTAGAGATTCTTCGTCTATGATGAGGGAAAAATTTAGATGAGTTGCAGAGGTTGAACTGTAGAGAAATATTAAATCAATTAAAAAAATGAACTCTTCATTTTTTTTTTTAAATTTGAGAACTAAAATTTATTTGTGAGGAATAGTAGTATATGCATTAGTCATGAAAAGTGTCATTGTAATATTTTTTTTTATAAAGTAGGCTATTGTTATTGACCAAGACTTGGTGCCTCTAATTCCATCTTTCCTCTTTTATTTACATTCAATTTTATGTGATCGAGCACAATTTTGTTTGTCTTCTAGAAATTATGTAGCAGAATTGTAACAATGGATCCATAATAATAAACACCATTATGTTTTTCATAATAACTACAATTAATTTGTTAACGTTGAAATTTTACATTAATTTTGGTAACGAATTAATGTGAAATCTCATTTTTCTAGACTCTATTTATCACATCTCTTAGTTTTTCATACAATTATAGCAGTATAATGTAATTGCATATGAACGATAGGATCACTAGAAGAAAGACAAAGCACATAAACAAAGAATACGAGAATTTATCGTGGGAAACCCAATAGGGAGAAAACCAAACAACCTTCGTATAGAGATGAGCAATTCTGAGAACATAGTAAAAATTTGAGAGAGAGAAAGTAGAAAGCCTCTACAAGTAGAAACCCCAAAAATATGCTTCTCCTTGCTGTAGATGTGAGTTCCTCTCCAAGTGATGCGAGTTTGTGTGTGTTGAGTGAGTGACCAAATGAGGCACGCAACCTCTCTATTTATACACTTTGCAATTTGGATTTGTCCCTAATTGAGCTGACTTCTCTAACTCACAAGGACAACTTGACCTAGGAACAAATAAAATAATGTTTATTTAATTATTTTCTTTGGTTAATTTATCCCCAATTTTTACATCGATTCTTTCAAGGAATTGACATAATTAATTGCATCAAAATCATGTCCCATAGGAGGTACAAATCAATACAATAAAATATAATAAGAATAACTTCCAAAGTTACACTAATTCCAACACCCCCTCTCAACAAGGAAGGTATTCTTCGGACACGGTCATCATCAGCATGACGATCATCTGGGTTTCATCTGTACATCACATATTTCTCGATCATCTCTATACATATTGAAGGTTGTCAACACAGTCTTAGTACTTCGATAAGTGTTATCATGCATCTGCTTCACACAGTCCATCGGTGGATCCATACATCAACTCAACAACTCTACACATTTTGTAGGAGAGTACAGTAAGCATCATCACATCCCAGTCCATCGGGATTAAATACAACATGCATCTAATCAGCTTAGTCTTTTGGGGAATATTAAACAACTCAACAAGTCCTTCGGTGAGTCCAAGATTATTAGCCTCTCCATCCAATATGGATGTCTAAAAGCTGTCTCATACACACCCATATAGTAATGGTCCGTCTCTACTACCAATGGGATCCTCTCATTTCTCACTGAGATCCTAGACGAGCGTAGGTACCTGTGTAGGAACAAAATTCACACAACCATCTACTACATGTCTGTCTCATCTGCTGATGGGATCCTCCCATACCTCGCTAAGAACCTGGATGACTAGAGTTACCTATGTGGAACCAAAATTCACACGACCATCTACTACTTGTCTATCTCATCTGTCGATGGGATCCTCCCATACCTGGATGAAAACCTAGAAAAGTAGAGGCACCTATGTTGAACCAAATTTCACATGACCATATACTACTTTTCCATCTCATCTGTCGATGGGATGCTCCCATACATGGCTGAGAAATTGGACGAGTAGAGGTACCTGCCTGAAGCAACAACATAAAGTATTATTCCTATCTGCAGCACATCTAGCCCAATCTGAGTCTAAAAATCCCTACAATATCAAGTCACACTCTAAATCATATCTTAGGTCATATCCCATAGTGCCACGCAAGTATCTGAACACATTTTTGCAACAACCTAGTGAATCTGTCTTAGCTCACACATGAACTGGCTAAGAGCATTCACAACAATATATATATATATATGGTCTGGTGATCGTTAGATACATCAGATATCTAATCAACTAGTGATACATAGAGGGATCAATCAAATTTGAATATGAAGAAGAGTCCCTCAGCTTCTTCAAATTTGCATCCATCGGTGTGGCCATGGACTTATAGTCCAACATTTCAAAACTCTTTAAAATATCAATGGTGTATTTTCCTTTCCTTATTAAAATATTCTTCTGCCTCTGCCATACTTATAGTCCCAAGAATTAATGAATCAATACAAGATCCTTCATTTCAAACTCTGAGGGAAGTTTCTTCCTAGACCATAGCATAAGCTTCTCATTCCCTGTAAGAAACAAGTCATCACCATAAAGAACCAAAATCAGTGGCTCATCATCCACAAACTTGTAGTAAAGTTTGGGTTCTGCATCAATCTTGGTGAATCCAAAGCTTACCAATTATCCATCTATCCATCCATACCAAGCACAAGGTGCTTGCTTGAGTCCATATAAGTCCTTTTTCAACCTACATCCATGAGACTCCTTTCCATGGAAAACAAACCCTTCTAGTTTTTCAATATACACTTCTTCCTCAATAACACCATTGAGAAAGGTTATCTTGACATCCATCTGATGTAGCTTCCATCCCATAGCCAAAGCAATAGCAATAATAGTCTTGATGGAAGTATATTGAGCCACAGGATAAAATGTTTAATCATAATGAGTTCTCCCTCTTTCTGAGAGAATCCTCTCGCAACAAGTCTAGACTTATTTTTTTCACCACTACCATCACAGGGTCAATCATGTCTTCTTTAGGACAACAAGATATTGAATACAACTAGCACAACCACTTAGAATTTGGCTGCTGAATACTGATGGGGAACAACTTAAGTGCCACAAAATTCTTGGTATCATTCCTTGAAACTACTACCAATTATAACTTGTAAACTAATATTTTTGTTATATAATTTCTTTTGTAATTGTTTAATTCAAATTTGTAATGACACCTGTTTGTGCTAGAAATTGTCCCTAGACTACAAAGGGAACAAGCTAGTACAATCTCAAAAACAATTTAAAGAAAATAGAATTTGTTTTTGTATTTTTTGGTTTGAAGGTTTCATTCACAAGAAGGTAATCAATCATCAAACTAACGCAGGTACTAAATCATGAAACAACATCAAAGAACTGAGATATAAATGTATAAAAGACAAACATAAACCATAAACATTCATAAGCAAAGTAGTGGTTTTGTACACAACATATGAGCATTCACATGAATAAAACTTTAATCAAGAAATGAAATCATTAGCTGAGTGGTCAAACTAGCCATAAACAAAATCAATAGATAAATAAGAGTGGCTTATATTTGTATTCAAATCAGTCTCAGTCTTCAAAACAACTTACATGAGAGTCATATGGATCAGTCTGGATATATACAAAAATTCCCTTAGCTCTATAGTCCTTCTTGAAACAAAAATCGAACCCTGCTAAACTAAATTTTTATCCTTTTATCATTTACAAAATAGGGCAGTTTCATAACTACCTTTAGGTCTAATCTCGAGGCAGTTATATTAAGTAGTTATATGCTAACTTCGAATCTTTAAAGACAACATACTCTTAACAACTATATACATTATAACAAAATGAAATACTTGAACATATGAACATTAGGTGGCGCTCATAACTGCTTACGAGCTTTTGCTAGATTGGCTATCCCTTCTAGTGCATGAGATTTCTTCTTGTCTCGAGCTTGCTCTGTCTCCAATATTTTAACTTTACTTGAAAATACTTTATTTTGCTTGTTTAAATCCTGAATTTGCTTGGTTAGATTTTCAGCTTGATTCTCTACTTCCCCCTTTCTTCTTAGGGCTTCATTGGCCACTACTATCAACTCTTGATAATGTGCATTGACCTCTTCAAGGTCTTCTCTCAATCTCGTATTAGTAGTTGTAAACCTCTCATTTGATTCATTCAAGAATTGTATTTCTGACCTATTCTGCTGAATTGTTTTCCTGAGATTTTTGACTTCAGAGTCCATATGCACCTCTTTAGGCAAGGTCGAATCCTGGTCTGATGACCATGTAATATTCATCTTCCTAAAAATACATTCTTCATCTTTCCTATTCTTCACTGCTGCATCTAGAAATGAGACCCCCGATGTCATTCGTTGTTCCATACTGGAGCAGCTTCCTCTTCTAAAACATCATGGCATTCTTGAAGTGATTATGGTGACATTGGGTGGTCTTCTTCTATACCCATCTGACCCTGTTGTAGCTTCAATTCCTCTTTTATTTCTTTATATTCATCACTTGAAGAGTCCTAGATAACAATAACTTTCTCCTTCTTCAACTTGGGATTCAAAATTCTTCTCATATTCATACTGAGCTTATTTGTAGCTCTTGTCTTTGGCCTCCATCTTGGTCTTCTAGCTGCATGAGAGACTTCACATCTGCTTTAATATCAGGAGCTTACAAAATATTTTCATTTGTATTAGCTATAAGAGGTATTAAGGTTAAAATCTCTTTTTCAGGAACAACACTCGTCTTCAGCTCTATTGAACTTACAACTTCTTCAGGATTCGAATCAGTTTCCTTTTCCACTACTTTATATTTCAACATGTGCTCGTGCTCATCTTCAAACGCTTTCCCCTGTTATTTATCATCAAGGTTTTTGGATTCTTCTTGTGGATCAGTTTTCTGAGAGATACCTTGTCCTAAATCTCCATCCAAATCTCTTTTAATTTTTTTAATAAAACAAGACTGTTTGTTCGGCACAATTTTCTTCACATTCTGGTCCCGTTTAATCACAAACCCTGACCAAAAGAGAAATTGATCCCATCTCCGTATTTCCTTCTGAAAGACTGTACAAATGATCAATTTTATGAATCCATGATGGAATAATGATTGGTTTGTATGATCAGAATGTCCTTTGATTCTATTTGACATTTTCTATAGTCTTTTGAGAAGAAAGAATGGAAAATTCATCCTAGATTGTTGGTTCAAGTGCTGCAAAAACCTAACATGATATTTAAACACTGACACGAACCTGCCATCACATGTGATATAACTCTGTATAATTCCAATCACTTCTCTCCATTCTAGCTTAAAATTTGCTAAGTGAACCCCTTTGCTCCAATCTAGGGTTTCATTTCCTAGAAATAAGAAATCATTAGGGTTAAAATTGAAAGAAGTCTTCTTGAAACATGATTCTCCATCCATTGGGGCACTGGTGGCTTCAGCTACTAAACCTTCTGTGAGCTCAAAATTGAGAGTGTTAAACTTAACGGCATCATTGATGAGATTCTGAGAAAAATAATGTGAAACTTCATCATTAAAACTGGTGATCTTCTCGAAAAAACTAAACCACCCTGCTGCACTAAACAACGCTACACACTCTGGGAATTTCCTGGCCCAACTGGTGTTTGTGGGCTCCAACCTATTGATTTTTCCATTCTTTCCCATATCTCTACTGTAATTCTTCCAATTCACGTCTTTAGAAACTTCAAGAAACTTCAAACTATGTGTCTGCAACTATGAAATTCGTAACCCCAAACTTGAAATCGTGGCAGTTGAAATCCCCAATTTCCTCAATGATACTCACAACAGGTTTTTACATGTGTCATCATACACTGAACAAGAGTCTGGAAGTCTCCTATCATCATTGAATGCAATGGGCCATGTTCTGCCATCAATTGACCACACTCTTCTATGATTTCTGATTTCCGCAGTGCTCTAGTATATGCAGCTTGGACTCTTTGTTGTAGGAATGTCTCTACATAAAAACTTGGCAAACAAGCTCAACATGAAAGTTAAACTTTAGATATAATCAATTAGGAAAACATTCATAAGTATTTTGAGGACTTCATAAGGAAATGTAATACTTAATAAGCCACTAGCTAAAATATTAAGAAAGGATAAAATAAATTAAAACAATAACTGTAACATATAAATAAAAAGACAATCAAAGTCATTAAAATTTAAAATAAGGCAACAAGAAAAGCAAATAAGAAACAAAACATTTGAGAAACACCAGATAAGGAATCAGTACAATTTCAATCCTAACATCTCGCTCCTGCTGGGGATGAAAGCCTCCCTATGAGGTTTCAAAAACATGTAGACCAGTGCCTTCTGCAATCAAATTGAAACTTCCATGTTATTCTACAAACTTCACTTGGGTAATTGGAGTCTTTATTTCATCTATCTCACGCCGGTATATAAAATGAGTGAAATTTATTTCACCTTTAGTAACTGTAATTTGTTTTGAGGAATCGTCCATTCACTGGATTAGAGAATTCTTCACCTTCTAGAGTCTGCAGTATGAATGTATTATTTTCCAAGATCTTTGAAATTATAAAAGGACCTAGGCATAAACTATCAAATTTTCCATGATGACCTCTCTGATAATTTCTAGCATCCCATCTGAGCACCATGTCTCCAAAAGAAAAAGTATCTTCCTTTACCTTCCTGTCAAATCTTTCCTTAATCTTTTTTCTGTAAGCTTGAGCTTTTTAAGCTAGGGCTTCATGTTCCTATTGCAATTCAATCAATGAGAAAATCCTTCTTTGAATATCATTAGGATCTTCCTCACTATCCTGAAAAAACTTCATTACTGGAATACCTAATTGAATTGGAAAGACAGTATTAATACCATACACCGACTGAAAAGGAGACAAACCTATTGCTTTATTGGTGGTTATTCTATTTTCCTAGAGTGCCTACTTCAAAATTGAATCCCAATATTTCTTGTTCTAATTTAACAACTTCTTAATGCTCTGGATGATATTTTGTTAGGTGATTCTGCCAATCCATTCCCCTAGGGGTAATAGGATGTAGAATGCTTTAGAATAATTCCATTTTGCTCACAAAAAGTAACCATGGCCTTAGACTTAATGTAATGTCCCCTCCTATCATACTAACATGATAGAGAGGATGTGACACTAAATCCGGGCATCTAGCCCCATGAGCTTTTAACTAAGCAAGAACATAATATAAAAGAACATATGAGGTGTATAATTATAAGAAAAACACAACGGAAATAATTTCGGTAACACATCCATCATACATTCACGATATTCATCAAATAAATAATTGCAAAGTTAACACAAGAGAATACTTATCTTATAACAAAGTAGTCCCAAGCAACTGGCTATGCAACTGCAATGTTCCACCCAACCATAGGCCAGTTGTGATCATCAATATCTCCACACACTGCCACCCCCGAGCTGGGCATGATCTCTACAAGGAATCAGGGAACAACAGATTCACACATAGCCAAGCATACACCAAGATGAGCCAAGCCAATCTACAATTGGGTTTATCAGGCTGCTAGGAAATGGGAAGGAAGAATTGCTAAGCTAGTGAGCTCAAGCATAGAGCCAGGGATAACCTTACAAGATCTATCTAGCTTGGCACCCACAATACCTACACACCCAGCACAAGGGAGTATTATTTTCATTGTTGTACAGTCCCTCAAGCCATACCTTCCCCATCTAGTGCTCTCAGGGTGTGCATAGAAGAGTAGCCAGCCCTCTTGATCTTCTGGAGAGGTTGTTTCCCCCACTAGGTTTATTAAGCCAATTCTGTCCACTACCACTCCAAATCTCTTGCTCACAGATTCAAACCAAAACAGGGATGCACATAACAACAAAAGTATAAGTACTGGGCATGAAGAAATGTTTTTACAGTGAGATGCCCCGAGATGGGGTTTTCATTAGCTTCAGAAAAACGTGGGAAAACCCAAAAACAAAACTGGAAGATGGGGAACAACCCTGGGAAGCCAAATCCGTTTTTAGAAAAACGTCCGTGGACATTTTGGGGCAAAAACGGCCTCCATAATAGTCCCAAATCGTGGTCCTCCTCTCCCAGCCACTGTATAACACAAAAAAGAACTCACAGCCATGGAAAATGCAGGAGAAATGGTAAAAACGTGATGAGGAAAGACCCAGTAGTTCTGACTGCGTCAGAGAGGAAAGACTGACTGTTCAGAATGGCTTTGGGCATCATTTTGTGGGTGTTTTCTTTCCCAAGAAGCAAAAATACAAATTCCCAGGTTGATGGCTTGCCCATGCATGAAATTGGCTGCCATACCTCTTCATTCCCAAGGCATTAACTGCCTCAACCAATTTCTGGAAGAATTAAATGATTGGGTCCATAACCCAAAATGGGTAGTTGGTAGTTTATGGGTTTTCTCATTGACACATGGATTAACACAATTGGGTCAAGGGTTTGAATAACTTCCCTCCCTATTCCTTGTAGAATCATGCCCCCATCTCTTTGTTGCATTGCATAGCTAGTTGTGGGTTTTTCATTAAAATTTGTATTTACATGATGTCTTAATTTACATTGTGCATATCTAGCACAAGAGCCATAGGCATCTATTTTTAATTGCCGATACATAAAACGCTAAATCAATGGTGGGGCCTTGGCCTTGAGCTCCTCACCATGATCAAATAACAATATTTACATCGTTTACGATTTAATACAAAGGGGGTCAAAATGGGGACATTACACTTAAAAGCCTGTGCATTGTCAGTCAACAACTTCATAGTTTCTCTTAATGATTGTTTTAGGTTCTAGTATTAATTCCCTTCTTCATTAATCTCTCATAAAATTTTATGTACTAGGATCTTGTCACCAATTAATTTTTTTAGGAAAGAAACATGGAATATTGGATGTACATGTGAAGTTGGTGGTAACTCCAATTTATAAGCCATACTTTTAATCCTTTGCAACACTTTTTAGGGACCATAGTACTTCGATGCTAATTTGTTTTCCTCCTTTTTCTACTTGAGGGACATATTTTTGACATATGGTTGTAGCCTAAAAAATACCCTATATCCCACCTCAATTTCCCTTTCACTACAATGTTGATATACATGTTGTTACATCCTATTATGTGTTATAACCAAGCTATCGTTCAAGAAATGGAGAACTTCTTGTTGGTGCTCTATGTGATGCTCCACTACTCTATCTAAGGTTCTAGCCATTGCATGGACAACTTGTTGGAAATTGTTCACTTAAATAAGACTTTCTAGATGCCTAGTTTCATAATCAACTTCAGTGTGTTTGGTCTCTTTTATGTTTAACTATTAATTTGGTGAAGAATAGAGCATACAAAGAAGAAAGTGTAAGTCCAAGTGCAGGTCGGGAAAAATTGTTGGCCACAGTTTGCTTTGAAAATGTGTATCTCACGGCAGAAGGTACGGGCATCCCATGAGTGAAGATGCATAGTCCACTAAAGAGTAAGCTTGGGTGAACAAATCCTCAAGATGAAATCTAGGTGGTACTGCATGATTGCTCAAGTTCAGGGAAGCCTACACCACTAAATATTTTGAGTTGTGATAGTTGGTTTCAGAGTCCAATGTAGTTTGGAAGTGAAGTCTCAGCAAGCTCTTCACAATTGTCAAGGAACTGTAAACTAGTATCAAAACTAAAATGAAGTTATAAGCAATATCATTGAAGGTTTCGATCTAATTTAGTCGATCTAATTTTTAGCCATTTGAAGATTTATCATTGTTCAAAATCCATTTTTTACTGCAAAAATGGATTAATCCCCTTTGAATATCCATTTTGTAATCTCCATTCTTAACAACTTATATTTTTGATTGTGACAACAACTAAGAAAAAAATGTTGGAAAAAAACCCCCCAAAATAGTACAAATGATAAAAACCTTACTTTTTCATCCATCTCTTTATGAAGTCAACACTTCCTTTCTATACAGATTTTAATAATGGGAATTTTTTTTTTTAAATCCTATGTAAAACCAACATGACCATATTGCATAAAGAAAATTATGTTTTTGAGATCATGCCAATTGTGATTAATGGGATTCCCATTATGCCTCATGGGAAATGGAACAGATCTAGGTAAAAACCAACTAATCTTTAATTAATTCTTACATCTAGAAATGTCAGATTTAGTTTCCAAGGATGAACGACTAAAATGAAGGGTCTACATCAATGATTTCTATAGCCTCTTGTTTCTTGGTGGTGTCAAGAAAATATCTTGAGAGCAATAGAATTTGTAATGGTCCTGCATGTCTTCATTTTCACTAGAGCATGCATATTTTGTAGGGTAATGTTGGAGACCATCCCAATCTTGTTTAGAATGAAGACTCCTAGCTATCTTATGTGTGTAAACTTCCCCAAATTCTTCCACATGTTGTCCTCAGTTGGGATCTTGAATGCATAACATTTCCTTGTGTCTGCGATCTCATATATTCTAGATAGAGGATCCTTGTGATTATTTCTAGATCCATCAAGCAATTCAGACGGAATTGGGGTAGCCACTCCCCCACCCTCTTCTAATCATTCCTCATTTCCCTTGGAGGATCTATCCTTGACATCATCACACAACTTTGGCTTCTTCGATCTGTTGTCATGTCTGTTTTCTACATGAGAGGAAATACTCAGGACTTTTGGTTGAAGACCATGGCTAGAACTGGGGCCTAAGTTTTTCTCTAGATCCACTTGCTCCATTATCATATCACATATCCACATTATGTTTTCTATGGATGGGGCCGTCATATTTTCACTTCAAACCTCTCTACTTTTATCCTTATTATTACCCTGATTTTCCATTACCTTTCTTTGGCTATGGATTGGCCTGGTTTTCATGATTTTTTCCATCCTTCCTCTATCATTTGTTTTGTGAGTTAGGGATGCATTTTCCATTCTTCAAATGAATCTTATTTTCAAACCCAAACTCTCTCTTATTCTTTTTCTTACAAAAATGCTCGATCTTGATAACATATGAAAAGTATCTCCCAGTGAGAACACATCCAGGACATGTCCATTTTTGTCTGGATGTTCTTGTATAGGATACTATGGTCCTTTAGGACTAATTTTCATTTTGAGTTTATGATACCCAAATTTGAGTGCAAGGTATGGAATATACTGGTGAACTCCAACATCATCTAGTCTCTCTCCTGGTGTAGAGTTGTCCATCATAGTTCCCAACCAACTAGAGTTCATCCTTATCCGCATTGAAAAATGTTTCCCAAGTGAGTTCCATCCTATATATTTCAGACTCATATTTAGCATGCCTATCGTAGTATTCGTCACACCAATATTTCACATAGTAAAGTGATACTTTCCTTGTCATAATAATTTTGAACAAGGAAGTAACCCCCAAACATATTTATCCACTTCCCCAAATCATATGCATCTATTTGGCCTTTAAATAAGGGAATTTCAAATTTAATTTGTACCTTGAAGGAAGTCACACCTATGAAAAGGATGCTTATTGAATGTGTTTATGATGCTATCAGCTGTTGTTAGAGAATCTAGTGAAATTATCCATCATCTCGTTCCTCTGTCATGCGAGGGATTCCTTGAGCAACAAATTAATAGGATATCCTGCTATGTCATATCTATTGTTTACTCCCTCCACGTTAGGTTGATTATGCCGATGAGAGGGGTTATCCCCAATCTCAATTAGTTTGAAACCCAACTCTTGATTTCCATATATCGGTGGGGACATGTACTTAGAAACAACAAGAGCATATTTCTCTAATAGAAGTGATTGAGATTATTTAGAGAAAGAAATGAGGGTGTAAATATAAAATGGAAACACACACAAATATTTTGCAAAAAGCGCAAAATTACAATAAAACACAAATTATATTAATAAATGGAATGGAAAAACATTGTAAACTACAAATCAATACAAACTAGCTTAAACAGTGCTATCTTATATATGAAGAGAGATGTGTTGGATTCACTCATTCACAAGAGGTGATTAAAAAGAGATAAATAAGGTCCTTTTATATTAAACATGAAGAGGAAAAAAACCCTACATTCCAAAAAACTATCCCAAGGATATGAAGCACCGAAATTATTTGTGGGACTTGATGTGGTTAATTGATACATCAAATTCCCATATACACAACTTCGGCATATGCTCTTTGTTTGAGGTGCACAATAACTGATTAGGAATAACTAATTGAGAATTAAAACATTTAACTAGGGATGTGGAATTCCATGGAAACCCTTGGCCTCTCGATTGGCTAGAAAACACCTTTTAGGGCCTCAACATGGCACCAAAAATTTGGTACCTAAAAAAACATAAAAAAATTCCAAGAAGATGTAGATTTGTGGTAACTCAGTGGAACAAGTGGGTGTCCACACGTGTCCACCTAGATCGAGTGTATTTCTTATGTTTTGATGATAAACAACATATGTTGGATCTACTTTCATTGATTCTGCGAATTCTCAAAAGGATTCTTGAGGATGACAAAGAGACATATGATTTCAACGTAGTAGATGTCGCCATTTCCCATGTTTTTGTCTCTCTTTAAAAGATCATAATAAATTTGCATCTTGATTTGTACCTTGAGATTCTTGCCGTTGTTTTGCATAATATTAGATCACTAACTCTAATGGAAGGGTTTGAGATAAAGTGGAAATGTGGAAAGGATATAAGTGCATCTATCTGATTGGAAATGAATTATGTTCTAGAGCAATTCAAGCTCTCATCTTCCTTGACCAAAATTCATGGCATTAAGTTGGATACAAGATCGAGAAGCATTGCTACACTTTGAAAATATGTAAAAGTATTAGAACTTCATCATCCTTCAAATCCAACAAACATTGACTGTGACCTTCCATTGCAAAGAATATTTGGGATGAGCAAAATAAATTTTCTTTTATATCATGTTATGCAATAATTTCCTGTTAATAGTATAAAATATCGAATAAAGAGTACTGCACTCCTTAATAATGAAGAAAATAGATAAATAAAAAGGCTCATTGAGGAAGAAACCTCCTTATACAATGTACTAAATACAAAAGAAAAGATGAGATGACAATATTCCAAACTAGATCTCATTGGTGTGTGTGTGTGTGTTGTGTGTGATAATGGGTACCATTACCATTCTAGAGCCTACATAATTAGGGTTGTATATGAACAAAAAGGATAACACTAAGATGATAATAGAAATATAATGTCACAATATATAGGGATTAACATGCCCCTTCCCTTAATACAAGTGTTTTCCTCAACACGTTATTAACTCTGGATGTTTCTATATTGAGAATCATCTTCTCATGTTGCCTCTTCTACTGTAAATTTCTTCCACTTCATGAGGTACTGAGTAATTTCTTGACTTCATAGTTTATCTCAATTATTATTTCAAGTTCCAGTATTAATTTCATTTCTTCATCAATATCGAGTAAAATTGTTTGGACTGGGTTCTTGTCACCAATTACATTTTTTAGGAAAGAAACATGGAAGGTTGGTTATACACGTGAAGTTGGTGGTAAATCAAATTTATAATTCATACGTTTAATCTTTTGTGACACCTTTTAGGGAACATAGGACTTTGATGCTAATTTGTTTTCCTTCTTTTTCTACTTGAGTGCCATATGTTTGAAAGATGGTTGTAGCCTAAAAATTACCTGATCTCCTACTTCAAATTCCATTTCACTACAATGTCGATATGCTTCTTGTTTCATTCTGTTTTTGTTATAATCAAGCTATCCTTCAATAATTGGAGAACTTCTTGTCGATGCTCTATGTGATCCTCTAGTGCTCTATCTGAGGTTTTGTTGATTGCATGAACCACTTGTTGTAAATTGTTCACGTAAATAAGACTTGTTAGGTGCCTTCTTTGGGAACTGACCCATTGCTTTTTGTCTCCTTGATCTTTAAATGTTAATTTGAATAAGTATAAAGAAGACACATAATCAAATGTAAGTTCAAGTGCACATCGATAAATGTTGTTGGGAACAATTTTCCTAGAAAATGGGTATCTCATCGTAGAAGGCATGGGCATTTTGTGCGTGAACAGTTGTAGTCCATTGAATAGTAACCATGGGTGACCAATTCGTCGAGATGAAATAAAGGTGGTACCACATCATCGTTGAAGTTCAGGGAATCCTACAACACTAAACATTATGATTTGTGATAATTGGTATCAGAGTCTAATGTAGTATGGATGTGTTGTTTTGGGAAGATCTTCGCAACTGTCAAGGAAGTGTAAAATAGTATTATAACTAAAACCAAACTATAATAAATATCATTAAAGGTTTCGACATTGACAAACAAAGGGTGTGGAACATGATCTTGCATAAGGTAAAATTTGGGTGCATGTAGAATTCATTGGGAGTGCACACAAAAGACTAAACCAATAAGGAGAGGTGTGCCCAGAAAATAGTGTTCCTGGGACATAATGAATCGATAGAGGTGTTCCTAGAAAAAAACACGCCCAGGAAGAAGCATTCCCATAATACAACACCTAGGTGGAAGTGTGCTTGGAAGATAGAAGACCTCGAAGGAAGTAATCCCAAGAGTTAAAGTGCATTGGAAAAGACATGCCCATTTGTAAAACACAACGTCAACATAGACATGCTCATCAATAGAACAAGTATGGTTGTAGACATGCTGAATTGTAGAAAAATTTCCATTGGGAGTAGTCAATGAACACGACGACAGACATTAGCGAATTTCGAATAAATTAATATTAAGGGTGTTGAAAGCTATAGGTGACATATCAGTAGGTAAGAAAATTTTTGGATGTGATTGAGAAGGTTGAATCATGATGCAGGGGAATTGGGGCCTAGGAAGATCAGTCGAAGTTGATCGACATGAGGAGACCGACCAAAGGGAGTGCCGACGACTACTGGTGTAGAAGAGAAGATTAGCGGTTGAAGCCAATAAGTCGAGCAGGAGCAGTTGGTATGCAACCAACTGAAGCATTGTCGACAGGAGGAAAGACGTCGAGAGTCAACATGTCAATGGTCGACAGACGACAGTCAATAGTCGACATGTGAATGTTGACAAGTGACAAGTTTCTGTGGAGTCGCAGTAAGGATGACATGTTGTCAGACCACAACATCGACAAGTTGGGCATGAGCCAAGCGAGGAGTACAGGGGGGGAATGGCAAAGCATAAGCATAGAGTGTATCCTTCAGGTGAGTCGAAGATGACAGAGGACAGTATGGCTAAGACGATGGATTACTGTAGCCTGTCAAAAAAATGCATAGAAAGTCAAGGAGAGTACTTGGCAACAGTTTGGGGTTGCTAAGGAAGTTAATGGCAGTTATTGCACGTGATTGAATACATGACAAATTTCACCACAGGTGGAGGTTATGCAGCAAAACAAGGGCGCTGACAATTGCAGGTCTACAGGATCATGGGAAGATTATCTGACAGAGGATGTGTGTCTCGGGGTCGGAGTGATCTCGGGAACAATAGCAACAACAGGGTAGAAGCCCAGAAAGATGGGATCAGTGGACAAAATCTTGGCAGAGAAAGACGTGAGAGGAGCCTAGTAGATTGGATAGAAAAGTCACACATATACAAAGCTGAGGAGATCGAGCCATAGATTAGAGTTATGCAGCGAACCAGAAGAGGGTTAGGTCGATACACTAGGAGAACAAACAGTTACTTCCATGTTGTAATAGCTAAGTTCGATAGTTAGGTAGTTATTTCACTTCTTTGCACTTGGCATTGTAACCGATTCAGAAAAGTAATATAAGCCAACTTATGGCATGTTGTTTGCATATTGTCTATGTGAATGTGACTATGGTGTGTATGGTTAAGCAAAAAACTTATTGTATAAGGTTCCTTGCTTCAGTTGGTATCATATCCATAACATCCTGAGATTTGAAGGATGGCCATATCAGAGAGGGAAGTGAATTCCTGTGTGTAGAATAACGTCAATTGATATTGAGCTTGCAAGTGCGTTGAACAACTCCAGCTGAGTTTGGGTAGAGTTGTACAATACTTGTTGAAGTCCGATTGCGATTGGACAAAGTGGGAATTTCAGCTGAGGTTGAAAATGGCTCACAGAGGTGTTAACATTTGAGGTGTTGGATGAAGAGCACGTGGTGTAGCAGTCACAGTTGATCGTGAAATGTTCGACGAATGCATCTGAACAATGCGAACTTTGAAAAATGAAGTCGCAGCGATTAAAGAAAGCCAAAGGCGTGGTTTTATTACTGATGCGTTAGACCACATCGACGAGGAAGTTGAAGAGGTGGAACCAAGGGAAGCAGCGAAAGATGAACTAGAAGAAAAAGGGATCAAACTTCTGACAGATATGAGAGGTTGGGAAAAGATAGATGTATGTACCTACTTAGGAAGTCTAGATCCAGAAGACTTGATCGACTGGTTTAGAGAGATGGAGAAATACTTTGAGATAGAGCAGATCGAGGATCCTAAGAGGGTTAAGACTGCATGTATGAGGTTGAAGGGTCATGCCTCATTATGGTGGGACAATGTACATGCTGATAGAGTCAAGAAGGGTAAGGAGAAAATCATGTCTTGGGATAGGATGGTTTCCAAGATGAAAGGAAATTTATTGTCGAACGAGTATGTAATTTCTTTGTTTAGGAAGTTGCAGAACTTTCGACAAAAAGAGATGACTGTGAAGGAGTACACAGAATATTTATATAGATTGTCGATAAGGTCGGGCCAGAACGATGAAGGCGAAGAAGCTGTCGCTAGGTATGTGAACGGTTTGAAATATGCCATTCGGGATGAATTGAGCATGTCAAGATTCAGAGTAGTGGGTGAAGACTACCAATTATCTCTGGAGGCAGAAGAGAAACTATCGAGGAAATCCGCAGTGACTAGAGGTATAATGGCCAGTCGGGGTGCGAAGATTGTTTCTGTGAAAGGCCAAAGTAGCAATTACAGGAGGGAATCTATCAAAGAAATTTGACATGTAGAAGGTACATCGACAAGGGAGAAAGCACAAGAAAATCGATGCGATGGTCGAGGAACACGCGGTCGAGGTGCGTATGATCGAAGTGGTCCATCCGACAGAAAAGGAGCTAACAGACCAGCCATAATCTATTACAAGTGTTGTGGAGTGGGACCAAAGGCATATGAATGCCCAGAGAACCTACATGCTGCAAAGGAGTCGAATTCGAGATGTCGAAGGGATGAACAAGTCGAAGAGAGGGAAGAGTCGGCATCCGACAGCAATCAGGATGAAAGGAAGAAGAATCAAAACTTGATGGTCACAAGAACATTAGTTCAAGAAGACCGACGCAACGAGAAAGAGTCGTCACAGCGAAAGGCGATCTTTCGAACTAAGGTGAGAATCGGTGAATGGCGTTGCAAGACCATAGTTGATGGTGGAAGCACCGAGAATCTTGTGTCGATAGAGGTCATTGACAGGATCAGGTTGAAGTGTCGAGAACATCCACACCCATACAAGATCTCATTGTCGTAGAAAGGACACCATGTGAAGGTGACCAGACAGTTCCTGATTATCTTCAAGGTCAGGAAGTTAGAGGACAGCATACTGTGCAACATAATCCCAATGGATGTGTTCCATCTGTTGTTAGGAAGACCATGGAAATATGATCGGAAAATGATCTATGATGGTTGAGCCAACACAGTCATAGTGTGGAAGAATGACGTGTAGAGGAATCTTAAGCTAAAACTAGAGGTGTAAGCCGACGGTAAGAAGGGCGAGAGCAACTTTTGGGAGAAGTGGGTGCTGATGTGTTCAACAAAAGAATTCGTCGTGGAAGGGTAAAAGCAATCAGGATGTTTTGTGATCATTCAAAAAGGACCATGTGTCGAGAGGGAGACAATGGAGAAGATTCTTATCAAAGTTGGAAAGATGCTAGATGAGTTTCGAAGCATAGTAATCAATGAGACACCGACGGGATTTCCACTGACAAGAAGCATTTCCCATCAGATCGACTTAATTCCAGGGTCAAGTTTTCCAAACAAAGCACTGCATAGGATGAGTCCGATAGAAGCTCGGGAACTCAATTGATAGGTCCAAGAATTGCTAGACAGAGGGTTGATCAGAGAGAGTCTAAGTCCGTGCACAGTACCAGTGATATTAGCACCAAAGAAGGGTGGAGAATGGAGAATTTATACAGACTCCAGAGCTATCAACAAAATCACAATCAAGTATCGGTTTCCATTGCCAAGAATTGATGACTTGATGGATTGTTTGAGTGGAGCGAAGTACTTCACGAAGATAGACCTAAAGAGCGGTTATCACCATATTTGGGTTAGAGAAGGAGACGAATGGAAAACAACAATGAAGATGAAGGAAGGGGTGTATGAGTGATTAGTCATGCAATTTGGAATTAATAATTCACCCAGTACATTTATGCGATTTATGAATGAGGTACTGAATCCATTTTTGGGAAATTTTGTCGTAGTCTACCTAAACGACATTCTGATTTTCAGTCGAACCAAGACAGAACACGTGGGGCACATTTGACAGGCATTGCAGAAGTTGCAGGAAGAGAAGCTGATGGTGAACCTAAAAAAAAGTTTCTTCATGAAGGAAGAACTGGTGTACCTGGGATTCGTAATCTCGGGTAAAGGGTTGGTGATGGACCCAAAAAAGGTGAAGGAGATATTGGATTTGTAATGTCCCCATTTTGACCCCCTTTTTTATTAAATCGTAAATGATGTAAATATTGTTATTTAATCATGGTGAGGAGCTCAAGGCCAAGGCCCCACCATTGATTTAGTGTTTTATGTATCGACAATTAAAAATAGATGCCTATGGTTCTTGTGCTAGATAGGCACAATGTGAATTAAGACATCATGTAAATACGAATTTTAATGAAAAACCCACAACCAGCTATGCAATGCAACAAAGAGATGGGGGCATGATTCTACAAGGAATAGGGAGGGAAATTATTCAAACCCTTGAGGCAATGGTGTTAATCCATGTGTCAATGAGAAAACCCATAAACCACCAACTACCCATTTTGGGTTATGCACCCAATCATTTAATTCTTCCAAGAGTTGGTTGAGGCAGTTAATGCCTTGGGAATGGAGAGGTATGGAAGCCAATTTCGTGCATGGGCAAGCCATCAACCTGGGAATTCATATTTTTGCTTCTTGGGCAAGAAAACACCCACGAAATGGTGCCCAAAGCCATTATGAACCCATAGTCTTTCCCCTCTCACGCAGTCTGAACAACTGGGTCTTTCCCCATCATGTTTTTCATCATTTTCCTACATTTGTCCATGGCTGGGAGCTCATTTTTGTGTTACATAGTGGATGGGAGAGGGGGACCACGATTTAGGACTGTTATGGAGGCCGTTTTTGCCCCAAAATGTCCATGGATGTTTTTCTGAAAATGGATTTGGCTTCCCAGGGTTGTTCCCCATCTTCCAGTTTCGTTTTTGGGTTTCCCACGTTTTTATGAGGCTAATGAAAACCCCATCCTTGGGCATCTCACTATAAAAACATTTCTTCATGCTCAACACTTATACTTTTGCTGTTATGTGCATCCCTGCTTTGATTTGAACCTGTGAGCAAGAAACTTGGAGTGGTAGTGGATAGAATTGACTTGATAAACCTAGTGAAGGGAGTAACCTCTCAAGAAGATCAAGAGGGCTTTGGCTACTCTTCTATGCACACCCTGAGAGCACTAGATGGGGAAGGTATGGCTTGAGGGACTGTACAGCAGTGAAAAGAATACTTCCTTATGTTGGGTGTGTAGGTATTGTGGGTGCCAAGCTAGATAGATCTTGTAAGGTTATCCCTGGCCCTGTGCTTGAGCTCACTAGCTTAGCAATTCCTCCCTTCCATTTCCTAGCAACCTGATAAACCCAATTGTACATTGGCTTTGCTCATCTTGGTGTATGCTTAGCTATGTGTGAGTCTGTTGTTCCCTAGTTCCTTGTAGAAATCATGCCTAGCTCGGGGGTGACAGTTGTATCAAGAGGTTGATAAGCACAACTGGCCTATGGTTGGGTGGAACGTTGCAGATGCTTAGCTGGTTGCTTGGGACTACTTTGTTAAGATAAGTATTCTCTTGTGTTAACTTTGTAATTATTTATCTTATGAATATCTTGAATGTATGATGGATTTGTTATTGAAATTACTTCCGCTGTGTTTTCTTATAATGATACATTCCATATGTCTTTTTATACTATGTGAATGCTTACTTAAAAGTTCATGGGGCTAGATGCCCAGTTTTAG
Organism: Larix kaempferi; assembly: GCA_027924585.1. Lineage (NCBI taxonomy): Eukaryota > Viridiplantae > Streptophyta > Pinopsida > Pinales > Pinaceae > Larix > Larix kaempferi. Next base: position 90,654 of record BSBM01000665.1, on the reverse strand, counting down.
CATCACGTCCTCTCTATCATGCTGGTATGATAGGAGGGGACATTACAGGATTGGCCTGAACCGACAAGTGCGACTGGAGTGAGGAGTTTCCATCGACTTGCCACTTTATCCAGGAATTTCATCAGGGGATTCGATCGGATCTATGCACCATTGATAGAGTGCATGCAAAAAGGGGAGTTCAAGTGGATGGAAGATGCCGAGCGAGATTTCGACAAGTTGAAGGAAAAGGTCGTTGAGAGCCCAGTGTTAGTGCTCCCATATTTCGACAAAGTTTTCTAGGTTGATTGCGACGCAAGCAGAATAGAAATTGGAGCCGTTTTGAGCCAGGAGGGCCAACCAATTTCATTCTTCATGGAAACATTGGATGATGCGAAGCAAAAGTATTCCATCTATGACCAGGAATTTTATGCTATTGTCCAAGCATTTAAGAAGTGACATGTCATGTCCACAAATTTTCCTATGGTCCATGGGGATGATTTTAGCCTAAGTCACCTAGGCAGTAATTAAATAATTAATGGATGGATGAAGTAAGATTCCTAAGGGTAAATTTGAGGAATTAAATGGACAAGGAGGCCCCCCCATGAAGTTATTAACCCCCAATTCAAGTGCTAAGGTGATTTATTAATTAATTGAGAAATTAATTAATTGGGGAAATTTTGAGGCATTACACCTTATTGATTAATTAATTACTAGATAATTAATTAATTGCTAAGTTAAATTATTTCTGAGTGGTATTATTTTCATTTAAATAATTATTGCTAATAAATGTGCCAAGTGGTTGATGACTCGACCAATAAATTCGAATTGGTAAGTGAGCAAAACTTGCCTAAGTGATGAAACTCAGAAAATCAAGGAATTACTTGGAGTAGAAGTCAAGTAAGCACTAGAGTCCAAAAATGTTGCCAAAAATGAGAAAAGAGGTATATTTCTGGAAAAGCAGCATAAATCCAGAAAGCAGGAAAGTTCAGAAAAGAAAGAAAGTCAGAAAAAGAGGAAAAAAGAAGGAAAGCCAAAGCAAAGCAAAGCAAGGAAAGTATGTCCACTCATGGGTGACCTATTCTCACAGGTCACCAAGCTAAGTAACTTGCTCAATAGGTCAACAGGAATTCTATTTAAGAAGGTGTCCAACTTCATTCAAGAACTTTTGATCATTTGCAATTTCGGTTTGAGAGCCCTAAGCCTCTCTAGTTGAGTGATGTGCCTCAGCAAGTTTGCTTGGGAGATGTGCCCCAAGGCCATGTGAGTTACTTATGAGTGTTATGCAGGTCCAAAACATGATTCTACAGCCAATAAAATTCATATCAGTTCATCTTTGAAGTCACACAGTCAGTTCGAAGAGAACATCTCTCATTCAGTGAAATTCTAGCTAGTTTTGGTGAAGTTTCTCAAGTTGAAGATGAATGCTCCAGTGAATGTGCCCAAGAATTGATGGATTGTTGGTTCAGACATATGTCCAGCCAACAGTGATGTCCAATATCAGAAATCATTCTCAGAACTGATCGATTATCTTCTTCTCATTCATTCTCATAACCACAGCTAGATTTGGAGGTGTTTTCCCTATAAGGAAGAGAAGATTTGGGGGTAGCTCTCCATACTTTTTCCAGAGGCTCAGTTGAAGCCATATCCTCTATTTCAGACCTGTTGAAGATCCGATTACACCTTTAGAATAGAGATTGGATCATTACTTCTCTTTTTCCATTCATTATATGGCTCTATGAGGGGGTTTCCTAGCCCATAATACATTGTATTAAGGAGTTATTAAATGAGTGCAAACTCAATTCAGTGAGTAACATTTCAACCTGCTGCTGCTAATTACATTATATCAGAGCACTCTAATCTTTCAGAACATATTTTTACACTTAAATAAAGTCAATACTTAATTCAAAATAGAAGACTAGCTCATTGAGCATTGTTTAATGACTAGTTTCACTAAAATGACTGTCAAATTTGTTCTAAATGTCAGATTTAATTTTAGTTAGTTTTAGAAGGTCAATAACACATCATATTAGCTATATCAGTCCCTAATTAAAGGATTTGGGAGGATTCAACCCATGTTTGTAAAGATTGCATTTTGACTAGTTATGTCATCCCGGTAGGGCCTAAAACTTCCAAACCACTCCTACTCTTCCCAAATTATTTTGAATGTTTCTCATTGTGTCCATTGAACCTATTTTACTTTCATAACTCATTTTTGTACTCACCCAGTCTAGTAAGCATATGGTGGTGTGCCTAGGAAGCTTTGTTGTAGGCTTCAGCGCTAGCTGTTGTCTGAAACATAAATGGCCCCAGTGCTTTGTGCTTAGGACTCTCCCTCTGATATTAATATTTTCTGCTGCACATTTCCCCATACAAATTCCAAAACTTAAATTTCATCCCACCATCCTCATATTCAGTCTCCATCCCCCTCACTAACATCCTGCTCGGTTTGAAAAGATTGTTAAGAAATTATCCAGTGAATTTTATTAAAATTTATGAAGTTGAGTTAATATATTAGTTAAATACTTCCAAGGATATTACAGTGGTATTAGAGCACTTTCCGTGGCTCAACCTGTGGAAAGTTAGTCTCAGTGGAAAAGTAGTTCAGCACTATTTTCAAATTGTAGTTGTGGAATTAGTTCCATGTCATGGAAGATTCAGACTTTGAGTTGTATGAGGAGGAAGATTAATTTTATGAAGAGTATGATAAATATGATGAGCAGTATGAAGAATACTGCAGACAGTATGAGGAAGAGAATCCCAAAGAAATACCTTCCACAAGCATCTCCTATGAGATCATGATGGGGAGAAGAGACTATGGTTATTTTGATAGCCCTATTCAGGAAAAATTTGCATGTTCCACAGTCAAAGGTCAACATCCTATGGAAGATTTAATGAAAGATATGAAAACTTTATTAGATGCATGTGACTTCACAAGAATTTTTGGATCCTCTTCAAGAAAATCCTCCAAGAATCTTCATCCTAAGACAACCAAGGAGAAACATGACCCAAAGCCCAATCAGGAGATTGTTGACAAAATGGAAGAAGAATCTACTGCAAGATTCTATGATGAGAATCTCAATATCATCTCGGATGAGATTGGTACTGTTAGGGGTGTTGAACCATATTTCGGATCAAATCTAAAAGTAGAACATAAATCGGATCCAAAGACACCACATGAGCTTCACAAGGTAGTAGAAATTGACCACACATCAGTTAGATGTGAACTAGTAGAATCAGTGGTAGAACAAGGCACCATAACCCCACCCATCAAAGAGAGAAGCATGATGCAAAGGAATGGACCACTTTCATATTTTTGTACTAAATTGTGTCATGATGATGTTGTAGCCACATCAGAAGACAATTACTGCATAAGGGATTCCCTGGATGTTGAGTTTCATATCCTGGGTCATAAGGGTGAATGTAGTGACCAAGCTGAATCACTAGAAGGGTGTTTGTAGGATGCCTACATGGACGGAAGATAATCTACTAAGGAATGTTTTCAGTGTGATGAAGCATCTAAATATGTGTACTCTCACATATATGTGGGGGACATGGAGATTCCCATTGATGAAGGTGTTGTGGGTGCAATATCCATGGGGAAAGAAAAAGTTCTGGCAATAACAGAAACTGAAAATGAGAAATTGATGGAAGGCCAAAACACCAACACTCCACCTCATAAGGAGGATTACATGACACCTCGTGAGTTATTAAATTCTAATTTTTATGTGTCATTATTTCAATCTGTTATGGCAGCCACTTCTAGTAAAAAGTTCAGAGTGGTTGAGCTCCCTAGTGATGAGGTTCAGAATTCTAATGTCAAAAATAAATGAAATGAGAAGGATGGAACTTTGAGAGAAGATCTTTCAGGTGTACCCAAGAGGAATGAGCAATTAATTTGCAGCCCAAATTATGTTGTTGAGGACCTAAGAGATGAATATATTGTAGAAACAATATATGGATCAGATTTCCAAACTTCGATTGCACTGCATAAAATCAATCTCGTGATGGAAAATGAAGGGGAGGAACATCTGCAAGAACCTCATCTTCTTGCAGGGTCATTGAATATGGATGAACAAAAGATCCAAGAGGCCCTAAAAATTCTCCATGACACTCATTCTTCAGTGTCGAGTTTGTGTTGGGAAGCTGCTTTAAGGGAAGATCAATATCTCTTTGCAGCCATGGAGAATATCCAGAAAGCAATGTCCACAATCAAAGGTAATTTCTCACAGTTGCTTTCAAATAAAGATTACATGTTTGAGCTTGTTGAATTGTTGCAGGATGCATCATGGCATGATGAAGAAAGCATTTGCAGATATGAAAAAGAGAACTATAAGCTCAATGATGAATTGATGGCCACCCAAGATTCTTTGAGAAGCACTCAAAGTGCCCTCCAAGAATCTAAGACAGAGATGTTGCTACTTCATGAAAAGTTGCAAAGATCCTCCCTACCCTCCTACAAACCATTCAGTCAATTTCATTGGGGTGAAAGAATTCATGATCATAAGGAGGAACCTCATGAGATGGTGGATCACGAGGATTATTTATCTTTACATGTGCTTGAGGAATGTGCAGAATAGTCTGATGAAAACCAAGCACCCGATCATTTCCTAAGGGAAATTGAGTTGTTCCTTGGAAACAATCACTCTCCCATGGAAAAGTGGGATGAGAGCACCCAATTTGGGCCAGCCAATAATAATGAAGTTGCAGCCATAAGTATGATTACTGAAGGTTGCATACATACAAAGAAGGTTCACAATCCTTCCCCTCATGTCATGGATTCAACAATAACAATGGGGAAAGAACAGTGGGTGAAGAAGTTTTTCTTGTTGATGCCACATGTACCACAGGTAGATCATGATATGCTCCTATGGGAGATAGATCTTATTGTAGCAGAGATGGCTGATTTCAGCTCATGTGAATCAGCAAGCAGGATCGCGGATTCACCCACCAGATGGATGGATAGAGGTCTCACTAGAAAAGAAAATCTGGAAGGTAAAAAGTTCACTTGTTTCTGCAATAAATTGCTTATTATAATTGACATTGTCTTGAATTGTGAGCAACAACAAAAGTATTTTTTGCGGCCATTTGATGTCACTCATCCACATAAGGATTGGGTGAAAGATTACTGGACAAGGATGAAACTTCCTTGCAAAATTTTTTATGCCTATGGTCAAGGGAAGGCAGCTAAGTAGGCAAGTTGCCAAGTTAAATTAACGAAACATTTTACTTGTAGATATTGGCCTATGTGGAGGGAATCCACATGCTGGGAAGGATGCTTGAAATTTTTCTCCAATGGCAGAGAGTTGAGCTATTGGATGTTTTCACTGGAAGATACATTCTACTCCCCACTTGGTTTGGTTGGAAGCAATGCCCTAGCAGTTATTCCTCAGATGAAAAAGCACATGTTTGATGACAGATTCTTTAAAATTATTCTAATGATGAGGAAAATGGAGTTGATACTTCGGGATCCTGGCATACACTTGATTGATAGATTTCCAAAGATGACAGGAAAATTCTGCTCCTTGCAGGAGAAACAGTGGGACCCAGGAATTCTACTAAGTTATCTTGAGGGGGTTAAAATTCCATTCATTTGTTGCCTAATGGAAGATATAAATTACAGGACACTTTGTTTTACATAGACATTTTTCCTGAAGGTCCAAGTAATTTACAGATTGTTCAATGGATGGGGGACAATGATAATCATAGTTGGTGCAGAAGAAGCTTGGTGGAATCCTGACATTGCTTGAGGACAAGCAATATTGGGAAGGGAGGACTATCATGTCCCCAAATTTTCCTATGGTCTATGGGGATGATTTTAGCCTAAGTCACCTAGGCATTAATTAATTAATTAATGGATGGATGAACTAAGATTCCTAAGGGTGAATTTGAGGAATTAAATGGATAAGGAGGCCCCCCCATGAAGTTATTAACCCCCAATTCAAGTGCTAACGTGATTTATTAATTAATTGAGAAATTAATTAATTGGGGAAATTTTGAGGCATTACACCTTATTAATTAATTAATTGCTAAGTTAAATTATTTCTGAGTGGTATTATTTTCATTTAAATAATTATTTCTAATAAATGTGCCAAGTGGTTGAAGACTTGGCCAGGAAATTCGAATTGGTAAGTGAGAAAAACTTGCCTAAGTGATGAAACTCAGAAAATCAAGGAATTACTTGGAGTAGAAGTCAAGTAAGCACTAGAGTCCAAAAATGTTGCCAAAAATGAGAAAAGAGGAATATTTCAGGAAAAGCAGCATAAATCCAGAAAGCAGGAAAGTATAAAAAGCAGGAAAGTTCAAAAAAGAAGGAAAGTCAGAAAAAGAGGAAAAAAAGAAGGAAAGCCAAAGCAAAGCAAGGAAAGTATGTCCACTCATGGGTGACCTATTCTCACAAGTCAACAAGAATTCTATTTAAGAAGGTTTCCAACTTCATTCAAGAACTTTTGATCATTTGCAATTTTGGTTTGAGAGATTTGAGCCTCTCTAGTTGAGTGATGTGCCTCAGCAAGTTTGCTTGGGAGATGTGCCGCAAGGCCATGTGAGTTTCTTATGAGTGTTATGCAGGTCCATAACATGATGCTACAGACAATAACATTCATATCAGTTCAGCTTTGAAGTCACACAGTCAGTTTGAAGAGAAGATCTCTCATTCAGTGAAACTCTAGCTAGTTTTGGTGAAGTTTCTCAAGTTGAAGATGAATGCTCTAGTGAATGTGCCCAAGAATTGATGGAGGGTTGGTTTAGACATATATCCAGCCAACAGTGATGTCCAAGATCAGAAATCATTCTTAGAACTGATCCATTCTCTTCTTCTCATTCATTCTCACAACCACAGCTAGATTTGGAGGTGTTTTCCCTACAAGGAAGAGAAGATTTGGGGGTAGCTCTCCATACTTTTTCTAGAGACACAGTTGCAGCCATATCCTCTGTTTCATACCTGTTGAAGATCAGATTACACCTTTAGAACATAGATTGGATCATTACTTCTCTTTTTCCAGTCATTATATGGCTCTATGAGGGGGTTTCCTAGCCCATAAACATTGTATTAAGAATGAGCTATTAAATGATTGCAAACTTAGTTCAGTGAGTAAAATTTCTACCTACTGCTGATAATTACATTATATCAGAGCACTCTAATCTTTCAGAATAGAGTTTTACATTTAAATAAAGTCAGTACTCAATTCAGAATAGAAGACTAGCTCATTGAGCATTGTTTAATGACTAGTTTCACTAAAATGACTGTCAAAATTGTTCTAAATATCAGATTTACTTTCTGTAAGTTGTAGGAGGTCAATAACACATCATATTATCTATATTAGTCCCCAATTAAAGGATTTGGGAGGATTCAACCCTTGTTTGTAAAGATTTCATTTTGACTAGTTATGTCATCCCGGCAGGGCCTAAAACTTCCAAACCACTCCTACTCTTCCCAAATCATTTTGAATGTTGCTCATTGTTTCCATTGAACATATTTTATTTTCATAACTCATTTTTTTACCCACCCAGTCTAGTAAGCATATGCTGGTGCACCCAGGAAGCTTTGCGGTAGGATTCAATGGTAGCTATTGTCCGAAACATAAATGGCCCCAGTGCTTTGTTCTTAGGAATATGCCTCTGATATTAATATTTGATACTACACATTTCCCCATACAAATTTCAGAACTGAAAGTTCATCCCACCATCCGCAGATTCAGTCTCCATCCCCCTCACTAACATCCTGCTCGGTTTAAAAAGATTGTTAAGAAATTATCCAGTGAATTTTATTAAAATTTCTAAAATTGAGTTAATATGTTGGTTAAATATTTCCAAGGATATTACATGGTAGCATTATTTGTTTCCCAAGGAATTTGTGTTGTACAAAGATCACCAAGCAGTAAGGTATCTTAATACTCAGTCGAAGTTATATCAACGACACATGAAATGGGTCGAGTTCCTACAAGGATATACGTTCATGTTGCGACATAGGTCGGGAAAGTCGAATAAGGTTGTCGATGCGCTAAGTAGAAGAGTTGCATTGCTGAACATGGTGATAGTTCACACAACAAGAATAGAGTCAGTGAAGACGGAGTATGAGACTGATGAGGATTTTGCGAAAGGATGGGAAGCTTGGCGTGAACCATGGAGTGTCGACAGGACTCCATACTTGGATTATTTCATCCAAGAGGGATACCTATTCAAGGGACAACAGTTGTATATTCCCATAGGATCCGTATGAGAGAACCTAATCCGAGAGTTGCATAGCGGCGGATTAGCGGGTAATTTTTGCATCGACAAGACTAAAGCATTGGTCGAAGAAAAGTATTATTTCCCATGAATGGCGATAGATGTCAGAAATTGGATTCGAGAATGTAGAATTTTCCAGTTGGAAAAAGGGAAAAGTTAGAACATGGTGTTGTATACACCGTTTCTAGTACTGAATACCCCATGGGAGGACCTGAGCATGGATTTTGTGCTAGGATTGTCGAAGACGCAGCAAGGAAGCGAATCAATATTTGTTGTAGTCGACAGGTTTTCCAAAATGGCACACTTTATTCCATGTCGAAAGACAAGTGATGCCATAGGCATTGTTGTACAATTCTTCAAGGAAGAAGTCAGATTGCATGGGTTGCCTAAGAGTATCACGTTGAAGAGAGATACCAAGTGTTAACACCCAAATCGTACCCCCTGGTTGTGGGAGAGGGCAAGTCGGGGTAACCACTAACCACTTTGGACTTACGCTACTGACCGAACAAAGTCTGAGAGGGATCTCTCTACAAATCTATGAAAGATTGGAAATATTCACGGGCATCAAAAATGAACAAACAGACCAACCTTCGTTACTAAAAAATACTCAACTAAAACATGCATAGAAGGCCAGATTTATGATGGGACGAATTGTGCGAAAATGTTGGAGGGATAATCACAAGGAAAAAACAATTGGGCGATAGGGTTAAGGTATTACACATAAATCAGATAATAGTGCCATAGTGTGGACTACTCTAACAGAGGAAAGGTAGCCACCTGCTTGCCGTCATAAATATATTTTCTGGTGGTAAAGGAAGGAAATAAGAACAGACAATTGATATGAGCATCTAGTAAAGATGAATTCAATATCAACTTTAGTAGAAATATTGAGTGAATACCTAAGATAATAGCCAGAGCTTGTTTCAAAGAACTCTAAACTATTATACACTGATCTCAGGCATGAAATGAAAAACATAATGTAAAGGCATAACAAGAAACACATGCACATAGAAAAGAATAAAAAACGGACTACAAGTTAGAGCGACATAGGAATCTCTGCAAAACAGTCTACCATAGGCACTACACATTGTATTGATATGAAAATCTCAAAACCGGGCTCGCCCCTTATGACTTAGCCAAATGATTTTCCATCCCTTAATTATTCTATTACAATCCTTTTATAGGCTCTTGGCCTTGAATTGGTCTTTAGGAAATAAACAAAATTTCCCTGCCCCCTTGACAGCCCCAAATTTGGAATATTACATACGTGTCAAGTTCAAAACAGAATGACTAAGATGGAAAACAAAATACTATGAGTAGGATGCCACCTTACTTCGAAGTCTTCAATCGGCCTTGCGAATCAAAGAAGTCCTCTATCTTGAAAGAGCTGTCAACCTTTGATTCTTCTGTAGGAGGAGGAGGTGTCACTTCCTTGGTAGGGAGCACGAGATCATGGATGATCTCAGTGTCTTGCTGGATGTCTCCCTCTTCTTCAAGAATATCCTCTTTTCTCGGACGTCGAACTCTTTTGGACACTGGTTGCTTTTTGGGCTCCTCATCCTCACTCGCAGAGCTGGATTCCACATGTTCGAACTCCATGGGAGATGAAGGAGAAGGTTCTTCCGCCACCTCTGACCACATTGGCTCGGGCATGAAAACCACTCTCGATTCCTGCTCTTCATCCATGATACAATTCCAACTTAAAGATGCCCCAAGATGCTAGGTGTACCATCCTTTCTATATACCGATCCTGCACAACGGACGAAACAACCATACCCATAACTATTTTGATGATGACAGTGGCTATGTGTAGCCATAATCACCATGATAGCTTGATCGGACCTCCTAATCAAGTAACAATGATGCCCAAGGCCCAAACCGATCCGAGGCATGCTTGGAAAAGATCTCCATATAGACGGGAGAGCCCATGATGATGCTGAGATGGCCTCCAATCGTGCTTGCAATCACTTAGGAGGTAGAAGAGATGCTCTCTGAGGTGTCAGTCCACCTAGCCCTATCTACGTCATAAAAATTTTCATCACACCTCCTTCACACGTCGAATGACGCGGGTCACATCACCCTCGTAGCTTCTCAGGCAACCTAACGACTGCACAAGTAACTTTCCTTCTGCCCACACCTCTGTCACCTGCTGCTTCGGCCCCTTAACATTTTACCAACATTTTAACCGAAGGGAACTTGAGTCATACAAGAAGACAAAAGGCAACACAGAAAGAACCATCTTTCATGTTGAGGTCAAGTCTAAAAAGGGCGATTAAGGAGGTTTTCTGACTCTCCGACGAATTTTGGCGAAACAGGGCGACGACCGACATCTTTGGGAAGTCTCACAGACTCAGAGATCTGGGGCTTCGAGAAGCCATTACAAAATAGATTGGTCTAGTTCGGGATGAAAAAAATATAGGACCACTAGAACCTCCCGTGCTCGGCTATGTCCACAGGACCTTTGGACTTTTGCTAGTTTTGGCAATGAGAAGCCAAATTTCTTTATCAGGATGAACGTCCTATTTAACAGAACAACCTCTAACCTTGAATCTTGCCGGAGACGAGCTCTTCATTTGCCTTCTTGGCGACAAAATACATTTCCTTTTTCAACCTGCTTGCGACCAGAAACCCCTGTCCCAAACGGGCCCCGGGAAAATAAAAATGTCAACTTTACCCATTGACGACTATATATATCAATCTTGTTCACTTATCTTCTTGAGCTTATTGTTAGCTTCCTATCAATCCCAGCTGTTGATCTCTCACGTATTGACCTCCTCCGTCAGATCTAGTCTGCACTTTAATTGCTGATTTGACAACCCTTATTTGTCAGCCATCAGATCATTCCATGTATCTTAATCTCCACCGTCCAACCTGAAATGTCGCACCTTGACAAGTGGAATCGCATTTCTAAAAAATAGTTTTGCTTTACCGTTCATCCCCTTACGACCAGCTCTGGTGGTGACACCTGGAAAATGGGTTTTCCCATCGCGACCACCTTCCCATCTTTTCGACGTGCAATTTCCCGACGTGACGATCACCACGGGCCGTCGATCCTCCCAAGACCATCTACACCATTGATTTGGTCACATTGCACTTACCATTGTGGGACCCTTACCCTTTATCCGCATGAACCACCTTGGTCCGTCTTCGCCGTCCATGTGGCCAGCCACCTATCTTTAGGCCTTGGCAGTATTGCATGTCATTGAAATGGTATTGCTTATCATTTATCCCCCATGTGACATTTCCTCTGGGTACCATCTGTCTGGCAGCATTCCCCATCGCAACCACTTGTGCCTTCATCCCTCGCACAACTCGGCCATGCGACGATGAATGCTAGTCGTTGATCTTCCTCTTACGCCCATCCAATGATGGAAACTAGTGCGGTGGCTACCCTCCTCATTATTTCCTTCGGACTATAGACTTAGGCTCTTTTTGGGCTACTTTGGTCACATTTTAATGTTTTCTTCCCCACTATTTTCCCTTTCCTACCATATTTAACATCCCCCACCTCCATTTCTCTTATGCCCTTAGCACCTAGCTAGGGAAAACAAAGGCCATCTCTAGTTTTCACCAAGAAATTTTTGAGACATCCCTTTCTTCCACCATCTATCTATGCTGTAAAAATCAGCTGCTAACAACTGGCTCCAACTGGCGATGTTATCCTCCCTGCGAGATAGAAAAGAACCTCGTAGATCAGGTGCATAATCCATTGGGCGGCTCCTGCAAGAACATTTTTCTCGGTAGTCTACTTGGGAGAGTTTGCCTAAAACTGTTCATGGAAAAACCTATGGGGATTCGACTGTGTGGTGGATCCTGTGGTGACCTGAACCCCAACCAAATGCTTTGCCCTGCTGTAGACTGGAAACTTCTTGATATCAAAGCCAAAAAGTGAAGCTGTACATTCTGAAAAAAGACTAGAAATTGCTGCAAATTGGAATTTACTATTGAAGTTTGAAATGCCAAAATTTGAGGCTTATTTATATACAAACTACTTTACTTGAGGGGTTGAAGCTCTAGGTAATGAAAAAGTGCTAGTGTAACCAATCAACCAATTGACCCCTCAGGTGGGTCATCTCATCATCCTCAACTGATTCTTGAACCGCGAGGGTTAATGGTCCGAGGCAATGGAGATGGACGAGGATCCTTCGAGTGAAACCAGAACCCTTACTCCATCCGCGGAACTCTTCCATATATGCTGCCACTAGATCATAAAAAATACGGTACGCTCCACATGCCTCTTGCATCACAGCAGACCTTCTTTCAGAAGAGCCATACGGATGCCATTTAGTTTCTCTGATGCTTGTATCCAGCCCTAGGGTCGCATACCTCTGACAAACCTCCATCAAAAAATGAAGCCCATGCATGCTGAAACCCCCGCATGACTCGGTAGGACTGAAAAAACCAACTCCGGATGACTTTACTTCTGGGATGCTTTTGATCCCTAGGTTAAAAACTCAGTTTTGTTCTGGACTTTAAAAAGAATATTCACCCTATCCACCGAAACGGTCGAGAAAATGCCATTCTCCCTAAAACTTCGATTCCAGGCCTGATAGACTTGCCAAAAAATCCTGCGGCCTAGCCTCGTCTCCTCCAAACGCCTCGATCATCTGGTCGGCCGGTCAGAGATATTGGCCAAGCGCAACTACTTCTCTAAGGAGTCTATAATCATCTTCAGTAGAGGAGATGGATTTCGTATTAGAATTGCGCGAGCCACCTCGATCGCCCTCCAGCTCCTCAACTGTCTGGTCAACCAGTCCAGGGTGTACATTGGACCAAACAATTTCTTCAAGGACCCCACATATTTCCTCAAGGATCATATATTCTTCCTCGAGGTCTTTATAATCCTCTTCAAGGACTCGGTACTCCCTTTCAGCTCTGTTTTGAAACGTCGCCTCTGCTTACTGGGAGTCTTTATTCTGATGAATCCCAACAGTGGGTTTAGAGCTCGCCATTGGGTTTACCTCTTTTGCTGACCCTCCTGAATGGCGAAACTGGTCGTAGGGAGGCTTGCCTTTATCCCCTACTTCCGAGAAACCAATGAAGTATTCCGGGTGATCCTCTTCATAGTCATCATACTTAGGTGGATCGAGACCTTCATCAGGACGATCAGCAATAGGAGCTTCAACAGACGGACTGTCATTTACATAAATCCAACCCGGGTAACCTTCTTCTGGCACTTCCCCAAGCTGATCACCCCTCTATTGCTTATGGGAAAAATCTGCATGTGAGGTGAGCACTCCATGTTTGGGTCTATATTCAAATCTTATCTCTCTTTCCCTTCTTCCATCATTTTCTTGGCCTGATAGCTTCCCAGACATCCTGAGATTTTCTTCAACTTCCATTGCATCAACGAACATACGCTGCAGGTTAGAATACCTTCTCTCCAAAAGATGAAGAGATAAATCAGGAGGAAAAACAGCTGCATAGTGTAATTTTGCAGCGTTCTCCGAGGGCTAAATTTCCTTCGGCATATTATAATAGAAACTAGAAAACCTTCTATTGAAGCAAGACATGGCTTCATTTTCTTGTCTTCTCATGGATAAAAAATCTGAAAGAATTAGGACCCACAGATTTCTCTGCCCCCAAAATACCAAAAAGGCTTCGAACAACTCTCCCCAAGTATCAATAGATTCGGGTTGCAAATGCCTGAACCATCTCTTCACATCCTCTTGGAGGGATTTTGCAAAAGCCCTCATATAGACATCATCGTGTTCTATTTCAAAGAGATCCAGAAAACGTTCAAAGCCTTGAAGATGTTTTTCAGCAGTAAGGATCTCGGATTCTCCATAGAAAACAGGGAGGTGTTCATGGTAGTTCATAGGAAAATAATGAAGGACGAGGGGTAGCCTTAAAGGGCTATATCCTAGCTGAGCTCTGGAAGGAAAAATAGTAGTGGTAGGTAGGAGATCATTGGCTTTACTCTCGAGGAACTCATAGGACTAGTTATGATTCAGACAGTGTTCAAAGGAAAGCACAGTATCAACTCTAGGAGTAGAAGGAGAATGTACGCTTTCGAAATCAAGTGAAGGATATACAAAAGAAGTTCTCTCATGACCTAGAGATTTTTGGTGGGATAGAATTTTTTTTATATATATACATAAATGTAAAAGGATGCCTACATAGAAAAATAGGGCCTCTTTGAAGAGATTGATACTTTAATACCTGGAACTTAAATATTCCATATCTAAGGTAGCTGGGCTCATTCTTCAGTGGAGTCTGCAGATTGAGCTTGAATAATAAGTGGAGTCACTAGGTGGATGATATGCAACCCTTCTGATGTCTAAATGATGTCGACCACCAACAATCAGATCTGAAACATTGTCGTTCTCCCAGGGATGATAAGACAATCGTTCCCCGACAACGGCGCCAATTTGTTAACACCCAAATTGTACCCCCTGGTTGTGGGAGAGGGAAAGTTGGGGTAACCACTAAACACTTTGGACTTATGCTACTGACCCAGCACAGTCTGAGAGGAATCTCTCTACAAATCTCTGAAAGACTAGAAATATTCAAAGGCGTCAACAATGAAGAAATAGACCAGGCTTCATTACTAAAAAATATTCAACTGAAACATGCACAGAAGGCCATATTTATGATGGGACGAATTGTGCGAAAATGTTGGAGGGATAATCATAGGGAAAAAACAATTGGGCGATGGAGTCAAGGTATTACACATAAATCAGATAACAATGCCATAGTGTGGACTACTCTAAAAGAGGCAAGGTAGCCACCCACTTGCTGTCGTAAAGATATTTTCTGGTGGTAAAGGAAGAAAATAAGAACAGACCATTGATATGAGCATCCAGTAAAGATGAATTCAATATCAACTATAGTAGCAATATTGAGTGAATACCTGAGATAATAGCCAGAGCTTGTTTCCAAGAATTCTAAACTAATATATGTTGATCTCAGGCATGAAATGAAAAACATAATGTAAAGGCATAACAGGAAACACATCCACATAGAGAAGAAGAAAAAACTGACTACAAGTTAGAGCGACATAGGAATCTCTGCACAATAGTCTACCATAGGCACTGCACATTGTATTGATATGAAAATCTCAAAACCGGGCTTGCCCCTCAGGCCTTAGCCGAATGAGTTTCCAACCCTTAATTATTCTATTACAATGCTTTTATAGGCTCTTGGCCTTGAATTGATCTTTAGAAAATAAACAAAATTGTGCTACCCCCTTGACAACCCCAAATTTGGAAGATTGCATACATGTTAAGTTCAAAATAGACTAACTAAGACAAGAAAAAAAATATTGTGAGCAGGGTTCCACCTTACTCCGAAGTCTTCAATCGGCCTTTCGAATCAAAGAAGTCCTCTATCTTCAGAGAGATGTCAGCCTGTGATTCTTCAGCAAGAGGAGGAGGTGTCACTTCCTTAGTAGGGAGCACGAGATCATGGATGATCTCCGTGTCTTGCTGGACGTCTCCCTCTTCTTCGGGAATCTCCTCTTTTCTCGAATGTCGAATGCTTTTGGGCATTGGTCGCTTTTCGGGCTCCTCATCCTCACTCAAAGAGATGGATTCCACGTGTTCAAACACCATAGGAGATGAAGGAGCAGGTTCTTCCACCACCTCTGACCACACCGGTTCGGGCATGAAAACCACTCCAGATTCCTGCTCTTCATCCATGATCGAATTCCAGCTGAAAGATGCCCCAGGATGCTAGGTGTACCATCCACTCTATATACCGATCCCGCATAGCGAACGAAGCAACCATACCCATAATTGTTGTGATGATGACAGCGGATACGTGCGGCCATAATCACCATGATAGGTTGATCAGACCTCTTAATCAAGTAACAATGATGCCCAAGGCCCAAATCGACGTGAGGCATGCTTGGCAAAGATCTCCAGATAGATGGCGGAGCCCATGATGATGCTGAGATGGCCTCCAATGATGCTTGCAATCACTTCGGAGGTAGAAGAGATGCTCTCTGAGCTGTCAGTCCACCTGGCCCTATCTACGTCGTACAACTTCACCGCACTCCTCCTTCACACGCCAAATGATGCCGATCACATCACCCTCATACCTTCTCAAGCCACCTAACGACTGCACAAGTAACTTTCCTTCTTCCCGCACCTCTGTCACCTACCGCTCTGGCCCCTTCACATTTTACCATAATTTTTACCGAAGGGAACTTAACTCATACAAGAAGACAAAAGGAAACACGGCAAGAGCCATCTTCAACGTTGAGGTCAAGTCTAAAACGGGCAGTTAAGGAGGTCTTCCGACTCTCCGGTGGATTTTGATGAAACAGGGTGACGACCGACATCTTCGAGGAGACTCCTAGACTTAGACATCTGGGGCTTCGAGAAACAAATACAAAATGGACTGGTTTGGTTTGGGCCAAACAAAATATAGGACCACCGAAACATCCCGTGCCTAGCTATGTCCACAGGACCTTCTGAATTTTGCTAGTTTTGGCGATAAGAAGCCGAATTTCTGTATTAGGATGAAAGTCATATTTCAATGAACAACTGCTAACCCTAAATATTATCGGAGACGGGCTCTTCGTTGGCCTTTTGAGAGACAAAATACATTTTCTTCTTCAACCTACTTGCGACCAGAAACCCTTGGCCCAGATGCGCCCCAGGAAAATAAAAATGCCAACTTTACCCATCGACGACTCTATATATAAATCTTGTTCACTTATCTTTTGGGCTTATTGTTAGCTACCTATCAATCACAGCCGTTGATCTCTCATGTGTTGACCTCCTCCCTCAGATCGAGTCTGCCCTTTAATTGCTGATTTGACAACCCTTATTTGTCAGCCGTCGGATCATTCCATGTATCTTAATCTCCACCGTCTGACCCGAAATGCCACACCTTGACAAGTGGAATCACACTGACCAAAAATAGTTTTGATTTATCGCTCAACCCCTTGTGACCAGCTCTAGTGGTGACACCTGGAAAATGGGTTTTCCCATCACAACCACCTTCCCATCGATCCAACGTCCAACTTCCTGACGCGACAATCACCACGGTCCATCGATCCTCCCAAAACCATTTACACTATTGATTTGGTTACATTGCACTTACCATTGTGGGACCCTTACCCTTTATCTATGTGGCCCACCCTAGCCCTTCTTCGGCGTCCACGTGGCCAGCCACCTATCTCTAGGCCTCGGCGGTATCGCATGACGCTGAAATGGTATTGCTTACCGTTTATCCCCCACGCGACATTTCCTCCGGGTGCCATCTGTCTGGCGGCGTTTCCCATCGCAATCGCTTGTGCCTTCACTCCTCATCCAACTCGGCCATGCGACGATGAATGTTAGCTACTGATATTCCTCTTACACCCATCAAATGGTGGAAACTGTCACGGTGGCTACCCTCCTCATCATTTCCTTTAGACTATAGACTTAGGCTCTTTTTGGGTTGCTTTGGTCGCATTTTAATGTTTTCTCAGTCACTATTTGTCCTTTCCTAGCATATTTAAAACCCCCTACCTCCATTTCTCTTATGCCCTTAGCACATAGCTAGGGAAAACAAAGGCCATCTCTGGTTTTCAACAAGAAAATTTTGAGACATCCCTTTCTTCCACCATCTATCTATGTTGTAAAAATCAGGTGCTAACACCAAGTTTATGGGGCATTTCTAGAGAACCTGATGGAAGAAACTGGACATGAGGTTGCATTTTATCTCGGCATATCATCCGCAGACAGACGGACAAACTGAGGTGGTGAATAGAAGTTTGTGAAACCTTCTAAGGGGTTTGACGATCCACAGACTCGGGCAGTGGGAGAACGTGTTTGCGCAAGCAAAGTTCGCATACAACAATTCTGTGAATCATTTGACAGGTTTGAGTCCATTCCAGATTGTTTAAGTAAGAATCCAACATGGACTGGTGGATTTGGTCAAGTGGCCAACAAAAATAAGGAAAAGCGCGGATGCTGAATCATTCGCAGAACATATGAAAGAAGTTCATAAAGATGTGCGAAAGCGCATAGAAAAGAGCAACGCATCATACAAGTTGAGAGCCAATAGGAAGAAGAGACTATAGTCGTTGAGTGAATGAGACTTAGTTTATGTTCATTTGCAAAAGGATATATTTCCGATAGGAACCTATAACAAGCTGAAGCTGAAGAATATTGGGCCATGTAAGATCTTGAGGACGATTTCAGACAATGCTTATGTGTTGGAGCTGCCGAATGACTTGAGAATTTTACCAGTGTTCAATGTCTTAGATCTGTATAAATTTGAAGAAGGTTCAAGTAGTGGAAGCTCGGAAGTGTCGAACATCGACTGGATAGCACATATTCCAGATCGATACAAGGAGGATATCGTATAAGAAATAGAGGAACGCGAAGTCAGGCGAACGTGTAGTTCGTGAAGGAAGGAATACTTGGTGAGATAGAGGATTATGACTTGCAAAAGGAAACATGGATTTCTGAAGAAGAGTTCAGGAGACTGATGGAGCAGTCGAGTTCTCTTTCACCTGGGGAGTCTGATGCAGGGGCATCGGGGCCTAGGTAGATCAGTCAAAGTTGATTGACAAGACGAGATCGACCAGAGGGAGTGTCGATGACCACTTGTGCAGAAGAGCATATTGGTGGTGACAGCCAATAAGTCGAGTAGGAGCAGTCGGTATGCGACTGAATGAAGCAGCGTCGACAGGAGGAAAGAGGTCGAGAGTCGACATGTCAATGGTTGACAGACAACAGTCGACCGTAGACAGGAGACAAGTTGTTGTGGAGTTGCAGTAATGTCGACATGTTGTTAGACCATGACATCAATAGGTTGGGCATGAGCCAAGCAAGGAGGATAGGGTAGAATGGCGAAGCCTAAGTGTAGAGTGAAGCTTACAGGTGAGTCGAAGCTGATACAGGACAGTATGGCTGACACAACGGATTACTGTAGCTTGTCATAAAAACACATAGAAAGTCAAGGAGAGTACTTGGAAATAGTTTGGGGTCACTAAGGAAGTTAATGGCAGTTATTGCAGGTGGTTGAATACATGACAGATATTGCCACAGGTGGAGGCTGTGCAGCATGGCAGGGGTGCTGACAGTTGCAGGTCTGCAGGATCATGGGAAGATCGTCTGACAGAGGATGCATGTCTTGGGGTTGGAGCGATCTCGAGAATAGCAACAACAGTAGGGTAGAATCCCAAAAAGATGGGATCAGTGGGAAAAATCTTGGCAGAGTAGAACGCTAGAGAAGTCTGGTAGATTGGATAGGAAAGTCACACATCTATAGATCCGAGGATATCCAGCGAACCAGGAGAGGGTGAGGTTGAAACACCGAGAGAACACACAGTTACTTCTATGTTGTAACGGCTAAGGCCGACAATTAGTTAGCTATTTCATTTCTTTGCACTTGGCATTGTAACCAATTCAGAGAAGTAATATAAGCTAGCTTCAGGCATGTTGTTTGCATCTTTTCTATGTGAATGTGAGTGTGGTGGGTATGGTTAAGCAAGAACCTTATTGTATAAGGTGCCTTGCGTCAAATCATTTTTGGTTGTACCATGGAGGTCGATGAGTAGACATGGAATTCCAATATGGAAGGTGCACTAAAGGAATGATAACACCAACATTCATGGACACTCAAGGTTTTCCTTTTGAACATGCTACAACTAGAGTATACTAGTGTGAATTTTGAAGTCTTGTTTGAGAAAGTGCAATATTTGAAAAAGAGGTTGGATTCATTTGGAAGAGAGAATATCGACTTGTATTAGTAGTGCAATGGAATCCCAAGGGTAAGTTCATTGCATGCTTTCTTTGTTTACATAACCACTTTGCTAGATATTTTCCTTTGAAATCAGGGTTGAAGAGATTAGAATAAGCACAACACGCATTATTTATGAAGTTGAATGATGTACGGACAATTAAAATGCAAGAGACTAGAAGGAAAAGTAGCATATATGGGTTCCTAATCATGGTTCTTGGTAATTTTTTTGGAGGATTTTGGCATGCTTTGCAAGAAAATAACAAAAAGACCTGATTCTTCTGTATGTGATCGTGAGTGGCTAGCAACATTCATTGAATCTAGTGTGACGAACAATTTTTCAAATGCACAAACCATTAAAGAACTTCATCATATGCATGAAGCAAGCTTGGATGTGTTCTGTTGAGATATTGTAACTTCAAAGAATATTATATTTGTACTTTATTATTCCGGAGATGTTTCATTCCTCCGTGCAGATCTTATTGTATATCCGGAGATGTTTATTCCTCCGTCGGAATGTGGTAACTCGGGTTATTAGACTTCCCTAGTAGGGGTCGGCCCTGTATGTGTTATGTGGGTCAAAGGGTTATTAGACCACCCTAGAGGGGTCGGCCCAGTTAGTTGTAGTGGGGTATTTAACCTATTGGTTAAATACGAGCCTACGTGTACTTGTGTAAAATACACATCAGAGTAGTGTATAAATAGAGGAGGTGTGTTCCTCATTACACACACTCACTCACTCACTTGAGAAAGGCGCACTTGTGGAGGAGAGGTCTGCTATGGAGGAGAAGGAGCTTATGCTCAGGGTTTGCATCTTTGTATATTGCTGGTCATCTATATTGAGGAAGCTTTGCTGGGTTTTCTACCCCATGAGGGTTTCCCAGGATAAATCTCTGTCTCTTGTGTTTATGCTATGCTTGTTGTTTCTTCAGTGATCCTGTATATGCTATTATTATGAAATGGAATGTAATGCTGCTATTTTCTGTCTTAGCATATTGAAATTTAACATGTTCAAGGTCAGAGAAGGTAGTCATGAAGACGATAGAAGGGGTAGTTCATTCTGCACAATTGAAGTTTCGTGATTGGCTTGGAAAATTAGACTTGATGCTAGTTTTTATGGAGAATCAAAAATTCATCCTAAGAAAGCACTTCCTCAAGATTTCCAAATTTGTTCCCTTTCCCTATGTGAACTCCTTGTTGTTCTAAGATCATGTTGGGACTCACACAGTTCATAGGAAGATGGAGAGAATGACATGGATGTAATTCATTTGAATGGTCAAGAAAAATATTGAGCCCTAAAGCTTTACTAGTGTCATCACACAATAGCAAGCGAAGAAGAGTTTCGTTAGAGCAGTCGTATGTGCACCTTTGAGTAAAGATCTAATTGAGAAATTTTTAGAAGTGCCAGATAGCTTGGTATATTCATCCTTATGGAAGAATGACATTCATGTGATTTAGCGACGAGAAGTAGGGCATTGTAGGAATGGATGTGCGTCCAAAGGTTGACAAAAAAGAAACGTTATGTGCATAATTCTTTTGGGTTGAGATAGCTTGGGAAATAGCTCACCCAACAATGCCATCAATTGGAAGATGCTAGCATGGGAAATAAATCGAGTGGCAATCCTATACAAAATATGGGTGTCCTTGATTTTGATGACAATTTGCAATATAAGTGTACCATTATAGACGTCGAGGACATAAAGGAGTCGCAACAAACAAACAAAGATTTAAGCAATGTAATGTAGGAAAAAGAGGTTGAAAAGAGGGAACAAGCACATTCAAACATCATGGAGGAAATGATAGAAGAACACATCCTTGATAGACTTGGGAAGGTGGAGAAGGAATCTTCACACATTGCAAAAACTAGTCAAGACTCATAGTCAACTGTGGTAGTAAAGGAGGAACACTTCCCTGACAAAGACCGCACATCCATTTTTTTGTTTTGCTAGTAGATAATGGGGATTTATGAATACAAACTAAATCTAACATGATTACAATTATTGGGTTATAGACTATCTGACAGAGAAGCATTTTGAGGTATTTGTGCACAAAAAACAAGATAGACACTTCCTTTGTCTATGGTGTTTATCACCACTTACTGAATTGCATTTGTGGATGATAGATTGAGGCTATATCACTACCTAGGATCAAGTATTGGGGCCCTAGGAACATTTGGAAAGGTGTCTTGGAAGGTTTACTCAAGTACACTAGCAGTTAGAGGTAAAATAGTGACTTTTCCTTAGCCAAAAAGGAGTTGTGGAGGTTGACCAAAACACATACGGGAAGACTAGTTTTTGAATGAGGAGTGCATTCTTGTGGAAAGGATGTGATTTTTGGAGTGATCAACCAGCAATTGTAGATCATAAGGGATATCAACATACATATACATGGCCGAATTCAAATAAGTACTAAAGCCGTATTAAGTCACAGGGGTGCAACACTTAGGCATCTTGACAACCTTGCTGCTAAAGTTGAGTTTCCATAACAATTCAAGTTAGTGGTAATGGTAGTGGGTTGAAATCGTAACATAAGTAAACAACCACAAATTTTTGCATCCTCGAGACATTGAGGTGTGGAGTGGCTGGAAGTGACCATGGATGGGTGGATGAACCTAGATAATAGGCCCATGCGAGGATGGTATGGGTTCTTGCAATGTTTCGAAGGAAAATAATGAAGTGGAACGGGGGAGGATATAACGTCCTTTCCTTGTAGTAAATGAAGATCGATCAATAGCTCGTCCATCAACAAATCAGGTGCATGGGAAACTAGCACACCCGACACGACCAAGAGATGGATAGACACATTTAGGTAGATACTAAGGATGCAAGGTGACCCTAGGGAGTGACTGATCGAGCATGGGAACAAATATTTCAGGAATGAAGCATGTGACTAAGATGCCACAACTGTCAACAAACGATTCAATAACAGGATCATCAGAAAGGGTATTCAATAGTCAACAAAGGGATTTGCAAGACAAGCTTTGACAAGTAGAAAAGTGGAAGAGATGCCACTGGGTCCACTTTCCTAATTCATGGTAGTAATAGATCTCGAGAAGGGAAAAATGATTGCACACTACACATGACACATGTGGATTCCAATGGGAACAACTCTTAGAATATGGATAAAATGGATCATGTGAATGCCAGATAATGGGAAAAACAATTGGCAAATGGGAGCACCTGAAGAGGTGCGCCTAACAGGGAGTTCAAGAGAAGCACCCAAATGTTAGAAAATTAGGTTGACGGAGCTCTCGCAAGGCCTCTGGGATAACCATTACAAGAGTACCCGCTTTTGTTGAGGTTTCCCAAATGACACAACCCTTAGAAAATATGTCATCAAAGGGAAAGTTTGGGTTCACTTTTATGAGAAAGGTAGAGTGATACCTCATATATATTAGTTGGGTGCACGAGACATATGTATGTGAGAAGGAGTTCAAGAAATATTTCAATAAAAGAGATAAGGAAAATGGTAGAGAGATATGTTGTAGGAAGGGTTCTTGAGGTTGAGCACTGAAGTGAACACATAGGTTATGGTAGTAGGCTTTGTGAGAGATATAGGCTATGGCAAGCGAATCAAGGCATTTTGGGATGGAGATCCCAATAGGTTATGTTTACTGTATTTCGAGTAGTAGGATGAAGGTTGCACCTGCTTTGTATATGAGGTTTCAGCCATTTATTGGACCAACATCTGTCACTTGTTTAGTAAATAATACTTGTTGAGTCCTTGGTTTTCACACCCACTCAATCTCTTGTGTTGTGGTTTGGTGAAGGTTGTTGGGAACGATTGGCCTAGACAATGTGTAGCTCATGACATAATGTATAGGCATGATGTGAGTGAAGACGCATAGTCCACCGAAGAGTAACCGTAAATGACCAAGTCCTCGGGATGAAATCTCATTGGTTTCACTTGATTATTAAATTTTGGGAAGGCCCATGTCATCGAAGTTTTAGGACTGTGACAAAGACCATACCCAAGAGAAGAAAGTGAGTTTTCATTTAATAATTTTGAGATGCTACGATCTCACCTCGCATTCTCTCTTAGCAGAATTGAAAGGTCAATTTCATAACTTGTTTGTTGGGGTATTTATCATTGGTATAAATATTATCCCCATACCCATTGTAAAAGAAAACTCTCTTTAGAACATCTCATTGCAACCATCATTCTTTTATTGGAAACTGCTAACTTCACATTATTCTTATAAAATGCTTTTTATATAAAATGGTTTATCTTCCACTTTGATTACATATGATAACAAATTAAAACAAGAAGTTCAAGGCTCACATAATTTTTGGACGTAGTTTAGAGATGTCAAAGATACACTTAAACAATGAATTAAGATAAGTTTTATCATAAGTCAATTGTAGGTGATGTTCAACTTCCATAGGAATATGACAGATAAGATGAGAGATAAAGATTGTTGTGGTTTCATTTTTCCTCTAACTACATTTAATTATCCAAATTAGAAACCATTAAATTAATTCTTGAATTGAAGGTTATTATTATTATTCATAAATCGTTTCTTTTTAGATTATATAATGATATTTGACATTGTGAGATAACGATCATATGATACTTAAACATAATTAAAATTATTAAACTAAATATTTAAATATAAATTTTCAAACATTTAATATGAAACTTTTTATTATTATTTTCTTTACAATATGTTATTTAACGTTAATTTCATTTACTCCTCTCTTAGTGGAGATGTAGATGGAGGATAGGAAATAGAGTTAAATGTGGGGACAAGGGACATCGCATTCTCACTGGATTCACGGACCTCAATATCAATAAATTTTGACCATATTTTGCATTTAATATAGCTCAATTTTGACCATATTTTGTATTTAATATTGCTATGTGCGGTTCCTAGAAAATATAGCTATGTAATGGGACCATTCTATTCTCAAAACATCAACTTTATTATATAGAATTTAAATTTAAATTAAATATTAGATCGATATTTTGACACATTTATGTTTTGGTGGTTATAGTTTTATATTTAATGATTTTATTTTATTTAAGAGAATGGATAATTAATTATGATTAGTTAAGAAAACTACTTAGTATTTTTTAGTTATTATTAAGTCAACTCGCTACAACTTTAACTCATTAAAATTTCAACAAACTTAATTCAAAGCGGAATTCATTAATGATCCAACTTCAAATTGGAGAATTTCAAATTTAAATAAACACAAATATTAATTAGTTCGTTAGGTTCCATTGAATTTCAAATTGGAGAAGTTCATGTTGCGACATAGGTCGGGAAAGTCGAATAAGGTTGTCGATGCGCTAAGTAGAAGAGTTGCATTGCTGAACATGGTGATAGTTCACACAACAAGAATAGAGTTAGTGAAGACGGAGTATGAGACTGATGAGGATTTTGCGAAAGGATGGGAAGCTTGGCGTGAACCATGGAGTGTCGACAGGACTCCATACTTGGATTATTTCATCCAAGAGGGATACCTATTCAAGGGACAACAGTTGTATATTCCCATAGGATCCGTATGAGAGAACCTAATCCGAGAGTTGCATAGCGGCGGATTAGCGGGTAATTTTTGCATCGACAAGACTAAAGCATTGGTCGAAGAAAAGTATTATTTCCCATGAATGGCGATACATGTCAGAAATTGGATTCGAGAATGTAGAATTTTCCAGTTGGAAAAAGGGAAAAGTCAGAACATGGTGTTGTATACACCATTTCTAGTACTGAATACCCCATGGGAGGACTTGAGCATGGATTTTGTGCTAGGATTGCCGAAGACGCAGCAAGGAAGCGAATCAATATTTGTTGTAGTCGACAGGTTTTCCAAAATGGCACACTTTATTCCATGTCGAAAGACAAGTGATGCCATAGGCATTGTTGTACAATTCTTCAAGGAAGTAGTCAGATTGCATGGGTTGCCGAAGAGTATCACGTTGAAGAGAGATACCAAGTGTTAACACCCAAATCGTACCCCCTGGTTGTGGGAGAGGGCAAGTCGGGGTAACCACTAACCACTTTGGACTTACGCTACTGACCGAACAAAGTCTGAGAGGGATCTCTCTACAAATCTATGAAAGATTGGAAATATTCACGGGCATCAAAAATGAACAAACAGACCAACCTTCGTTACTAAAAAATACTCAACTGAAACATGCATAGAAGGCCAGATTTATGATGGGACGAATTGTGCGAAAATGTTGGAGGGATAATCACAAGGAAAAAACAATTGGGCGATAGGGTCAAGGTATTACACATAAATCAGATAATAGTGCCATAGTGTGGACTACTCTAACAGAGGAAAGGTAGCCACCTGCTTGCCGTCATAAATATATTTTCTGGTGGTAAAGGAAGGAAATAAGAACAGACAATTGATATGAGCATCTAGTAAAGATGAATTCAATATCAACTTTAGTAGAAATATTGAGTGAATACCTAAGATAATAGCCAGAGCTTGTTTCAAAGAACTCTAAACTATTATACACTGATCTCAGGCATGAAATGAAAAACATAATGTAAAGGCATAACAAGAAACACATGCACATAGAAAAGAATAAAAAACGGACTACAAGTTAGAGCGACATAGGAATCTCTGCAAAACAGTCTACCATAGGCACTACACATTGTATTGATATGAAAATCTCAAAACCGGGCTCGCCCCTTAGGACTTAGCCAAATGATTTTCCATCCCTTAATTATTCTATTACAATCCTTTTATAGGCTCTTGGCCTTGAATTGGTCTTTAGGAAATAAACAAAATTTCCCTGCCCCCTTGACAGCCCCAAATTTGGAATATTACATACGTGTCAAGTTCAAAACAGAATGACTAAGATGGAAAACAAAATACTATGAGTAGGATGCCACCTTACTTCGAAGTCTTCAATCGGCCTTGCGAATCAAAGAAGTCCTCTATCTTGAAAGAGCTGTCAACCTTTGATTCTTCTGTAGGAGGAGGAGGTGTCACTTCCTTGGTAGGGAGCACGAGATCATGGATGATCTCAGTGTCTTGCTGGATGTCTCCCTCTTCTTCAAGAATATCCTCTTTTCTCGGACGTCGAACTCTTTTGGACACTGGTTGCTTTTTGGGCTCCTCATCCTCACTCGCAGAGCTGGATTCCACATGTTCGAACTCCATGGGAGATGAAGGAGAAGGTTCTTCCGCCACCTCTGACCACATTGGCTCGGGCATGAAAACCACTCTCGATTCTTGCTCTTCATCCATGATACAATTCCAACTTAAAGATGCCCCAAGATGCTAGGTGTACCATCCTTTCTATATACCGATCCTGCACAACGGACGAAACAACCATACCCATAACTATTTTGATGATGACAGTGGCTATGTGTAGCCATAATCACCATGATAGCTTGATCGGACCTCTTAATAAAGTAACAATGATGCCCAAGGCCCAAACCGATCCGAGGCATGCTTGGAAAAGATCTCCATATAGACGGGAGAGCCCATGATGATGCTGAGATGGCCTCCAATCGTGCTTGCAATCACTTAGGAGGTAGAAGAGATGCTCTCTGAGGTGTCAGTCCACCTAGCCCTATCTACGTCATAAAAATTTTCATCACACCTCCTTCACACGTCGAATGACGCGGGTCACATCACCCTCGTAGCTTCTCAGGCAACCTAACGACTGCACAAGTAACTTTCCTTCTGCCCACACCTCTGTCACCTGCTGCTTCGGCCCCTTAACATTTTACCAACATTTTAACCGAAGGGAACTTGAGTCATACAAGAAGACAAAAGGCAACAAAGAAAGAACCATCTTTCATGTTGAGGTCAAGTCTAAAAAGGGCGATTAAGGAGGTTTTCTGACTCTCCGATGAATTTTGGCGAAACAGGGCGACGACCGACATCTTTGGGAAGTCTCACAGACTCAGAGATCTGGGGCTTCGAGAAGCCATTACAAAATAGATTGGTCTAGTTCGGGATGAAAAAAATATAGGACCACTAGAACCTCCCGTGCTCGGCTATGTCCACAGGACCTTTGGACTTTTGCTAGTTTTGGCAATGAGAAGCCAAATTTCTTTATCAGGATGAACGTCCTATTTAACAGAACAACCTCTAACCTTGAATCTTGCCGGAGACGAGCTCTTCATTTTCCTTCTTGGCGACAAAATACATTTCCTTTTTCAACCTGCTTGCGACCAGAAACCCCTGTCCCAAACGGGCCCCGGGAAAATAAAAATGTCAACTTTACCCATTGACGACTATATATATCAATCTTGTTCACTTATCTTCTTGAGCTTATTGTTAGCTTCCTATCAATCCCAGCTGTTGATCTCTCACGTATTGACCTCCTCCGTCAGATCTAGTCTGCACTTTAATTGCTGATTTGACAACCCTTATTTGTCAGCCATCAGATCATTCCA
Source organism: Larix kaempferi (assembly GCA_027924585.1). Classification (NCBI taxonomy): domain Eukaryota; kingdom Viridiplantae; phylum Streptophyta; class Pinopsida; order Pinales; family Pinaceae; genus Larix; species Larix kaempferi. The sequence continues at coordinate 62,402 of BSBM01000665.1, read as the reverse complement.
TGTATCTTAATCTCCACCGTCCAACCTGAAATGTCGCACCTTGACAAGTGGAATCGCATTTCTGAAAAATAGTTTTGCTTTACCGTTCATCCCCTTACGACCAGCTCTGGTGGTGACACCTGGAAAATGGGTTTTCCCATCGCGACCACCTTCCCATCTTTTCGACGTGCAATTTCCCGACGTGACGATCACCACGGGCCGTCGATCCTCCCAAGACCATCTACACCATTGATTTGGTCACATTGCACTTACCATTGTGGGACCCTTACCCTTTATCCGCATGAACCACCTTGGTCCGTCTTCGCCGTCCATGTGGCCAGCCACCTATCTTTAGGCCTTGGCAGTATTGCATGTCATTGAAATGGTATTGCTTATCATTTATCCCCCATGTGACATTTCCTCTGGGTACCATCTGTCTGGCAGCATTCCCCATCGCAACCACTTGTGCCTTCATCCCTCGCACAACTCGGCCATGCGACGATGAATGCTAGTCGTTGATCTTCCTCTTACGCCCATCCAATGATGGAAACTAGTGCGGTGGCTACCCTCCTCATTATTTCCTTCGGACTATAGACTTAGGCTCTTTTTGGGCTACTTTGGTCACATTTTAATGTTTTCTTCCCCACTATTTTCCCTTTCCTACCATATTTAACATCCCCCACCTCCATTTCTCTTATGCCCTTAGCACCTAGCTAGGGAAAACAAAGGCCATCTCTAGTTTTCACCAAGAAATTTTTGAGACATCCCTTTCTTCCACCATCTATCTATGCTGTAAAAATCAGCTGCTAACAACTGGCTCCAACTGGCGATGTTATCCTCCCTGCGAGATAGAAAAGAACCTCGTAGATCAGGTGCATAATCCATTGGGCGGCTCCTGCAAGAACATTTTTCTCGGTAGTCTACTTGGGAGAGTTTGCCTAAAACTGTTCATGGCAAAACCTATGGGGATTCGACTGTGCGGTGGATCCTGTGGTGACCTGAACCCCAACCAAATGCTTTGCCCTGCTGTAGACTGGAAACTTCTTGATATCAAAGCCAAAAAGTGAAGCTGTACATTCTGAAAAAAGACTAGAAATTGCTGCAAATTGGAATTTACTATTGAAGTTTGAAATGCCAAAATTTGAGGCTTATTTATATACAAACTACTTTACTTGAAGGGTTGCAGCTCTAGGTAATGAAAAAGTGCTAGTGTAACCAATCAACCAATTGACCCCTCAGGTGGGTCATCTCATCATCCTCAACTGATTCTTGAACCGTGAGGGTTAATGGTCTGAGGCAATGGAGATGGACAAGGATCCTTCGAGTGAAACCAGAACCCTTACTCCATCCGCGGAACTCTTCCATATATGCTGCCACTAGATCATAAAAAATACGGTACGCTCCACATGCCTCTTGCATCACAGCAGACCTTCTTTCAGAAGAGCCATACGGATGCCATTTAGTTTCTCTGATGCTTGTATCCAGCCCTAGGGTCGCATACCTCTGACAAACCTCCATCAAAAAATGAAGCCCATGCATGCTGAAACCCCCGCATGACTCGGTAGGACTGAAAAAACCAACTCCGGATGACTTTACTTCTGGGATGCTTTTGATCCCTAGGTTAAAAACTCAGTTTTGTTCTGGACTTTAAAAAGAATATTCACCCTATCCACCGAAACGGTCGAGAAAATGCCATTCTCCCTAAAACTTCGATTCCAGGCCTGATAGACTTGCCAAAAAATCCTGCGGCCTAGCCTCGTCTCCTCCAAACGCCTCGATCATCTGGTCGGCCGGTCAGAGATATTGGCCAAGCGCAACTACTTCTCTAAGGAGTCTATAATCATCTTCAGTACAGGAGATGGATTTCGTATTAGAATTGCGCGAGCCACCTCGATCGCCCTCCAGCTCCTCAACTGTCTGGTCAACCAGTCCAGGGTGTACATTGGACCAAAAAATTTCTTCAAGGACCCCACATATTTCCTCAAGGATCATATATTCTTCCTCGAGGTCTTTATAATCCTCTTCAAGGACTCGGTACTCCCTTTCAGCTCTGTTTTGAAACGTCGCCTCTGCTTACTGGGAGTCTTTATTCTGATGAATCCCAACAGTGGGTTTAGAGCTCGCCATTGGGTTTACCTCTTTTGCTGACCCTCCTGAATGGCGAAACTGGTCGTAGGGAGGCTTGCCTTTATCCCCTACTTCCGAGAAACCAATGAAGTATTCCGGGTGATCCTCTTCATAGTCATCATACTTAGGTGGATCGAGACCTTCATCAGGACGATCAGCAATAGGAGCTTCAACAGACGGACTGTCGTTTACATAAATCCAACCCGGGTAACCTTCTTCTGGCACTTCCCCAAGCTGATCACCCCTCTATTGCTTATGGGAAAAATCTGCATGTGAGGTGAGCACTCCATGTTTGGGTCTATATTCAAATCTTATCTCTCTTTCCCTTCTTCCATCATTTTCTTGGCCTGATAGCTTCCCAGACATCCTGAGATTTTCTTCAACTTCCATTGCATCAATGAACATACGCTGCAGGTTAGAATACCTTCTCTCCAAAAGATGAAGAGATAAATCAGGAGGAAAAACAGCTGCATAGTGTAATTTTGCAGCGTTCTCCGAGGGCTAAATTTCCTTCGGCATATTATAATAGAAACTAGAAAACCTTCTATTGAAGCAAGACATGGCTTCATTTTCTTGTCTTCTCATGGATAAAAAATCTGAAAGAATTAGGACCCACAGATTTCTCTGCCCCCAAAATACCAAAAAGGCTTCGAACAACTCTCCCCAAGTATCAATAGATTCGGGTTGCAAATGCCTGAACCATCTCTTCACATCCTCTTGGAGGGATTTTGCAAAATCCCTCATATAGACATCATCGTGTTCTATTTCAAAGAGATCCAGAAAACGTTCAAAGCCTTGAAGATGTTTTTCAGCAGTAAGGATCTCGGATTCTCCATAGAAAACAGGGAGGTGTTCATGGTAGTTCATAGGAAAATAATGAAGGACGAGGGGTAGCCTTAAAGGGCTATATCCTAGCTGAGCTCTGGAAGGAAAAATAGTAGTGGTAGGTAGGAGATCATTGGCTTTACTCTCGAGGAACTCATAGGACTAGTTATGATTCAGACAGTGTTCAAAGGAAAGCACAGTATCAACTCTAGGAGTAGAAGGAGAATGTACGCTTTCGAAATCAAGTGAAGGATATACAAAAGAAGTTCTCTCATGACCTAGAGATTTTTGGTGGGATAGATTTTTTTTTATATATATACATAAATGTAAAAGGATGCCTACATAGAAAAATAGGGCCTCTTTGAAGAGATTGATACTTTAATACCTGGAACTTAAATATTCCATATCTAAGGTAGCTGGGCTCATTCTTCAGTGGAGTCTGCAGATTGAGCTTGAATAATAAGTGGAGTCACTAGGTGGATGATATGCAACCCTTCTGATGTCTAAATGATGTCGACCACCAACAATCAGATCTGAAACATTGTCGTTCTCCCAGGGATGATAAGACAATCGTTCCCCGACAACGGCGCCAATTTGTTAACACCCAAATTGTACCCCCTGGTTGTGGGAGAGGGAAAGTTGGGGTAACCACTAAACACTTTGGACTTATGCTACTGACCCAGCACAGTCTGAGAGGAATCTCTCTACAAATCTCTGAAAGACTAGAAATATTCAAAGGCGTCAACAATGAAGAAATAGACCAGGCTTCATTACTAAAAAATATTCAACTGAAACATGCACAGAAGGCCATATTTCTGATGGGACGAATTGTGCGAAAATGTTGGAGGGATAATCATAGGGAAAAAACAATTGGGCGATGGAGTCAAGGTATTACACATAAATCAGATAACAATGCCATAGTGTGGACTACTCTAAAAGAGGCAAGGTAGCCACCCACTTGCTGTCGTAAAGATATTTTCTGGTGGTAAAGGAAGAAAATAAGAACAGACCATTGATATGAGCATCCAGTAAAGATGAATTCAATATCAACTATAGTAGCAATATTGAGTGAATACCTGAGATAATAGCCAGAGCTTGTTTCCAAGAATTCTAAACTAATATATGTTGATCTCAGGCATGAAATGAAAAACATAATGTAAAGGCATAACAGGAAACACATCCACATAGAGAAGAAGAAAAAACTGACTACAAGTTAGAGCGACATAGGAATCTCTGCACAATAGTCTACCATAGGCACTGCACATTGTATTGATATGAAAATCTCAAAAACGGGCTTGCCCCTCAGGCCTTAGCCGAATGATTTTCCAACCCTTAATTATTCTATTACAATGCTTTTATAGGCTCTTGGCCTTGAATTGATCTTTAGAAAATAAACAAAATTGTGCTACCCCCTTGACAACCCCAAATTTGGAAGATTGCATACATGTTAAGTTCAAAATAGACTAACTAAGACAAGAAAAAAAATATTGTGAGCAGGGTTCCACCTTACTCCGAAGTCTTCAATCGGCCTTTCGAATCAAAGAAGTCCTCTATCTTCAGAGAGATGTCAGCCTGTGATTCTTCAGCAAGAGGAGGAGGTGTCACTTCCTTAGTAGGGAGCACGAGATCATGGATGATCTCCGTGTCTTGCTGGACGTCTCCCTCTTCTTCGGGAATCTCCTCTTTTCTCGAATGTCGAATGCTTTTGGGCATTGGTCGCTTTTCGGGCTCCTCATCCTCACTCAAAGAGATGGATTCCACGTGTTCAAACACCATAGGAGATGAAGGAGCAGGTTCTTCCACCACCTCTGACCACACCGGTTCGGGCATGAAAACCACTCCAGATTCCTGCTCTTCATCCATGATCGAATTCCAGCTGAAAGATGCCCCAGGATGCTAGGTGTACCATCCACTCTATATACCGATCCCGCATAGCGAACGAAGCAACCATACCCATAATTGTTGTGATGATGACAGCGGATACGTGCATCCATAATCACCATGATAGGTTGATCAGACCTCTTAATCAAGTAACAATGATGCCCAAGGCCCAAATCGACGTGAGGCATGCTTGGCAAAGATCTCCAGATAGATGGCGGAGCCCATGATGATGCTGAGATGGCCTCCAATGATGCTTGCAATCACTTCGGAGGTAGAAGAGATGCTCTCTGAGCTGTCAGTCCACCTGGCCCTATCTACGTCGTACAACTTCACCGCACTCCTCCTTCACACGCCAAATGATGCCGATCACATCACCCTCATACCTTCTCAAGCCACCTAACGACTGCACAAGTAACTTTCCTTCTTCCCGCACCTCTGTCACCTACCGCTCTGGCCCCTTCACATTTTACCATAATTTTTACCGAAGGGAACTTAACTCATACAAGAAGACAAAAGGAAACACGGCAAGAGCCATCTTCAATGTTGAGGTCAAGTCTAAAACGGGCAGTTAAGGAGGTCTTCCGACTCTCCGGTGGATTTTGATGAAACAGGGTGACGACCGACATCTTCGAGGAGACTCCTAGACTTAGACATCTGGGGCTTCGAGAAACAAATACAAAATGGACTGGTTTGGTTTGGGCCAAACAAAATATAGGACCACCGAAACATCCCGTGCCTAGCTATGTCCACAGGACCTTCTGAATTTTGCTAGTTTTGGCGATAAGAAGCCGAATTTCTGTATTAGGATGAAAGTCATATTTCAATGAACAACTGCTAACCCTAAATATTATCAGAGACGGGCTCTTCGTTGGCCTTTTGAGAGACAAAATACATTTTCTTCTTCAACCTACTTGCGACCAGAAACCCTTGGCCCAGATGCGCCCCAGGAAAATAAAAATGCCAACTTTACCCATCGACGACTCTATATATAAATCTTGTTCACTTATCTTTTGGGCTTATTGTTAGCTACCTATCAATCACAGCCGTTGATCTCTCATGTGTTGACCTCCTCCCTCAGATCGAGTCTGCCCTTTAATTGCTGATTTGATAACCCTTATTTGTCAGCCGTCGGATCATTCCATGTATCTTAATCTCCACCGTCTGACCCGAAATGCCACACCTTGACAAGTGGAATCACACTGACCAAAAATAGTTTTGATTTATCGCTCAACCCCTTGTGACCAGCTCTGGTGGTGACACCTGGAAAATGGGTTTTCCCATCACAACCACCTTCCCATCGATCCAACGTCCAACTTCCTGACGCGACAATCACCACGGTCCATCGATCCTCCCAAAACCATTTACACTATTGATTTGGTTACATTGCACTTACCATTGTGGGACCCTTACCCTTTATCTATGTGGCCCACCCTAGCCCTTCTTCGGCGTCCACGTGGCCAGCCACCTATCTCTAGGCCTCGGCGGTATCGCATGACGCTGAAATGGTATTGCTTACCGTTTATCCCCCACGCGACATTTCCTCCGGGTGCCATCTGTCTGGCGGCGTTTCCCATCGCAATCGCTTGTGCCTTCACTCCTCATCCAACTCGGCCATGCGACGATGAATGTTAGCTACTGATATTCCTCTTACACCCATCAAATGGTGGAAACTGTCACGGTGGCTACCCTCCTCATCATTTCCTTTAGACTATAGACTTAGGCTCTTTTTGGGTTGCTTTGGTCGCATTTTAATGTTTTCTCAGTCACTATTTGTCCTTTCCTAGCATATTTAAAACCCCCTACCTCCATTTCTCTTATGCCCTTAGCACATAGCTAGGGAAAACAAAGGCCATCTCTGGTTTTCAACAAGAAAATTTTGAGACATCCCTTTCTTCCACCATCTATCTATGTTGTAAAAATCAGGTGCTAACACCAAGTTTATGGGGCATTTCTAGAGAACCTGATGGAAGAAACTGGACATGAGGTTGCATTTTATCTCGGCATATCATCCGCAGACAGACGGACAAACTGAGGTGGTGAATAGAAGTTTGTGAAACCTTCTAAGGGGTTTGACGATCCACAGACTCGGGCAGTGGGAGAACGTGTTTGCGCAAGCAAAGTTCGCATACAACAATTCTGTGAATCATTTGACAGGTTTGAGTCCATTCCAGATTGTTTAAGTAAGAATCCAACATGGACTGGTGGATTTGGTCAAGTGGCCAACAAAAATAAGGAAAAGCGCGGATGCTGAATCATTCGCAGAACATATGAAAGAAGTTCATAAAGATGTGCGAAAGCGCATAGAAAAGAGCAACGCATCATACAAGTTGAGAGCCAATAGGAAGAAGAGACTATAGTCGTTGAGTGAATGAGACTTAGTTTATGTTCATTTGCAAAAGGATATATTTCCGATAGGAACCTATAACAAGCTGAAGCTGAAGAATATTGGGCCATGTAAGATCTTGAGGACGATTTCAGACAATGCTTATGTGTTGGAGCTGCCGAATGACTTGAGAATTTTACCAGCGTTCAATGTCTTAGATCTGTATAAATTTGAAGAAGGTTCAAGTAGTGGAAGCTCGGAAGTGTCGAACATCGACTGGATAGCACATATTCCAGATCGATACAAGGAGGATATCGTATAAGAAATAGAGGAACGCGAAGTCAGGCGAACGTGTAGTTCGTGAAGGAAGGAATACTTGGTGAGATAGAGGATTATGACTTGCAAAAGGAAACATGGATTTCTGAAGAAGAGTTCAGGAGACTGATGGAGCAGTCGAGTTCTCTTTCACCTGGGGAGTCTGATGCAGGGGCATCGGGGCCTAGGTAGATCAGTCAAAGTTGATTGACAAGACGAGATCGACCAGAGGGAGTGTCGATGACCACTTGTGCAGAAGAGCATATTGGTGGTGACAGCCAATAAGTCGAGTAGGAGCAGTCGGTATGCGACTGAATGAAGCAGCGTCGACAGGAGGAAAGAGGTCGAGAGTCGACATGTCAATGGTTGACAGACAACAGTCGACCGTAGACAGGAGACAAGTTGTTGTGGAGTTGCAGTAATGTCGACATGTTGTTAGACCATGACATCAATAGGTTGGGCATGAGCCAAGCAAGGAGGATAGGGTAGAATGGCGAAGCCTAAGTGTAGAGTGAAGCTTACAGGTGAGTCGAAGCTGATACAGGACAGTATGGCTGACACAACGGATTACTGTAGCTTGTCATAAAAACACATAGAAAGTCAAGGAGAGTACTTGGAAATAGTTTGGGGTCACTAAGGAAGTTAATGGCAGTTATTGCAGGTGGTTGAATACATGACAGATATTGCCACAGGTGGAGGCTGTGCAGCATGGCAGGGGTGCTGACAGTTGCAGGTCTGCAGGATCATGGGAAGATCGTCTGACAGAGGATGCATGTCTTGGGGTTGGAGCGATCTCGAGAATAGCAACAACAGTAGGGTAGAATCCCAAAAAGATGGGATCAGTGGGAAAAATCTTGGCAGAGTAGAACGCTAGAGAAGTCTGGTAGATTGGATAGGAAAGTCACACATCTATAGATCCGAGGATATCCAGCGAACCAGGAGAGGGTGAGGTTGAAACACCGAGAGAACACACAGTTACTTCTATGTTGTAACGGCTAAGGCCGACAATTAGTTAGCTATTTCATTTCTTTGCACTTGGCATTGTAACCAATTCAGAGAAGTAATATAAGCTAGCTTCAGGCATGTTGTTTGCATCTTTTCTATGTGAATGTGAGTGTGGTGGGTATGGTTAAGCAAGAACCTTATTGTATAAGGTGCCTTGCGTCAAATCATTTTTGGTTGTACCATGGAGGTCGATGAGTAGACATGGAATTCCAATATGGAAGGTGCACTAAAGGAATGATAACACCAACATTCATGGACACTCAAGGTTTTCCTTTTGAACATGCTACAACTAGAGTATACTAGTGTGAATTTTGAAGTCTTGTTTGAGAAAGTGCAATATTTGAAAAAGAGGTTGGATTCATTTGGAAGAGAGAATATCGACTTGTATTAGTAGTGCAATGGAATCCCAAGGGTAAGTTCATTGCATGCTTTCTTTGTTTACATAACCACTTTGCTAGATATTTTCCTTTGAAATCAGGGTTGAAGAGATTAGAATAAGCACAACACGCATTATTTATGAAGTTGAATGATGTACGGACAATTAAAATGCAAGAGACTAGAAGGAAAAGTAGCATATATGGGTTCCTAATCATGGTTCTTGGTAATTTTTTTGGAGGATTTTGGCATGCTTTGCAAGAAAATAACAAAAAGACCTGATTCTTCTGTATGTGATCGTGAGTGGCTAGCAACATTCATTGAATCTAGTGTGACGAACAATTTTTCAAATGCACAAACCATTAAAGAACTTCATCATATGCATGAAGCAAGCTTGGATGTGTTCAAGGTCAGAGAAGGTAGTCATGAAGACGATAGAAGGGGTAGTTCATTCTGCACAATTGAAGTTTCCTGATTGGCTTGGAAAATTAGACTTGATGCTAGTTTTTATGGAGAATCAAAAATTCATCCTAAGAAAGCACTTCCTCAAGATTTCCAAATTCGTTCCCTTTCCCTATGTGAACTCCTTGTTGTTCTAAGATCATGTTGGGACTCACACAGTTCATAGGAAGATGGAGAGAATGACATGGATGTAATTCATTTGAATGGTCAAGAAAAATATTGAGCCCTAAAGCTTTACTAGTGTCATCACACAATAGCAAGCGAAGAAGAGTTTCGTTAGAGCAGTCGTATGTGCACCTTTGAGTAAAGATCTAATTGAGAAAATTTTAGAAGTGCCAGATAGCTTGGTATATTCATCCTTATGGAAGAATGACATTCATGTGATTTAGCGACGAGAAGTAGGGCATTGTAGGAATGGATGTGCGTCCAAAGGTTGACAAAAAAGAAACGTTATGTGCATAATTCTTTTGGGTTGAGATAGCTTGGGAAATAGCTCACCCAACAATGCCATCAATTGGAAGATGCTAGCATGGGAAATAAATCGAGTGGCAATCCTATACAAAATATGGGTGTCCTTGATTTTGATGACAATTTGCAATATAAGTGTACCATTATAGACGTCGAGGACATAAAGGAGTCGCAACAAACAAACAAAGATTTAAGCAATGTAATGTAGGAAAAAGAGGTTGAAAAGAGGGAACAAGCACATTCAAACATCATGGAGGAAATGATAGAAGAACACATCCTTGATAGACTTGGGAAGGTGGAGAAGGAATCTTCACACATTGCAAAAACTAGTCAAGACTCATAGTCAACTGTGGTAGTAAAGGAGGAACACTTCCCTGACAAAGACCGCACATCCATTTTTTTGTTTTGCTAGTAGATAATGGGGATTTATGAATACAAACTAAATCTAACATGATTACAATTATTGGGTTATAGACTATCTGACAGAGAAGCATTTTGAGGTATTTGTGCACAAAAAACAAGATAGACACTTCCTTTGTCTATGGTGTTTATCACCACTTACTGAATTGCATTTGTGGATGATAGATTGAGGCTATATCACTACCTAGGATCAAGTATTGGGGCCCTAGGAACATTTGGAAAGGTGTCTTGGAAGGTTTACTCAAGTACACTAGCAGTTAGAGGTAAAATAGTGACTTTTCCTTAGCCAAAAAGGAGTTGTGGAGGTTGACCAAAACACATACGGGAAGACTAGTTTTTGAATGAGGAGTGCATTCTTGTGGAAAGGATGTGATTTTTGGAGTGATCAACCAGCAATTGTAGATCATAAGGGATATCAACATACATATACATGGCCGAATTCAAATAAGTACTAAAGCCGTATTAAGTCACAGGGGTGCAACACTTAGGCATCTTGACAACCTTGCTGCTAAAGTTGAGTTTCCATAACAATTCAAGTTAGTGGTAATGGTAGTGGGTTGAAATCGTAACATAAGTAAACAACCACAAATTTTTGCATCCTCGAGACATTGAGGTGTGGAGTGGCTAGAAGTGACCATGGATGGGTGGATGAACCTAGATAATAGGCCCATGCGAGGATGGTATGGGTTCTTGCAATGTTTCGAAGGAAAATAATGAAGTGGAACGGGGGAGGATATAACGTCCTTTCCTTGTAGTAAATGAAGATCAATCAATAGCTCGTCCATCAACAAATCAGGTGCATGGGAAACTAGCACACCCGACACGACCAAGAGATGGATAGACACATTTAGGTAGATACTAAGGATGCAAGGTGACCCTAGGGAGTGACTGATCGAGCATGGGAACAAATATTTCAGGAATGAAGCATGTGACTAAGATGCCACAACTGTCAACAAACGATTCAATAACAGGATCATCAGAAAGGGTATTCAATAGTCAACAAAGGGATTTGCAAGACAAGCTTTGACAAGTAGAAAAGTGGAAGAGATGCCACTGGGTCCACTTTCCTAATTCATGGTAGTAATAGATCTCGAGAAGGGAAAAATGATTGCACACTACACATGACACATGTGGATTCCAATGGGAACAACTCTTAGAATATGGATAAAATGGATCATGTGAATGCCAGATAATGGGAAAAACAATTGGCAAATGGGAGCACCTGAAGAGGTGCGCCTAACAGGGAGTTCAAGAGAAGCACCCAAATGTTAGAAAATTAGGTTGACGGAGCTCTCGCAAGGCCTCTGGGATAACCATTACAAGAGTACCCGCTTTTGTTGAGGTTTCCCAAATGACACAACCCTTAGAAAATATGTCATCAAAGGGAAAGTTTGGGTTCACTTTTATGAGAAAGGTAGAGTGATACCTCATATATATTAGTTGGGTGCACGAGACATATGTATGTGAGAAGGAGTTCAAGAAATATTTCAATAAAAGAGATAAGGAAAATGGTAGAGAGATATGTTGTAGGAAGGGTTCTTGAGGTTGAGCACTGAAGTGAACACATAGGTTATGGTAGTAGGCTTTGTGAGAGATATAGGCTATGGCAAGCGAATCAAGGCATTTTGGGATGGAGATCCCAATAGGTTATGTTTACTGTATTTCGAGTAGTAGGATGAAGGTTGCACCTGCTTTGTATATGAGGTTTCAGCCATTTATTGGACCAACATCTGTCACTTGTTTAGTAAATAATACTTGTTGAGTCCTTGGTTTTCACACCCACTCAATCTCTTGTGTTGTGGTTTGGTGAAGGTTGTTGGGAACGATTGGCCTAGACAATGTGTAGCTCATGACATAATGTATAGGCATGATGTGAGTGAAGACGCATAGTCCACCGAAGAGTAACCGTAAATGACCAAGTCCTCGGGATGAAATCTCATTGGTTTCACTTGATTATTAAATTTTGGGAAGGCCCATGTCATCGAAGTTTTAGGACTGTGACAAAGACCATACCCAAGAGAAGAAAGTGAGTTTTCATTTAATAATTTTGAGATGCTACGATCTCACCTCGCATTCTCTCTTAGCAGAATTGAAAGGTCAATTTCATAACTTGTTTGTTGGGGTATTTATCATTGGTATAAATATTATCCCCATACCCATTGTAAAAGAAAACTCTCTTTAGAACATCTCATTGCAACCATCATTCTTTTATTGGAAACTGCTAACTTCACATTATTCTTATAAAATGCTTTTTATATAAAATGGTTTATCTTCCACTTTGATTACATATGATAACAAATTAAAACAAGAAGTTCAAGGCTCACATAATTTTTGGACGTAGTTTAGAGATGTCAAAGATACACTTAAACAATGAATTAAGATAAGTTTTATCATAAGTCAATTGTAGGTGATGTTCAACTTCCATAGGAATATGACAGATAAGATGAGAGATAAAGATTGTTGTGGTTTCATTTTTCCTCTAACTACATTTAATTATCCAAATTAGAAACCATTAAATTAATTCTTGAATTGAAGGTTATTATTATTATTCATAAATCTTTTCTTTTTAGATTATATAATGATATTTGACATTGTGAGATAACGATCATATGATACTTAAACATAATTAAAATTATTAAACTAAATATTTAAATATAAATTTTCAAACATTTAATATGAAACTTTTTATTATTATTTTCTTTACAATATGTTATTTAACGTTAATTTCATTTACTCCTCTCTTAGTGGAGATGTAGATGGAGGATAGGAAATAGAGTTAAATGTGGGGACAAGGGACATCGCATTCTCACTGGATTCACGGACCTCAATATCAATAAATTTTGACCATATTTTGCATTTAATATAGCTCAATTTTGACCATATTTTGTATTTAATATTGCTATGTGCGGTTCCTAGAAAATATAGCTATGTAATGGGACCATTCTATTCTCAAAACATCAACTTTATTATATAGAATTTAAATTTAAATTAAATATTAGATCGATATTTTGACACATTTATGTTTTGGTGGTTATAGTTTTATATTTAATGATTTTATTTTATTTAAGAGAATGGATAATTAATTATGATTAGTTAAGAAAACTACTTAGTATTTTTTAGTTATTATTAAGTCAACTCGCTACAACTTTAACTCATTAAAATTTCAACAAACTTAATTCAAAGCGGAATTCATTAATGATCCAACTTCAAATTGGAGAATTTCAAATTTAAATAAACACAAATATTAATTAGTTCGTTAGGTTCCATTGAATTTCAAATTGGAGAAGTTCATGTTGCGACATAGGTCGGGAAAGTCGAATAAGGTTGTCGATGCGCTAAGTAGAAGAGTTGCATTGCTGAACATGGTGATAGTTCACACAACAAGAATAGAGTTAGTGAAGACGGAGTATGAGACTGATGAGGATTTTGCGAAAGGATGGGAAGCTTGGCGTGAACCATGGAGTGTCGACAGGACTCCATACTTGGATTATTTCATCCAAGAGGGATACCTATTCAAGGGACAACAGTTGTATATTCCCATAGGATCCGTATGAGAGAACCTAATCCGAGAGTTGCATAGCGGCGGATTAGCGGGTAATTTTTGCATCGACAAGACTAAAGCATTGGTCGAAGAAAAGTATTATTTCCCATGAATGGCGATACATGTCAGAAATTGGATTCGAGAATGTAGAATTTTCCAGTTGGAAAAAGGGAAAAGTCAGAACATGGTGTTGTATACACCGTTTCTAGTACTGAATACCCCATGGGAGGACTTGAGCATGGATTTTGTGCTAGGATTGCCGAAGACGCAGCAAGGAAGCGAATCAATATTTGTTGTAGTCGACAGGTTTTCCAAAATGGCACACTTTATTCCATGTCGAAAGACAAGTGATGCCATAGGCATTGTTGTACAATTCTTCAAGGAAGTAGTCAGATTGCATGGGCTGCCGAAGAGTATCACGTTGAAGAGAGATACCAAGTGTTAACACCCAAATCGTACCCCCTGGTTGTGGGAGAGGGCAAGTCGGGGTAACCACTAACCACTTTGGACTTACGCTACTGACCGAACAAAGTCTGAGAGGGATCTCTCTACAAATCTATGAAAGATTGGAAATATTCACGGGCATCAAAAATGAACAAACAGACCAACCTTCGTTACTAAAAAATACTCAACTGAAACATGCATAGAAGGCCAGATTTATGATGGGACGAATTGTGCGAAAATGTTGGAGGGATAATCACAAGGAAAAAACAATTGGGCGATAGGGTCAAGGTATTACACATAAATCAGATAATAGTGCCATAGTGTGGACTACTCTAACAGAGGAAAGGTAGCCACCTGCTTGCCGTCATAAATATATTTTCTGGTGGTAAAGGAAGGAAATAAGAACAGACAATTGATATGAGCATCTAGTAAAGATGAATTCAATATCAACTTTAGTAGAAATATTGAGTGAATACCTAAGATAATAGCCAGAGCTTGTTTCAAATAACTCTAAACTATTATACACTGATCTCAGGCATGAAATGAAAAACATAATGTAAAGGCATAACAAGAAACACATGCACATAGAAAAGAATAAAAAACGGACTACAAGTTAGAGTGACATAGGAATCTCTGCAAAACAGTCTACCATAGGCACTACACATTGTATTGATATGAAAATCTCAAAACCGGGCTCGCCCCTTAGGACTTAGCCAAATGATTTTCCATCCCTTAATTATTCTATTACAATCCTTTTATAGGCTCTTGGCCTTGAATTGGTCTTTAGGAAATAAACAAAATTTCCCTGCCCCCTTGACAGCCCCAAATTTGGAATATTACATACGTGTCAAGTTCAAAACAGAATGACTAAGATGGAAAACAAAATACTATGAGTAGGATGCCACCTTACTTCGAAGTCTTCAATCGGCCTTGCGAATCAAAGAAGTCCTCTATCTTGAAAGAGCTGTCAACCTTTGATTCTTCTGCAGGAGGAGGAGGTGTCACTTCCGTGGTAGGGAGCACGAGATCATGGATGATCTCAGTGTCTTGCTGGATGTCTCCCTCTTCTTCAAGAATATCCTCTTTTCTCGGACGTCGAACTCTTTTGGGAACTGGTCGCTTTTTGGGCTCCTCATCCTCACTCGCAGAGCTGGATTCCACATGTTCGAACTCCATGGGAGATGAAGGAGAAGGTTCTTCCGCCACCTCTGACCACATTGGTTCGGGCATGAAAACCACTCTCGATTCCTGCTCTTCATCCATGATACAATTCCAACTTAAAGATGCCCCAAGCTGCTAGGTGTACCATCCTTTCTATATACCGATCCTGCACAACGGACGAAACAACCATACCCATAACTATTTTGATGATGACAGTGGCTATGTGTAGCCATAATCACCATGATAGCTTGATCGGACGTCTTAATCAAGTAACAATGATGCCCAAGGCCCAAACCGATCCGAGGCATGCTTGGAAAAGATCTCCATATAGACGGGAGAGCCCATGATGATGCTGAGATGGCCTCCAATCGTGCTTGCAATCACTTAGGAGGTAGAAGAGATGCTCTCTGAGGTGTCAGTCCACCTAGCCCTATCTACGTCATAAAAATTTTCCTCACACCTCCTTCACACGTCGAATGACGCGGGTCACATCACCCTCGTAGCTTCTCAGGCAACCTAACGACTGCACAAGTAACTTTCCTTCTGCCCACACCTCTGTCACCTGCTGCTTCGGCCCCTTAACATTTTACCAACATTTTAACCGAAGGGAACTTGAGTCATACAAGAAGACAAAAGGCAACACAGAAAGAACCATCTTTCATGTTGAGGTCAAGTCTAAAAAGGGCGATTAAGGAGGTTTTCTGACTCTCCGACGAATTTTGGCGAAACAGGGCGACGACCGACATCTTTGGGAAGTCTCACAGACTCAGAGATCTGGGGCTTCGAGAAGCCATTACAAAATAGATTGGTCTAGTTCGGGATGAAAAAAATATAGGACCACTAGAACCTCCCGTGCTCGGCTATGTCCACAGGACCTTTGGACTTTTGCTAGTTTTGGCAATGAGAAGCCAAATTTCTTTATCAGGATGAACGTCCTATTTAACAGAACAACCTCTAACGTTGAATCTTGCCGGAGACGGGCTCTTCATTTGCCTTCTGGGCGACAAAATACATTTCCTTTTTCAACCTGCTTGCGACCAGAAACCCCTGTCCCAAACGGGCCCAGGGAAAATAAAAATGTCAACTTTACCCATTGACGGCTATATATATCAATCTTGTTCACTTATCTTCTTGAGCTTATTGTTAGCTTCCTATCAATCCCAGTTGTTGATCTCTCACGTATTGACCTCCTCCGTCAGATCTAGTCTGCACTTTAATTGCTGATTTGACAACCCTTATTTGTCAGCCATCAGATCATTCCATGTATCTTAATCTCCACCGTCCAACCTGAAATGTCACACCTTGACAAGTGGAATCGCATTTCTGAAAAATAGTTTTGCTTTACCGTTCATCCCCTTACGACCAGCTCTGGTGGTGACACCTGGCAAATGGGTTTTCCCATCGCGACCACCTTCCCATCTTTTCGACGTGCAATTTCCCGACGTGACGATCACCACGGGCCGTCGATCCTCCCAAGACCATCTACACCATTGATTTGGTCACATTGCACTTACCATTGTGGGACCCTTACCCTTTATCCGCATGAACCACCTTGGTCCGTCTTCGCCGTCCATGTGGCCAGCCACCTATCTTTAGGCCTTGGCAGTATTGCATGTCATTGAAATGGTATTGCTTATCGTTTATCCCCCATGTGACATTTCCTCTGGGTACCATCTGTCTGGCGACATTCCCCATCGCAACCACTTGTGCCTTCAGCCCTCGCACAACTCGGCCATGCGACGATGAATGCTAGTCGTTGATCTTCCTCTTACTCCCATCCAATGATGGAAACTAGTGCGGTGGCTACCCTCCTCATTATTTCCTTCGGACTATAGACTTAGGCTCTTTTTGGGCTACTTTGGTCACATTTTAATGTTTTCTTCCCCACTATTTTCCCTTTCCTACCATATTTAACATCCCCCACCTCCATTTCTCTTATGCCCTTAGCACCTAGCTAGGGAAAACAAAGGCCATCTCTAGTTTTCACCAAGAAATTTTTGAGACATCCCTTTCTTCCACCATCTATCTATGCTGTAAAAATCAGCTGCTAACAACTGGCTCCAACTGGCGATGTTATCCTCCCTGCGAGATAGAAAAGAACCTCGTAGATCAGGTGCATAATCCATTGGGCGGCTCCTGCAAGAAAAATTTTCTCGGTAGTCTACTTGGGAGAGTTTGCCTAAAACTGTTCATGGCAAAACCTATGGGGATTCGGCTGTGCGGTGGATCATGTGGCGACCTGAACCCCAACCAAATGCTTTGTCCTGCTGTAGACTGGAAACTTCTTGATATCAAAGCCAAAAAGTGAAGCTGTACATTCTGAAAAAAGACTAGAAATTGCTGCAAATCAGAATTTACTATTGAAGTTTGAAATGCCAAAATTTGAGGCTTATTTATATACAAACTACTTTACTTGAGGGGTTGCAGCTCTAGGTAATGAAAAAGTGCTAGTGTAACCAATCAACCAATTGACCCCTCAGGTGGGTCATCTCATCATCCTCAACTGATTCTTGAGTCGCGAGGGTTAATGGTCCAAGGCAATGGAGATGGACGAGGATCCTTCGAGTGAAACCAGAACCCTTACTCCATCCGCGGAACTCTTCCATATATGCTGCCACTAGATCATAAAAAATAAGGTACGCTCCACATGCCTCTTGCATCACAGCAGACCTTCTTTCAGAAGAGCCATACGGATGCCATTTAGTTTCTCTGATGCTTGTATCCAGCCCTAGGGTCGCATACCTCTGACAAACCTCCATCAAAAAATGAAGCCCATGCATGCTGAAACCCCCGCATGACTCGGTAGGACTGAAAAAACCAACTCCGGATGACTTTACTTCTGGGATTCTTTTGATCCCTAGGTTAAAAACTCATTTTTGTTCTGGACTTTAAAAAGAATATTCACCCTATCCACTGAAACGGTCGAGAAAATGCCATTCTCCCTGAAACTTCGATTCCAGGCCTGATAGACTTGCCTAAAAATCCTGCGGCCTAGCCTCGTCTCCTCCAAACGCCTCGATCATCTGGTCGGCCGGTCAGAGATATTGGCCAAGCGCAACTACTTCTCTAAGGAGTCTATAATCATCTTCAGTACAGGAGATGGATTTCGTATTAGAATTGCGCGAGCCACCTCGATCGCCCTCTAGCTCCTCAACTGTCTGGTCAACCAGTCCAGGGTGTACATTGGACCAAAAAATTTCTTCAAGGACCCCACATCTTTCCTCAAGGATCATATATTCTTCCTCGAGGTCTTTATAATCCTCTTCAAGGACTCGGTACTCCCTTTCATATCTGTTTTGAAACGTCGCCTCTGCTTACTGGGAGTCTTTATTCTGATGAATCCCAACAGCGGGTTTAGAGCTCGCCATTGGGTTTACCTCTTTTGCTGACACTCCTGAATGGCGAAACTGGTCGTAGGGAGGCTCGCCTTTATCCCCTACTTCCGAGAAACCAATGAAGTATTCCGGGTGATCCTCTTCATAGTCATCATACTTAGGTGGATCGAGACCTTCATCATGACGATCAGCAATAGGAGCTTCAACAGACGGACTGTCATTTACATAAATCCAACCCGGGTAACCTTCTTCTGGCACTTCCCCAAGCTGATCACCCCTCTACTGCTTATGGGAAAAATCTGCATGTGAGGTGAGCACTCCATGTTTGGGTCTATATTCAAATCTTATCTCTCTTTCCCTTCTTCCATCATTTTCTTGGCCTGATAGCTTCCCAGCCATCCTGAGATTTTCTTCAACTTCCATTGCATCAACGAACATACGCTGCAGGTTAGAATACCTTCTCTCCAAAAGATGAAGAGATAAATCAGGAGGAAAAACAGTTGCATAGTGTAATTTTGCAGCGTTCTCCGAGGGCTAAATTTCCTTCGGCATATTATAATAGAAACTAGAAAACCTTCTATTGAAGCAAGACATGGCTTCATTTTCTTGTCTTCTCATGGATAAAAAATATGAAAGAATTAGGACCCACAGATTTCTCTGCCCCCAAAATACCAAAAAGGCTTCGAACAACTCTCCCCAAGTATCAATAGATTCGGGTTGCAAATGCCTGAACCATCTCTTCACATCCTCTTGGAGGGATTTTGCCAAAGCCCTCATATAGACATCATCGTGTTCTATTTCAAAGAGATCCAGAAAATGTTCAAAGCCTTGAAGATGTTTTTCAGCAGTAAGGATCTCGGATTCTCCATAGAAAACAGGGAGGTGTTCATGGTAGTTCATAGGAAAATAATGAAGGACGAGGGGTAGCCTTAAAGGGCTATATCCTAGCTGAGCTCTGGAAGGAAAAATAGTAGTGGTAGGTAGGAGATCATTGGCTTTACTCTCGAGGAACTCATAGGACTAGTTATGATTCGGACAGTGTTCAAAGGAAAGCACAATATCAACTCTAGGGGTAGAAGGAGAATGTACGCTTTCGAAATCAAGTGAAGGATATACAAAAGAAGCTCTCTCATGACCTAGAGATTTTTGGCGGGATAGAATTTTTTTTATATATATACATAAATGTAAAAGGATGCCTACATAGAAAAATAGGGCCTCTTTGAAGAGATTGATACTTTAATACCTGGAACTTAAATATTCCATATCTAAGGTAGCTGGGCTCATTCTTCAGTGGAGTCTGCAGATTGAGCTTGAATAATAAGTGGAGTCACTAGGTGGATGATATGCAACCCTTCTGATGTCTAAATGATGTCGACCACCAACAATCAGATCTGAAACTTTGTCGTTCTCCCAGGGATGATAAGACAATCGTTCCCCGACAACGGCGCCAATTTGTTAACACCCAAATTGTACCCCCTGGTTGTGGGAGAGGGAAAGTTGGGGTAACCACTAAACACTTTGGACTTATGCTACTGACCCAGCACAGTCTGAGAGGACTCTCTCTACAAATCTCTGAAAGACTAGAAATATTCAAAGGCGTCAACAATGAAGAAATAGACCAGGCTTCATTACTAAAAAATATTCAACTGAAACATGCACAGAAGGCCATATTTCTGATGGGACGAATTGTGCGAAAATGTTGGAGGGATAATCATAGGGAAAAAACAATTGGGCGATGGAGTCAAGGTATTACACATAAATCAGATAACAATGCCATAGTGTGGACTACTCTAAAAGAGGCAAGGTAGCCACCCACTTGCTGTCGTAAAGATATTTTCTGGTGGTAAAGGAAGAAAATAAGAATAGACCATTGATATGAGCATCCAGTAAAGATGAATTCAATATCAACTATAGTAGCAATATTGAGTGAATACCTGAGATAATAGCCAGAGCTTGTTTCCAAGAATTCTAAACTAATATATGTTGATCTCAGGCATGAAATGAAAAACATAATGTAAAGGCATAACAGGAAACACATCCACATAGAGAAGAAGAAAAAACTGACTACAAGTTAGAGTGACATAGGAATCTCTGCACAATAGTCTACCATAGGCACTGCACATTGTATTGATATGAAAATCTCAAAACCGGGCTTGCCCCTCAGGCCTTAGCCGAATGATTTTCCAACCCTTAATTATTCTATTACAATGCTTTTATAGGCTCTTGGCCTTGAATTGATCTTTAGAAAATAAACAAAATTGTGCTACCCCCTTGACAACCCCAAATTTGGAAGATTGCATACATGTTAAGTTCAAAATAGACTAACTAAGACAAGAAAAAAAATATTGTGAGCAGGGTTCCACCTTACTCCGAAGTCTTCAATCGGCCTTTCGAATCAAAGAAGTCCTCTATCTTCAGAGAGATGTCAGCCTGTGATTCTTCAGCAAGAGGAGGAGGTGTCACTTCCTTAGTAGGGAGCACGAGATCATGGATGATCTCCGTGTCTTGCTGGACGTCTCCCTCTTCTTCGGGAATCTCCTCTTTTCTCGAATGTCGAATGCTTTTGGGCATTGGTCGCTTTTCGGGCTCCTCATCCTCACTCAAAGAGATGGATTCCACGTGTTCAAACACCATAGGAGATGAAGGAGCAGGTTCTTCCACCACCTCTGACCACACCGGTTCGGGCATGAAAACCACTCCAGATTCCTGCTCTTCATCCATGATCGAATTCCAGCTGAAAGATGCCCCAGGATGCTAGGTGTACCATCCACTCTATATACCGATCCCGCATAGCGAACGAAGCAACCATACCCATAATTGTTGTGATGATGACAGCGGATACGTGCGGCCATAATCGCCATGATAGGTTGATCAGACCTCTTAATCAAGTAACAATGATGCCCAAGGCCCAAATCGACGTGAGGCACGCTTGGCAAAGATCTCCAGATAGATGGCGGAGCCCATGATGATGCTGAGATGGCCTCCAATGATGCTTGCAATCACTTCGGAGGTAGAAGAGATGCTCTCTGAGCTGTCAGTCCACCTGGCCCTATCTACGTCGTACAACTTCACCGCACTCCTCCTTCACACGCCAAATGATGCCGATCACATCACCCTCATACCTTCTCAAGCCACCTAACGACTGCACAAGTAACTTTCCTTCTTCCCGCACCTCTGTCACCTACCGCTCTGGCCCCTTCACATTTTACCAACATATTTACCGAAGGGAACTTGACTCATACAAGAAGACAAAAGGAAACATGGCAAGAGCCATCTTCAATGTTGAGGTCAAGTCTAAAACGGGCAGTTAAGGAGGTCTTCCGACTCTCCGGTGGATTTTGATGAAACAGGGTGACGACCGACATCTTCGAGGAGACTCCTAGACTTAGACATCTGGGGCTTCGAGAAACAAATACAAAATGGACTGGTTTGGTTTGGGTCAAACAAAATACAGGACCACCGAAACCTCCCGTGCCTAGCTATGTCCACAGGACCTTCTGAATTTTGCTAGTTTTGGCGATAAGAAGCCAAATTTCTGTATCAGGATGAAAGTCATATTTCACTGAACAACTGCTAACCCTAAATATTATCGGAGACGGGCTCTTCGTTGGCCTTTTGAGAGACAAAATACATTTTCTTCTTCAACCTGCTTGCGACCAGAAACCCTTGGCCCAGATGCGCCCCAGGAAAATAAAAATGCCAACTTTACCCATCGACGACTCTATATATAAATCTTGTTCACTTATCTTTTGGGCTTATTGTTAGCTACCTATCAATCACAGCCGTTGATCTCTCATGTGTTGACCTCCTCCCTCAGATCGAGTCTGCCCTTTAATTGCTGATTTGACAACCCTTATTTGTCAGCCGTCGGATCATTCCATGTATCTTAATCTCCACCGTCTGACCCGAAATGCTGCACCTTGACAAGTGGAATCACACTGCCCAAAAATAGTTTTGATTTATCGCTCATCCCCTTGCGACCAGCTCTGGTGGTGACACTTGGAAAATGGGTTTTCCCATCACAACCACCTTCCCATCGATCCGACGTGCAACTTCCTGACGCGACAATCACCACGGTCCATCGATCCTCCCAAAACCATTTACACTATTGATTTGGTTACATTGCACTTACCATTGTGGGACCCTTACCCTTTATCTGTGTGGCCCACCCTAGCCCTTCTTCGGCGTCCACATGGCCAGCCACCTATCTCTAGGCCTCGGCGGTATCGCATGACGCTGAAATGGTATTGCTTACCGTTTATCACCCACGCGACATTTCCTCCGGGTGCCATCTGTCTGGCGGCGTTTCCCATCGCAATCGCTTGTGCCTTCACTCCTCATCCAACTCGGCCATGCGACGATGAATGTTAGCTGCTGATATTCCTCTTACACCCATCAAATGGTGGAAACTGTCACGGTGGCTACCCTCCTCATCATTTCCTTTGGACTATAGACTTAGGCTCTTTTTGGGTTGCTTTGGTCGCATTTTAATGTTTTCTCCCTCACTATTTGTCCTTTCCTAGCATATTTAAAACCCCCTACCTCCATTTCTCTTATGCCCTTAGCACATAGCTAGGGAAAACAAAGGCCATCTCTGGTTTTCAACAAGAAAATTTTGAGACATCCCTTTCTTCCACCATCTATCTATGTTGTAAAAATCAGGTGCTAACACCAAGTTTATGGGGCATTTCTAGAGAACCTGATGGAAGAAACTGGACATGAGGTTGGATTTTATCTCGGCATATCATCCGCAGACAGACGGACAAACTGAGGTGGTGAATAGAAGTTTGTGAAACCTTCTAAGGGGTTTGACGATCCACAGACTCGGGCAGTGGGAGAACGTGTTTGCGCAAGCAAAGTTCGCATACAACAATTCTGTGAATCATTCGACAGGTTTGAGTCCATTCCAGATTGTTTAAGTAAGAATCCAACATGGACTGGTGGATTTGGTCAAGTGGCCAACAAAAATAAGGAAAAGTGCGGATGCTGAATTATTCGCAGAACATATGAAAGAAGTTCATAAAGATGTGCGAAAGCGCATAGAAAAGAGCAACGCATCATACAAGTTGAGAGCCAAGAGGAAGAAGAGACTATAGTCGTTGAGTGAATGAGACTTAGTTTATGTTCATTTGCAAAAGGATATATTTCCGATAGGAACCTATAACAAGCTGAAGCTGAAGAATATTGGGCCATGTAAGATCTTGAGGATGATTTTAGACAATGCTTATGTGTTGGAGCTGCCGAATGACTTGAGAATTTTACCAGCGTTCAATGTCTTAGATCTGTATAAATTTGAAGAAGGTTCAAGTAGTGGAAGCTCGGAAGTGTCGAACATCGACTGGATAGCACATATTCCAGATCGATACAAGGAGGATATCGTATAAGAAATAGAGGAACGCGAAGTCAGGCGAACGTGTAGTTCGTGAAGGAAGGAATACTTGGTGAGATAGAGGATTATGACTTGCAAAAGGAAACATGGATTTCTGAAGAAGAGTTCAGGATACTGATGGAGCAGTCGAGTTCTCTTTCACCTGGGGAGTCTGATGCAGGGGCATCGGGGCCTAGGTAGATCAGTCAAAGTTGATTGACAAGAGGAGATCGACCAGAGGGAGTGTCGATGACCACTTGTGCAGAAGAGCATATTGGTGGTGACAGCCAATAAGTCGAGTAGGAGCAGTCGGTATGCGACTGAATGAAGCAGCGTCGACAGGAGGAAAGAGGTCGAGAGTCGACATGTCAATGGTTGACAGAAAACAGTCGACCGTAGACAGGAGACAAGTTGTTTTGGAGTTGCAGTAAGGTCGACATGTTGTTAGACCATGACATCGATAGGTTGGGCATGAGCCAAGCAAGGAGGATAGGGTAGAATGGCGAAGCCTAAGTGTAGAGTGAAGCTTACAGGTGAGTCGAAGCTGATACAGGACAGTATGGCTGACACAACGGATTATTGTAGCTTGTCATAAAAACACATAGAAAGTCAAGGAGAGTACTTGGAAATAGTTTGGGGTCACTAAGGAAGTTAATGGCAGTTATTGCAGGTGGTTGAATACATGACAGATATTGCCACAGGTGGAGGCTGTGCAGCATGGCAGGGGTGCTGATAGTTGCAGGTCTGCAGGATCATGGGAAGATCGTCTGACAAAGGATGCATGTCTTGGGGTTGGAGCGATCTCGAGAATAGCAACAACAGTAGGGTAGAAGCCCAAAAAGATGGGATCAGTGGGAAAAATCTTGGCAGAGTAGAACGCTAGAGAAGTCTGGTAGATTGGATAGGAAAGTCACACATCTACAGATCCGAGGATATCCAGCGAACCAGGAGAGGGTGAGGTTGAAACACCGAGAGAACACACAGTTACTTCTATGTTGTAACGGCTAAGGCCGACAATTAGTTAGCTATTTCATTTCTTTGCACTTGGCATTGTAACCAATTCAGAGAAGTAATATAAGCTAGCTTCAGGCATGTTGTTTGCATCTTTTCTATGTGAATGTGAGTGTGGTGGGTATGGTTAAGCAAGAACCTTATTGTATAAGGTGCCTTGCGTCAAATCATTTTTGGTTGTACCATGGAGGTCGATGAGTAGACATGGAATTCCAATATGGAAGGTGCACTAAAGGAATGATAACACCAACATTCATGGACACTCAAGGTTTTCCTTTTGAACATGCTGCAACTAGAGTATACTAGTGTGAATTTTGAAGTCTTGTTTGAGAAAGTGCAATCTTTGAAAAAGAGGTTGGATTCATTTGGAAGAGAGAATATCGACTTGTATTAGTAGTGCAATGGAATCCCAAGGGTAAGTTCATTGCATGCTTTCTTTGTTTACATAACCACTTTGCTAGATATTTTCCTTTGAAATCAGGGTTGAAGAGATTAGAATAAGCACAACACGCATTATTTATGAAGTTGAATGATGTACGGACAATTAAAATGCAAGAGACTAGAAGGAAAAGTAGCATATATGGGTTCCTAATCATGGTTCTTGGTAATTTTTTTGGAGGATTTTTGCATGCTTTGCAAGAAAATAACAAAAAGACCTGATTCTTCTGTATGTGATCGTGAGTGGCTAGCAACATTCGTTGAATCTAGTGTGACGAACAATTTTTCAAATGCACAAACCATTAAAGAACTTCATCATATGCATGAAGAAAGCTTGGATGTGTTCAAGGTCAGAGAAGGTATTCATGAAGACGATAGAAGGGGTAGTTCATTCTGCACAATTGAAGTTTCGTGATTGGCTTGGAAAATTAGACTTGATGCTAGTTTTTATGGAGAATCAAAAATTCATCCTAAGAAAGCACTTCCTCAAGATTTCCAAATTCGTTCCCTTTCCCTATGTGAACTCCTTGTTGTTCTAAGATCATGTTGGGACTCACACAGTTCATAGGAAGATGGAGAGAATGACATGGATGTAATTCATTTGAATGGTCAAGAAAAATATTGAGCCCTAAAGCTTTACTAGTGTCATCACACAATAGCAAGCGAAGAAGAGTTTCGCTAGAGCAGTCGTATGTGCACCTTTGAGTAAAGATCTAATTG
Source organism: Larix kaempferi (assembly GCA_027924585.1). Taxonomy (NCBI): domain Eukaryota; kingdom Viridiplantae; phylum Streptophyta; class Pinopsida; order Pinales; family Pinaceae; genus Larix; species Larix kaempferi. The sequence continues at coordinate 36,204 of BSBM01000665.1, read as the reverse complement.
AGAAAATTTTAGAAGTGCCAGATAGCTTGGTATATTCATCCTTATGGAAGAATGACATTCATGTGATTTAGCGACGAGAAGTAGGGCATTGTAGGAATGGATGTGCGTCCAAAGGTTGACAAAAAAGAAACGTTCTGTGCATAATTCTTTTGGGTTGAGATAGCTTGGGAAATAGCTCACCCAACAATGCCATCAATTGGAAGATGCTAGCATGGGAAATAAATCGAGTGGCAATCCTATACAAAATATGGGTGTCCTTGATTTTGATGACAATTTGCAATATAAGTGTACCATTATAGACGTCGAGGACATAAAGGAGTCGCAACAAACAAACAAAGATTTAAGCAATGTAATGTAGGAAAAAGAGGTTGAAAAGAGGGAACAAGCACATTCAAACATCATGGAGGAAATGATAGAAGAACACATCCTTGATAGACTTGGGAAGGTGGAGAAGGAATCTTCACACATTGCAAAAACTAGTCAAGACTCATAGTCAACTGTGGTAGTAAAGGAGGAACACTTCCCTGACAAAGACCGCACATCCATTTTTTTGTTTTGCTAGTAGATAATGGGGATTTATGAATACAAACTAAATCTAACATGATTACAATTATTGGGTTATAGACTATCTGACAGAGAAGCATTTTGAGGTATTTGTGCACAAAAAACAAGATAGACACTTCCTTTGTCTATGGTGTTTATCACCACTTACTGAATTGCATTTGTGGATGATAGATTGAGGCTATATCACTACCTAGGATCAAGTATTGGGGCCCTAGGAACATTTGGAAAGGTGTCTTGGAAGGTTTACTCAAGTACACTAGCAGTTAGAGGTAAAATAGTGACTTTTCCTTAGCCAAAAAGGAGTTGTGGAGGTTGACCAAAACACATACGGGAAGACTAGTTTTTGAATGAGGAGTGCATTCTTGTGGAAAGGATGTGATTTTTGGAGTGATCAACCAGCAATTGTAGATCATAAGGGATATCAACATACATATACATGGCCGAATTCAAATAAGTACTAAAGCCGTATTAAGTCACAGGGGTGCAACACTTAGGCATCTTGACAACCTTGCTGCTAAAGTTGAGTTTCCATAACAATTCAAGTTAGTGGTAATGGTAGTGGGTTGAAATCGTAACATAAGTAAACAACCACAAATTTTTGCATCCTCGAGACATTGAGGTGTGGAGTGGCTGGAAGTGACCATGGATGGGTGGATGAACCTAGATAATAAGCCCATGCGAGGATGGTATGGGTTCTTGCAATGTTTCGAAGGAAAATAATGAAGTGGAACGGGGGAGGATATAACGTCCTTTCCTTGTAGTAAATGAAGATCGATCAATAGCTCGTCCATCAACAAATCAGGTGCATGGGAAACTAGCACACCCGACACGACCAAGAGATGGATAGACACATTTAGGTAGATACTAAGGATGCAAGGTGACCCTAGGGAGTGACTGATCGAGCATGGGAACAAATATTTCAGGAATGAAGCATGTGACTAAGATGCCACAACTGTCAACAAACGATTCAATAACAGGATCATCAGAAAGGGTATTCAATAGTCAACAAAGGGATTTGCAAGACAAGCTTTGACAAGTAGAAAAGTGGAAGAGATGCCACTGGGTCCACTTTCCTAATTCATGGTAGTAATAGATCTCGAGAAGGGAAAAATGATTGCACACTACACATGACACATGTGGATTCCAATGGGAACAACTCTTAGAATATGGATAAAATGGATCATGTGAATGCCAAATAATGGGAAAAACAATTGGCAAATGGGAGCACCTGAAGAGGTGCGCCTAACAGGGAGTTCAAGAGAAGCACCCAAATGTTAGAAAATTAGGTTGACGGAGCTCTCGCAAGGCCTCTGGGATAACCATTACAAGAGTACCTGCTTTTGTTGAGGTTTCCCAAATGACACAACCCTTAGAAAATATGTCATCAAAGGGAAAGTTTGGGTTCACTTTTATGATAAAGGTAGAGTGATACCTCATATATATTAGTTGGGTGCACGAGACATATGTATGTGAGAAGGAGTTCAAGAAATATTTCAATAAAAGAGATAAGGAAAATGGTAGAGAGATATGTTGTAGGAAGGGTTCTTGAGGTTGAGCACTGAAGTGAACACATAGGTTATGGTAGTAGGCTTTGTGAGAGATATAGGCTATGGCAAGCGAATCAAGGCATTTTGGGATGGAGATCCCAATAGGTTATGTTTACTGTATTTCGAGTAGTAGGATGAAGGTTGCACCTGCTTTGTATATGAGGTTTCAGCCATTTATTGGACCAACATCTGTCACTTGTTTAGTAAATAATACTTGTTGAGTCCTTGGTTTTCACACCCACTCAATCTCTTGTGTTGTGGTTTGGTGAAGGTTGTTGGGAACGATTGGCCTAGACAATGTGTAGCTCATGACATAATGTATAGGCATGATGTGAGTGAAGACGCATAGTCCACCGAAGAGTAACCGTAAATGACCAAGTCCTCGGGATGAAATCTCATTGGTTTCACTTGATTATTAAATTTTGGGAAGGCCCATGTCATCGAAGTTTTAGGACTGTGACAAAGACCATACCCAAGAGAAGAAAGTGAGTTTTCATTTAATAATTTTGAGATGCTACGATCTCACCTCGCATTCTCTCTTAGCAGAATTGAAAGGTCAATTTCATAACTTGTTTGTTGGGGTATTTATCATTGGTATAAATATTATCCCCATACCCATTGTAAAAGAAAACTCTCTTTAGAACATCTCATTGCAACCATCATTCTTTTATTGGAAACTGCTAACTTCACATTATTCTTATAAAATGCTTTTTATATAAAATGGTTTATCTTCCACTTTGATTACATATGATAACAAATTAAAACAAGAAGTTCAAGGCTCACATAATTTTTGGACGTAGTTTAGAGATGTCAAAGATACACTTAAACAATGAATTAAGATAAGTTTTATCACAAGTCAATTGTAGGTGATGTTCAACTTCCATAGGAATATGACAGATAAGATGAGAGATAAAGATTGTTGTGGTTTCATTTTTCCTCTAACTACATTTAATTATCCAAATTAGAAACCATTAAATTAATTCTTGAATTGAAGGTTATTATTATTATTCATAAATCTTTTCTTTTTAGATTATATAATGATATTTGACATTGTGAGATAACGATCATATGATACTTAAACTTAATTAAAATTATTAAACTAAATATTTAAATATAAATTTTCAAACATTTAATATGAAACTTTTTATTATTATTTTCTTTACAATATGTTATTTAATATAAATAATCTCATAATCTCAAGTTTCAATGGTTGTAAGTTTCATAATCTCATAATCTTAATATAAACTTCTTATTCATTTATTGTGCCCACCTGCAATTCTCATTTAACGACTTCCAATATAGAAACTCGGAATAGAATTCATGCTTATTGTTCGGGTACACAGGGTACTACCAAAGGACCGAACACCAAGAGCAACCACTTCACACAAATAGATCACAGATCAACACACCGATGTTTTGACGTGGTTTAAACCCTCTTGAGGGAAACACTCCACGGCCCCGGCCAAATAGCTTCTACGGGACAATTTATTATGCAAAGAAAGAAAGTTACAAATGAGCTTCTCATAATCGATCAACTAAACAATGACCCTCCATGCTCTTTAAATAGAGATCATGGACCAATCGGGTGTTAAGCCACGGATCAAGGTTAGGTTTGATCTAAGAGAAGTTGAGCCGTCGGATCACTCTATGTCGGAAACATATCGTGACCGTCGGATTAAGTATTTACAAATGCATACTAATGCATACTAAAGAAACACACTATCCCTAACGGATATATTACACAAGTTGATCTTAACTAACTCCTAAGTGTCTAAATATCCTAACATCCCCCCTTAAGAACAACTTGGGATAGGATTGAAGGATTTACAAAAGTGACACTATTAGGAGAAGGAAGGAGGCATTAGAACCTATCCCCCCTTAATGACAAGTTCCTGAACTCCTAACATAGATCGAAGTTTAGAAAACTTCGCTTCGGTAAGAGACTTGGTGAAGATGTCTGCAACTTGATCATCTGTAGGGCAAAAGAGCACTTCAAGAACACGATCATGAACAAGATTTCTGATGAAGTGCATGTGTAGCTCAATGTGTTTGCTGCGTTGATGTAGAACTGGATCTTTGGCAAGCTTGATGGCACTTTGATTGTCGCACCAAAGTGGAGTAGGCTGCTGCTGCTCGAATCCAAACTCTGAAAGGATCTGTCGAAGCCATAAAGCTTCCTGACTGGCATTAACTGCTGCTCGATATTCTGCCTCTGCTGAAGAAAGAGCAAGAGCTTGTTGTTTCTTACAAGCCCAAGTGATAGGTCCAGAGCCCAGACTGAAAACATAACCTGCAGTAGACTTTCGATCATCAGGATCGCCGGCCCAATCTGAATCAGTGAAACCAACCAACAAAGGTTTCCCCCCTGTACTGTAATGAATCCCAAACTGAACTGTACCTCGAATATATCGAAGTATTCTTTTAGCTGCTTTCCAGTGACTTTCATGAGGTGTCTGCATATAACGGGCAACTCTACCAACGGCAAAGGAAAGGTCAGGACGGGAATGAGTCAAGTATAAGAGACAACCAACAAGCTGACGATACAATGTGGCATCTACTTCAGGTGAAGTACAAGTGGCAGAAAGTTTGACTCCAGACTGGAAGGGAGAAGGGGCTGGTTTACAATCTTCCATGTGAAAGCGACGAAGAAGGTCACAAGCATACTTAGACTGAGAAAGAAAGATTCCTTCTTTGGTTTGCAGAACTTGGAGACCAAGAAAATAATGCAAATGTCCTAAGTCTGACATTTCAAAATTTTGTTTAAGACTGGATTTCACATGGGTTATAAGCTTAGGGTCACTACCAGTAAGAATAAGGTCATCAACATAGAGAACAAGTATGATGAGATGGTTTCCTACTTTCTTGGTATAGACATTGGGGTCAGAATGGCATCTAGAAAAACCAGTGTCAAGGAGAAAGTTATCCATTTTGGCATACCAAGCTCTAGGAGCTTGCTTAAGGCCATATAAGGATTTCTTAAGGCGACAGACAAGGCTAGAGTTATTCTGAACATAGCCAGGAGGTTGTTCCATGTAAATTTCCTCCTGTAAATCACCATGTAAGAAGGCAGACTTGACATCCATTTGATGGACTTCCCAGTTGTGTAAGGCTGCAAGGGAAAGAACAAGGCGGATGGAGTTCATTTTGGCGACGGGAGCAAAGGTTTCATTGTAGTCAATCCCTTCAACTTGAGAAAAACCTTTGGCAACTAACCTTGCCTTAAGTCTTTCAACACTTCCATCTGATGCATACTTAGTTCTGTAGACCCATTTACATCTGACAAGTTTTCTTCCTTTTGGAAGAGGTACAAGATCCCAAGTATCGTTCGCCATTAAGGAACGATATTCTTCATCCATGGCTGCATCCCAATCTGGATTCCCTGAAGCTTCTGCAAAAGTTTCTGGATCATGATTCTCGGAAACTTGAGCCAAAAGAGAAGAGGCTCGCTGAAACTGAGAACGTGTTCGACGTTGATCTCTAGGATCACCGGCAAGATCACCAGCTGCTTCACATGTTGAACGGACCCATCGAGGAAGCACTTGTGCTGGTGCAACTGGAGGAACATGAGCAGGCGGAGGTGGATTTTCATCCTCACTGTCATCATCAGAAACTGGAGTTGGAAACCTGTCAAGGAAGTTGGAAGAAGAAGAAGAAGGCACAAACGCCGAATCAGGCTCGCAGGCCAAAGATGGCACACTCGCCGAGTTAGGCTCGCAGGCCAAGATATTTTCATCAAATTTAACATCTCTTCTAATGATTATAGCATGAGAAGGTGGTTGAAGAAGTCTATAACCTTTTACATCTTCAGAATATCCAACAAATATGCACTTTTCACTTTTAGGCTGCAATGCTTTCCGTTTTTCATCCGGAATGTGAGCCCATGCTTCACTACCAAACACACGAAAGTGACTTACATCAGGTTTAATTTTACTCCATGCTTCTTCTGGTGTTATACCTTGTAATGCTTTTGTGGGGGTGCGATTAACTATGTAATTTGCACAATTTATGGCTTCAGCCCAAAATTGAAGACTTAGTCCCTTAGATTGGATCATACAATTAGCCATTTCTTTTAAAGTGCGGTTCTTCCGCTCAGCTACACCATTTTGTTGTGGTGTATATGGAACAGTGTGTTGTTGTTGGATGCCTTGTTCAGTGCAGAAAGTAGTGAACTGTTTGTTAACATATTCTCCTCCATTGTCAGATCTGAACTTGATAATTTGATGACCAGATTGTTTTTCAACAAGGGCCTTGTAGGCCAAGAACATGTTAAATACTTCGCTCTTAAGTTTTAGGAAATAAACCCAAGTGCGTCTGGTGTAATCATCAATGAAAGTTAAGAAATATTTGAAACCAGAAAATGAAGCAGATGGAAGAGGACCACACAAGTCACTATGCACAAGCTCCAAGGGAACCGAGGCGTGCCAAGAGGCACGTTTGTCAAAACTGTCCCGATGATGTTTTCCGAGTACACAACCGGAGCAAACACCATCTCTGCAAGAGACCATCGGAAGACCTGTCACCATATTTTCTTTACATAGTTGTTGCAATGAGCGATAATTTAAGTGACCAAATCGCTCATGCCAAAGTTTGCTCAAGTTATCACTATGAGCAACAAAAACTGAAGGGAAAGGTGATGACCCAAAGTTGTTAAACTTGTACAACCTGGTAATATCATCAACAATTCCGGTAGCTAGAACCTGTTGAGGATCTTTAAAATCCTTGATTACAACTTGGTGAGGTGTAAAGGTCACAGTTTTACCTTCACCAGAATGAGTGATCTGATAGACTGATAACAAATTGCAGGAAATTCTTGGAACACATAGTACATCACTAAAATGACCATTATCTACTGGAACTGTTCCAGCTCCTACAACACTTAGAGATCTATCATCACCAACAAATATTTGTTTGGTGTTACATTCATGCATAGTAGAAAAGATGGCTTGATCCTTAGCCATATGATAAGATGCTCCAGAATCAATGAGCCATTCATTTGAAGTAGAAGAAGAAGATGCATTATAAGAATAACCAGAAGCACAAAGTGCATGTCCATGAGAGGTAGATTCTGATGGCGAATCTAGGCTGATGTGGTGCTTCTTCATTGCTGCTTCCAAGGCTGCCATCTTTTTGAAACACTTTGATTCATCATGATTATCTTTCCCGCAATAGTTGCAATGACGCTCAGTCTTCTTGCCTTTTGGCTTGGATCCTTTGTCATTTTTTAAAGAAGGAGCTGACTGAGAGGGTTTGGGACCCTTGTTTGACTTATTATTGCGAAAATTTTGTTTCTTGGGAGGCTTGGACTTTTCTTTCTGTTGGGACAATAAGGCTTTCCCAGATGTATCTGCATTATTGATTATTCCAAGATGAATGAGTTTATCTTGTTCCCTAATCAAGGAATCACAAAAGGATTCAAGACTAGGCTCTTGATAGCTGGCTGCATTCAATGACGCTTTCATGGAGTAAAATGTAGATACAAAAACAGAATATGCAGGTCCAAGTTTGGAAAGAATGTGATAAATGCATTGTTTGTCTTCCCTCTCAATCTTACATTCTGCACATAAGAGCTTGAGAGTTTTGTACTTAGATAAATAATCTTGAATGCATGAAAAGTCACTTGGATTTAAAGAAATCAACTCATTTTCGAGTTGGTGGCCTCGAATTTCATTGTGTTTACCAAACACAGTTTCCAACTTGTCCCAAGCAGTATTAGGTTCATCAATTCCAGATATGTGGAATCGCAAATCAGTAGAGATTGACATCCCAATCAATCCACGAGCTTCATCACATCTATTTGCCCATTTTATTTTCTTATCATCATCAGTGGGTTCTTTTTCTTTCCCTGTTGTAATTCTGAAAAGTCCCCTACTTCGTAGAACATCCTCCATACGAGATTTCCATGAGAAATAGTTGGAACTGTTAAGTAGAATATCACAAAGGGCGGCCATATTTGTAAATTAATGGCTGTAAAAACAGAAACCAATAGTCTGGATGTGAAGAGCTCGAAAAAATAGGCGGTTTCAAAAAAAACGGCACTGAAAACGGACTTTGTATGATGAAGTTATGCTTGAACAAAGAAACTGTTGAAGATGTCCCCAATAGTGACGTGGCAGCTAGTGAATGTCCAGCAAAAAAAAAGAACCCCCCTCTTCCCAAGATGAACCTTTTGACTATCACTTTACAAAAAAGTTGCTTTTAAGTGAATCACTTTTGTAAAATAAGTGATTTCACTTTTACAATGATATTACTTTTAAATAGTGCAACAATAAATAAAAAGCTTAAGTGACTCACTTGTATTTTTATTTTTTTATTATTTAAGTGAGATGCACTTTTACAATAAAGTAACTTGAAAAATAGAAATTGCATGCACTTTTCTTTTTAAAAGTAACTTCCTAAGACTTGAACTCAAGACCTATTAAGGAATAAAGCAACTTTGGACCAAGTGAGCTAGTTTAAAAGGTATGTAAAATATGAAAATGAGGAAGGGGGCTTTTTTTTTTTTTTTTTTTTTTTTTACTCTTCTTGCTCGGTTTGCGTGCTTGCCCTTTTTCCTGCAAAACAAACCACAAAACGAAACAAAAAAAACTTTTCCACACTTGTGGAGTTAGATCTTGTTAGCTTGCCCGGAAAGTCTGCGTTTTCTCTCTGTTTCTGATTTGCCGAGATCGCGCAAAGTGCACGGCAAAGAGCATACGCAGCCGAAAAAAACCCTTTCCCTTTCTGTTTCTGATTTGCCGAGATCGCTCAAGGTGCACGGCAAAGAGCATACGCAGACGGGAAAGCAACAATCCGAACCAAACAAAAACTAACAGTAAAAAAAAATGAAATATGAGATTTATTCTTTTCAAAAACGAAATAAAAAAATGCGTCACTGTAACATTATACCTTCAGATCTGATGAAAAACGCGTTTCTGGAGCAACCGGGAACCGTTTTCGATCAAACGAAAACTATTTCCCAATGGAAACGACGCTCCGGACGCAATGGAACACCTCCCACAGCCCAGAAATGCACAGAAATACCAGAACTAGAAACCCTTTCGAGTTTCGGCAACAACAGTTCAAGATCTAGATCATAACCGGAAGCGGCACTTCATAAAAGCTCTGATACCATGTTCGGGTACACAGGGGTACTACCAAAGGACCGAACACCAAGAGCAACCACTTCACACAAATAGATCACAGATCAACACACCGATGTTTTGACGTGGTTTAAACCCTCTTGAGGGAAACACTCCACGGCCCCGGCCAAATAGCTTCTACGGGACAATTTATTATGCAAAGAAAGAAAGTTACAAATGAGCTTCTCATAATCGATCAACTAAACAATGACCCTCCATGCTCTTTAAATAGAGATCATGGACCAATCGGGTGTTAAGCCACGGATCAAGGTTAGGTTTGATCTAAGAGAAGTTGAGCCGTCGGATCACTCTATGTCGGAAACATATCGTGACCGTCGGATTAAGTATTTACAAATGCATACTAATGCATACTAAAGAAACACACTATCCCTAACGGATATATTACACAAGTTGATCTTAACTAACTCCTAAGTGTCTAAATATCCTAACACTTATTGCTTCGGGCATACCATTTTAGCCAGATGAACAATGGTTGCAAAGTTTTTTTTCCTACCATTAGGCTTTCAGAGAAAAATACCTAAAACGAACTAGAAAAAAAAACTTTTTTTATTTAACGTTAATTTCATTTACTCCTCTCTTAGTGGAGATGGAGATGGAGGATAGGAAATAGAGTTAAATGTGGGGACAAGGGACATCGCATTCTCACTGGATTCACGGACCTCAATATCAATAAATTTTGACCATATTTTGCATTTAATATAGCTCAATTTTGACCATATTTTGTATTTAATATTGCTATGTGCGGTTCCTAGAAAATATAGCTATGTAATGGGACCATTCTATTCTCGAAACATCAACTTTATTATATAGAATTTAAATTTAAATTAAATATTAGATCGATATTTTGACACATTTATGTTTTGGTGGTTATAGTTTTATATTTAATGATTTTATTTTATTTAAGAGAATGGATAATTAATTATGATTAGTTAAGAAAACTACTTAGTATTTTTTAGTTATTATTAAGTCAACTCGCTACAACTTTAACTCATTAAAATTTCAACAAACTTAATTCAAAGCGGAATTCATTAATGATCCAACTTCAAATTGGAGAATTTCAAATTTAAATAAACACAAATATTAATTAGTTCGTTAGGTTCCATTGAATTTCAAATTGGAGAAGTTAAAATTCAGATAAACACAAATATTAATTAGTTAGTTAGGTTACATTGAATTTCAAATTGGAGAAGTTCAAATTTAGATAAATACAAATATTAATTAGTTAGTTAGGTTCCATTGAATTTGAGATGCATCATTAGACCAAATTTAAATTTATTATTATTTTAAAGGTATAATTTTAATTTTTTTTAATATTGGTTTTAAATTTAATTAGAATTATTTTGGATTAAGGGGTTATAAATAGTTTTTTTGGTAGCTAGGGGAATCAAGTTAACTTGTGCTAGACACCGGAATCCGGTATACTGAAGAGAGATATGAGACTTGAACCAACTACTTGAGTGTGGATAACCGATCTACTACGTAGAGGTATGAGATCTACTACACAGAGGTATGAGATTTAACACATGGATATGAGATTTAAACTTTGGTTGGGGTGGGATCTATGTGCTACACAAAGGTACGCTATTTGAACCAAGTGGTGATACATTTAGAGATTGAGAATAGAAATGATCTAATTTTTAGCATTATGAAGATGTTGATACATTTAGAGAATGAGAATAGAATTGATCTAATCTTTAGCATTATGAAGATTTTTTATTGTTCAAAATCCATTTTTGATCACATAAATGAATTAAACCCCCTTGAATATTCTTTTTGCACCGATGCATTCTTAACAACATGCATTTTTAGCAACTTCTATTACACAAAGGTATGATATTTGAACCACCTATTGGGGTGGGAGGGAATCACCCAATCTACTACTATTACACAGAGGTACGAGATTTCAACCACCTATTGGAGTGGGAATCACCCGGTCTACTGCACATTACTAGTTATGAGATCTGAACCAAATACATTTAGAGAATGAGAATGGAATTTAATTAAATAATTTAATAATAAGTAGACATAAAGATTAGACTTTTTTTAGTTTTCTAATTATTATTTACAAATTAGTTCACCTAATTGCGCCGAGAGGCACTCTACAGCCCAGTATGATGGAGATCTTGTAACGTGTGTGGTGTAACGTTACATCTCATAAAACGTAAAGAGTAATATGAGGGAGATCTTGTAACGTTTGTGGAGTAACGTTACATCTCATAAAATGTAAAAAGTAATATGAGGGAGATCTTGTAACGTGTGTGGAGTAATGTTACATCTCATAAAACATAAAAAGTAATATGAGGGAGATCTTGTAACGTTTGTGGAGTAACGTTACATCTCATAAAATGTAAAGAGTAATATGAGAGAGGTCTTGTAATGTTTGTGGAATAACGTTACATCTAATAAATCGTAAAAAGTAATAAACAGTAAAAATAAATTAATATTTTGTCGGCCAATAAAGACATCGATTGAAAATGTCCATCTACATGAGTACGCAAAACATCTTCTCAGATATCATGATAATAGATTTGGAAGACACCCTCGCTTCAGATATTTTTTTACTAAATATCATAATGAGACATCGTGCTCAAGATTCCTCAATAGTTTTTGTCAAAACAAATATTACTGAACTACCCACAAAAATGGAAGACTTACGACAACATTTACGAAATCGTCCAGATTCAAGATTGGGAGAAAGATTAATGAGATTTGGAATAGTATTAAGAGGTACACGTGCATATTGGAGCAAGTGTCGTCAAGCGTTATCTGACTTGATTCAACAGATAGGTTGTCCGACAATATTCTTCACACTAAGTGTAGCGGATATGCAGTGGCATGATTTGCATAAATTAATGTCAGGCACAAGTCCTAAAGATCCACGTGAAGCCAGAAAATGACGACATCAAAATGTAATTGATAATCCTTACATCGTGGCACATTATATGCACTTGAGACATACAATGTTTCGAGAAGAGGTTTTCGAACATTTTCATTAGGCTACAGATTATTGGAGTCGTTACGAATGGAAACATCATGGATCTCCTCATGTCAATGGGTTTCCTTGGTTAAAAAATGCTCCCAACATGCACACTCTGAATTGGGATGATCCTAGAGAAGTTATAGCTGCAAAAAAATATTTCAACAGATGTGTGCATGCAATAAATCCACATGAGGGACATCAACGAAATATTCAAATTGGAGATAATGTAGATGATCATCCTTCTCTAAAAGGAACAAAACAAATATTTCAATTGGATCCAATGGCTGATTATGAAGAACTTCTTAACTGTGTTGAGCGTCATATTACCTAGAATGAGAGAAGTTGTCTTTGAAAGAAGGGAGGAAAAATGGTATATTGGTACCATGCACCCTGGGATCTATGTGACTAGTCAAAACATTACATTGATGAACAAGGAAAAAAAAGTATGGACGTAGACGAAATGATGACAGAGTGAATACACAAAATCGTGAAACACTGATAATGTGGAGGGCTAATATGGATTGGCAGCTTGTACTTTCCAAGTGCGTGGTTATTAATTACATAGCAAAATATGTTGTTAAATCAGAAAAAAGGATCTTAAACTTTTCACAATATGTTGATGTGGGTCTCTTATATCCAAAATCCAAACGAACCAGCAACACGTGCACATAAAAGTTTGTTGTGTGAATCCATTGTTGATAGGGACATTGGTGCATATGAGACATGTCATTTGCCTCTAGAGCTTCCTCTTTCAGAATGTAGCCATCGTTTTGTGGTTCTAAATGTTGGTATTCAAAGGTTTTCAAACAAGTACAAGCTGATACATATAATGCCGACAATGATAATTCTCTGATTGATGCATATAATAAGTGACCTGAGAATATGGAGCAACTTACATTGATGAATCCTTTCCTCAAGTTGTTCCTATTACATCTATCGAAAAAGGTAATAAAAAACAACTTCCATTGAAACTTACTTGGGGTTTAACAATCCATAAGTCACAAGGATTGACATTGGAGAAAGCTACTATTAATATTGGAAAGCAAGAGAGGTAGGGGATGACATTTACAACAATATCTCGAGTCAAAGATTTGGCAGGTCTATGATTTCAACATCCATTCTCATATGATCGATATAAGAGGATGTCAAAACTACGAGGTGTGAAGATAAGAAAAGATGAAGAAGATAGATTGAGAATCATCACAATGTGAACCATATTTTCATTTATTTAATCCATAGAAAATTATTGTCTCTATTTTCCAGTTTAACAATTTACTCATACTTATTACTTACATTATGATAATACTCATATTTCTATCTACGTTTTCAACTTAACTTGTTCCTTACAATGCTGATCAAACTCCATTTCTGTGTCACTGCCCATGACTGGGACCAGCATAGATCCAAATCCTAGGCTCTATCAAGTGCCGAGAGGGATCAAATCTCCCTAGGTGCAATCCTCTTCTCAGGTATTGCACTCAATGAGCTTTTCAAGGAGAGGTTTGCACCTCGGGAGATTTGATCCCTCTCGGCGCTTGATAGAGCCTAGTATTTGAATCTAGGCTCGTTTTTAACTATATGAAGTTTCTTCATAGTTCAAAACCTATTTTTGATTACCTAAATTGATTAAGCTTTTTTGAATATCCATTTTATACTCGTAAATTCTTAATAGATTATATCCGTAATTCCAACCACTATGATGTCAAAAAAATAATAAAACTAAATAATAAAAAAATCAAAACCTCATTTTTCATTCCTCCCTTCGTGATATAAATCCTATTTTCTATTCAAATTTTAATAATGAGTCAAAGGTATTTTTAAATTTCCCCTAAAACCGGAATTCCCAAATTGCTTACAGCAAAGCTACTGATTGTGATTAGCCACATTCTTATTATGCCTCAGCGAAATGGGCCAGATGCAGGTAAAAACCAACTAATCTTTAATTAATTTCCAAGGGTGAACGACTGGCCGCATCGATTATTTAACCAAGTAAGAGCACGACGGAACGTAAAATGCGGAAAACCTATATTGTATGAACATTATGTATATATATCGGTGGAGGAAAATTTTGATATTTATATCTAGTAAACTGGAGGGACTTTCAGAATTGGATAGCAAACTAGGCTAACAATAGAGAGCTTTGAAATCTAACAATAGAGAGCTTTGAAGGGAAAATACGAGAACCATTCATTGTGGATGAGTGATATGATGACAACGGGAATGGATCCAGAGAAAATCTCAGGCCCCGGTTCTGGCCATGGTCTTCAATCCCAAGACCTGGATCCAGAGATAATCTCAGGCCATGGTCTTCAATCCCAAGACCTGAATATGATGATGGAGGGAGTGGGTTCTGGCCATGGCCTTCAATCCCAAGACCTGAAGATTGCCTCTCAAGTAGAGAGCACTGACAGATCCAAGAAGCGAAAGCGGCGCGAGGAACGCCCAGAAGAGGGTCGAGCAGTGGTGGCCCCAAGGCCCCGGGGCAGGTCTAAAGGCTCCAGGAATAAGCCCAAGGATAGGAACGACAAGCTCAAATGTCATGCGTTCTTGATCCAGGATAAAAACGACGTCTGGAACACTTTGGAGACGTTTGCACTCAGAAGCCAGCTGGGAGTCTCCATTCTCAGCGGGACCGGGATGGTCTCCGTTACCCTGCGCCATCCGCTCGCTCCAATGGGAGAGAAGACGTATAAAGGACTGTTACAAATTCTATCTCTCTCAGGAGCTTTTCCCTACACCAGCGAGAAACAAGAGGCTACAGGAATCACAGTCAGTCTGGCTGACCTGCCTATGGCAATCCATCCTATGCCGGTTAAGCCCTGTGGACTGCTCCAGTCACCTGGTCGAATAGAGGTAGAGCAACAGATATCTGTTCCAGTCATCAGATTGAACAGAAATGCAGCAACGGATAAACATGAAGTTTGAGATCGGTTTACTATAGTTTCAAGCGCTAGGGTTTGTTCCGCAGCAAGCAACAGTGTTACCATAAAATAGAGTTGTAGTGTTATCGTAAATTAGACATTCCTTTGAAGATTGTTTATGGAAAGCTATTAGACATTAAGTACAATTATTTTTATAATGAATGATAGATTATTGACTATTTCTACTCATTAGTCATTACTTCAAATGA
Organism: Larix kaempferi; assembly: GCA_027924585.1. Lineage (NCBI taxonomy): Eukaryota > Viridiplantae > Streptophyta > Pinopsida > Pinales > Pinaceae > Larix > Larix kaempferi. The sequence goes on along the minus strand of BSBM01000665.1, from coordinate 20,844 downwards.
TTTTAAACGAATGACAGTTTATGGAAATGTTTTTACGTGTTTTTAAAGGAACGACAGTTTCTGGAATGCTTTTAGTTATTAGTTCAAATCTTTTTACAAGGAATGCCATTTTATGGACTGTTAGTAGACATTACTTCAATTCTTTTTTTAAGGTTAACACTGTTTTTTTTACAGTGAATGCCAATTTATGGGGCTGTTGTTGTCTTGAGTCCACCATGCGAAAGTAAATCATCACAAAAGGAAATATATTTAGCCGTTGGATAAACAAATATAAAAAAGTTTCTAATTCTGTCACTTTATTATATTTCTTAGGGAGTAGTCTAAAGTGAAGGGGAGGCAGAGTACCCAGGAAAAAAACAGAGCTAAAAATCGGAAAAACATTCAGTGCTACAGCACTTGTAACAGGACCACACACAGGAAAAATCAGAACAGTATCACATGCCTCGGATTTTTCATTCATCTCAAAACAGTAATACAAAAATGAATACGTGGCGGGGCAGGTGGTTCACATTCTCCAACAGGTGTTACGTGTCCAGCCTCATTGATTAAACATCAAATTACATTTAATAGCAAAGGACCGCTACATATGGCGGTAGCTAGTTGCAATTAATGCCAACAAACTCCCCCTTAATTGCAACTTTCAGCAAAAAACAAAATTGGATATTTCATTGACAGAATTATAACATAACAAGCTATATCTACAGTTATACATATATTGCATTAACAACGCCAAGATTCTTTCTATGAAACTCAAAAAGATCTTTCGCCAAAGGCTTAGTAAATATATCAGCCAGCTGTTCCTTTGACCTGCAAAATTCCAAGTTGATTTCTTTGTTGTTAACCAGTTCTCTGATGAAGTGGTATCGGGTATCTATGTGCTTGCTTCTTTTGTGAAATACTTGATTTTTCGACAACGCAATTGCAGAATTATTGTCACAAAAGATCACTGTTGGGTCCTCCTGTTCATACAACAATTCAAACAAACCTCTCCGCATCCACACTGCTTGACAAGCTGCTGACGTGGCTGCTACATACTCCGCTTCAGCTGATGAAATGGTCACTATAGGTTGTTTTTTTTTTATGCCCACGAAACTGCACCTGAACCAAAATTAAATACATAACCTGTTGTGCTCTTCCTGTCATCAATGCTACTTGCAAAGTCACTATCTGTATAACCTGTTAGCTTGAAATCTGAACCTGCTGAATACAAAATTCCATAACGCACTGTTCCTGAAACATATCTTAAGATTCTTTTTGCTACTTGCCAATGAGAATTTCTTGGAGATTCCATAAACCTGGAAATTAGACTCACTGCGAACATGATATCTGGCCTAGTTGTTGTCAGATACATTAAACTTCCACTAATTTCTTAAATTGTGTTGGATCCACAAAAGGTTCATTATCATCTTTACTTAGTTTAGTTCCTGTTGCTATTGGTGTTGAAACTGGTTTACAATTCAGCATTCGGAATCTTTTTAGCACATCTTCAGCATACTTAGATTGACATATGAAGATCCCTTTTTCAGATTGTTCAACTTGAATTCCGAGAAAGTATTTCATCATTCCCAAATCTGTCATTTCAAATTCTGTTTTCATTGCTGTTTTAAAGCTTCTATAGACAGATTTCCTGTAAAGATTAAGTCATCAACATACACGCATACAATCATGATTTTACCCCTACTGATTTAATTTTGTGTACAATGTAGGTTCACTAGCGCATCTATTAAATCCATTACTCAGCAAGTATGAGTCTAATCTATTGTACCACACTCTAGATGCTTGCTTCAGCCCATATAAAGCCTTTTTCAGCCTATAAACTTTATTTTCACAACCTGTTATTTCATATCCAGTTGGCTGTTTTACATAAACCTCCTCCTCTAAACGTCCATTTAAAAATGCAGATTTTACATCCATCTGATACACATTCCAATCATTCTGTGCTGCTATGGCTAAGACAAGTCTAACTGTGTCTAGTCTCGCCACCGGTGCAAAGGTCTCATTATAGTCTATGCCGGGTTGTTGACTAAAACCTTGTGCTACAAGCCTCGCCTTATGTTTTTTTCAACCTTTCCATCAGCATTGAGTTTTGTTTTATAAATCCATTTTACACCTATGCAGTCTTTTCCATCAGGTAAAATCTACTAACTCCCAAGTTTCATTTTTCTCTATAGCATCTATTTCATCATCCATAGCCCTTTATCCATGCAACATCTTTAATTGCTTCTTCAAAACTAACTGGTTGATAAGCTAATAATGCAAAATTTGAGTTCAAATCCAGTTCTTCATCATGTTGTTCATAGATTTTCCCTTAGACTTCTAGATTTTTGTCCTCTAATCCTAGATCTCAATTCTGCTAGAGTAGGATCAGATTCATCACTTACTTGTGAGCTTGATGTATGCTTCCCTCCAAGTCTTGATTGGTCTTCTTGCATAGAATTTCTTGGTGTTCTTGTTTGAGGTGAGTTAAGATCTATTGTGTTCCTTCTTGGGTGTGCTGGATCCTGGTAGATGTGCAGGTACATATGGATGTGGAGTTTGTTGTCCATCTTGCACATTTTCTTCATCATCTTCAACATGAGGTAAATCTGCTCCATGTGTAACTATTTCATCAACGCTTCCATCCCATGATTCCTCTTCCTTAAATTCTACATCCCTGCTTACAATTAGCTTCTTGGTAATAGGATTATAGAGTTTATATGCTTTAGAATGCTCACTATACCCAATGAAAATACATTTTTCACTTCGATCATCCAACTTCCTTCTAATTTCTTTAGGTACATGGGAGTAAGCCACACACCCAAATATCCTAAAATGTGATACATTGCAGCACTTTCCACTCCAAGCCTCTTCAGGTACTTTATTCCTCACACTTTTTGTAGGACTTCTGTTCAAGATGTAGACTGAGGCATGCAACTGCTTCTGCCCAATACTCATTTGACAAATGCTTGGCCTTCAACATGCTTCTTGCCATGTTCATAATTGTCCTATTTTTTCTTTCTGCCACACCATTCTGCTGTGGTGTATACCGAGCTGTAAGCTGCCTCTTAATCCCATAATTTCTTGCAAAATTCCATGAATTCGTTCAATTTATATTCGCCTCCTCTATCAGACCTCAACACTTTGATGAACTTTCCGCTTTGTTTTTCAACCAAGATTTTGAAATTCTTGAACACTTCAAAAGTTTCTGATTTTTGTTTAACAAAATATACCATGTTTTCCGGCTGTAATCATCAATAAAGGTCAGAAAGTATAAGTTTCCAGCCAATGATGGATCCTGCATTGGTCCACACAAATCTGTATGAACTATCTCTAGAGGTTCCTTTGCTCTGATAGGAAGTACCTACATGGAAAGATTCTCTATGATGTTTTGCTAAAATGCAACTCTCACATGAGCTTGCTGGTTGTTCAATCGGTGGCAGCCCTCTAACCATCTGATTTTTCTGCAATAAGTTTAATCCCCCAAAATACAAGTGGCCATACCTCAAATGCCAAAGCCAAGACTGATCCAAACTTTGAACTTTATAGGGCATTCACACAATTCTGAATTTCACCTTTTAATGTAAGTGGAAACATTCTATTTTTGGTCATTTTGACCTTGGCAATCAATCCTATCCTAGGATTCTTGTCAAGGATTGTGCATGTGTCATGATTGAAAATTACCTTATAACCTTTCTCCATTAAACTGTCCAATGCTAATTAAATTGCATTTTAGGCCAGGTACAAAATACACATCATTAATATGTCTTTTATCTCCATTTTTTGCAAATACATTAACAGTCCCTTTGCCATTGACTGAAACTTTGTTATCATCTCCAAACTTCACTTCAGACTTTACTGAACTATCTATTTCAGTGAATACTTCCTTGTTGCCAGAACATGTGATTACTACAGCCACTGTCTAGAAACCATACATCATTTGAATTCTCTTGTGCAACATTGCAGGTAAGAAGAACTGAATCAACTTTATTTTCCGATTTTTCAACTAAATTTGCAGACTGTTTTCTAGCATCTGCTTCCTTCTTTCTACATTCCCTAGCATAATGCCCAAATTTCTTACAATAAAAACACTGAATTTTGGATTTATCAGTTTCTTTGATTCTGCTGTTGATAAGGGTTATTACTTGCGGTTCTGAAATTTCCTGAATGTGTGTTTTGGACATATCTACCAGTCCTGTTTATGTTTGGTTCTTTTTCCCTTTGAGATTGAAATCTACCCCTGCCTCTATAGAATGACCCTTCCTCTTCCTCTACCAACTGTTAGCTGTGTTTTGAAGGCGGTATCAAGAGAGAAGTTTGGATTTCTGTTTATTCTAGACTCATGGGACAGCAGGATCCCATTAACTCGTCAATTGAGAGCTGAGTCAAATCCTTTGACTCCTCAATTGCCACAACAACAACATCAAATTTGCTGGGCAGACTTCTTAATACTTTTTCCACCACCTTTTGGTCAGAAATCTGTTCACCATGGGTTCTCATCTGATTTACAATTGTCATTAAATGATTATGGAATTGATCTACGGTCTGTGTTTCATTCATTTGCAGGTTTTCAAAATTTTTCCTAAGGGTTTGTAATTTAGCAACCTTCACTTTGCTTAAACCCTGATAGACCGTATCTAATATGTCCCAAGCATCTTTAGATCTGCTTACTGATACAATTCTAGGAAAAATTGAGTCATCCATAGCTTGCTGGATGAGAGAAAGTGCCTTAGCATCTTTCTTCTTGTTGTTTTTAAGCAAGTCTTTCTGTGCTTGTGTTAAAGCCAAGTAGGCTGCCTCATCAGGGGGTTCTAAGTACCCATTCTGAACTAAATCCCACAGATCTTGTGAGCAGAGAAGAGTTTTCATTTTAATGGACCAAAAGTCATAGTTCTTACCTGTTAAAGGTGGAATTTGAGGCTGTCCTCCGAAGCTGCTCGACGCCATGGCCCAAATCTTCTGAAATTTCTCCTTTTGCAGCTGTATGCAGGGTCCCCTGTTTCAATATCCCTTCACGGCTTCCTTTCTGGTTGCTGATGGCTGGCAGTTTCAAGCCTGCACCCCTCCTTTCACTGATCAACGAAGGAAAAACGGCCCTCTCTCCACAAATACAGTCACAGGTGTATATATTCGGGCACAATTGAAGCCCTTCACTTCTGTCAATGATCTGGTGAGAGATTTCAATGGCGGACTTCGAGATTTGGTGGGTTATCTAAACGAGAATGTGCCACGAGCAACTTTTGTTTTTCAGAGCTCCTCGTACAGCACAGTGATGGATATTATCAACCACCCACGTTCATACGGGATTAGTGTTGTAGACGACGGTTGTTGTGGAGTGGGGAGATTCCACGGGCAAATTACATGCAATGCCCTGATTTTGCCATGCCCCAACAGAGGTCAATATGTGTTTTGGAATGCCTTCCACCCAACCGAAGCAGTGAAGAAATCCTCTGGTCAGATAATAGAGAGGTACTACTCTCGTATGACGCTCGACTTCCACACCAACAAGAAGATCGTAGAGGAAGTCGCTATTATTCCCTCCAAGCGTCTCAGAAACAAAACAGCAGGGTCTTCAACGCATTTGATGAAGCGTATACAAAGGGTTTTTGGTCTCCTCGCATCAAAGCACGAAGTGGAACCCTAAATGTCAACCACGTTGACAGAGTAACAGCTCGTCACGACCGAGGCTTACCCGGAAGCTTTCATCTTTCAAGCATAGATTCAATCCACGCCCCAAACTAGCATACCAAGGATTGAACTCCTCCCCTCACGAAAAGTGGAACCCTGGCCAACGATGGGAGGGTGCTGAAACTCCTTCCCACGAATTCACCCGTCAGCAAACGGAAGCCGCTACAGGATGCCCTTATCAGATGATCCACTCGTCAAACACTTGAACACGGTATCCTTCTGCCGGCGACTGCTTCACTCAACGCATCATGCTTACTGCCTATGGCGCGTATCACGCTTAGATGTTAAGGGTGTCGAAGGATTGACGGATCTTCACCGCTCTGATACCACAATGAAGGGGAGGCAGAGTACCCAGGAAAAAAACAGAGCTAAAAATCGGAAAAACATTCAGTGCTACAGCACTTGTAACAGGACCACACACAGGGGAAAAATCAGAACAGTATCACATGCCTCGGATTTTTCATTCATCTCAAAACAGTAATACAAAAATGAATACGCGGCGGGGCAGGTGGTTCACATTCTCCAATAGGTGTTACGTGTCCAGCCTCATTGATTAAACATCAAATTACATTGAATAGCAAAGGACCGCTACATATGGCGGTAGCTAGTTGCAATTAATGCCAACATAAAGCATTCCCCACCTCTCCTTGCCCGAAGCACCGTCCCATCGCCGCTCTGGACTGGACGTGCATTAACTCTCAGGGTGACGAGTTGGTGACTCCATCTCGCCACCCTCCTCCGCTCACATTGCATGCTCCACTCGAACCAGACATACGTTGTGGATCCATACGCTGCTCAACTAGGAACACCCAACCTTCTCTCTTTGAATGCTTTTTTTTCAATGCCTTTTTGGTCAAGAAGAAGATCCAGAATCAAATATATCACATGTTCTACATACGATAAAGAATTTTCCGTGGTGTTACCAGGGATCCTTGCAACTTTGTTCCCAAATTTTGAGCAGCCCGAATTTCTACCCCTTCTATCCCTACATCAAACAGCAGTTGGGATGTTGTTTTCTGGCATACTTTGTAACTCTTCTGATCAATCTCTCCAAGAATTGAAAGCCGACGTCCACTGTAGATGCTACCCTGGACTCATGGGGGCTATTTAAACCGTTTAGTTTGTGTTGATATTATTTCTGGAAATTAACCAAATCCTTAGGTTTATAAATGCACAAATTTTCAAACAATTTTCAAGGTTTATCTGGTTATTATATCTATTAGCGAACTACTACTATAGTTCGAACCTAAGAATCTATAAAATCTATGGAGTAGTCTAACGCTCTTAAAAAACTGTTCCAAAAAACAGAGGAAGCAAAAATCGATGGCTATAATCAAGATGGTTAGTCAAAGAATCAAGCAAGAGCAAGAGAAAACACAGAAGTGTATTATCATTGCTATTCAATTTGAAAATTTGAGGCAATAGTTGATATTAAAACTTTCTGAACCTGGAAGAAAAACAGAGGTAAGGGCAATTTTGTTTTTAAAAATTTGAAGCAAAAGTTTAGATCAGTAATGGCACGGATAGAACATAGTCCTGGCCTTATGCTGCAGTTTCAGTCTGTGCTGATCACAGGAGTGGCATTGATGCCATGGATCCAGACATTGAATGCTCAAAGCTGTATTGGTCTGAGTTACCATTTTTATTACAAATCATGTCCCAATGCCCAGGCTATCATTAAATCTGTTGTAGAAGATGCTGTGAAAAAGGAAGCTAGAATAGCTGCTTCCCTGCTTCGATTGCAATTTATAAAACTAACCTAATTAAGAATAACCTATAGGACAACATGCCTTTAATATGTTCCAATGTAGCCATAAAAAGAGCTGTTTCCATGCGTTGAGTAAAACTTGCAATTTTATTTTATTTGCTTTGTGTTGCTTCTCCTGCACAGATTTTTTCTACAATCTTTATCGAGATGTCCACTAGACTCCCTTCTTGCAATTTTTCTGAAATCAACTGAACTGTCTATTTCATCTCTACTTTTATCCAGTCTTCTCTTTGTGTTTTGGACTCCTTTCTTTCATTCTTTCTCAAATCAACTGAGCCATCTATTTCTTCTCTACTTTTATCTAGCCTTCTGTTGCAGCAACATGTTGACCACAACATACCATTTCTTTAGTGTGTTTTGATCTTGTTGACACATATATTAATGTTTAAAAAGTTTGGAATTCTTGTATTTTTTTTTTCCTCAAAGCAAATGAGCTATCTAGTTTTTCCTTACCGCAACATGTTGACAACATACCATTCAAGTGTGCTTTGATATTACTGATATAATGCCCATATTTTCAAAAGAAGTTGGAGCACCATCTCCGAGGATTATTATTCTATATTCTTCTCCATTTCTTGACCGAGCAACTACTAGTCAGTCAATAACATCCTTTGTCCTGTTGACATCATGCTCTCTCCACCTTGCATTTTTACTTAAAGGCCAACTTTGTTGTCATGCTCTTTGTTCAATTTGTCATATGCTTCTTTTGATTCGTTTACTTGAGCTGCTATCGAATTTTAAATATCCAATACATGGGCTTTTTATTCTTGAACCTTTCATTTTTTAGTGGTATAGGCATCAGCTTAGCACTGGCTACAATGCTCCATAACCCATTTTCCCTGAGCATCACCTCAAAAACAATGTAGCAGACATGTATATGTAGCAGACATGTATGAATTGGACATAATTCCAACTGTAGATAGGATCACTCATTAAAAAATAAAAGGATTAAAAAGGAAATTGCTCTTAATGTTGCTAGTACCATGTAGTTGGAAACATGCTCAACCTATGCACTTTTATATGATGTGAAAATGAATATATGAAAAACAAAAACATGAATACTGAAGAACCAAAGCTTAAAAATGGGGAAACACTGAACACATACTCTCATTTTTATTCATTCAGAATCACAGATTTGTACATTATATAAATCTAACAAATTCCATCTTAGATCTCATTGACTGATCACACTGACTACTCAAATCAAATTAATTGATTCAACTTAATTACTTAGATCCAATAGATATATTATTTTGATTAACTAGATGAAAGAAGTAGGAAATATTCTTACATATTCCAGGAAGAGTGGAGGTCATAAACAGGAGATTCCAACATACTAGACGGCATTTTACAAAATATAGTAAACTAAAATCACTTTGCATTTGGGGTTGTTGCAAGAGATGTTGGATCAGCATCGATTGCAACATGTGGAGCAGAAGGATTAGGATTTTCCATCCATCATGTAAGAGCATTGGCAGACAGAGCACTGAGAGGTTGGAATGGCTAGAATGAAAAGGATGTCGAATCAAAAGGAAGAAGAGAACGCATTATTAACAATTTGTGGAGACATTACACTCACTCCAACCAAAAATATTTGTTGAAATCACAGATGCAAGCCCGTCAAAAATAAGTATACCAGTTCATTATTCACATTGTGTGTGGCAATAGAAGGAAACACTGCCTCTTTTCAAATTGACCTCCAACTAATACTCTAATCCATCTAATACTCCAACAGATAGCAAACTCAAACTATTAATTGATGGATTATATAAGTCCCATAAAATTAATAAGGACCTTAACCAGTCCCAACCTGTAGCGAGTTGTTTTAATCATAAACATGGGTATAGAAAATGTCTCTGCAAAGTAATGTCGATACCAACATCCATGTTGCTATTCAATACTACCAAACTCCGAATGAGTGAACCATGTCTTTTACTAATGCAAAACTACAGATCAGCGTGCAAACATGAACTGCTTATCACAGTTCATACATAAATCTTTCTATGGTCGCTTCTAGCCTCTCCCAGAATGAAAATGTAGACAATGCTGGTTTTATCCAAATCATGATTCATGGAACATTCTTTTCACATAGTTTAAAGAATCTTTTACATTATAACTCATAATTTAAAACTGACTACAAAAGTGCTGGAGGAAAAGCCAGATATGAGATAACTGTTATGGCTCATCTAATTGTTGAAAACTTCCCTCTGAATAATGATATAATAGTGTAGCAGATTAACAAGGAAATTACCCTCAATTTTGGCAGATGAATTCTGGTGTTTTCTTATATAAAAATAAAATACAACCACCAGGAATTCATTGCTTCTGTATCCTTCCCATGCATTTAAGAAGATCCGAGAACTCCATCTAAAATAAAATAAAAATTTGAGGAGCCATTTCATTGTACAACAATGTAATTATCAGAACTCGAAGAATTCAATCTCATTTTTAGTTCCTTAACAATCTTATCCCTCATAATCTCTTCTTGTCTCTTAGCTTGAATTTCTCTCAGTGTAATCAAACCCTTCTGCAGTTCATTCTCACCCACAATCAACATCCAAGGTATACCAACCTTTGATGCATCAGCTATGCATTTCACATTTTTTTTGCTGATTGTTACAACAAATTCTGCTTTCAATTTGGCAGCCCAGAGCTTGCTCACTAGTTTGGGAGCCACCACTAAAACTTATGTCTGTGTTGCGCAAATTGCCTGCAAAATATCTGGATCAAATGGAGCATCCACAACGTATCTATGGTTCGAATGGAGCATGCAGTGTGAGCGGAGGACGGTGGCGAGATGGAGTCACCAACTCGTCACCATGAGAGTTAATGCACGTCGAGTCTAGAGCGGCGATGTGACGGTGCTTCGGGCAAGGAGAGGTGGGGAAACTACTCCAGTGGGGACGGTTCTTACTTAAAAGCTGCTCTAAGAAAAACTACGGTCCCGTTCCCGGATAAGAGATCACTGGAGACGGTGAGGGGTGGCCTGCACCGTGACGGAGTAGTCTAACCTTGGGATTTCACTTCCGACTAAATCGTAGAAGTGTTAGACTATTCCTATTTCTTACTTATGCAATTTTATTCTAGATTTCATTTTTTCGGAGCATTTATGATAAGTTTTATGGACAATGAAATACACAAACTAATATTTTTTTTAAATAAAATAGATTTATAAGATTTCTGTTTACTGAACATTTATTATAAGTTTTCTGTACTGTAAAAGAAAAATGTGCACTATACACAAAACCAACATTTTTGTTTGAAAATAAAATAGTTTTTAAATAGATCCAATTTAGATGTATATTGTTTCAACAATCACAGTTGATGTCTTCATATATATAGGAAGAAATACCAATTTGTTCATGGTAAAAAATGAGTTTCAAAAACAAAAAAGTACTGCATTTTGTTATTAAGGTTTTGGAAACAACCATATACAACAATATTACTGTTAAATCGAACATAAGTTTCAAAGCTTTTGTTCCATGAATGAATGTTATTTACAGAATTGAAAAATTAGAAAATAATAATAGTTTAAAATAGTATCATGGAATACAAGGTTTTTGAAACAACCATATTACTTGTAAATCCAATTAAAGTTTTTGAAGTTTTTTTCCCTAAATGCATGTATTTTACATAATCGAAAAATTAAAAAATAATAATTAGTTTAGAATAGTATCATGGAATACAAAGTTTCAGATTTTTTGTAATGACATTGTCTATACCTGTCCAAACAAATGTTTTGAAATAATTTTGCAATTGGAAGATTTACATGATATTTTGTGTATTATTTGAAAGAAAACATATGTGAGCAAACTTTGGAAAGAATTTAGGGAGGGATGAGTTTTACAAGATGGATTTCATTATTTCATTTTCTTTTTTTAGGACTAACTAGAGAAGTTGTTCATATTTGTTCAGTGTGTTTCTTTGTACATCAGGAGATGTTGTTAGTTACATATATTCTAAATGAATTTAAATCTAGGCATAAAATGTATTTTTTCCTCCCAAGGAACCTTGTGCTTATATTACAAGTAAAAATGGTGCAAGGATGGATTTGAGTGTTTCTTCGTAGTATAGTTTGTAAAGGAAAGTAACATCCCAATAATAATGGTTAAAAATTCAAAGTATGCATAACTAAATCAAACAATAAATAGATATTTTTCTATACCTTTATTAAAGAAAAGATGTTAAATGTGGCTTTGCATAATCATCATTTAAAACATCAATGAATGCTGATGAAGAATGTTGATGAAGAGAAGAAAATTTGTAATACCTTCGAGGCTAATTTATTTCTTTTTCTTTCTTTTTGTTCATTTGCACTTACACCAAAAGTAGACGTAGGGTCTCCTATTTTGTTGGAAGTACTTGAGAACCCCAACTAGCCTCAAATACTAGGACTTAGAAATCCCCCTAATTTTTGTATGAGACTTTTCCGTATGTTTTTTTTTGTGGTTTGTTATTTTACAAAGTTTAGTGACTCCAAAGGATTATAGTTATGAATGTTTTTTAAAATTAACGAAGTGCTTGAATGATGATGTTAATGGATTAACTACTCCTTCTCTTGGATGCATTATCGTTGATATATGTTGCATCAAGCTAAATCAGGATTTTTGTTTTGGGTATTTGTTAGAGCCTTACCATAACCTCTACTTTGGGGTACTTAGTAGTTAGTCAATTAATATATGAAGACATATTTTTCTAATACAACCCAGCAGCCTGTTGTTGATGTGTGGTTTCTTAAATGCTAAATATCATCTTTATTGAAATTTTAGGGTTTTTGCATGCCCCAACTCCTAATTAGGGTTAGGGTTTTGGATGTCCACACATGACTAGCTCCACATGTGTGAGAAATGAGAGATGATGTAGGATTCACTCAGTACCATGGTAGTCAATTGGATGGGTAAGCTTGTGGGAGGCATAAATTCTTGATATGGACATCATTTGAGGTGATTCTTGAACCATTGGAAAGGCCTTGAAGCGTATAATTACATTAAAAGCCATTAGAAATCGATGGAATTTTTTACCCCAAAAACATCATTGTATTTATTGGACCATTGGAAAGCCCTCTGAGCGTAGACTCACATGAAGGGCCATTAGAAATTGATGGAATTTTGTACCCCAAAAAAATATTTTACACCCTCAAACATTATGCAGGGGCATTGGGGCCTAGGAAGAATAGTTGAGTTGATAGATATAAGGAGGCCGACCATGGGGATTGCCGATGACCACTAGTGCGGGAAGACTGGTAGTTGAATATAGGTAGTCGAGCAAGAAGTTGTTGAAGTATGGTCGACATAATGGAAGTCGAAAAAATCAAAAGTCGACAATAGGTTGAGTAACGACATCGACAGAAAGTAGCGAAAGGCCAAGCATGGAGGATGGGGAGGATGACAGTCATAGAAACTAAGTAAAGTTGACAAGTTAAGTCGAATACTGACATAATAGAGAATGTTCGACGAGTTGACGTACATCCCAGTCGGAAATGGATAATGACACGACTGACAACTATAGAAAGTCGAGAGGCACAGAGGTCAAGAAGTGAAGAAGTTGAGGAAACATACATGCATATGTTGTCGGTAGTTTAGGAGGTTAATGATAGTTAAGAAGGTGGTTGGAGTCAGGACAGATGTCACCAAAGGAGAACGTTTTGCAGGCATGTTAGAGGATGCCGAAAACTACAGGATCGATATGATCAGAGATGGTTCAGTGGACAGAGTAAGGACGCCTCGGGGAAGATATACATGGTGGACCTCGAGAACAACAACAGAGCATAGTAGAATATTGGTGTGAGATAGAAGAGGGGGTATTTGATAGATGATTCACATATCATAGGATCACACAATAGAGAAAACACACACATAGAACATAGATTACTTCTATATATTGTAACAGGTTAAGGTCAACTTGATTATTAGTTTGCATGTATTTTTTGTAAATGATACAAGTAATAGAATCCAACTTCTTGGCATTTCCAGTTCACGTCTAGTCTATGTAAGGATTTGTGTGTGTTAACTGTATGGTATTCTTAAGAAAGAGGGCCTGATTGACCCGCCTTGTGCCAAAACATGTTGCTAAAGGATATGGACCCAAAATATGCATAGTGATACTTGCCCCTAGAATGGGCACTCGAAGCCAAGTCATCCAATATCTTGACCTCGAAAGAACCAAAATATAAGACAAATTAAATATTGATCCACTTATAATCATTCGAGTAAAACTCGGATCAACATAAAGGTAACAAGTAGAGATTCTTAGTCTATGATGATGGAAAAATTTAGATGAGTTGTAGAGATTGAACTGTAGAAAAATATTCAATCAATTAAAAAAATGAACTCTTCATTCTTTTTTTCAAATTTGAGAACTAAAATTTATTTGCTGGTAATAGTAGTATATGCATTAATCATGAAAAGTGTCATTGTAATAGTTTTTTTTTATAAAGTAGGCTATTGTTATTGACCAAGAATTGGTGCCTCTAATTCCATATTTCCTCTTTTATTTACATTCAGTTTTACTTGATCGAGCACAGTTTTGTTTGTCTTCTAGAAATTCTGTAGCATAATTGTAACAATGGATCCATAATAATAAACACCATTATTGTTTTCATAATAACCACAATTAATTTGTTAACGTTGAAATTTTACATTAATTTTGGTAACGAATTAATGTGAAATCTCATTTTTTCTAGATTTTATTTATCACATCTGTTAGTTTTTCATACAATTATAGCAGTATAATGTAATTGCATATGAACAATAGGATCACTAGAAGAAAGACAAAGCACATAAACAAATAATACGAGAATTTATCCTGGGAAACCCAATAGGGAGAAAACCAAGCAACCTTCGTATAGAGATGAACAATTCTGAGAACATAGTAAAAATTTGAGAGAGAAAGTAGAAAGTCTCTCAAAGTAGAAACCCCAAAAATATGCTTCTCCTTGTTGTAGATGCGAGTTCCTCTCCAAGTGATGCGAGTTTGTGTGTGTTGAGTGAGTGACCAAATGAGGCACGCAACCTCTCTATTTATACACTTTCCAATTTGGATTTGTCCCTAATTGCGTTGACTTCTCTAACTCACAGGGATGACTTGACCTGGGAACAAATAAAATAATGTTTATTTAATTCTTTTCTTTGGTTAATTTATCCCCAATTTTTACATCGATTCTTTCAAGGATTTTACATAATTAATTGCATCAAAATCATCTCCCATAGGAGTTACAAATCAATACAATAAAATATAATAAGAATAACTTCCAAAGTTACACTAATTCCAATACCCCCTCTCAACATGGAAGGTATTCTTCGGACACGGTCATCATCAGCATCACGATCATCTGGGTTTCATCTGTACATCACATATTTCTCGATCATCTCTATACATATCGAAGGTTGTCAACACAGTCTTAGTCCTTCGATAAGTGTTATCATGCATCTGCTTCACACAGTCCATCGGTGGATACATACATCAACTCAACAACTCTACACATTTCGTAGGAGAGTACAGTATGCATCATCACATCCCAGTCCATCGGGATTCAATACAATGTGCATCTAATCAGCTTAGTATTTTGAGGAATATTCATCAACTCAACAACTCCTTCGGTGAGTCCAAGATTATTAGCCTCTCCATCCAATATTGATGTCTAAAAGGTCTCTCATATAGGCCCATATACTACCGGTCCATCTCTACTACCAATGGGATCGTCCCATTTCTCACTGAGATCCTAAATGAGCATAGGTACCTGTGTAGGAAAAAAATTCACATGACCATCTAGTACATGTCTGTCTCATCTGCCGGTGGGATCCTCCCATACTTGGCTAAGAACCTAGATGACTAGAGTTACCTATGTGGAACCAAAATTCACACGACCATCTACTACTTGTCTATCTCATCTGTCGATGGGATCCTCCCATAACTGGATGAAAACCTAGAAAAGTAGAGGCACCTGTGTGGAACCAAAATTCACATGACTATATACTAATTTTCCATCTCAACTATCAATGGAATCCTCCCATACATGGCTGAGAAATTGGATGAGTAGAGGTACCTGTCTGAAGCAACAACCAAGTGAAATTGTCTTAGCTCACACATGAACTCGCTGAGAGCATTCACAACATAATATATATATATATATATGGTTTGGTGATCATTAGATACATTAGATATCCAATCAACTAGCGATACATAGTGGATTCAATTAAATTTGAATATGAAGAAGAGTCCCTCAGCTTCTTCAAATTTGCATCCATCAGTGTGGCCATGGACTTACAGTCCAACATTTTGAATCTCTTTAAAATATCAATGGTGTATTTTCCTTTCCTTATTAAAATATTCTTCTGCCTCTGCCATACTTATAGTCCCAAGAATTAATGAATCAATCCAAGATCCTTCATTTCAAACTCAGAGGGAAGTTTCTTGCTAGACCATAACATAAGCTTCTCATTCCCTATGAGAAACAAGTCATCACCATAAAGAATCAAAATCAGTGGCTCATCATCCACAAACGTGTAGTAAAGTTTGGGTTTTGCATCAATCTTGGTGAATCCCAAGCTTACCAATTATCCGTCTATCCATCCATACCAAGCACAAGGTGCTTTATTGAGTCCATATAAGTCCTTTTTCAACCTACATCCATGAGACTCCTTTCCATGGACAACAGACCCTTCTAGTTTTTCAATATACACTTCTTCCTCAATAACACCATTGAGAAAGGTTGTCTTGACATCCATCTGATGTAGCTTCCATCCCATAGCTAAAGCAATAGCAATAATAGTCTTGACGGAAGTATATCGAGCCGTAGGAGCAAATGTCTCATCATAATGAGTTCTCCCTCTTTCTGAGAGAATCCTCTGGAAACAAGTCTAGACTTATTTTTTTCAACACTGCCATCTACTCCATGCTTGATTTTGTACAGTCATTTGGAAGTCACTACTGACTTCCCCTCAAGTCTTAGTACAACCTCCCACACATCATTATTCAAGATGGATTGGTATTCTTCCATCATGGCATCCTTCCAGACTTGATGTCTAGATGCTTCTTCATAAGTGGGAGGTTCTAATTAAATGATGTGACTCATAAGTGCAACATAACACAAGAACCTCTGAGGTCTCTTGCTTTCTTGGAAAGTACCATGTGGATGTCCATGCCCCTTTGCATCCTACAAAGTTTGTTGTGCCCATCTAGGCCTCTTCCTTCCTACTCTAATATCTATGGGAACAATAACTGGATCAATGGGATTGATCAGTTCACCCTTCTCTACTAACTCCCTTTGATCTACTGAAGGGGGATATGATATATTCTCC
The DNA here is from genome assembly GCA_027924585.1 of Larix kaempferi. Lineage (NCBI taxonomy): Eukaryota > Viridiplantae > Streptophyta > Pinopsida > Pinales > Pinaceae > Larix > Larix kaempferi. The sequence continues at coordinate 4,113 of BSBM01000665.1, read as the reverse complement.
TTTGGTTCTAGCATCTCCTCCTCATAGATCTACATATCAGATCCTCTGCCTTTCCTGATAGCCAAATGTTATTCAAAGGACACATCCTTGTTAACTTCGAACTGCCTCGATCTTGGGATGTAAATTCTATAGGACTTTGAAGACTCATTATATCCCACAAAAGTTCCCTTCTTACCTGAAGGTTCTAAATTAGTCCTCTTTTATCCAGGCACATGAAGGTAGACTAGACAACCAAAGAGAGGAAGGGGGCTCACTTCTGGTTTCACTTTTCCGGTAGATTCTTCTAGATTCATGTTCTTCAAAATATTATGTGGGCATCTGTTTTGTGTTGAAATATTGTAACTTCTAAGAATATTATATTTGTACTTATTCCGAAGATGTTTCATTCCTCCGTGAAGATCTTATTGTATATCGAGAGATGTTTATTCCTCCATCAGATTGTGGTAACTTGGGTTGTTAGACTTCCCTAGTGGGGGTCGGCCCTGTATGTGTTATGTGGGTCAAAGGGTTATTAGACCACCCTAGAGGGGTTGGCCCAGTTAGTTGTAATGGGGTGTTTAACCTAGTAATTAAGTTGGGGCCAACCTAGCTTGTGTAAAAGTTAGTTGGGAAACAAGTATAAGTAGAGAAGGATGTTCCTCACTTATCTCTCTCATTCATTCACTTGTGAGAGGGGTCTGCTGTGGAGGAGGAGCTCATGGTTTTGGTTTTCATATTTGTATTTGTTGGTCATCTATATTGAGGAAGCTTTGCTAGGTTTTCTACCCCATGAGGGTTTCCCACGATAAATCTGTGTCTCTTGTGTTTATGTTGTGCTTGTTGTTTCTTCAGTGATCCTGTATATGCTATTGTTCTGAAATAAAATGTAATGTTCATATTTTCTGTCTTAGCATATTGAATATTAACATGGTATCAGATCTAACCTAAAGGAAGGCAATGTATGGCACTTACGACACTTGCTTCACTTGCGACAATTAGAAGGTTAGGGTTTTTATATAGCAAAACTAGTCATCGTGGAACTTTTGCTATAAATCCATTTTCTTGAAGGTTCAGGATTGGAAAAGGTTACAGGTCATAGATAACATCCCAATGTACCTTGTATCCAAAGGACACCATCAGATTCATTGTACTTTGTGAGTTATGATCAGTACCAGTTAGGGTTTTGGCCTCTTCGAGATCTCAGTCATAATCAGGTGACCTAGGAAAAAAGGTCATAACTTGGGCTAGGAAGCTCCAAATGAAATTTCGTAAAACGTGACAAGTAGTGCATGGAAGGTACTATCTTAGGAAACATTTTCAGAGGCTGAAGTTTAAACAGTGACATTTGGAAGGTCGTACAAGTTCACTCCTATTTTATCCCATAAACAGGTCACTTTGCGACACTTGGCATAACTCTCTCTCAGAGAATCCAATTGAGGTCAGACCTATCGGGATGGAAAGATGACAGGTCAGGATACCACAAAAAATGTTTTCAGACCCTGGGGATCGAAAAGTTAGGATTTACAATAGAAACAATTAGGTACATATTTATGTCAAAACATAATTACTTTTTGAGCACCTTCATTCATGGCTTCTAGAATTTAGGGTTTTGGAGAAAGTTGAAATTTTTGGAATCGGAGTCCAAGGCTGAATGCTACTCAGGAAAATCAAAATTTAGAGACCAAGATCGATTTTTTTGGTCGGGTACAAGACCGGGCTTGATCAAACCCCAGTTCGGGATTTTGATCGGAAAGATGGAAAATTAGGGCTTCAACAAAAGTTTGAATTTTTTAAGTCTGTGACCATGGCTGGAAGCTCCTCAGAAAAATAAGAGTTTAGAGCCTTGGATCGAACCTTTTGATTGGGAAGAAGGGTGGGCTTCATCAAACCCTAGTTCAGGATCCTGTCGAGAAGATCGAGAAGTTTCGAAGGCAATTTTGAGGGGTCAAATTTTGGAGATTTCAAAATTTAAGTATGCTAGTTTGATCAGCTCAGCAAGACACATCCTTCCATACATTCAAAAGTGTGAAAATCAAAGTTTGAATTTTTAGGGTTTCTCTGACAAACGCTAATTGAGCTCCAGATCCAGTCTGAGGGGGAGATGAGGCTAAGACCTTACATAAGAAGACTACAAGAAGTCTCAACAGGTATGACTTAAGAAGATAAAGGTATGTCTTCAAAACCCGATTCTTGATTAAGTTCGTAATATGTTTGTCTTCATATTATTTAGGTTAGCACAATGTTAGAATTGTCTTATCACCCTAATAAAAGTATGAGTGCATGTGAATGATAGAAGACATTCATTGATTAGGGTTATATGATTGTACTAATGCACTGTGGTGTTGTATGATGTTGATGTTGTCTGCTAACAAGATACAGGTACATCAAGAAAGACAAATCAAGTTTCATGACCATGATGACATGAAGAAAAATACTCATCCATAATCCTTGATCACATGGAAGTTCTACTTATGAGGTATGTATGACTTTGTTCTATTATGCTATGCAGGTTCTAGCACATGATCTCTAAATCATTGAAGAGAACAAAGAAGATATTGTTTCGGTATGTTAGACATAACTAAGCAGGTATACTAATCCAGGTATGTTTTCCTATGTCAAGTTAGAATCCTACTTTATGCTAGGATCTTAGTATATCCATGTATTGAATGATCATGACCATACATATTCAAGATTATTTAGAATTATAATGTTTTGATAATATTGAAATTATACTAATGAATGTATGTTTGTGTATGAGATCATGAGGATGACACTAGTGCACACTTGAGCATGCAAAGTGGTACAGAATGAACAGAAGTTCAAAAGACATATAGAAGATCAAGCGGGAGGCAACCACACAAACATAAAAAGATAAGTATTTGAATTGTTATTTGAATTACTGAATAGTCTATGATATTGCTCGTAATAGTTGTATGCATATCTGTATTCCTAGAATATATCATGCTGAGTGTAAGCATTCATATAGCATTGAACAATATACTACTAATATGCATATGATTGGTAAGTTGGACAAACACTCCATTGTTACTTGTCTAGAATGAAACATCTTTGCTAACATACTGAGCGCTATGCAAACTCTCGATAGTATGTTCTAGTAGAGATGGAAGGCATCTAGATAGCCACTGTATGCATAAAGGATATAGAAAAGTGTTGTGCCAAAGTATTGGTCAAGATAGTAGCATAACTATGTAAATAATATCTGTATGCATAATAGGTTATCATGTCAACATCATTTGATGATTATAAAGTATTACTAATCATGTACTTAATTTTGATTTGTAGGAAAGATCATGAAGAATGATGAACACCGAACAAGTGATGGATGTTCAACAAGAAGATTTACAAATCGAACATAATATAGAAGGCTCGTGGCTAGAAGATTCTCTTAGAAAGAGGAAGAGAATTATGACGAGATGTTTGCTCCAAGTGGCTAGATAAGACCATTATCTTAATGATGTAATTGAAGAAGAAGTGTGAATCAAGGATTCAATTGAAGAAAGCTTTGTTCGGGTACCCAGGATCGATAGTAAATTAATGAGCTTAATGATCACCATGGATGATGTGCATCACAACCTTTGCTACAAGGTTGAATATGGTTTCTATATACAGATAACATGGATGCAAGAAGGAACTCACCACAGAGTTTGAATGATCTCGAGGCTTATATTAGTAGACCCATCTGACGAGAGATGGCACAGATAGATATGCAGAAGATCCTTTAATGCAGAGTGTGAATGATGTTCAGTCACAGAGGGAGAATTGACAGTTTCTTGACAAGCTTGGGTTTTACCAGAAGTAAAGCTATTCCTAACCTTTACCTTAAGGTTATGGATCATACTATTATTGTATGTAGATGATCTCTTTCTGACAGGGAATGAGAAACAAATCATGAAAAGCAAGAAGCAGCTAGCTACAGAGTTCGAGATAAATGATCTCGGATTGATACATTACCTCCTAGGACTGGAAGCATTAAAAGGCTTGGAAGGAATCTTTCTCAACCAAGGAAAGTATGCTGTGAAAATATTGAGAAGAATTGATTTGTTCGAATATACAACCATGGCCACTCTCATGGGTTCCGACTTGAAGTTGTTAGCTGATAACTCCTCAGAGATA